>OY979766.1:37514023-38714023 GCA_963855975.1 Andrena chrysosceles | reverse complement strand
TTTAGTTTAGATGTCAAAGAGATTTGCCCATCCATTTATTTCGTTTGCCCACCCTCCAGAACCGAATTATTAATTAAAACCGCGAACAAAAGGGTACAGGAGAAGCGATCGCTTTAAAGTTCGATTTTTTTCGTATATATTATCAAAATCGATGGTTCTTACCGTAAAGGTTTAAGGTGTTTGGTGGTATATATCCAAAATTTTTGCACACACTTCTTCCCGTCACTTTATCCGTATAACACTTCAATTTGCAGGCCCCTTCGAATAATTTACACTTTTCACACTTCTGCAGCATGTGCAGAATCACACCAGCGTCTACCAATGCTTTTCTCGGCATTTTTCACTAATAACTACAATGAAATCGCGAAACTAAAATAATATAATCTTCCCACAGTTACTTCACAAGCCGTAAATGAACGCGCGATCTTGCAAGGGCTGTGTCCGAACTCTGACGACTGACTGACTTTCGTGCGCCGTTGGAAAGAATTGGAGAGTATCGCGGACGTCTGTTTACATTTCAGCGGTGGCACTTGGCGCCGCGGCCCTTTAGGGCGTCAGCGTTTCGTGGTGTCAGCGAAAGAAAATAACTACGCTTTTATAAACATTCCTGATAAATTATCCCCAATTACACTAAACTGTTACGTTAAAATTATCGGTGGAATTTGCTAATGTAAGAAAAGCTAAAATATCGGATAAACTGGTTTTCTATGTTTTATATATATATATATTTATTTCGAAATTTAACAAGAGTAAAGTTGGCTAAGAGCGAAGAGGTCTTTCTCGAAACAAGGACTAGAGTCCCATGGAAAAGGCCAGGTGGTCCTTTTGGAAAGTCCTAAGGACCTCGATGCTAATTTGTGACCTCTTTGGCGTTGCGCTGGTCGCATCTGTTTTGGCTCAACCATGCAGCCCCTGTCACGAGGTGATGCCTCCATATTTCTAACAGTAAGAAATTTGAAAAATGTTTCAAACTTTCAGTGGAAGTAGAAGAAAAAGAAATATTGGATAGCATTAATGTGTCTAATAAAAGTAATACTCGAATTTGAGAATTCTAGCCTTACAATAATCCAAATAAAATAAATATACTGCCGCAATTATATTTTAATATTACATTATATGAGGATCAATGGATAAATATTGATCAGAGACAATGACCACCTTTAAGTGGAATTTTTATTTTATATTAAATTATTTGATGTATCTTTATATTAAGTACTCATTACATTTTGGAAGAAATTTGACGTTCCACTATTCGTCCACGAGTATCGACGAAAAGTTTTTTATTGTCTATCCTGTTCGTGCCAACTGGAAAAGCACAACTACCTGATTCGAAATAGTAGCCGGAATACTCGGACAGAGTGTTGCGCCAGGGTGGTCGTTTATGGCTGTACTGTCCCGCGAGTCGACCGTGGATAACGGTACACGCGCGTAGGGATGGTTACCAAATGCACCAACCGCCGACAGAGCAATATATCGCTTAACTCGAAGGGAGGAAAGTCGAAGTCCCTGAAAAAATGGTACGATGTCGATTGTGCCCTATTCGACATCTGGCAGGCAAATGTTCCCCCACAAATGCTTCGGAAGTAAGTTCTGCCTGATTGTAAAGGAATAAATGCATCTTCGCCTCTCTCCGAGTCCGCCTTTGTTCCGTAAAGGCAGATTACGAGGTCCTACGTTGCGCGCCGAACCATAAAAATCGGCCCTTGTTAATGGTGTTCTGCAGCGCGCATTGCACATGTTTAACCGTGCCTTTAAGGGTGCTTATCGACTTTTGCGAGGATTCCTCGCGAGGCACGCCTCGCGGAATAGACAGTCTAAAAACTGTATACCTCGACCATGGAAACCATTCTTGACTTCCCCAAGCAGCCTCGCGTGGCAAGCTCCCGCGACAGCCTCGCGAGGAATCCTTGTAAAGTCGATACGCACCTGAAGACATCTGAGGGACATTCCACGCGAAATCGGACACTTTTTGGAGTAACATTTCGGATGTGGCTCAAATTTGAATATGTTGTAGTCTTTAGCGATTTTAAAAATCTGAAAAAAAGGAGAATATAGTTCTACCCTTCCCCTTGATGGTCCAATTGTCAAAAATATGGACATTTTAAAATTAGCCCTGTAAAAATTGCCGAAAGTTGACGCTGCGTCAAATCTCACCGCCTCGACTGGCTGAGCCGTGCAGTACTCGCAGCGGTCAAGCGGCTGTAACTGCTATTCCTATACAGTATTCTCGAATATGGTAAGTGTTTGTGAAAAACTGAAGAAGGAAAACTTTTACTATTTTTTATACACAACATAATGCGGTAACTCAATTTTTGGTGATCGCAATATTTTCCTTGAAGCGAAGGTGACCCTTAATTTTTTAAATGGAATGCTATATATTTGATAATCCAATATGAAAGCGACTGTCAAGACAAATTCAACCATATGGTATACTATGACCTTCAAAGCTACACATTGCTAGGAATGAAACAAGAAATTCAATCTACTAGATAGTTCGAGATATTTATTTAATTCCTAACAATGTGTAGCCTTGAAGGTCATAGTATACCATATGGTTGAATTTGTCTTGACAGTCGCTTTCATACTGGATTATCAAATACATAGCATTCCATTTAAAAAATTAAGGGTCACCTTCGCTTCAAGGAAAATATTGCGAACACCAAAAATTGAGTTACTGCATTATGTTGTGTATAAAAAACAGTAAAAGTTTTCCTTCTTCAGTTTTTCACAAATACTTACCATATTCGAGAATACTGTATAGGAATAGCAGTTACAGCCGCTTGACCGCTGCGAGTACCGCATGGCTCAGCCAGTCGAGGCGGTGAGATTTGACGCAGCGTCAACTTTCGGCAACTTTTACAGGGCTAATTTTAAAATGTCCATATTTTTGACAATTGGACCATCAAGGCCCAAGGGGAAGGGTAGAACTATATTCTCCTTTTTTCAGATTTTTAAAATCGCGTCCGATGTTAAAAAACTGCATTTGTTTATAATAATGGCACAGAAATGGCTCAAATTTTATTTTTTTAAAATTGAAATAATTTTTTCTTAAAACTTCAATGTCTTCTCTATAAGCACCATAAATTTCATCTCAATCCGTTTACTACTTCCATAGCTATAATTTACTGAAAAAAAGTTAGCACTTGCCTTCAAACAGCTGTAAAATCAACATTTTTCAAAATTTTCAAAAATCCTTCGAGATATGTTTATACATCTCTAACGACTACAACATATTCAAATTTGAGCCACATTCGAAATGTTACTCCAAAAAGTGTCCGATTTCACGTGGAATGTCCCAGAACATATACCCCCATTAAAAGTTATGCCCAAAATTGAAAATTTGATATTAGCGCTCCATAGATTAAAGTATTAAACCAAATAAATGTAAAAGGAGCGGTTATAGAAGAAAATTCCAAGTTCGTAGTATCTACTATTACTGCAATATCTTATTTTTGCATACTTGTATACATAGGTGTATTCTGAAGAATTGCGCAACAAAATTAAAAAAATTTGTTTAAAATCTTGGCTTGTGTCTTATTATTAAAATCTATTACAAAAAATTTTCTTAATTGTTCTTTACACGATTGCTATCGCCCTCCTGAAACCAGTAGACGAAAGCCAGACCACGGTGGGAAAAAGTCGCGGGCGGAGACAACTCGACTTTCTCCAAACGTGCATTTGGCAACACTCAAGGTCAAGTCCCTTCTAACATCAACGGAAATTCGAGCCCAACCCTGAATTGTAAACATCTGCAACGCAGACGACCGGGTTAGACCTCAAGCATTGCCCGTCGTAATAAATTGTACAGTCCTGTCCCTGTTACAGAGTGTACAAAAATATTAAAAAATGGTCGAGTTATTTGCTGTCCCGGGAAACTCCTCCGCCGTGACGCGCGTGAACGATGTAAACAATTATGACGCTCAGGTTTATCTAACATGAAAAAGACTATGATTCTAGTGTTCATTAACAAAATATCTGCATTGTAGTATACGGATTTGAGAAGAAAAAAATTTATTACTATATTTACTATAACAAGAAATTTTATGCAAATGCATGTTTTTGCAGTAATGGACTAAACAAGTGGAACTTTGACCTATTTATATTTTATCATTAAGAGGATTTTAAAAATATATTTGTAATTTTGCATATTCTGGATATTTTTCATATTTATTTACAAATTAGCTCGAGTAATTGTTAGAAGTTGCTGAACCGCGAGGGGTATTAATGTTGGGTGATACTTTTTAATTGGTACGTTAATGGCACCTTTCATACATCTGGCATATTGAAGTAAAAACTGAGGGGGCTGACTGGGGTTACCGTCCCTAGTCCCCAAAAATCAATCAGGCTGATCGGTCAGAGTTTGTCGCCAGGGTTGCGGTTTATGACCGTATTTTCCCGCGAGTCGGCGAACCGGCAGAGCAATATACAGATTAGCTCAGGCCGAAGAATGACTAAAATTTTTAAAGACCGTACCACGTTCTTGATTGCCGTTATAATTTTCGTTTTGCTCAGGGCCCGTTTTTGTCACTATGCACAGTGGCCCTCAACCCCAAGAAATGCTGGAAAAATTCAACATGCCATTTGTTCCTATCATAATGCCGAATCTTATTAAGCTGATTTTATTTTTTAAAGAACTGTTTGGTTTGAAGAAATCCATTCAAGATGTCTTCGCGAAACATATGTAAAAAGATGTTTGTACATTTTCATCAGAATTCTTCAGATCCATTAACAGACACTTTTCTATATTTGTTAACAGCAAACCAAACAGTTCTTTAAAATCAGCTTAATACTGTTGTGCCCAGGCAACGCCCAAGCACACGTGTCAGACATACCGCTATATATTATACATACTATATTACGTTACGGAACGTTCGAGACGTTTCCAAGCTAAGACAGCCGCTAGCGACCGAATCTACAAAATCAGCAATATGCGAACGCATCGCCGCGATCGGGCATGGTAACGCATACCACGCCCAACAGGGATATAAAAACCAATTCGACACCGCTAACCAAGAAATTCTAGACCTGGCTCTCGACCTGTTAACACGGCTAAAACTCTTGTACATCTCAGTCTAGTTAAAGTTTGAATAAAGACTTTTTGAGTTTAATCGAACTTGGTATAGTTCACCCAGTAGATTCCCATCTTTTGTTCACTCCCGAACCTACGATATCACCAAATCCCGTACCAGCCTTGCGAGCCATCACGCAGGGCACAACAAATTGGTGGCAGCGGTGGGATTGTGCATCGTAAAATTTTACCAAGCCTTGACACAACCGAGTGATCAACGTCGACAGAGGTTGAACTACCTCCGACAAGATTATTGGATCATCGCAGTCAAATAGGCCAGAACAGGCTATCGTCGCTACCGAGGTAGCACAGAGGACCGAGGAACGGCCTTTGAGAAAAACGTTCGACGCAGTCCGAACGACAAATAAAATCAGCCTGCGAGTGAACGGGTGAAACCACCATTAGTCCAACACCAAAATCCATCTACGAGGACGTCACTGATCCGAGGACCAGGACGCACGAGAGGAATTGGAGACTGAAGATCGAGTGGAAGCCGCACCTGAAGGACGGACAGAGAACCGTACGAAGGAAGCAGCCGTCGGAGCACGCAGTAAACAGCTGTACGGATCGACCTTGCTGAGTCCGATTCGCCTTATTACCACCGTTGGATCACAGACGAGAGGACGCCTGACCGAGCTGACGACATGTGGTTGCGAGCAACCTTGTGAGTAACAGAATAGTTTAAACGTACAAATTGTAAACCAGAGTCCTATGAAGTTAAAGACGGTACATGCATGTCTATAGAAGACGAACGCGCAAATCAATTTAAACTCCCGGGTCAAAAAAGCTTGTCACGATCATTCGAGTCGTTTTTCGATAAAAAACTAATCTTCGTACGAGAGGAACTAGACCTTCTACCTTCTATAAACCATCCAAGACCGTCTCACCGAACACTTCGACCGTCGCCGTTGCGACTAAACGTTAGGAAAAGCGACGATTCAAGTGCCGAATCGTCCCCAGAAAACTTTGTAACACCGAATAGAGAATACCCGATTGTACTAGCGGATTTTAGTTTGTTGGATATAGAAGGAACGGAAGAAAGCGAAATGCCACTAAACGCGGAAAATAACCTCCCGGAACCAGACGTGAAAAGACTATCTACCGCGCTGTCGTTAGTCGATAAATTCGTAGGAAAATCGTCAGACGAACTTGCAGAATTTTTTAAGTCTTTGCAAGCGCATCGGAGTTTGTCCCCGTGAATGAATTGCCACGATTCATGAAGACAGTGATAGGTACAAAAATCAAAGGCAAAACAGCCAAAGTATTAGAGTACAAGGATGTAGATACTTTCGATAAATTAAAGGATATCTTAACTTCCTTATTCGTAGACAAAAGATCTATAGGAGCAGTTGGAGCAGAGTTCCATGCCTGTCACCAACGAGAAGGCGAAAGCGTAAAATTATTCGCGTGTAGAGTAGAAGAATTAGCAGGAGAATTATCTGAACTATCGGTAAAACCAGGGAATAGCGACGAAGTAAATAACGTGTTAACGAAATCGGTGCAAGAACGCGCCCTAGATGTTTTTACCCTCGGGTTGAATTTAAAACTGAGAACGATCATAAGGTCTCGAAACTACGCAACGCTAAATGCAGCTATCGCCGCAGCTATAGAAGAGGAACAAGCGATGGGTCTAAACACCTCGCGAAACTACAGGAAATTCGGTAATCAGCCCAAAGGAAGGGAAGGATCTAACATACCGCGCTGCGATCGCTGTAATAAATTAGGGCATTTAGCTAGGAATTGCTATACGCGATTGAGCATGCCGCGAGAAAACTATCCGACGCAACAAACGACTGTAAAACAGGAAGTACAGCGTGTCACAATGGTTTGCCACTACTGTAAAAAACCAGGACATCAAATCAGAGAATGTAGGGCGAGAGAAAGAGCAAACGGACGAGGATATAGACCGCGCTATACGAACTCGAATTATGGGCGCGAAGATACTAGAGAGAATTTTAACAGAACTCCGGGTCGAGAACAATCTACCGATAATCAAGATCCCCCTACCGCGAGCCGCGGAACAACTGACTATAGACAAACGAACACAGGACCTAGAGTAGAATCATACCGAGCGAATACGATAGTGACTTCCCAACTCGAAAATACAATCGAAATTAGGGCGCCGGAATTGATAAATGAAAAAGCGAATATGTTAGTAGACACCGGTGCCGATATTACGTTAGTAAAGATAGGAAAAGTGCAGGACGATGTCCGTGCAGAAGACGAAATAGTCTCATTGCGAGGCATAGCCCCTATGGAAATAAAGACGCTGTGTCTAGTACAATTAAACATAAAAGTTGGAAATAAAACAGTAACGCACCCTTGCCGGTTAGTCAGAAACGACTTCCCGTTAGAAGCAGACGGAATTCTAGGACAAGATTTTATGGCTAAACACGATGTATGCATCAGGGCGAACCTAGGAATAGAGGTGTACGGAATACAATTCCCTTACTCAGGAGGAAACGTAACTTTAAAACCGCGATCTGAAACCATTCTCCTAGCTAGAACAACAGATAAAGGCGAAGGTATAGTGGAAAGACAATTTATTAAGCCAGGAGTGCTCATAGGAAATTCGCTAACAGTAGGCCGGAACGGGAGATGTGTAATAAGCATAATGAATACTACTACAGACGAAGTCCTTATCAATACGCCAGCCGTGACGTTACAAACACTGACGAACAATGACATTGACCCGACGAACGCGATCGGCGACAAGGAGAGCGACGCACCGACGTACGTGGTACACGCCGTACACGGAAGAAATAGAATGCAATTGTTACGTGAAAATCTTAGAACGGAACACTTAAATGAAGAAGAAGACAGCTTACGCGGGCTGTGCGAAAAGTATAATGAAATATTCGGTTTAGAAGGAGATAAGTTAGGATACTCCACGAAGGCGGAACATTCGATTTCCTTAGTCCCAGGTACCAAACCTATGTACGTAAAGCCGTATCGATTGCCACAAGCGCATAAGGAGGAAGTAAATAGACAAGTTCAAGAAATGGTAAAGGAAGGAATAATTAGACCGAGCGCCAGCCAATGAAACGCACCGTTGCTAGTAGTTCCGAAAAAACCCGACGCTTCAGGAAAACGCAGACTCAGGGTGGTAGTAGATTTTAGACAAGTGAACGAAGCAACGATAGGCGATTCATACCCCTTGCCGAACATAACAGATATTTTAGACCAATGAGGCGGAGCAAAGTATTTTTCAACTTTAGATTTAGCGTCAGGTTTCCACCAAATAGCCATGAAAGAGGAAGACCGCGAGAAAACGGCATTTTCGACACCATACGGCCATTTCGAGTATAATAGAATGCCATTTGGACTCAAAAACGCTCCCGCGACGTTCCAAAGATTAATGAATACCGCACTATCGGGCCTACAGGGAATTAAATGTTTCGTGTATTTAGACGATATAGTCGTTTACGGACGCTCGTTAAAAGAACACCAAGATCGTCTAGAACTAGTATTTGAACGCATACGCGAGAGTGGCCTGAAACTTCAACCTAATAAATGCGAATTTTTACGAAAGGAAACCGTGTATCTAGGTCATGTAATCACCGAAGACGGCATTAAACCGGACCCTTCGAAGCTCGACGCTGTCCGAAACTTTCCGATACCTAGAGTAGTTAAAGACGTACAATCCTTCTTAGGCTTAGCTGGATACTATAGGAGATTCATAGAACAATTTTCACAAATCGCGAAGCCGTTGACGCAACTACTAAAGAAAGACAAAATATTCAGGTGGACCGCACAGGAGCAGGAAGCCTTCGAAATACTAAAGGAGAAATTAACAACTGCACCGATACTACAATACCCTGATTTCTCGAAACCATTCGTTCTGACAACAGACGCTTCCGGAAAGGCAATAGGAGCAGTATTATCGCAGGGAGAGATAGGGCAAGATTTGCCAATAGCGTACGCAAGTAGAGTGTTAAATAAAGCGGAAGAAAACTACAGTACCATCGAAAAGGAATTGCTGGCCATCGTATGGGCAACGCAACATTTCAGACCCTATGTATACGGTACTAAATTTAAAATTGTAACAGACCATAAACCTCTAACTTGGCTTTTTAACGTAAAGGACCCCGGTTCTAGATTAATGAGATGGAAATTGAAATTAGCAGAATACGATTATAGCATAGAATATAAAACGGGAAAGACAAATAAAAACGCGGATGCCCTCAGTAGAATGTTCGCGATAACGCGAGGAACGAAAATACAACACAGCACCGAAACACTATCCGACGCCAGCGAAGACACGAACGAAAAAGACGAATCTCGACAAGAAGAAGAAACGACTGATACAACATATACGGAGGACGATAAAAACTGAATACTGCGCGAATTTCACGACACCCCCTTAGGTGGACATTTAGGAGTAAAACGGACCCTGGAACGTATAAAATTAAACCATTCGTGGTCAGGTATGCGCCAAGACGTAGAAAGATACATTTCAAAATGCGAAAAATGTCAGAAAAATAAACTAACAAGAATAACCAAAGCGCCCATGGTAATTACAGACACTCCCACAGAACCATTCGAGAAATGCGCATTGGACATAGTAGGACCTCTACCCGAAACAAGCCGACGGAACAAATACATATTAACCTTTCAAGATCTATTAACCAAATTCAGTAAAGCCATACCACTTGAAAATCAAGAAGCAAACACTGTAGCGAAAGAATTCGTCACTAGGATTATTTGCGAATACGGTATACCGCAACGAGTGCTAACCGATCAAGGAACCAATTTCCTTAGTCAAGTGTTCAAAAACGTCTGCAAGTTGCTCAAAATCGAAAAAATTCAAACCACGGCCTACCATCCACAATCAAACGGAGCTCTAGAAAGAAGCCATCGCACACTAGCCGAATATCTAAAGAATTTTATCGCGGAAGACCAGACTGATTGGGACGAATGGCTACCGTACGCGATGTTTACTTATAATACTACCCCGCACACGTCTACTAGTTACACGCCCTACGAACTCGTTTTCGGAAGACAAGCAACCCTGCCGACCTCACTAAACCAGGCACCTCAATTAACATATACCTATGACAAATACGCTGAAGAATTACGCGAGAGGCTACGATCGACAAATAGCATTGCGCGCGTAACAGAACTTTCAAAATTGGGGACCAAGTACTTCTACACGACGAGACGGTGAGACGCGGACGATCGAAAAAACTAACACCCACATGGATAGGCCCCTACACGGTCCAGAAAACGCACGATAATAATAATTACTCTATAACTAAAGGACGACGAACGCTTCGCGTACACGCAAACCGACTTAAGCATTTTATTGAATAGGGCAGGAATAGGAAATGGTCGCTATCGTGAAGGGAAGTAACGGTACACGAACAACCACAAGAACTAAAGGAAATAATATGGCTATATTTTAAAATACTGTTATTTTGTTATATTATTCTGTTAAATTATGTTATTCCTCCTCCTCGCGAAACATAGCCCATGCAACACGCCGCGGGACGGGCTCTGGAAAAGAGTCACCATGGCGTTCTGGAATAATAACCAGATGCGAATGAGTTAAATTAGAAAAATCCCACTAGAGATAAAAAAAAAATATATATATATATTGTTACGGTCTCATGTGGTAACACATGAATATAGTCTAATGGCTCTGCATGACCAAGTTTAGACGCGCCAAATTTAAATTGTCAAACGAAGCAACTGAAAATATAAACAAGTATTCCAAGGAATACTACTTAGAAACGCTCTTTAAATAGTATTGATTAAATATTGGTTTCGGTTGCTTTGCTATTAGATCACGGATATCATGTAAAACGCTCGTTCTTAGTAAACGAGGAACCAATCAAATAATTTGTTACATAATTAATTAAGAAACCATTTGTGTGATTGGATATCTTTATTAACAGAAACATGTTTCATTCTTTTTCTTAACGACGACATCTCAGTTCTTAGATTCGTTGATCAACACCCAAAGCATACTGACGTATCACATAATTGTCCTACTTTAAAATATATAAAACTTAAATCAAGTTACAACACAAATAACTCTTAGTCTATTTATTCAACCTAATTGTCGCTGGAAGAAGCTGGAGGCAGAAACTAAGGGCGAACGTGAGCAGAGCGCATTAGCGCTCCACGGGCAGCGAACCCATCTATATCCTCATTCGAAATCCCTGCTACAACCCGTAACAATATATATAAATAAAAAGAAACTCACCAAACAGGGCGCGCAAGCTCCACGCGTCCTCGCTATCTAAGAAATCGGCGTTTTCCGCCTCAATCTCCCGCCGAGTCGCGCGGTACTCCCTCACCGCCCGCCTGTATTCGATGTTTATGAATCCCGGCGGAGCCGGATATTCCAACCACTAGAAAAAAAAAGAGAGAATTTTTAAAACAATTAACACCAAACACTTCAACCTCACGCACAGAGACACTAGACAGTATTACACCCACCAATAGAAACATCATGATCTCGCATGGTAAGTCCCATAGCGACGGCATAATGGCGACTGTAACGAAATGAGAGGCGACGAGGCAATCGAGCCTCTACGCAAACGAACTGACCGACGTCTGCAAAATTTTATCTCGAAGGAGCCGTGTTCTCGCACGAATAAAGACCTCACGACAAAACGAAACGCCGACTACACCTCGACATTATATTTTTCAGGATTATCGTCCTACAAAAGTCAATACTACTCATAGGAGGGACAACCCCCGACACAGACTTCGCTATAAAAGAATTTCAGGACCACCCAGGCGTTTACTTCGAAAATATAGGCGATCTACAAATCTACCGAGATAGTTGGAAATTAATACTACACGTAGACATATCTTATATTTACCGACGCGAATCAAATCTCCAGGCAGCACTATATGACATACTTGCTCAGTGTAAAACACCCTCTACTGATAATTTACAAAAATTCTGTAAAACGTTTGGCACGAAAATTCAAAGCAAAATAGACCGCGTATCCAAACTCCTTACTTACGTCCAACAAACAATAAGCTCCACGCAAAAACTGCGTCGCGGACTAATAGACGGATTAGGTTACATAGGAAAATCACTCTTCGGACTAATGGATTCCGAAGATAGAAAGAAAATAAACGACCAAATAGACTTCCTAAAAAGACAGGACAGTAGACTAAAAGATACAATCAAAGGACAAATGCAAATTGTAAGAGCGAACGCCGAACTTCTCAACGAAACTATACACAACGTACAAGAAAACGAAAAGGCACTTCTAAATGCGACTTGGCAACTTCAATACCTACTCCAACAGACGACTGACATTACCAAATTTCGAGAGACAATAGACGAACACCTCATACTAATAAACAGCGTTGCGGAAATACTATTACGTGACACACAAGATTTGTTAGAATTCATTATGGATATCAAAAAAGGAGTCCTAAATCCGCGACTGATACCGCCGGCACAAATAATAACTTATCTTACTTCCGCACTAGCTTACATACCACAAGGACTAAACTTCCCCATCGGAATAAAATTAGAAAACATACACATCTTGTACGAAATCCTTACACTCTCTGCATTTTCGGATACGAAATCGATTGCTGTAATACTAGAAATTCAATTATTAAATGCGAAAAAATTCAAATTGAGCAAGGTACACCCGGTACCCACAAAAATAAACGAATCGTTCTACGCGTATATAGAACCCCTCGACTCGTACGTGGTACTTGATACCGCGGTGCAAGATTACATACAGCTAAGCAAACAAGACCTATCAAAATGTAAGACTATAAACGAGCTATACCTCTGCACCTCTAATCACCCAATATTCAAAGCGATACCATACGGACCGTGCGAAGTACAGCTGTACACCAAATTAACCAAAAAACCAAACAATTGTAAAATACGCATTATGACACTGAACCACACAATCCTAATACAATTACAACAACCAGGCGCATGGATCTATATCGCGCCGAAACCGATACAATTAGCAGCAACTTGCGACGATAAAGGCACAAACATGTATAGTATTAAGGACTTTGGTATAATAACGATAAGAAATAAATGTACTATCACTACCGCTGAATTTACAATAGAAACCGGAAAACAATACGGAATAGAAAAAACATGGAACTACTTACCTGGTTACAACTTATCACTAGACGAAATTACACTCCCACAAACCACTGTAAACTCGTATCGTAACACAAATTTCGAACTAAAGAGGATAATTAAACACCCAGAAGAATTAAATAAAGTTAGTAAAAAATTAGACGACTTACAAAATGACTTTGAAAAACCCGAGATTATACCAACCGAGTATCACTACAGCTTTTTTACACTATCCTCGATAACGGGACTCATAACAGTTACACTATGTATCTTTACACTCTACAAATGTATTGTACACTTCAAAGCAAGAACACCGCAACATTATACAACGGACAACACACGTCGCGACAAAACCACACAAAAACCCGAAGCAATAATTAAAATAGTTAGCAAGGAGGGAATGTCTTCCACCAGTTCCCTTTGAACCATTGTAACCGTTATATACAAATCACTATCACCGTATAATACAAATATTATATTATCAAATGTAAACTAATAATATGCGGATTTAATATGCGAATTACCATTATAATCTAGCTTAAGAACCGATGTTAACAAACCGCCAAGAAAAGCTATGGCTTTTCCTCCCTTAGGGGGAAGGGATGTTGTGCCCAGGCAACGCCCAAGCACACGTGTCAGACATACCGCTATATATTATACATAGTATATTACGTTACGGAACGTTCGAGACGTTTCCAAGCTAAGACAGCCGCTAGCGACCGAATCTACAAAATCAGCAATATGCGAACGCATTGCCGAAATCGGGCATGGTAACGCGTACCACGCCCAACAGGGATATAAAAACCAATTCGACACCGCTAACCAAGAGATTCTAGACCTGGCTCTCGACCTGTTAACATGGCTAAAACTCTTGTACATCTCAGTCTAGTTAAAGTTTGAATAAAGATTTAGTTTTGAGTTTAATCGAACTTGGTATAGTTCACCCAGTAGATTCCCATCTTTTGTTCACTCCCAAACCTACGATATCACCAAATCCCGTACCAGCCTTGCGAGCCATCACGCAGGGCACAACAATACGATTCGGCATTATGATAGGAACAAATGGGATGTTGTATTTTTCCGGCATTTCTTGGGGTTGAGGGCTACTGTGCATAGTGACAAAAACGGGCCCAGAGCGAAACGAAAAATATAACGGCAATCAAGAACGTGGTACGGTCTTTAAGAATTTTAGTCATTCTTCGGCCTGAGCTAATCTGTATATTGCTCTGCCGGTTCGCCGACTCGCGGGTAAATACGGTCATAAACCGCAACCCTGGCGACAAACTCTGACCGATCAGCCTGATTGATTTTTGGGGACTAGGGACGGTAACCCCAGTCAGCCCCCTCAGTTTTTACTTCAATATGCCAGATGTACGAAAGGTGCCATCAACGTAGCAATTAAAAAGTATCACCCAACATTAATGCGCCTCGCGGTTCAGCAACTTCTAACAATTACTCGAGCTAATTTGTAAATAAATATGAAAAATACCCAGAATATGCCAAATTACAAATATATTTTTAAAATCCTCTTAACACGTTGACTGCCCGCTACACTTCAAAGAACAAGAAGCACGCCGTTCGGTGTAGTGGGCAGTCACCGCGTTAATGATGAAATATAAATCGGTGAAAGTTCCACTTGTTTAATCCATTACTATAAAAACATGTATTTGCATAAAATTTCGCAGTCTATATTATACCTATTTCTTCATTTATTCATTTATACTTATTTAGCCATTAACGGACAACACCCTTTATGAAGGGGTTACGCCATCCTGAGTCTATTCCGTTGAATAAATTAATAATAAATGAATAATAATGTTTAACTAAACTGTAGATTTCGTCACAATTTAAGAAAAAGTAAAATAGTACTATTAAGTACTATTAAGGGGATTGGTTACCCTCGATATCCCCAAAACAGGCCTTTTTTCAAACGCAAATTATAAAGTGAGAAATAACAGTAGAGAGAAGTTTTTTTCTATGTTTAATCGTTATTCTATTAGCTTTAACACAAAAAACGAAAAGTCTAAATATCTCTATATACATAAAAGTTGTAAGTAAAAACGTAAAGGCGTGTACGCGGTGCACCGTTTGATGGTGAATATAAAACCTCGGAAGCCGCTCCAACGATTCGGATGAAAATTTAATGAGAGATTCAGAAAATCATTCCCTACGATGTGTCGTGAGCATATTTTCGAGATAAATTCTTAAAAAAAAAGATAAATATTTTTTATACAAGAAATCGATAAAATCGCATTTTTCAACATAAAAATTGTATTATTTTTTTTCAAACATCTGTTCCTGACACATCGTAGGGAATGGTTTTCTGCATCTCTCATTAAATTTTCATCCAAATTGTTTGAGCAGTTTTCGAGATTTTATGTTCACCATCAAACGGTGCACCGCGTACACGCCTTTACGTTTTTACTCATAACTTTTATATACTTAGAGACATTTAGACTTTTCGTGTTTTGTTGTTAAAGCTCGTAGAATAACGATTAAAAATAGAAAAAATCGTTCTCTCTAGTGTTATTTATCACTTTACAATTTGCGTTTGGAAAAAGGCCTGTTTTAGGGCTATCAAGGGTAACCTACCCTATTAAGTACTATTTGACTTTTCCTTATAACTCAGAAACGAAAAGTCTCCCCAACATGCGATTTAAATCACTTAAAGAGCATTAAATAAACTACTAAATAAGCAGTTTTCAAATTTTTTTATAACAAATAAGTTGAACAAATTGAAAAAAGAAACATTAAATAAACGTAGAATATTTTCAATTCTAAATCATTAGAAAGGGGTAATTTTTTCCTGTTTTTTGGCGCAAATTTCATTCCGATATCTTTTATACTTTAAAAGTTATATACGAATGTCAGTAACTACCCCTGTTCCCACCACTGTGCGCCGGGCTCGGCCGCCAGGCCCATGATACACAGGGCCAGCGCGAGGATGGTCAGGTAGTAAGTGTCTGTGGCGGTGGTATAAAAACCCTGTGTTTCTGACCGAGGAACATCAGTAATTCGGCACCGTCTAAAGAACGCAGTCAGAAATGGAAAACATGAAAACTGTAAGTATTAAAATTCCATACTATTAAACCGGGTGATTCTTCCCCTACAGTCTTCAAATCGAGTCATGTACCTAAATCAGACTGTTTTTAAGGAAGTTAATTTCACTTTATGCAAATAAATTTTTCATGTGACCCATTTATATTCGGATGACACAACGACGTGCGTTACGAAAAACAGTACATCCGTCTTCGTTTGAGCACATTTGTAGGGTTTGCCACCAAAAGAATACGATACAGATATAAATTAAAATTTTCATATATGTTTCCTTTGGAGATTAGATGGAGTTATTATTTATTAAACAACATTTTGATAAATTGAATTATTTGATGCACAATGCACTTCAACAATTTGAACTGATCACGTGCCGAAACGTTTCTGCCGTATAATCAAAAATGTGCTATTCTTCTGAGCGAATGAGTGAAATGTGCTAGTTTTCGCGGCGGAAGACCAAACGTGTTAATATTCGTTTGAAACGATGAAATGTACTTCTTTACGTGGCAAACTGATATGTGCTGTTTTTCGTAAAAAAAAAGAAACTTTACTTTTCGTGACGCAGGTCGTTATGTCGTCCCGATGAAAATGGCCTACGTGAAAAATTTATTTGCATAATGTAAAGCTAACTTCGTTAATAGTCAAGGCATTTTTGATCAAGTCAACTAAAATTGTTTAAATTAAAATTATTTGTTATATATATTTTTCCATTTCTAGATGCAAGCAGCTTTGCCGGAGGATGCTCCGGTCGCCGACTCGGCGGCCGCAACAGCCGCAGCAGGGCCAAGCGGCAACAATATGAGGGACGAGAAATGTCAGCCCCCGCGCCAAACATTCCCGATGCTGCGGAGGTGATAATAACGAAGGTAATTATGTGGAATGTGGTACTATATCTTAGAGTAGACCGGGGGCGATAGTAACACTTTGACTTTATAATACGATTACGCAACAACTATTACACTTAGAACAAATTATACCTTCTTTCGCTGCATGTCAAGTAATATCTAGGTTATTAATAAAAAATGAGACCCTGGGTCGGTTGTCACACTGCATGGAGTGGTTGGTAGCACAAATTTAACGTTGCTAAATTAAAAATATTTGTTGATTTTAATTATAATAATAAATGAAAAAAGGTAAAATTTATAACTACTTATGTGGTATCGAAATTGTGGCAGAAATGGAAAACGTTTTGGCTGGTGCATTCTTCATGTGATCAATCCTTACATTCAGTACATTGCACCCTTTTTTCATTCGTTTGCTTCTGCTGTGCTGTATGATTCCATGCAAACATGACAATATTATTCATCTTCTTTGTCACTATTCGGTTCTGTCGCGGTACAACCCATCGCAACTGCCGATGTTACAATCGCTCCCGACCAGGCTTTTGAAATTAAATTATAAATTTTTAATAACGAGACACTTAAAAGTATAAAGTAACGATGAGTATTACTTTAAAAATATTTTTAAAAAAAATACGTATTTCCAAAGGGAGTATTTATATTTTAATTTTAAATTAGTAAGAAAAAGCTACTTTGGGATATCGAAAAGTTATTTTCTTCTCTATACATGTCGATACCGCTAGGACATGGATGTGTGTTCCAAATGTCATTCTTCATCATATATCCAAATTTTGTGTTACTATCTGTCATATGTTTTGAGATATTTAACGTGTTACAATCGCCTCTGGTCTACCCTACTTCCTACTCAACTATTTTGTGCGAAATGTTGCATTTGTCAGAATGATATTCCGTTTTAAGAAATGTCCGAATATTTTTTATGAATCACTATATATGTATGGGTAGAAGTAAAAAACATAATTGTTATATTTCTGTTTCAGTTGAAAAAGAGGATACAAAAATTGAAGTTCGTTCGGGGAGGCCACGACCGCGGGCGCGGTAGAGGTGGCTGGGGAGGAGACGATTGGGGACGAGGTGGATGGGGAGGAGGTGGTTGGAGAAGAGGAGGAGGTGGATGTAGAAGAGGTGGCGGAGGTGGATGGAGAAGAGGCGGAGGAGGTGGCTGGGGCGGAGGAGATGGCTGGGGCGGAGGAGGTGGTAGCGATATCCATATCCACAATTATAAAAAATAAGATTATAGTTAATTATATTTAATAAATTCTGTTGGTTTCTTGTATATTTGTTTCAAATCTAGAAACTTAATTTTAACCCACTTCCACCCATCCAATTGTCTTGAAACCTCGCAAGCGTACGTAATTATGATGACAATACAAAATTATGAAAAAAAACCGAGAGGATAAAAAAATTACCCCGTCATCAATACATATAACCCATAACAAATCCATGTAGTACCATATATTTTCAAATATGTTTCCATTTCCGGAAAATCGAAAATTTTGCCATATTTAAACGTATAAGCGCACGGAAGTTACATTTTTAAAAACCAAGCTCTGCAAATGATATCAGTCCAAGCGGGACTAAGTATTTTATAAGATTTTCCATGTGTGCCCTTTTCTTTATAAACTTTCAATAAAAGAGAAATAGATTTCAATTGCTCCTCAGACAATGTAATATCAAAATATAATTGCGGCAGTGTAGTATTCATTTTATTTGGATTATTGTGAGGTTCTCGAACGCTTGGCTAAGTAGTATACTTTCGTTTGAAACATTAATGCTATCCACTAGGAGTGTGCGGATCGTCCCGAGGCTCGGGGTCGCAAGATTCGGCCTACAATCTTGGCCGCCATGAGCGGGCAATTTGATTTCAGGTCGGGTCGGCAAAACTCGGCCGCGATCGGCTCGAAAGCCAGCTATTAAGGGGTAACACCACTCTAGGATCGATGTTTTTTTTTTGCTTAAACCACACTTTGGAAAGGAAGGAGGAGACGAACATCGACCTAGATGGCCAAATGTATGGTGCAGGCATAGCAGATTAAAGATAAACAAAAATTTAAAGGATTAAAATGTTCATAAAACTTTAAACGCGTTTTTCTCGAAACCACTTTTTTCAAACTGGGAGGACGAATTTCTCGAAAACTATCGCATGAATCGATTTGAAATTTTTACAGTAGCTTTACAACAATATTCTCTTTGGAAGTACGTAGCCGTTTTTTGATTGAATGTAAACTTTCTTTTTTATAACCAATTTAATGCTCATTTTTAGGGCAAAAAATCGATTTATTTCTTAACAACTGCACCACATCCACAAAAATTGATTTAAAAAAAACCCCTACGTATTTCCAAAGCCAATTGTATATAGATTATAATTTTTTTTTATTTTTTGTTCCACGACTCATACATGCCGAGAAATCCGTCCTCCCGTGGCGGTGTTTTCACAAAAGCTGTTTCCGACGACGGGCTCTGTCGTCGCCATTTTGTATGAAAATGACACTAAAAAAATTATTTTTCATACTTCAATATGTGTTAAATAAACGCTCTGAAAATAAATTCTATTCCGTTTGTCACACTCCCAAAATAAATTGTCAAATTTAGGTATTTTTTTCTGCCTCTAGAGTGGTGTTACCCCTTAACAGAAGAACGAAACGGAAAGAATTCTGTATATCATTTATATCGATACCAGTGATAAGTTTCTACTTTTCTGTCCTCTGTTGAATCATAATTAACCGAGCCATCAGTAAGCGAATAAAATTGTTACCTGAGAACGTAGAACAATGATGTTTCTTCCATGTTAATTTAAAATAATAAAATATTCGCCATCCCGTATATTTTAGTTACTATGAAACGTTCACGAAGTATTCCTTTCTGTATATTTATAGTTATTTGTACGTTTTTTATTTTAAATCTGAACCTATCCCAAAAATATAATATCCTATATATCCCCTTTACATAAAGTAGGTACTAAGTAGGAAGTATATTTTATTAACATTTTAAAATATTGTCGATGTAAAAATAGTCTTCCTCCCAAGTTTTGAACATGGTATTTCTGTGGTTGTAACGAAAAACGACCCATGTCACATGTTTTCACTTTCGAGATATTGTCGTTGAAAGTTCCAAACACCAATTCTTCTTATTAGCAATGTTTCCTTGTTTTCTTCTTACGATATAAAAGTATATTTCCTTCACTTTGCATAATATTCAATATTCGTATAATTAACGTAAATAACAATAAACAAAATAGTAATAATTTAATCCACTGGACTTGTGTTGTTCTGCTTGAACGTGTCGCAGTTAAGTAGTTTTTCTGACTACTTTTCCTTCTTTTACTTTCTATTTTGTCTTCTTTCGTTTTCTTCTGTGCTTTGCGTTGTTTTTTGTAAAATACAAGTTACACATTTATGTATTATTGGCATTTCATAACGTGCTGTTTCTAGTAAAATAAAAATATGAAATATAATTTTGCTCATTTTATTTGACACAAAATACGTTATAGTATATGCAGATAAGTAAAAATAGAAAATAAAAAGCGATCACAAAGGAAAGATACGTCGTATTCTCCAAATTTTGTGGACTTCGGTTGTTTTGCCAAATGCGTATTAATTGAATATTGGACTTCGGTTAAATTGCATTATTTTTTCAACGTATAAAATTCGTTTTCATGCATTTTTTTCTGATAGAAACACACATCCAATATTTTACAGTTGAATTAATGCATAAACTCAAATTTTTTGAAATTGTGACATGGGTCGTTTTTCCTTACAACCACAGATTTATTTAAGTACGTATATGAACATATTCTGTATTCACAGACTATTTGGTAGCAATGAAAATATATATATATAAATCAATAATAAAATACAAATTATGATTCAACAGCAGGCAGAAAGGTAAAAACTTATCACTTGTAATGATATAAATGATATATAATTTTTTTGTTGTCGGTCTCCTGTTAATAACTGGCTTTCGAGCCGATCGCGGGCGAGTTTTGTCGAGCCGATCTGAAATCAAATTGCCCGCTCATGGCGGCCAAGCTTGTACCCCGAATCGAATCTCGGAATCTCGAGCAATACAAAAGTATCGGGACCCCGCCCGATCCCGCCCGAAATTTTCCGGTCCGTCCAGAGCCTGAAACGTCGGGTACACGAACACCCCCACACCCCTGCTAACCATTATTTATTTTTCTCCTTCTTCTTCTTCTTCCACTGGAATTTTGAAATGTTTTTCGAATTTGTTAGCAAATTCCACCGATTGTTTTTAACGTAAGAGTTTAGTGTATTTGGTGGCAACGTATCAGAAATGTTTATAAATGCGTAGTTACTTTCTTTCGCTGACGCCACGCAACGCTGACGCCCTAAAAGGCCCCTACAGTCGGTGATGCAAGAGGCGTGAAACAGTGATGCCTGCATCGCGCAAACTGTATCCGTGATGCAGGCATCACTGTTTCGCGACTCTTGCATCACCGTCTGTAGGGGCCCTAAAAGTCCGCGCACACATATCCGTTCCGTGTCAGTTCCGTTCCGGCGTGCCAGTGGTAAGAAGAAGAGGGGCGTAGAGGGTCTCTTCTTCTGACCACTGCTACGCCGGAACGGATATGTGTGCGCGGACCTTAAGGGGCCGCGGCGCCAAGTGCCCCTGCTGAAACGTAAACAGATGTCTGCGATAGTCTCGAATTCTTTGCAACAACCCACGAAAGTCAGTTAGTCTTCAGACACAGCTCTTGCAAGATCGTGCGCTTTCATTTACGGCTTGCGAAGTAACTGTGAGAAGATTATATCATTTTTCATTTCGCGATTTTATTGTAGTTATTAGTGAAAAATGCCGAGAAAAGCATTGATAGACTCTAGCGTGATTCTGCACATGCTGCAGAAGTGTGAAAAGTGCGAATTATTCGATGGGAACTATAAATTGAAGTGTCGTACGGACAAAGTGTGGAAAGAAGTAGCTGCAAAATTTTCAAGTAAGTTGTCGCCAGAAACATTAAATTTTCACGTTAGAACAAATAGATGGAATTTGTTAACAAATTTAAAAAAACATTTCGAAATTGAAGAAGAAGAAAAAGAAATAGGGGATAGTATCAATGTCACTAACGAAAGTAATATTAGCCAAGAATTCGAACCTGACAATATTCCGCTTAAAATGAATAATAAACTGCCGCCATTATATTTTAATATGACATTGTCTGAGGAGCAATGGAAATCTATTGCTCCCGTATTGAAAATTTATAAAGAAAAGGGCACTCGTGGCAAATCGTACAAAATACTTAGTCCCGGTTCGACTGATATTATTTCCAAAACTTGTTTCTTAAAAACAAAACTTCCGTGCGCTTATAGCTTTAAATATGGAAAAATTTTCGATTCGTCGGAAGCGCAAACATATTTGAAAATATATGGTATTTGCAACGAATGCGGTGCTGAATTTAAAGCGCATTCCCTATATGAACCAGCTCCTGGCACTGGTATTGTATTAAGGGTGAACACATTCGATACTTCGGGAATACCGCATGACAAGAAAAGAGCAGTTAAAGGAACAACTAGGGTAGAAATTGGGAAGCAATTAATAAATATTAAACCCAGAAAATGGAGAAACGATGCAGCATTAGATATAACCTACGACGATCCTGAACCTCCATATGTTCCGCGACAATGCACTTTAAGAAAAATCAGGGAAGAAGCAATCGTACGGGAATTAGGAATTAATAAAGATCTGGATCCTATTAATTCGTTATGCGAGTTAAAATATAAGGGTCAATACGCGGGATACATTAAAGAGATTTCGAAGGATAATTTCTATTGTTTCTATTGGTCACCTATCCAAATGGAATTATACAAAACGTTAATTAAAACGTTCAAAAAAATAGAATTAGACGCCACTGGAAAATTAGTTAAAGTAATAGAAAAACTAAATGGTGAGAATAAACATATATTCTTGTACCAAATAATTATAAAAGGTGCAAATGGTATACAACCAGTATTTCAAATGCTTTCAGAAAAGCACGACACTAATTTAATTACATACTGGTTGAGAGAAATCATTAGACAAGGGGCACCAGTGCCTCCAGAAGTTGATTGTGATTATTCATTGGCGCTTTCGAATGCAAGCAGCTTAGCATTCAATGAACGTTGTTTGAAAACGTACATTTCGGATTGCTATAATTGGATTAGTGGAGAAACGTTGCAACATCCACTTCACTGTTTTATCAGAATTGATATTGCTCATCTGATAAAAATTATTTGCACCAAAGATGTAATTCACCGAAAGCATCCTAAAATTAAAGACTTCTTTGTGCGATGCACGGGGATAATGTCATCGTGTGATAATGTAGAAGATTTTAAGACACTGCTTCGATCAATATTTATTGTCGCTTACAGTGAGTACGATGGCAAAGATGCCGATGGAAATACAGTAAAGGCCGCCACACACGGTCCGGCCGAACTGACGGTTTGGCCTGCGCAGGCCGAACTGTGCAGGCCGGCCGGACCGTGTGGATGCACTCGGCCGGACGCCGCACGTGGTCGGGATAGGAATAGTTAGTGACATTCTTGTTTAATAACTTTTAAACTATAAAAGATCTCGGAATGGCGCCAAAAAACATGAATTGAAAAATTTATTCCATTCTAATGATTTATAATTGAATATATTGTACGTTCATTTAATGTTTTTTTTTCAGTTTTTCAACTTAATTGTTATAAAAAATTTGAAAACTATTTATTTAGTATTTTATTTAATGCTCTTTAAGCGTTTAAATCGCTTGTTGGGGAAAGTTTTAGTTTCCGATTATAAGGAAAAACCAAATAGTACTATTAAAAATTTTGACGAAATCTACAGTTTAGTTAAACATTAATATTCATTTATTATTAATTTATTCAATGGATTTGTTCATTTCAGCGTATTAAGAAATTCTTTATTCTTAATTGTATCGATATGGAAGTGATACCGATAGATTCCTTATGTTTTTCCGATGAAGATCACACAAAATTTCATGTAAATCGGATTATTTTTATCAAATTGAGCTTGAAAATATAATTCGATTTTTCATGAAATTTCCTTCATTATGGTCCGAATTAGTGTCGTTCTTGGTGTTAGTTTCATGAGCGAAACATGAGGAATCGATAGGCGTCGTTTTAGCAAAGATCTGATGAGAAATGCGGAAATCCTGGATATTTCTGACTTTTTAATGGTATTCCAACCCTTTCGAAGATCGAGAGCCATCAAATTCCTGTCCTCGCCACGGGGTACAAGGCGGCATCTCTTTGACAGGCGTCGCTGGAGAATCACACTGTTGTATACATTCAGTAGATTTCGGTAGCAGAAAGTTTATTTTTCCTTGCGCAATCCGGACTGTGCAGGCCTGCCGGAGCAAAATGGAAAAACGATTCGGTCGGCCTGAGG
The DNA here is from genome assembly GCA_963855975.1 of Andrena chrysosceles. Lineage (NCBI taxonomy): Eukaryota > Metazoa > Arthropoda > Insecta > Hymenoptera > Andrenidae > Andrena > Andrena chrysosceles. The sequence goes on along the minus strand of OY979766.1, from coordinate 38,689,578 downwards.
CCGCGGCCAGATCCGAACCGAACGCCACTTGAGACTCCCTATTCTCCATTTCAGCGTAGTAAAAAATTCATCATTTTTTATCGTATCGATATGAAAGTGGCACCAATGGATTCCTTATGTTTTTCTGATGCAAATCATAACAAATTTCATGCAAATCGGACTACTTTTACACAATCAATTTATATTCCTTATGTAAAAGTAGTCCGATTTACAAGAAATTTGGTATGATTTGCATTAGAAAAACATAAGGAATCCATTGGTGCCACTTTCATATCGATACGATAAAGAATAAAGAATTTTTTACTACGCTGATATGAATATTTCACATTTTCATCCTCGACTGCAGGGGTCGACCTCAATTCGCTACGTTCACCCGAGGATTCATACTTGTTTCAGAAAAAAATAATTATTTATTCTTTATGTTATCGATATGGAAGTGATGCCGATATTGCGTATCCCTATTTTGCGTTTAGAGCAATTTTTTGTAGCTAATATAAAGCCTACTACGGCTAAAGCGTCGTCTGTCGATGTCGTGGTCAGCTGACAAAACTGTGAATACTGTAGGGCTGTTCCAATGCCCGAAAGAAGCGAGCCGAGCCGAGCCGAGTGCCCGTAAAAACCGATCGGCCGCAACAACCGAGTAGGTACAATTTTTCCGAGCCGTCCGAAAAAACCGAGCGGGCCGTAGACTGTGTCGAGTAGGTTGAAGGTTGGACGTTTCGGGCAATGAAAATGTTTGGAATATTTTAGGAAACGTGTAGGGGAAGGTGGGGCAAGACGGGGTGGGGGGCAAGACGGGGTACCCCCCCATCTCGTGATACAAACGCACTTATCAAAATTCAGCATACGCGTTAAACGTGTCGTTACCGACACCGTCAGTGAGCAGCAAGTCAGTGGAACACGTGGACGTGTGACAAAGATAGATCAGAATTTATAATTTATTGGGATTTCTTAATATCTTCCTTATTTTTAGCACCCGTGATAATGATATGATAATATAGAAGATCTTCAGTACATGTATATGTTTCTGAGGCAGAATTTAGCTGGCTATAAGGCACGTGTGTCATTTTATCCTTTCGCAAATAATGTTTCGGGCAGTGTTCATATGATTGTAGTGAGATGAGAAGGGGCAAGATGGGGTACCTCTTATTTTCATTACGCCATCATGCCCCTCACAAACCTAGAAATAAAAATAAAACTTTCTCATTGTCCCAGGATAGTTAGAAACTACAAACGAAAGACGGACCGAGGAAAATGATACTTCTTTTCTACTAATTAGCCCAAAAGAACTGATTCCCGTCCCAATCACAAAGCAAAAGACTCGTATGTCGAGAAAACTGGAAACACCGCAATTATAACATCTTCATTTCTCCTGTGCTGATGTACGAGATGAGGACGATGAAGCTATACATATGTGCCGCCTCTGTCAACCCAATAAATAATTAATTTATATATATTTACTTTATTTATATTGTTTTTTAATTGGTACCCCATCATGCCCCACCCGTGGGGCAAGACGGGGGGATAGGACTTTTTCTGAATTTTTTTATTTATTCCATTAAAACCTGTAAAGATTAGGTTGATTCATAGTTAAACTGAGAGACTTATTACCAAAGAATCGCTCAGACATAAAATTGATTAGTTGATTATGAAAACCTGTGTTTTATTCATCATCAAACCTTAACTACCCCGTCTTGCCCCACCTTCCCCTATCTACTGGAATGTGAATAATGGTTGTTAATAATGTGAATAATTATAAAGTAAACTGAAAATGGAAATACACTGCTGGACAAAATTAAAGGAACACTATAATGTCCCGATAAATTCGGTCATTTTGAAATGGCTGTATCTCCGCGAAAAATTGTCGCAAAAAATACTTAAAAAGCAGTTTAGCGCTTCCAGTTTCTAGTTTTTGATTCAAGGACACATTTTTTTCAGCCATTATGGTACTGTTTTATCAAGATAAAGCACAGGAAACAAAATTTAAAAAATTTAAAATACTGTCAGGCCGGCCGGAGTGTGTGGATGCACCATCCGGCCAACCTGCGAGGCCGGACGGAGCGTGTGGGGGCACTACGGGCGTCCGGCCGGCCTGCACAGTTTGGCCTGCGCAGGCCAAACCGTCAGTTCGGCCGGACCGTGTGTGGCGGCCTTAATATGTGAGCAGAAGCGCTTGTATTTATTCGAAAGAATAAAGTCATTCACCTTTACGAGTGACGAGAATGACACAGAATGCGATGATTTAGAAATGCTAAATGAAAATGAAAGTATAGTTGCACTTATAAATAATATCCGAGATGAGGCTGAACAAATTGCAAAAGACAGTGTAGAGACAGATAGATATAACGCATTCTACTGTCCAGAACTTGTCCCTTATCTAGTTAAGTTATCTAGACATTTTCCTCTCTGGACACAGGTGATGACGGGACATTTCCCTCTATCATCGCATGTAGCAACATCCTCTAGATGTGAGGCATATTTTAAAGATCTAAAGCATTCAGATTTGGGCGCAAATTATAAGCCAATGCGCGTCGATAAATTTATCGTTCAACACATAAAATCTATCGAAAATCTCTCGAAATTGGAACGTGCTGCAATTAAACGTACCAATGAAAAAATTGCACTGCTGACTACTGAAGAAAGACATGAAAAACAAAGAAAAATTGATTCACGCGATTTTGACGAAAATGTGCAGGATGCTACGGATAATTGTGATTATTTAAGGGAACAAGAAAATTGGAAAGGATTAAATATTGAAGTGAAATCAAGTAAATCAAAAGATATACAAGTGGACAACGATGAAAATATACAAAAACGAAGTCCACCCGCTGGTGTAGAAAAAAACAATACATTGAATGTAATACAAAAGCCCTTAACCAACAAAAAAAATACTCCTAGAGGGAAATATTTAACTCCATGCCCAGACATTCATCTTACATATGACAGGCCATTAAGGAAAAGAAGAAATGAAATATTAAGGAATGGAAACAACTGCAATTTGGTTAATCTTAATGGCAAAAAAATATATATTCAAAATACGTGTGCATTCGACTCATTGGTTGAAGTATTCACCAGTGCGTATTGCAACTATAGCATATTCAAAAACTGGATCGATGAAAATTCAGATAATATATTTTTTATGTTCGTCAAAAAATACGCTATCGAGAACATTAACAACTCCGTGTATGAAGAGCGAGCAACAATTCTGTGCACAATATTTGAAATTCGGAATAATATTGTAGATTGTACTACAAATCCCAATTGGCTATTTTCGAAACTTGTAACAGATGTTTGCAGTGTCGAAGAAAATAGAACCTGCGCCAAATGTGAAATATATACGAGAAAATTGTTTGTAGTAGATATAATTACTACAACCACAACTGGAGATTTTAAACAAGATTTTCTGAATTTTGTTGCGCAATTCTTCAATACACAAACAGTCACGTATAAAACATGTCGATCAGCAGTGCAATTAAAGAGAGAAGCAAAATTATATGTGGTTATAGACCCCGAAATCTTTTTGCAACAAAATAAAAGTAAATATACGGATGGAATAGTTTTAAACAGCATCCCAGAAAGACTTCAAATTGAAGATGCCACATACATTTTAAGTGGCATCGTATGTTATACCGCAAACCATTTTATAGCTTACTGCCGTAATACAGCAGGAATATGGACATTGCACAACGACATTTATCAAAAGTTGCGGACAATTACAAATCCACAAAGGGTAAAAATAAATCCGTCATCAATAATAGTTATAAAAATATAAAAATTCTGATAATATTATAATTAAACAGAATATATGGTACTGGTATTTCAGAATAATATAACTATTGAATTGGTGCGGCGTCGACAGCGGTGTAAAGTGGTGGACCACTGACTGCGTCACAATTATTAGCACTAGGACTTTTCCTCGCGGATCATGCAATCACGCGAGAGGATCGACGCCGCCGTAAATTTCCCAAAAAGGGGAGGAAGAAAATAATAAATTTAATTCACCCTTTAATTTTTTTAGATACATTTCTAAGTTCATAGGACGCACCAATAAATGAACACTTAAAGCTAGTGAATGAACAATATTATAAAATTATGTTTGCAGCGCGACTGCTTTCACGTGCTGCACAGATTTTTTGGATACGAAGCAAGATATTAATAGAAATCTCTAATTAATTAGTTGCTTATTTTAATAACTTATTTTACTCATTTTAATAAAAAATGGACATTCACTGGTACGTGTTCATATACTGGTGCATCCACCCCAGCAGCAATTTAAACGAAGCAAGGTGGAGTGAGCTGACTCCTATCAAAGAACCACGGGAAGGGTGGCAAACAGAAAGGAAGTTGAAGACCACGCTTGACTCGATAGAATAACCGTAAGAAATTTTGCTATAGGCTAGGCCGTGAGGTCACGAATTATACAGACAGAAGACAGCTACAAGAAAAGATATAGATGCGGACCTACGTTGCAAATTATTTGCATACCATATTTAAGGTAATATTTGACATCTTATGAATCCCTGGTAAAATTTTGTACGCTTATAATACAACTATTAAGCATTTCCATTACAAAATGTGTTACAGATCCAGAAATATTAAGAATGCAGTCTTAGATTCCACAGGCAACCTCTGTTGATGATTGATGAAAACATGTGATAGAAGTAATTAAAACAATTCCTTAATTAGAAAAATAAGATTTAAATAAACTGTTTGTAAAGCAGTATTATTGCCATTTAATTTATTGTAGTTAATGATAATGTTCTGCAACGTCGAATATACAGTATATACGAATAAAGTATGTGCGGACGTCGCATGAATTCCCGTCGAATAAATTGATACATCTTTCCTTCCTTCACTCCCTAATATCGCTATCTTCTACCCTTCTACCCTTCTTCTCGCGGTTTTTATTTTTTATTTCAATTCTGAGGGCAGGGCAAATGAAATAAATGGTCGGGCAAATCTCTTTGACATCTAAACTAAAGGAAAGCATCGTTGAAAGAGCGATTTCGCCGTTTAATTAATAAAAAATCGAACTTTTACTTGGTCGCTTCAACGGGTGCCGCGCTCCTTGGCTACTTCTATTAATAATTCGGTTCTGGAGGGTGGGCAAACGAAATAAATGGATGGGCAAATCTCTTTGACATCTAAACTAATGGACGGCACCGTTAAACAATCGATTTCGTCGTTTAATTAATAAAAAATCGAACTTTTACTTGGTCGCTTCAACGGGTGTCGCGCTCCTCGGCTATTTTTATTAATAATTCGGTTCTGGAGGGTGGGCAAACGAAATAAATGGATGGGCAAATCTCTTCGACATCTAAACTAATGGACGGCACCGTTAAACAATCGATTTCGTCGTTTAATTAATAAAAAATCGAACTTGTACTTGGTCGCTTCAACGGGTGCCGCGCTCCTTGGCTACTTCTATTAATAATTCGGTTCTGGAGGGTGGGCAAACGAAATAAATGGATGGGCAAATCTCTTTGACATCTAAACTAATGGACGGCACCGTTAAACAATCGATTTCGTCGTTTAATTAATAAAAAATCGAACTTGTACTTGGTCGCTTCAACGGGTGTCGCGCTCCTTGGCTATTTTTATTAATAATTCGGTTCGGCAGGGTGGGCAAACGAAATAAATGGATGGGCAAATCTCTTTGACATCTAAACTAATGGACGGCACCGTTAAACAATCGATTTCGTCGTTTAATTAATAAAAAATCGAACTTTTACTTGGTCGCTTCAACGGGTGTCGCGCTCCTTGGCTATTTTTATTAACAATTCGGTTCTGGAGGGTGGGCAAACGAAATAAATGGATGGGCAAATCTCTTTGACATCTAAACTAATGGATGGCACCGTTAAACAATCGATTTCGTCGTTTAATTAATAAAAAATCGAACTTGTACTTGGTCGCTTCAACGGGTGTCGCGCTCCTTGGCTATTTTTATTAATAATTCGGTTCTGCAGGGTGGGCAAACGAAATAAATGGATGGGCAAATCTCTTTGACATCTAAACTAAAGGACGGCACCGTTAAACAATCGATTTCGTCGTTTAATTAATAAAAAATCGAACTTTTACTTGGTCGCTTCAACGGGTGTCGCGCTCCTTGGCTATTTTTATTAATAATTCGGTTCTGCAGGGTGGGCAAACGAAATAAATGGATGGGCAAATCTCTTTGACATCTAAACTAAAGGACGGCACCGTTAAACAATCGATTTCGTCGTTTAATTAATAAAAAATTGAACTTTTACTTGGTCGCTTCAACGGGTGTCGCGCTCCTTGGCTATTTTTATTAATAATTCGGTTCTGCAGGGTGGGCAAACGAAATAAATGGATGGGCAAATCTCTTTGACATCTAAACTAATGGACGGCACCGTTAAACAATTGATTTCGTCGTTTAATTAATAAAAAATCGAACTTTTACTTGGTCGCTTCAACGGGTGTCGCGCTCCTTGGCTATTTTTATTAATAATTCGGTTCTGCAGGGTGGGCAAACGAAATAAATGAATGGGCAAATCTTTTTGACATCTAAACTAAAGGACGACACCGTTAAACAATCGATTTTGATAACATGGAGGGTGATGTAGACAAATTTTTTAATTTGTTCATAACTTTTTTTTGGTGGGTGGGAAAAAAAATTTTGGATGGGCAAACGTGGGCAAGCGATGGACAATCATGCCCCACCGTTAAATTATAAAAATTTTTTCATGGGGGTGCTGATGAAAATTTTTTTTGGCCATAATTTTTTTTTGGAGGGTGGGCAAACGAAAATTTTTTATGGGCAAACGTGGGCAAACAAACCACCTGGCAGCAGGCAGGACAAGTTACTCGCGACGGTATACGATAAGCAGCGTTACATCATCCATTACCGCAACCTGCAGCAGTGCACGCGTCACGGTCTTCGTATTACAAAGATACACCGCGTGCTTCAATTCGCTCAATCTCCCTGGCTCCGCGATTACATCGAACTCAATACACGGTTTAGAACAAGCGCGACAAACGACTTTGAAAAAAATTTGTACAAATTGATGATCAACGCGGTATTCGGTAAAACTATGGAAAATGTACGAAACCATGTGGATGTAAAACTTTTGACACATTGGGAAGGGCGATATGGCGCGGAGGCTATGATCGCGAAACCGAATTTCCACAGCAGAAGTGTTTTTTCGGAAAATTTAATAGCTGTTGAATTGCGAAAACTCGAGGTGAAATTCAACAAACCGATATACGTGGGTATGTGCATTCTAGACATATCAAAAATTTGTTTGTACGAATTTCACCACGAGTACATGTCGCCCAAGCATGGAAAAAATTGTAAAATTCTATATACCGACACAGATAGTCTCATTTATCACATTCAATGCGATGATATCTACGAGATCATGAAACACAATATCGATAGATTCGACACGAACGATTATCCTACCGACAATCCATATAATATGCCGCGCGTAAATAAGAAGGTTCCGGGGCTGATGAAGGACGAAAATAACGGTGCGATAATGACCGAATTCGTAGGTCTTAGAGCGAAAATGTATGCACTTCGCGTAGACGGCAAAAAAGATACGAAAAAGGCGAAAGGCGTCAAGACCAACGTCATAGCCAGAACGATAACTTTCGACGACTACGCGCATTGTTTGCATAGGGAGATCGAAATGGTTCGCAGACAATCATGCATACGGTCTAAATGTCATAAAGTGTACACCATTTCGGAATCTAAAATCGCTCTAAGCCCATATGATGACAAGCGGCATATCGTACCCGATTCGATCGACACTCTGCCCTGGGGTCATTATAATATCCCATTGTAAAAATAGAAATTGTAATTGTATTTATTAACTCGTTTCTTATAAATAGTGGAATTATTGTATAATATAAAATTCTTCGCGCATGTATAGGAAATTATTATTGTATTTATTATTGTATTTATTAACGCATTCATATATGTATCATTGTATTTATTGGACCATATATTATTTTTTACAATACATTATTTTTATTTATCCATGAATTGTGTGTTTTATCAAATCCCAACCACTTGACGTACACCTTATCCCCCTTTCTACGCAACACTTTTTCCACTAGATATACATCAGGATCGGTGACGCGTTGCAGCTCGTGTTCATAGAATCCTCCGGCAACAGGTTTTCCACAGGAATCGACCAGCAGATACGTCGCGGGATTCGTTGCTTGTACTTTGGCTATCTTGAACACCTCCGTTGTCCAATTCGGCGTATAGCCTTTATCGAATATGGTTTTAAATTTGCTCACGCGCACAAACTCGCCCAACTTGAATCTTGCTGGAGCAGCGATCTTTATGTTGCTGTATACGGTGGCTAGCAGCTTATCGGCGATCGCAGGGGTAACATCGCAAGGACGCATTCCGATGGTTCTATGTTTTCGTGCGTTATACTCTGCAAGTAGACTTGGTAGCGCATCGGTCCATCTATAGGTTCCATTGAGCGTAAACAGTTTCCACATATTGTTTTTCAAAGTTCGATTGAAACGTTCTACGACGGAGGCCTTCATCACAGAATACGTCGAATAATGATTAACGTCATGCTTTGCCAAGAGTTTCTGCACATCAGCGTTGTAAAATTCTTTTCCTTGATCGGTTTGCAAATTTTTCGGATATCGATCTCTAAATATCTTTGCAAACGCTTTAGTCACCTCAGCGCCACTTTTAGTCTTGAGCGGCAACGCTCATGCATACTTGCTCAACACATCGATGACGGTGAATATGTGGTGGTGACCCTGGTTGAATCGTGAGTATGGACGCATTTCTACAATGTCAGCTTGCCACAGATCATCGTATCCATGCACTATGACACGCCTCCGCGGAAAATGTCTTCGAGCTGGAGCATGCAATTCCTCAACGAGTTGTAGCTTCTTGCGGCCGTGGTTTTCTTTACTCTTGGATTTCGATAATGGCTGCATGTTTGATCGCAGAGGTGTCTTTGACACGAATGATGCGATAATTATCGGGCACGTGCATTAAGTGCTCCCAATCGGCCCAGGGGCAAGTTCATCCGCCTCGCATGATTCTCCTTCGCAGCGCTGATGCTGTGGGATAGAATTCGACGCCTGCGATATCTTTTGAACGCTGTTTTGCAGCGTCAGCATATCTCTTTGAAACGCGATCAGTTTCCTCTCTAATTCTTCCTGCTGCTCTCTCAAAAGTTTAATGTTCTTTTCCATGTATAGTTTATTGACGGCATCGGTGTCGGCCACCGGTTGAGCTACGCGTCGTATCTTGCGTGATTTTGCATCAAAATCGGCACCAACCACGCAAAGAGCGTTATCTCGCATGTAATTTCGAAGCAAACCACTCCATTTATAATAGTCCATTCTAGCTGCTCCACTCTTCTCGAGCGTTACTCCAAATTTATTGATCGGTATCTCGATGCATACAGTGCACATCATCGGTGTGCGGTTTAATTTATATAATGAGGCCTACCTCGCGGAGTTCCTCCACAATCGATAGAATTTCGGGATCGTGAGAGTTGTTACCCGCCTGACGGGACGCCTCAAGCAAACGCAATCGATCCACCAGCTCGTTGGGATCGTCCCAGTGTACGTAATCGATTTTGTTATCGTTTACAACCATGGCTCGTGGCACCGTTATACCTTTCCCTGCCCTACTAGCTGATGCGCGGGGTATTAGCGGTGCAATTACATGTTTGTACTTGTATCCCTTGTTGCCCAATATGGGATTTTTAGCACCATGATCGCGTCTGTGGGCATTCGTTGCCAGCAGTATACTTTTGTATTTTTGTTTATCGGCATCGGTGTATACAGCATCATCGGGAATTCTCTTGAAAATCAGTTCGTAACGGCCGGGTGTTCCTCTGTATTTTACACCATCTATGATTATATTATCATCCTTGTCTATATCGAAAGTCTTATCCACAAGCATCGTTCTACTATTGCTAAAGTATACGCCGTACACATAGTTCATTGCTCCATCCCTATCACCACTTATGATTGTGCTCATGTATTATTGCCCCAGCGGACCGAAATGACTGCGAAACGTTTCTTGTCCCTCGGGTGTTTGGAGTTGTTGTCTAATAGATGTTACAAGTGACTCATTGGGACTAGTTTCGAAAACGTCGTAATCAATGGCTGAGAGCGATCGCACACTGGGAAATGTACTTATTGGTGTGGGAGGAACGGGAAACTCGTTTGATGTGACACTCCGTCGTTTATGCTTCGATTGAACTGGTGTTGAGGTTATGGGTGAATATTCCGGTGACATGTATCGTTTCCTCTTTGCCTTGCGCGATGTGTTCCCCTTTGGATGGATTTTTGTTTTAGGCGTTAATGTTTCATTCCCTTCAACGTCTGTGCTCATCAGCGGTGATGTGTCGTGATGCTCATGAGCTTCTGCCGCTGCAGTATTTTCCACGATATGTTTTAGGGGTTCGACGATAGGTTTGAAGTATCTCTCCAACGCGACATCTTCCTCCATCTTGTCAGTCTTCAAAGCCTGATGTTTCCGGCGAATGGAATCGCTGGTTTTTGCAATTTCCTTCGCTATTCTCTGGCGATCCTTAATCTCCAGAGTATCGATATCAGTCATCATTTTTGTTGCTTTCCCACCGACGTGTTGACGACAATTGACCGTCTCACGCAAACTCGTTAAATCCCTTTCCATAACGTCCATTGGACATCGCGCTATCCTTGTCTATTACCACGAAACCATACTCTCGTTGCCAACAATTACGACACAAAGCGCAGAAATCCTCGTAAGACATGTCAGTGCTTAGACATGTGCTTAAACAGAATCAACAGATTGGCATTGTCGCGTATAAGATGTTTGGGAATCTTTGCATACGTCTGACAGAGATAGAAGCAGTCAACGTTCGAGTGGCGCCCCATTGCAATGTATTCCCTTATCGTATCTTGCTTGTCGCATGCCACGTCATCAAAGATAAAAATGGAATTCGGAAGCTATTCGCTCGGTGGGATGACGTCACTGTTATTCGAAAACGTAAAGTAGCCAATTTCATCTATCGGAGTCAATAAATTCTCCAAATACTGGTATTTCGGCTGTTGCAACGACTTGAAGTACACGTACACGTTCTCGAAGCGGACGCCGTGAGGACTTTCCAACAAGCTCACCAGCACGTTGGTCTTTCCACAATTTGATGGGCCACAAATGACGCCGCGTATAGTGTTTGGTAGCATGCTACCATGTCTGCGTCTTGTTTTCGAAGACATCACTCGTGATTTATCGTCAAAATTGGTCACGCGTATCGTCACAGGTTGTCGCACGAATCGCATCCTCCTCGCGAACTGTGAAAAATGATTTTGATACGTCGAAGCGCCCTATTTATAGGTCCGCACCGAAGCAAAACAGTTCAGTATTCAAAATGCTTCTGGTCCTGTCGGATAATTGTGATATTCGAGACATAACCTCTGAGCAGTTGAAATATATACCAAAAATTATTCTACTCCGAGAGTTTGGGAGACAAATTGATCAGTTGTGGGACAGACTCCCCGAGCGTATAAAAGCCGATTCTGAGATTCGACAGTATCGTCGGTGTCTGGAGCATTATAATTGTCCTTGGCAGCGAACGCATATCGACGGTCCAGCACCATTGATTAAAAACTGCGGCGAATGTCGCCGACAAGAGTAAAGAAAGGCTGTGGTTTGTTATATCGGGCGATAAACGCGCTACCTATCGAATTACATATTCCGGGATATCAGTTTTGCGGTCCAGGAACTCATCTAGCAAAACGATTGGCTAGAGGGGATCAAGGCATCAATCCGTTGGACGCAGTGTGTCGCGAACACGATATTGCATTTTCGCGTAGCAACGATCTCGGCGAAAGGCACGCGGCAGATAACGTTCTCGCTGATAAAGCGCGAAAACGAATCGTTGCGCGAGACTCGACTCTGGGTGAAAGAGGTGCTGCTACGGCTGTTTTGGCGGCTATGAAGACCAAGATGAAAATCGGAATGGGGATGAAAGCAAAATTGCGCAAAAGGACTCCGAAGAGAGCGCCGAAAAAGCGGATTCTTCCGGTGGCAAAACGGGGTGGTATATTACCACTTCTCCCGCTGCTAGGTGTTCTCGGATCATTGGCTGGTGGAGCGGCGGGGATCGCCAAGGCGGTAAACGATAATAAGGCGGCGCAACATCAGCTGCAGGAAATGCAACGTCATAATCGCTCCATGGAAGGTCGCGGACTTTATCTTGCACCGTACAAGCGCGGACAGGGAATACCGAAACGGATTTTGCGAGAACTACAAACGCATGATTATTAATTCGCGCCATGAATAGATTTTAATACGCTCGCGCAACGACAACAATGCTCTGATAGGATCACCGATGTTGGAACCAGAAATTGAATTACTTAAACTACAATGGCGGATGCCTCATGTGACGCTGAACGACGGTAATAAGCTATCGTTGCTACGTACTTTGGAAAATGGACAAAACTTGAGCATTTGTTTTCAATCGTGGGATCTGTACGAGTATCCTCTCTTACTGAGCACGACCAAGCATTCGTGGGCCGTGAAGGCATCTGCACAGCTGGAGAAGCCGCGCTGCGTGATCCTTGCTCTACAGACTGGTCGAAGGAATGTGATGAGCGAAGACGTTACTAAGTTCAACAACTGTAAATTGACCAATGTAAAACTTTTTCTCAACTCAGAATTTTACCCATACGATGACATGAACTTGGACTTTGACAAGAATAAGCATGCCATCCTGTATCATATGTATACGCAATTCGGTAAAACGTATTATGGACATAGTTACAACGAGGCATTATTCACCGTGGCTGAATTTTTACAATTTGGCCCCCTCGTGGTAATTGATTGCTCGCGACAAAATGAGTCGATCAAGAATGGTACAGTGGATGTGCGCATAGAATTCGAGTGTAAAGAGAATGTGCCGGTAAATACTACGGCCTACTGTCTGATTCTGCACGATCGAGGGGTTGAATACAATCCGTTGACAAACGTGGTGCGCAAAATAAATTAAATTGCCACGCTACTTGCCCGCCCTCTCATGTGTCAAATTCGCAAAAAAAATTCATCGTGAAAATCGAGATGCTTTACGAGAAAAACAGCATTCTCCCGTCTGTCTTGAAAGCGAACGGACCTCTAAATTGTACCGATAATGGTCGTGCCAACATTTGTTGACCTGCAAGGGTTCATCTTCGATGGAAGATTTGTCGTCAAGGAAGTGGCTGCCCTACGAAAGAGGACAATTCTCTCGCACTATATTTTTGAGAGTTCGATGCCGCATTATCTTCTTACAAAATCGGACAAATCAAGCATCCGATGGTTGGTTGCAAAACATCATGGACTACGTTGGGACAATGGAGACGTTCCATACAGTATGGCTAAACGGCTAATTTTGAAAGCTGTAGCTGATGCGATCGACGAAGAAGATGACACATCCCATATCGTATACGTTAAATGGCTGCAGAAACGCGACTGGCTTGCGGATTTCCTGGATGAAAATACGAGAGCGGGCGTGGTCATTGAGACGCTGGACATTGACTACGAGGATATCAAATCTCTAAATACGCTAAATGTAGTTAATACTCTGCGATGTGGTAGACACGCGAAACACTGTGCCATGCAAAATGTATTTAAAATATTCAACTGGTGGTCTAAAAACACCAGAGAAATGCATAAAATATAATCAATTTTTTAATGTATATGAAAATGTTTTTTTCTTCACCCTCCCCCAACCTAATCTCCTACATGTGATGTACGCTAGATTAAGACAATAGTTGTAATTATTTAGAAGTGGTATCATACACGTTCGATACATGTTCGAAGTGGTTCATTATACGTCCAATACACGTTCGAAGTGGTACCATACACGTTCGAAGAGGTACGATTGACGCTCGATACATGTTCGAAGTGGTTCATTACACGTTCGATTCACGTTGAAAGTGGTACGATTGACGTTCGATGCATGTTCGAAGTGGTGTGATCTAGTCGAATGATGTGTTAAGGAAGAAGGGAAAGAATATGCGTGTGAATAAGGAGAGGAATGTCAGCGAAAATGCAGGTGGCCTGTGATAAAGATGGTGAAGAACAAAGCTATCTTACTTTGCAAAGCTATGCACTTCTCGGTTTCATGATAAGAGTTTGCATGCGAGAGCTTGGAGATGCAACGAGACCAATTGCACTTCAAACTGTGGCAGGTGATAGACATGGGGTTTTATAAAAGAATGTTTACTGACATGGTGTGGCGGGATAATAATGAGGTATGTACCTAATACGGTACAATGTTAATCGCCAATTTTAATTATGTCTTAATTACGATTTTTATTTTTTTATTACGTTATTATGTTTTTAACATGTGATTATTATAGTGTTGATTGTGTTTTTTTAGAACTCGCCATCACCATCGCCACCGTCGTCGCCGTCACCGCCGCAATTGTCTCCATCGCCGCCTCCAGTGGTATGCAATACTTTGTATTGTTATGTGTGTTTCATGTTTATTATGTTTAATATGTTAATATGTTAATATGATATCAACGTTTATGTACTGGTTCTAGGACCCAGAACAGCTGCATGCGCAGCTAATACTATTGGCTAGGTCCTGGAGGATATTACACTCCAGGACCAGAACTGGGACCTGCGGAGGCGGCGGTCGGGGCCAATAATTGGCCCTATACAATCGCGGCGGCGGCGGCCATATGAGAGGCCCCATCGACGGCGATCTCCATCGCCTCCGTCGCCCCCACCTTCCCCTTCGCCACCTTCCCCTCGCCACCTTCCCCCTCGCCACCTTCTCCTTAGAATGGTTTTTTTATTTATATTTTTCTATTTTTTCTATTTTCTATTTCAGTTTTATATTTATATATTTGTAACAATATATTATCACTTTTAAACGTATATTCTGTCTCCATTTTATTTACCCGTCTTCCTCCTCGCCACATAATTATAAGATTTGTAGACATCGCATAATTCTATTCCGCAAGAGCCTTCTTCGCGCTGCCAAATGTCGCCATCCTGCACGACTGCTCCAGGAGATTCAAATTACACACGATATGCCGCGACGTTAAATCGGAACGCTTTGAAATACTGTTAGCTTTAGAATAAAATGTGTTTGCATCACTATGTAGCGCTGTCTCTTTCCCTCTCCCAGATTTTAGCTTTAAAGTAATGTTCTATCTCTTTCCCACCCTCCGAAGACGCGGTGTGTAAACGCCGATCTTTCCCGAGATCGTCCGAAATAATTCCCAATAAAAATAAATTATTAAAACAATTTCAGCTACATAATGGTTTGGAAAAATATTTGTGGGTGGGTCAAGGTTGTCCCCTCCCTCGGAAAAAATTTCCGGTGGTGGATCGAGGTTTGAAAAAGTTTTTCGGCGGTCATTCACTCCGTCCGGTTAGGTCTAAAAAGTTTTCGGCGGTGGGCCCGGTCTCCGCGGCGGCTCGGCCTGGAGTGATCCCCTCCACGATTGTGGCTTCCCCCACTCCGCGGCACGTGCGCGCGCAACCGGTCTTCCTCTCCCCGCAGGCCCCGCGCCCATCTTTCCCTCCGCCGCGCTCCCCCGCGCGCCGTCACTTCCCCCCGCCCCGCGCTCCCCTCAGAGGACCTGAGTTAGAATCCCCGTTGTTATACTACTCAAACTTGTAAGTACTGTGTGACCGGGAAATCCTAAGAACTTGGCATTTCGTTAAGTTCGAAGGAAGCCTATTTACCGTGCACCAATTTAGCAATCTGTCGAGGTCTCCTTGGAGATTCCGGGCATCATCTATAGTGTTTACTGTGGCGAATAACTTGAGATCATCCGCAAAAAGTAGCGGAGTACCGAAAAGAAATAATTCCGCAAGGTCATTTATAAAAATACAAAAAAGCAATGGCCCCAGATGTGACCCTTGTGGCACCCCTGATGATACCTTTATCGATTTAGATTGGCAACCACGCAACTTGATAACCTGGGTACGATTTGATAAATAGCTACCAACCCACTGTAACATGCTTCCCTGAATCCCGAAAGTGCTCAATTCCTCAGCAGGATGCCATGATCCACCGAATCAAATGCCTTTTCGAAATCAGTGTAGACCACGTCCACCTGCTGCCGCAAGTCCAACGCAGAGGACACAAAGTTCGCAAAAACTGCTAGATTAGTCACTGTAGATCTACCCGGAAAAAAAACATGTTGCGCACTCGAAAAACTACCTCTGATCTGACCCGATAGCTTGCTGGTGACTATTTTCTCAAAGATCTTAGGGAAGCAACTGAGAAGTGAAATTGGCCTATAATTACGGACATCACTCTTCGAACCCGATTTAAATACAGGTGTCACAACACTCGACTTCCAGAACGCCGGAAAAGACCCGGAATTTAATGACTTATTAAAAATAATCCAAAGCACTTTGGCAAGACCAAAAACGCAGGATTTAACAAAGACGGGTGGTAACCCATCATCACCAGCAGACTTATTCGAGTCGAGATCATTAATGGCATCGAAAACCTCCGCGAGACTAATATCCAAGTTAGCGAGATGCACCATCGACACGCAATCTGGGACAGGGCCTGAGGCCACTCCAGAAGGCGGAACGAAAACCGATTCAAAATGTTGAGCAAAAAGGTTAGCAATTGTCAGATCCGAGTCCGCGACTAATATGAGAAATGCCCATTTCTTCGAAGAAGACGTGTATGAATAAGGAGAGGGTGGTCAGCGAAAATGCAGGTGGCCTGTGATGAAGATGGTGAAGAACAAAGGCATCTTACTTTGCAAGCTACACATTTCTTCATTTCATGATGGGAGGGCCAGGAGATGTAGCGAGTCCAGTTGCATTCAAATCGTTGACGGTATTAGTTGAAGACATTAGTTGAATTTGAAAGTACAAATTTGTGCAACAATGGGAGTACAACGGATAGCACCAGAGTGTGACCCAGAGGTATGTACTTTACAATATTTTTAACATTTATCGCGTTTAACCTTTTAAATCGAGTGAGATTAAATCAAGCATTCGCGGGTTTCTATCTTTTAGGGCTCGCCACCACCGTCACCCATGTGGTCGAGTGATTGGGGATCACCACCACCGTCACCCCCCTCACCACCACGTTGGTCGCCGCCGCCATCGCCGTCGCCGCAGTCTCCACCGTTGTCGCCTCCGGAAGTATGTAATACTTTGCATTGTTTTGTATGCTTCATGTTTAATACGTTTGATGTGCTAATATTATATCGATGTTTGTGTTTGTGATCTAGGAAATGCCACTACATGTTGTGCGGGCATGGCTGGCGGGTCTGGAGGCCCGCGCGCTCCAAGTTGCACCCCAAGGGGTGCAGATGCGGCGGTCGGGGCCGGTGGTTGGCCCCAGGATGGCGGAAAGGCTGCGGCAGGAGCCGCATGTTGGGCCGAGGTGGGCCCCATATCAAATTCCGCGGCTGCCGTCACCGCCGTCACCCCCATCGCCACCATCACCCCCATCACCACCATCACCTCCGTCGCCACCATCGTCGCCGTCGCCCCCATCATCCCACTCGCCACCTTCCCCCTCGCCACCTTCCTCCTTAGAATAGTTTATATTTTTTTATATTTTTCTATTTTCTATTTTCTATTCTAGTTTTATATTTATTCTGTGTAACAATATATATATTCTTAAACGCATATTGTCTCCATTTTATTTACCCGTCTTCCTCCTCGCCGCATACTTTTAAGATTCGACGTTTATTTCGCTTGAACGTTCTTCGCGCCGTTGAATGACGTCATCACTTGCAGGTGTCCCGGAGGTTACACGATACGCCGCGACGTTAAATCGTAACGCTTTAGAATAAAATGTGTTTGTACCACCAAGTAGTGCCGTCTCTTTCCCTCTCTCGAATTTAGCTTTAAAATATTGCTCTCTCTTTCCCACCCTCCGAAGACGCGGTTCGTAAAACGTCGATCTTTCCCGACATTGCCCGAAACATCATCCGATAAAAATAAATTATTAAAACAATTTCAGCTACATAATGGTTTGGAAAAATATTTGGGGGAAAAAATTTCCGGTGGTGGATCGGGGTTTGAAAAAGTTCTCGGGGGGCATTCTCTCCCTCCGATTAGGTCTAAAAAGTTTTCGGCGGTGGGCCAGGTCTCCGCGGCGGCTCGGCCTGGACTGATCCCCTCCATCATCGCGGCTTCCCCCACTCCGCGGCTCGTGCGCGCGCAACCGGCCTTCCTCACCCCGCAGGCCCCGCGCCCATGTTTCCCTCCGCCGCGCTCCCCCGCGCGCCCTCACTTCCCCCCGCCCCCGCGCTCCCCTCAGAGGACCTGCGTTAGAACCCGCTTCGCTATGTACTCATACAACACCTCGGTGCATGAAGCAACAAAGTTCACTCCATACGAGGTGGTCTTTGGACAATTAGTTCGAGATCCATTTACGCCTATGTCCCGCGAAGAACTACTGACTTATCCGACATACGTACAAAATTTAGTAGAACGTTTAGAAGAAATCCGAAACACCACTCGATCAAACTTGGACACGAGCAAATTACGTTCAAAAAATATTTACGACCGGAAAAGCAACCGAATCACATTCGCGAAAAACGATCTCGTTTACGTACAAAAGGAACCGGGACTTCATAAATTCGATCCACATTACATAGGCCCTTACAAAATAAAAGCAATCGCCGATCAAAACAACGCGATATTGATTTCGGACGAGGGTCAACAAATTATTAAACATTTTGATAAATTGAAACATGCTTATATTAAAGATAAGCCACCTTGACGCCAGTAGGGCGTATTCAATGTGGTTTAAGCTTACAACGGACTGGCGGAAAAGTTCACCTAGCTGACTCCCATAACCAAAGTCCGACCCTCCATAAATCTAATCCCTTTTCTTCGATTTAATTATTATTAAACTATATACTATATAATATTATTAACCCCCTTTCCTTTTTTCCTCCTAAATCTCACTTGTTTTCAAATAATACTTTGAAAACAATAGAATTCCCACCGTTCTCCGTAATCTTACTTGTTTTTCGTATTTACAGTAGTCATTTACTAAAAACAATAGAACCCCTCCGTGAACATTTCGGAAAGCCAAGTACTACAGCCATTATGGACGGATGTGGCCTCCTCATATTCACGCTCCTATGGACGAGCGTTGCCAGTAACGTCATAGATGGGGACTACAAAATATCGTCGCTAAACCCAAACCCGGGATTGTACTATGAAAAAATCCGACCTCCGCGTTTTTCATACCCAATGGACACTGGTCACGGGTATTGGAGTCGCTGAAGTACTGACCTCGAGACCGCGAACACAACCCCAAATCGACAGGATGAAGGCGTTATGTACAGCATATAACTGGACGTCTTGCCCGGCCGACGCCCTTAACACGGCCCTACAACGAAAACTCCTCGACGCCAAACGATACAAGGATTTGCTACTCAACATATTAGGAAAGCCACAACATCCCCGCACCAAGCGGCCGACACCACTGGGATTCATCGGATTGCTGAGTAAGGCCCTTTTTGGAACCCTGGACAGCGACGATGCGCAATATTATAATAAGGAAATAGACAAGCTTTATAAAGATCAAAATCATCTCGCCGAATTGTTAGGAAATCAAACACATATTATAAAATCGGAATTTCGGGATATTCACGATACACTTAAAACTATAACGGGCTCCGTGCGGAATATGGGCGATAGAGTTAAGCAAATAGCGTCGGATGTCCGTCAATTAGACGACCGCGAAGCAAAAGTAGAATTAGAATTAGCCTTGTCGTCGTGGACGTTCCTTATGACCAGACACGTGGACGAATATGTGACCGCGTTAATTGTAATTACGGACGCGCTCACGTTTGCGAAACTTGGTATTTTACATCCGGCCATTCTTTCACCTGGCCAGCTAGCGCAGACTTTGAATTTCCGCTGACTCTGGTAGAATTAAATTCAGAACAATTACAAGAGGTGACCAAATTGAACGTAGTTTATTCACAGGGCCGAATCATCTTGTCACTCGACATCCCCTTACTCGACAAAATTCCCTTCGACCTTTATTACCTTCAACCGTGCCCTTCGTTTCAAATTATATCGACCAATGTCTCTACCCCTATATTCATAAAACCAAGAACCGAATACTTAGCAGTCAAATTAACTCTCAATACTTCATGCCCGACGAAAACTACATCGCAGGATGCAGAAACCACCCTCGAATGTACATGTGCGAACTCAGTTTACCACTCCAGGGCTTGGAAAAAGCACCAAGCTGTGAAACGGATGCCTTACTAAAACCACAAAACATCAAGTAGCCTAGCTGCAACATTCAAGCACTTCCCGGAAGCCGAACTTTCCTCAAGAAGATGATAATACCCAACGCCTGGCTATATTCTGTCAAGGACACCCTGGCACTGCAGGTACGATGCAACAAGCACGCTGCCGGATATGAAGTGCTCCAGGGGGCAGGAATATTACAACTGAGGAGGGATTGTGAGGTCAAAATTGGGACCGACCACATCTGGGCATCCGGAGTCGACACCGAGGCATTAACAACCATCTACAAACCATCTATTGGCATAAACATTTCGAAAATCCTGCCAACACTCACGGAACAGTATGTGAAAATCTTAACTGACTATCAAGAAATGGAACCACAGGGAACACTTCAAGAGGCCCATGCCAAAGCAAACTCAATCGCATTGGAGGACATTGAGAGACAAGCGAGGGAAATAGCAACCCACCACCGGACCGAAAATCTATCAAGATATGTTACCTATGGACTACCGGGACTAGGAGGCACTATTATAATCGTCCTTATTATCTGGATTGGATACCGATTTTTGAGGGCACGCCACAATTAACATCGAGAGCCCTGAAGGAGAGACACAAAGGTTAATATAGAAATGACACCACACCGACCTCCTCTTCAAATAATTTCCCGACCCCGTCCTCTAGCAATTACATCTTTTCCTCCTGACCTACCCGTTATATCACCCACGAGGACAAAAGACAGAGCCCACATGCAACGAGTGAGAAGTTTCGCGGGTTCCGAGCCGTACTTCGAGGTATTCTAAGAAGTACCTCGCTGATAGTAGCAGACTCCCGCGCGTTAAATCGATCCCCACGAAGCGCTCTGCTGCGAAAATTAGATGGTAGGGATAATAGCATATAAGACCACGATTAAGCGAAACGAGTGACAGTCATTACGGAATTTTCACATACCTACGAATATAACTCCAATAATGTACGATCCGACATTCAATGATACCAAGTATCATCGTTCTTCGTTGGAGGAGGTGGTACTTCCGCGAAACCTCAACGCGCCATTCACAAGGCGCCTATGCGTGCAACCCCCGAGGAGTTTCAATGGAGAGGAGGGGCAGGCTTGGACTCATAAGGCGAGAAGAAAAGAAACGATATGTGGTGCGTGCTGGTGGACTGGACCAACGAATGTGATCACCGAGTACTACCGCAGCCCCGTGCATTGGCTCGCGGAAGAAACTAGAGCGGTGGCCCTGATCAAGTGCGTACTATGCCGACGCCGTCATCTTACGTGGTCTACGCCCGGGAATTGCACAGGGTGCATAAGGGCGTTCCTTGAGGTCAACCCCAGGTACCTTCCGGCCTTGCAAGTCCTGGAAGCGCCGAAACCCTGGAAACCGTGGCAAAACCCAGGGACAGCCCAAGCCCTGCCCGCCGGAGAGGAGTAAGAAAAAAAACCACCACCCCCCTCCCCCCTGGGTAATTACCTACATTATAACCACCTTCGAAATCAACCGACAAATTCATAACCTTTTCGTTTTCATTTCAAATCGCAGCAGAGCGTCGTCAGAAAGGTCCTCCACAGGCCGTAGGACACCCCCTCAAATTTAAATTTTTCTTCAAATTACTATTATATTAAAGTCTTTAATTTTTTCCTCGTTGGGTTATATTATTTTATTATTATATTATTTTATTATTATTAGTCTCTTTTCTCTTGTTCGCTTGTAACAATATACGTTTTTTTGCTTCTCACGTCTAATTAAGATTCATTTACTGTTATCCCCTTGTGCCCTCTTTAGACTTAATAGCGTAATAGTAGTTTTAAGCCGTTAGGAAGGTGTACGCGCCGACAGCTACGCACGTGCTGGCGACGAAACGGACTCACAAGACCGTTTCGCGTCTGAAGGGGGAGGTGTTACATGCCCCTATCGGTTCATTTCGTGCTTGCTGTCCGCGCGTCGCTTTCTGTTTCGACATTGGCGATTCAGCGGAATCGCCTCGCGCGTGGCAGTCGGGACGCCGAACCGCGAATTGATCGTTGTCAGCGCAGCGCGACCGCTCACGTCCCGGGTCCCGATATTTCCTAATAAGGAGCGATCGACAAGTGCCGATGGGGCGATTTCCCCCCATCGATTTCGAGAACGCGAGGCACGGACCGCGACGGAGAGACTTAGTGGAGGCATTCGTTTTCGGGAGCTCGTGCTAGGAGGTTGCGACGAGCTAGCGGGCCGTCAAGATTTCGCGACCTCACCTCCGCGTAAATTCCGCGAAGTGCGTCCGTTCGATTAGGGTCAGTATAAGGGTAACTCCTTCCGATACACCGTGAACGGCCTACACGGGAGAGCCCTTGCGCTGCGATCTGAAACGCCGTCGACCCTTCGAGGACGTGTGAAGGAACGGGCTAGAACGATAAGACGGACTCCGACACCCGCCGACTTCCGAGTGCCACCCGAGAGCACAGCGAGCGACCACGACCTACGACAGGTTGACCGACATACTAGCGTCAGCAGAGACGGAGCGCCGTTTCTGGGGTATGTAATTTCCATTATCTTTAACCAGAATATATGTAAACCTCATTGTTATTCTCCAAATTCCATTGTAAGACTTCATTCAAACCCTTCTACCTCCCCTTTCCCTGGTAAGTATAGTCAAGGTGGGCCTAAGCCCTTTGATAGAGCAAGAACCCGATAAGTCATTCCAGCCGCTGGGAGTGATTTATTGCAAGGTCCCTTGCGGACGTAACAGGACAACATTCCGTATCTCCGTCAATTCTCAACCGATTTTTGATTTCTTTGGCTCATTATGTCGGGGATTAAATTTGATATAATATCAAATACCAGAATTGACAATACCATTTCAAATACCGATCAACGCGTTAGGTGTACTCACTCTCACACTCATGACCCACACAGGTGTTAATCACGCGTATAATACAAGGGGGCCATACGGCGTCTTAACAATAACGCTTATTGCTTATATTATTTTCTTGTGTTAACGCTTATTACATTTCATATATTATTTTGTATTAATAACGCTTATTGCTTATATTATTTTCTCGTATTAACGCTTATTGTATTTCATATTATAAACTTTACTAAAGCTTATTGCATTTCATATATTGTCATTGGCTTATTCTCATGTATCTCATGTTCATGTTCTTATATTGCTATTAATCACCATTTATATAAATGTTATGTGCTAATGCTTAACGTCCGACGCATTATTCTGTTAACCTCGCTACATTGACAGTGCATATACTCTTGCTAAAAATTAATAAACCTCTTTGCTTTAAATCACGCTTCGAATTATTGTGTCTATCCTTTGGTTACGAAGATTCCAAGCCAAAACAGGCTACTGCAACAGCTGATTTCCGTTCAAGGACGCGATTCCGAACGCGAGAGTGCTTACAGTGTTTACAAACGTACTTTTGCATGGGCCGTGTACAGCCGTATGTCTAGACGGATTTCGCGGAACTATTACGTGTGGCTTCTTATATAAATGCAACGGTAAATCCAATTACCAAGCCAAAACAAACATAAATTGCTCGTAATTGCTGTATTCGCCTTTTAAACCTTCCCTGGTCGATTAGTGTGTTGGATTTAAGATTCTCGCCTGTCTTCCACCAATCCTCAGTGTATTGGATTTAAGATTCTCGCCTGACTTCCACCAATCCTCAGTGTGCAGAGTTTTGCATTCTCGCCTAACCTCCACCAACCCTCAGTGTACTAAATTTCGCATTCTCGCCTGACTTCCGTCAACACTCAGTGTGCTGAATTTCGCATTCTCGCCTAATCTCCACCAGCCCTCAGTGTGCAGGATTACGCATTCTCGCCTGACTTTTACCCCACATAGTCATCGTCCTAAAAACCTACACTCAGGACGTGACACGGCCAAAATTTTTATTAAGGAGTATCGATGGTATTTTATGCCATCATCAGTACCCAAAATTTTAATTCACGGAAAAGCTGTTTTAAACTCGACTAATCTGCCGATTGGTCAGATGTCGGAAGAAGCCCAGGAATCTAGGAACAAATATTTTAAAAAATTCCGACAATTTAATACCAGAAGAAGTTCAAAGTTTTCGACAAATCAGGATATAATGCACAATTTATTAATAACGTCGTATCCTTTAATTTCGATTTTGAGGTCCCAATGGCCAACTCCGTCCGTTGAACTTGAAAAAGACGCAAAATATATGTTGTCTAATTATAAAGAAGATGTAGAATATATGGAAGAAGACTAACTTGTTTAAATTTGAATTATTTAATTTATATTTCTTTTATTTTATCTCGTTTTAACGTTATATGAAAAAACTGGTTAATAAACTCGTTGATTCGGAACCAAGAGTTCCGAATTTTCTTTTTAATCCCTAAAAAAATTTTGGAAAACTACTCTGTGACATTTTAGTAAATTTAATCTCAGACAAAACGAGCAAAAAAATAAAAATCGGTTGAGAATTCACTGAGATACGGAATTTTGTCCACAGAAAGGCACTTCGAGCGCTATCGCCAATTAAACAAAATCGGATTGACACCGCAGTGGCAAATGGTGGCAGCTAATTCTTTTTTGAATTTGTTTATTACATTCTTACCCACATTCCAAATGCCCAAAATGTGGTTCGGGAAGGTTCGATAAAGTTTTATTTACTAATAAAGAATAATAAAAACGTAAAAAAATAAATCACGGTTTTGACGTTCTTCGATATTTCTGAACTCTATTAGGTTCTAGAATCATATATTAAATTGATATTTTAAACGGTTCTAGTTGTAGTAAACTCAGTAGACATTCCAAATTTTCAGCCCTTGTAAAGTTGTATTTCAAACATTCTGACGTGTCAACAAATCGCCTTTTTATGTTTCCGCTATTCCCTAGTGCCAATTGAAGATTTTACGTAAAAAAACTACTTAGATAAGCAAAATCTTATCAAATTAGCTCCAAAGATTGTTCTACTATAGTTTTCATGCAAATTTGTCAGAAAAAAAGGATAGAAAAAACACGTTTTGATTGCAATTCCGGTATTTGATATTATATCAAATTTAATCCCCTACAAAATGAGCCAAAGAAATCAAAAATCGGTTTGAGAATTGACGGAGATACGGAATTTTGTCCACAAAAAGTTACTTTGGGACCACTGTGCGCCGGTCCCGACCGAGGACTTGGACTGTTCGGCGGCGGCTTGTAATCTCGGTTGGAGAGGCATACAGTGTTGATAAAATGTAAAACGTGACGTTTTCAGTATTCAGTCTGATACTGCTGAGATTTTCCACATTAAAATGAATTCAAATACGGTATAAATCGGATTATTTGTAGAACTGTACTAGATAATTAAATATAAATGCGTGACATTTTTAATCTAATAATGCTAAAAATAATCCGATTTATACCGTGTTTAAATTCATTTCCATCTGGAAAATCTCAGCAGTATGTTACTGAGACGTTCGTGCCGATACGATAGAAAATGTGAAAGTTTCACATTCTATTAAAACAAACAAAATAAACAGTCATTGAACAATCATATCATTATATTTTTTTCACAAGAAAATATAGATATTGCCGTCACTGCATACGTTACATTTTGCTCATTTGCTGCAACTACGACATATATAACTCAAAGTTCGCGATTTTTGGGGAAACGGGTTTTGTTAACGGTAAAAGTTTTATTAGACAACAATCGCTTTTTCTATACGAATTACTAAAAAACTGCAAATTTTTAGTTGTGTCGTTGTTACAGCAAATGAGCGATTTCATTACGAGCGATTTGATAAAATTGTAGGAAAACCGTCAATGGAGAAGAGGAATTACACAGAATGAGAGAAGATAATAAAAATTGCGAAGTGTAGAAGAGATATTGATACCAAAATAAGTATTGTTTCATTGATATGTTTCCTAACTTCACTACCCAACCTCTCTATCTTCCATTATTGCTATCCTCTTTTACGTTCAGCGAGGAAATAATTTAAATCGGACTACTTTGAACGAAACGGGCTTGCAATTCTGCAAATAAATTTGATCTATAATATCGTTAATAATGACAGTTCAAATTGTGTCAGGTTTGGTATCTTTCCATCTTTCCTCCTTACACTCTCGGATATTGCTATCCTCCGTTACGTTCAGCGAGGCTCTGACGCTAGACGCAGCTCTATTATTCCTTCACGACTTCTCGATAGAAAGAGATGTGGCAACAGCGCGACAAAGACGGAAAGAACAGAAAATGTGACAATTATGCGTAAAAAATTCGTCTACATACAGTACCTGGAGATGTCACCTCTGGATAAGTTCTTCTTATCGACTGGACGCTTCGAACGATTCAGACCATAACAAAAATGAGACGGCCCCCTTATGCTGCATTTCTGTTAAAAATACTATTCAAAAATGGTTATTTTATCTCCTGAATGTAATTGCTATAAGCGAGCCGTTTTATTACTAAAGTCAGACATCCCGAACCACCATTCTAACAATGTTTGATAGCCATAACTTTCATTAAAAGTTTGGCAGAGGATTAAATAAAAAATGGGTCAATGACCAGTGAATAAACATAAATTTATAATGTATGAATAGGGGTACCCCAGTGAATGAACGCGATAATAACAGAGGTTAGGTTTCCAATGTATTTAGACGATTTTTTGTATAAATAATTTTTCATTCTCCAATTGCAATAATATTATTGATTTGATACTTTATGAAGTAGTCTTATAAGATCATAATCATGCATAGCTCAAATTTGTTTTCTGGGGTGGGTAAACCTAATCTCCACAATGGCGGCGAAAGTGTGAAGAGAAAAAAAGACCGGGTAAATTGTTCATTCGTTGGTAAAGTAAGAAATGTCCACGTTTGCCAATGAATGACCGACCGTGAGGACAACTGTTGAATAAACGGAATTAATACCGTATAAGTTATAAGTAAAATGAAAAGCGCGACAGGCGTTAATTTTTCGAATTACATGAGCAACGTTCATTCACTGGGGGGGGGGGGGTTGTTCATTCACTGGACAGGTGATCTATATTCGTAAAATAATTGAGCAACTGAAGTATTCGAATATTCAAGTACCGAAAAATTCGACAAATAGTCTTACCGCTAATCGCAACACAAAAAAGGCTGGGAAACACAGATGTACTTACATATATTTGAGACAGTGAGAGCGGCAGCGGACCAACCCACATTAAAAATTTGTTTTCTTATTCTATACGATTAGTAGAGCCTATTAGAATAGGTTATTGCTACTAAATCAATTTCGAAAATATGTGGGTTAGTCTGTTGTTGCTCTCGGAGGGGAACCACGTGACGTGCGCGAGAGAATAACGTGTGTAAGCAGACAGGCGAAAGAAATAGACGAAAAGTGTGGCAAAAGTGCGCAGAAAATAACGAGGTCGGGTGAAAAAGACGGGGAGAAAACAAGGTTCCGGTGGACAGTATAATCCACAGTTAATAAAGTGTCGAAGGGTGAAATAAAAGGTGAAGAAGAGAAGGTGTGAAACGAGTGCACGAAGTATAAGAGACGTGGCAAGGATAAGTGACATCTACGGGAGTGGAAAAAGTAAGAAGTCAAAACGGAGACAGCAGTAGGTAAAGAAGAGCAGAGACTCCAATGAACCGAGCAGGCGAAGGCGGGGAAGTGCAAAAGGAATCGAGAAGAAGGGGAAGACCATCGTTGGCAGAACAGCTGGGAAGAAGTAGAGCGGGCAGCGAAGGCTCGATATTGGACACGTTCAAGAGGAAACGGGAGGGCGAAGAGGAGCAGGAGAGGTTAAGGGCCGAAAAGGAAATAGAGGAAGAATTCCTAAAAGCGAGGAAAATAGGGAGGTCGCCTCCGACGAAGAAAACTGAGGCAGTTATAGGAACTGCGGTAACGCCGGTCTGCCAGGAGACGGAACAGGACAGAGAAATGGATAAATTAGACAAATTGATAGAAGTAGTGATGGCAGTTAAGAATGGATTGGAGGAACTGAGACAAGATAATAGAGAGCTGAGGGACCAGTGGAAGAGGAGGGATGAGATATGGGAAAAGGAAAGAAAGGAAATGAGAGATAGGATAGAAGTACTGGAGGCCAAGAAGGATCAGGCAGAGAGGCTGACAGAAAGACTGGAGGGGCTAGAAAGGAAGGAAGAGGCTAGAGAAAAAAGAGAGAGAAGAAACAATATTACCCTAAGGGGAGAGGATTTACCGCGGAAAGAGACGCCGAAGGATACGGTGGAGTATGTGTTAAGGCACGAATTGCAGGTAGAAGCAGAAATCGAGGAAGCATACTGGGTAGGAAGGGGAGAGAAAAGAGGGCTACTGATAGCGAAGTTAAAAAGCTGGCAACAGAAAAGAGCAATAATGCTAAAGAAGAATACATTGAAAGATAAGAGGCTGTTTATTGACAATGATCTGACAAAAAAGGAAAGGGAGATACAAAAAAATATTAAAGATATCGCCAAAGCGGAAAGGGAGCAAGGGGCAAAGGTGAAAATTGGATACAGGAAAGTAAAAATCAACGATAAGACATTTATTTGGAAAGAGGATGGTGGGCTGAAGGAAGTAAATTTTTGGAGTCGGCAAAGTTCTGTGAACCTCTAAAGTATTGGAGGATCACAGAGCTTACAAGGACAACCAACGCACGACAAAAGGCAGTACCAACACCCGTTCCCCGCGCGCCTGCGTATGCAGATATGCGGGGAGAGGGGGTACACAGATTTGGGAAAGGAATAGATACATTTAAAATAGGCTACTGGAATGTAGCAGGTTTATTGAGCAAATACGAACAGTTTTGGGATTTCTTACAAGATCTCGACGTAATAGGATTAGTAGAAACGTGGATTGAAGAGAAACAATGGGAAGGATTGAAAGATAAATTGCCACAAGAATTCTCATGGAAATGTAAATATGCCACTAGAGAGAGAAAAAAAGGGAGAGCGATAGGCGGAATTATCACAGGTGTAAGAAAGGGCATAGAAGAGAAGGAATCGAACGCAGGAACGGAACATATTCAAGAGCGAAGAATCAGGATACAAAATGAAAATGGAGAGTAATAACAGTGTACAGCAGAGATATGAAGGAGACGAAAGAAGCGCTAGACCAGATAATAGAGGAGAGGGAGGTGGAGAAACTGATAATCGGAGGAGATTTCAATGCGTGAATTGGACAGGAAGGAGGCGACTTTAGAATAGAAGAAAAGCATGACGTAAGGAGATCAAAAGACAAAGTTAAAAACACGGAGGGAAAGGTGTTATTAGAGATGGTGGAGGAAAGAGGATGGAATATTCTGAACGGGAATATGGAGGGAGATGAGAAAGGAGAGTACACATACATGGGTCCGAGAGGCAGCACGGTAATTGACTATATACTAACAAATGTCGAGGCGAAAGAAGATATCAAGAAATTCACAGTGGAAGATAGAGTTGAGTCAGATCATATGCCTCTGATAGCAGAACTATATAGGGGAAATAAAATGAGAGACCGAGGGGGAAATCAGGAGGGGAGGTGGAGAGAGAGAAGAGTCTGGACAGAGGAAGGAAAGAGAGAGTTTCAAATGGAATTAAACAAAATAAACTTTAATAGGACAGAGGTGAATGAAATGGTAGAAGAAATGGTAGGAAAAATAAATAATGCAGTACGGAAAGAAGAAGTAAAAATAAAGAAATGGAAATTGGGCAGCTTTAAGTGGTGGAATTCGAACTGTACAAAAAAGAAAAGAGAAGCCAGGAAAGCACTGAGGAACTGGAGAAGGGGTAAAGGAGACAAAGAAGACTATCAGAAGAAAAGAAGGGAGTACAAAAAAGTGTGTGAAGAAAGGAGAAGGGAATTACAAGAAAGTATAGAAAATGAGATAATGCAATTAAAGGGAGAAAACCAAATATGGGAATATATAAATAAACAAAGAAAGAAAAGAATAGGTATTTCCAATAAAATAGATTTATAAGAATGGAAGGATCATTTTAAAACATTGCTAGAAGGCGTCGACTGTAAAAAAGAAGTAGAGGAGTACAAAGAAATAGACAACACGGAAGGAGAAGAGGAAGAGGAAATAACAGAAGCAGAAGTAAAAGAACAAATCAGAAAACTAAAAAAAAAGAAAGCAGCAGGGGAAGACAAAATAGAAAATGAAGCCTGGATTTACAGTAACGTGAAAATAGTAAAAAGGATCACAGAAATTTTCAATAATGTGTGGAAGGGAGAAGGATTCCCGGAGAGATGGAAAGAAGGGGTGATTTCACCAATATTCAAAAAAGGAGATAGAGAAAAAATAAACAACTACCGGGGGATAACGATCCTAAACACAGCGTACAAAATATATGCTATGGTCCTAGAAAAAAGATTAAAAGAGGAACTGGAAAAGAACCACATAATACCAGAAACGCAAGCAGGATTCAGGAGCGGTAGATCGACAACAGATAACATTTGTATTCTGAACTATGTATCTAACAGAGAAATACAGAAAAAAGGGGGGAAGCTGTATACGTTTTTCGCGGACCTAAGCGCTGCATTTGACAACGTGGATAGAGTAAAACTTCAGAACATAATGAAGAGAATGGAAATAAGTAAACGCTTGAGAATGAGATTCGGAGAAATTTACAAAGAAACAAGAAACACAATAAAAGTAAACGGAGAAATGTCATCGAAATTCTGGACAACAAAAGGGGTAAGACAGGGATGCCCACTGAGTCCAACGTTATTTACAATATATGTAGCGGACTTGGAGGAAACCATGAGGAAAAACCAAGCAGGAGGAGTTAGAGTAGGAAAAGAAAAAATCTGGACTCTAGCATATGCGGACGATATAGCGTTACTGGCAAATGAACCAAAGGATCTTAAGGACATGATACGAAGATTCGGAAAATACCTTGAAAGGAAAGGGTTACAACTGAACGCAGAGAAATCTAAGGTGTTGATTTTCCATAAAGGAAGAGGAAAGAAGAAGAGAGAAGAATGGGGCTGGCAGGGGCACAGTCTAGAAGAAGTAAAGGAGTTCAAATACTTGGGGTATAATTTTCAGAAAAACGGGGGCAGAGAGGTGCACATAAGGGAAGTCATAAAGAAAGCTAGAATAGCAATGGCGCAGATATGGGGAATAGGACAAAGAATGTTCAAGAACAATTTTGAGAGAAGAATGAGGATATTCAGAAGCATAGTGAAAAGTATCTTGCTGTACGCGTCAGAAATTTGGGGTTGGATGGAAGCAGAAAAGGTAGAGAAGATACAGGAGAAATACATAAGGTGGACTTTAGGTCTGGACTTGAATACACCAGCATATCTAATTTTGGAGGAAACAAAAACAGACAAAGTAAGGATAGAAGCGGGGAAAAGAGCAATAAAATATGAGGAGAAAGCGAAACGGCTGAACAAGAATAAAATAGTACAAGAATGCTGGAGGGAAATAGACGCGAAGCAAGCAGAGAAAAAGTCGAAGTGGGAGGAAATGAGAGATGCATACTACAGGCAAAAAATGATGGATATCCAAGAAATGGAAATAGAAAGAAGGCGGGGAAGAGAGTTCGCTGAGGAACTAGCGCAAAGGGACAGGGCAGAGCAGGTTCAATGGCAATACGACAGAATACAAGGAGGCAGATACAACGCACATTACACAGAAATAAGGGATGACCAAAGAGCAAATTACCTAGACGAAAACTACAGAGGCAGAGACCAAAGCATGATTGCTAGGTTCAGATGTGGAAACGAAGAGCGGGGGAGCAAGTACTGGAAGGAGGAAAAAGACACAGTATGCAGACTATGCAATGGGGCTAGAGAGACGCTGAGTCACATGCTACAAGACTGTAAGGAGCTGAAAAGAGAGAATTCAACGATCAGAGCGATTCTAAAGGGAGAAGAAGAAAGAGCGGAGTGGATGCGAATGGTTCTGGAAAAAAAGAGAAGAAAAGAAGAACAAGATGAAGGAAGAAATCAAATCGAAAGCGCATCCTTGAGTTAACAGTCCCAGAAACACTTACACATATAACACATGTAACCCCATTTTGAGGCCGAAAGGCAAAAAATAAACCTATTTACTACTACTACTGTTGTTGCTCTCACTGCCTCATTTATAAACAGTTTTGCAACAAAAACCAATTTATCATTACTGCCGGATATTATTTCACTTAATATAGGTAAAGATACAACAAAATATTGGAAAATGTGACCAAAAGACATTCATAAGTACAGACTAGTGAGCGAAAAGACTTCGTGTACTAGCAATTAACAGGACTACGATGAATTCAGGCCCCGTCGATATTGCAAGGATAATCCCAATTCTTTCGTGTTTGCGTGAAAATTACCTATTGTGATTAACTCCCGGCAGGGTGGTATAACAGTAGTGGAGGCAAGAACCAATCAGGGACGAGGCAGAAATCAATGTAATTAAAGATGGACCAACGGGGATTCGTCGAGCATGACGCATGCGCGTGTCCGGCTATACGCGAAGCTGTCTCTAATTCCCTTTGTGCGATTTCTATTGTCGATATTACGCTTATTCGTCTGGTAACGGGTACAATTGTCGCAACTATTGCGAGTCGCGGTCAATAAACACGTATACTACCCCCGTTTTCAAGCATAAGCTTCCTCTTAACACGTTTGCAATTGTAACGTCTTCTCTTACACACCTCAGGAATTAAGTTCTGATGCAAAGTAATAAACGACTCCTATTTTCTCTGACTTTTCAGTTAACTGCACATAAAATTTTGAATTTTGAATTTCGTCACAGTTCTTGAGACTTTCCCCGCTTCAATTTTGGTAAAGATTGGGAATTTTTTTCGTAGGTAATTACTAAATGGAAAGTTTCAATTTTTTCAGAAGATACAAATGTAACTTTTAGCTGTATGCTGCTATTTTTAGAAAATGAAAATGTTGCAAAAAGGTGGAGTTATTCAGGAATTCCGAAACCTCTACTGCTAGGATATCGATTGTGCAGAAATGAAAAATTCTTGTTGATTTATGAAATAAGAATTTATTGAAATTTTTAATAATTATAGACAAGGTGGCAATTGCAAAAGGAAACATCTCTTTTAACTACAAACAATACAATTTTAAACATTCGCGTTTTTCCTCTTCAAACTGCCGCTGTTTCTATAATTATTCAATTCTTTTAAAAATCCCACACTACATGGTAGGTTGGGTTAGGCAAATGTGTTGCCAAATAACTCTGCCTTTTTGTGATATTTTTACTTTTTAAAAATAGCGTATAGCTGAAAGTTACATTTATATCTTCTGAAAGAAATGGAACTTTCCATTTAGTAATTAACTATGAAAAAAAAATCTCAAATCTTACCTATTTTTACACGCCTCAGAGTGGTGTAACCCCTTGAATCGTTAATTCTTCTCAATATCTCCAAATAAAGGCGTACAGTCGTCAGTGATATGTTTAGCTACTCTCCTACTTCCCTTGACGTATGGGTTATTCCACGCGAAATCGGACACTTTTCGGAGTAACATTTCGGATTTTGGTGCAACTTGGATATGTTGTAGTTTTTAGGGATATATAAACATATCGCGAAGGATTTTTCAAAATGTCAAAAATTGTGGATGTTACAGCTCTTTGAAATATAGTGCTTACTTTTTTCCAAAAATTGTAACTGTTGAACTAACAAACTGATAAAAATGACCTTTTGGGTGCTTACAGTGGAGATATAAGAGTGCCTAATAAAAATTATTTCCTTTAATAAAAACGAATATTTGATCATTTCCTAAGCAATTGTTTTTAACAAATGCAATTTTATAATTGGAGGTCACTTTTTAAAAATTTAGAAAAAATGGAGGATATAGCAATGTTAGTCCTCTTTACGGACACGTTCCCAAAAACACGGACACTTTAAAATTGGCCAAATGAAAATTAATTGAATGTGACGCTGCGTCGCCCAATACCGGCTGGACTGGATGAGCCGTGCGTGCTACAATATTGAACTATCTATTTCTTTCATTCCTAATCTTGCGTGACCTTGAAAGTCATAGTATACTATATAGTTGAATTTGTCTTGACAGTCGCTTTCATATCGGGTAATCAAATATGTAACATTCCATTTAAAAAACTGAAGGTCACCTTCGATTCACGGAAATATCGCGAACACCAAAAGTTGACAAACCGTATTATGTTGGGTATAAAAAATAGTAAAAGTTTTCCTGTTTCAGTTTTTTTTCGAATACGTAGCATTTGCGAGAACCCTATATAACAATATCAGGTATAGCCGCTTGGCCGCTGCTAGTACCACACGGCTTAACACCTACAGCACATTTTGTTGCAGAAACGTTGCACAAAAGTTGCAGTACATTGCAATGTTGCCGTTTGGTTGCGAGTTGTATTGCAATATTACTGCAAAATTGTGGAAACATTGCCGTGCAATATTTCAATGACCACCTTTGTGCAATGTTACAGAAATATTGCGCACACATTGCCGTGTAATAATGCTATGGCCACGTTTATGCAATGTTTCAGGAATATTGCGCACATATTGAAGTGCAATATTACAATGGCCAAGTTTGTGCAATATTTCGGGAATATTGTGCACATATTGCCGTGCAATATTTTGGGATTATTGTGCACATATTGCCGTGCAATATTTCAGCAACTAATCCGCAATAAATCCGAAAGTAAGTCTAAGATTCCACAGGCTACCACCGAGGAAATATTCTTGTATCGACGTGGACATTATCTGACATAAATAATTAATACGATTATTTAATTAACACTATAGAGTTTAAACAAACTCATAAACAATATTCAGCAACAAAAGAGATTTGTAAAAAAGTGTTACACGTGGCAATTATTGCCAGTATCCCTACCATTGCCGTTTAATTGATTATATCTAATTAAAACGATCCCCATAATCGAGGGAAAATATCTAAGTCCGGTTTTATTGCGGATTGATTGCTGAAATCTTTCTCATAAGTTGGGGCCAGATTTCAGCAATTAATCCGCAATTAATCCGGACTTAGATATTTTCACTCGACAATACGGAACTTTTTCATTACGCAAAATAAATTAAATGTGAATGGTAGGGACACTGTCAGTAATTGTCAGGTCCCATATAGCACACTCCGTTGCCGGAAGCTTGTAGGAAGGTTCCATGGGGGTTGCCGTGGAATGTTCCCTCGGTGCGGACATAGGAACCTTCCCTGAACATTGCCGCCATGTTGTGGTGGAACATTCCACATGGAACCTTCCTGCCAGCTTCATGGAACGTTCCGGACATTCTCTGGCAATGGTCACGGAGCGTTCTGGGCATTTTCTGGCAATGGTCACGGAGCGTTCTGGACATTCTCTGGCAATGATCACGCAACTTTTCGGACATTTTACAACAAAGGTTCCAGAATTGATTCTTGTATCGACTTTTCCCCAATTGCTATCAATAATAATTATTGTAGGTGCAGATTACTGTATATGTACATATTTTTTTCAAAATCCTTATGGAAAAAGGAGAAACATTTATACACACCATTGATTTGTTAAATAAATCAGTTACCCATTTTTTACATTCACACACACTATATTATTCAGAGTAGGAAGTTCAAAGTTTCTCCTGTATATTAGGTTACGCTTTGTGTAGATGATGTAAGGTCAATTGTTCTATGCTTTATGTAAATTGTAAACTATGGAACAATTCCCGTATATTATAATACTAATAATAACAATAATAATAACAATAATAATAATAATAATAATAATAATAGTAATAATGATAATGATAATGATAAATGATGATAATGATGATAATGATGATAATGATGATAATGATGATAATGATGATAATGATGATAATGATGATAATGATGATAATGATGATAATGATGATAATGATGATAATGATGATAATGATGATAATGATGATAATGATGATAATGATGATAATGATGATAATGATGATAATGATGATAATGATGATAATGATGATAATGATGATAATGATGATAATGATGATAATGATGATAATAATGATAATGATGATAATGATGATAATGATGATAATGATGATAATGATGATAATGATGATAATGATGATAATTGTTGTGCCCTGCGTGGTGGCTCGCAAGGCTGGTACGGGATTTGGCGATATCGTAGGTTCGGGAGTGAACAAAAGATGGGAATCTACTGGGTGAACTATACCAAGTTCGATTAAACTCAAAAACTAAGTCTTTATTCAAACTTTAACTAAACTAGACTCAGATGTACAAGAGTTTTAGCCGTGTTAACAGGTCGAGGGTCAGGTCTAGAATCCGTCATTAGCGGTGTCGAATTGACTTTTATATCCCTGTTGGGCGTGGTACGCGTTACCATGCCCGATCGCGGCGATACGTTCGCATATTGCTGATTTTGTAGATTCGGTCGCTAGCGGCTGGCTTAGCTTGGAAACGTCTCGAACGTTCCTTAACGTAATATAATATGTATAATATATAGCGGTATGTCTGACACGTGTGCTTGGGCGTTGCCTGGGCACAACATAATGATGATAATGATGATAATGATAATAATAATAATAATGATAATAATAATAATAATGATAATGATAATAATAATAATAATAATAATAATAATAATAATAATAATAATAATAATAATAATAATAATAATAATAATGATAATAATAATAATGATGATAATAATAATGATGATAATAATAATAATAGAGTAAACCAACCAGTAATTGACCGCATACCAATGAATGACCATTAGGCAAAGAAATGTAAATTATATATTTAAAAAATACTATATGTTTATAAATGGAGTTTAGTTGCACTTTTAATATTCCATATTTTTAGTTATGCGTATTAAACAAACATTAATAAGTACTTAATAAAAGTATGCGGTCATTTACTGGGCTTCTCATTCAACAATTTGGTCATTCACTGGTTGGTTTACCCTAATAAAAATGTCAAAACGAGCCTTCATTTTTTAATAATTTGAGTTTAAAGTAATGCACGATAGGAGGTTAAGTTCGAATATGTAAGCAATGTTTCCAATCAATGGTTGTAGCTGCAGCGGTAAAGTGTTCGTCTACGGTGCTCGTGGTCGTGGGTTCGAATCTGACTGGTGTGTAAAAGAATTTTATATTTTTTAAAAATACACGAACGTTATACTACTACGATTCTGCACACATACTACACTATATTGATATTTTTATTTTTGGCTTTACTGTTCGGAACGTTGCGTGACCATTGCCAGAGAATGTCCTGAACGCTCCGTGACCATTGCCAGAGAATGTCCGGAACGTTCCGTGAGCATTGCCAGAGAATGTCCTGAACGCTCCGTGAACATTGCCAGAGAATGACCGGAACGTTCCGTGGGCATTGCCAGAGAATGTCCGGAACGTTCCGTGGAATGTTCCCAAAGAGCGGACATAGGATCCTTCATGGAACATTCCATCAATGAAGCAAGAAGGTTCCGGTGCAGCACCGGAACCTTCCTGCTACATTGATGGAACCTTCCTGCAATGGAGTGTGCTGTATGGGGTGTAACACTTTTTTTACAAATATCTTTTGTTGCTGCATATAGTTTCTGAGTTTGTTTAAACTGTATAATGTAATTAAATAATCGTATTAATTATTTATGTCAGATAATGTCCACGTTTGCATACATTCCCCCGGAGGTAGCGTGTGGAATCTTAGACTGTATTCTGCGTGCCGACAATTCGGGATCGCTCCGCGAAATTCCGGATTTATTGCGGATTAATTTGCTGAAATCTTGCTCATAAGTTGCGAACTCGCAACTTATCAGCAAGATTTAAGCAATAAATCCGGACTTAGATATTTTCACTCGACAATACGGAACTTTTTCATTACACATAATAAATTAAATGTGAATGGTAGGGACACTGTCAGTAATTGGCACGTGTAACTCTTTTTTTACAAATATCTTTTGTTGCTGCATATAGTTTATGAGTTTGTTTAAATTGTATAGTGTTAATTGAATAATTGTATTAATTATTTATATCAGATATGTCAACAAATAGAATAAAGTCTTACACTGTTGTTTTTAGTTTTAAGGTTAACGGATTCTAGGTTTAAGGTTCGAGAGGTTCGCGGAACACCAATATGTAGTTTAAGTCTAGTTTATTAGCGTGAACACTTGTCCTTAATTTTAATCTTATAATTCTATTAAAGTCTGAAGCAAATTAATGAATAAAGCACGTGGGCTTTCTCCTAGCAAACGGAGCCCTTAATAAGCTTAATTTATTAGAAAACGCAATTAAATTTTCAAGCAAACAAAGCACAATGCTATAGTTTAAGCGATCAAGCTGCCGACGCAAATTTAGCAAGCACAAGCACGAAGCCGTTTTGTATATAAACCTTTCGATACCTGATCCCAGCGAGAGAGTGCTCGAGGAATCTTCTTGCGATTTCCGGGAAGCGATCTTTCCCCCTTCCATCGATCTAAAGGTAGGATTTCCAAGACACGATTCGCCGCGGCGGCGGATCGCGGCGGCGAATCCTAAGCACCGCTCTTATGGAGAAGCGTGTATCCGTTTTCCTAGGCGCGTTTTCCAACCGCTCTGTCAGTGTGTCTGTCTCGGCAGCTACCTAGGCTACTCGAGACGCAACACAATGGGATGAGTGTCTGTTTTCCGCCATTATGGCGGAATCTCCTGGCGGGCGGCGAATCGCGGCGGCCAAAACCTTGACTGCTCCAAACTGAGTCTAGCGGAGACCGCCGCGCGATCCATTTCCACAGTGGGATAGAATCCCAAGAAATAAGGAAACTAGTTGAAATCCAAAAGTTATGGGATTATGTTTTCTTTATATATTTCTTGCAAACTAATAATATGAGCACCTAAAAAGGGGAAAAATATCATGGCGGCTACTTCTGATCTGTGTGTAAACACGTGTCAAAGTTTGTATGTTTTTATTTTGTGCAAAATTTTAAATCGAAGCGAATGTGGAGAAAAAATTGTAGTAGATATCTATTGTAGTAGATAGTTTTCAAGGTATCTTCGCCAAAAAAATACAAAGAACTTTTTTTATAAAGTAGCTTGATATGATTCGGCATTTTAATTGGAAAAAAATGGCATGTTGACTTTTTTCTATACTCTTGATATTGACGCCCATTGTGCGTTGGAACATAGGGGGCTCAGAGCTCAGCGAGAATTTATTCGTTGTTTCTGACCCGTAATTTCATATTTCCCAAAGGATGGTTCAATAACATCTGTTTGCCATTATGTCAAAAGGGCAATCATGACCGTCGTGCCGTCTTTAAGAATTGTAGGCATTCTTCAATCTGAGTTAATCCGTATATTGCTCTCCGGTGGGTAGTAGGTACAGGCGATGGCTTCGGACCTGCGCGTGCCGTTGTTAACCGCCAACGCGAGGGACAGTACGGTTATAAACCGCGACCCTGTCGAGGCGCTCTGACCGATCAGCCAGAATATATTTTTGCCACCAGATGTGGGGTTTTCCCCCTTGATTTCGTAAAGAGGGAAAAGATTCCTCCTCCGCCGCCGAATTCACAGGGGTAAATCCCCCCTCTTTGAGGAACGGTGTTTCCAATGTGTGATTTATAATTAAATTTCAACAACAATTACCTTCATCTCACTTTCTCTTCTTTATACGTTAAAATGAAAAATGTAAAATAGTTGAAAGCTGAAACATTGTACTGCATGAACTTCTGGTATCGGTATATGTATGTTCAATGTACATACCTGACTTGTCATTGGATGTACATTGAACCTGACTTGTCATTGT
This sequence comes from Andrena chrysosceles, assembly GCA_963855975.1. Taxonomy (NCBI): domain Eukaryota; kingdom Metazoa; phylum Arthropoda; class Insecta; order Hymenoptera; family Andrenidae; genus Andrena; species Andrena chrysosceles. The sequence continues at coordinate 38,649,754 of OY979766.1, read as the reverse complement.
ATGTACATTGAACATACATATACCGATACCAGAAGTTCATACAGTACAATGTTTCAGCTTTTAACTATTTCACATTTTTCATTTTAACGTATAAAGAAGAGAAAGTGAGATGAAGGTAATTGTTGTTGAAATTTAATTATAAATAACACATTGGAAACACCGTTCCTCAAAGAGGGGCGATTTATCCCTGTGAATTCGGCGGCGGAGGAGGAATCTTTTCCCTCTTTACGAAATCAAGGGGGAAAACCCCACATCTGGTGGCAAAAATATATTCTGGCTGATCGGTCAGAGCGCCTCGACAGGGTCGCGGTTTATAACCGTACTGTCCCTCGCGTTGGCGGTTAACAACGGCACGCGCAGGTCCGAAGCCATCGCCTGTACCTACTACCCACCGGAGAGCAATATACGGATTAACTCAGATTGAAGAATGCCTACAATTCTTAAAGACGGCACGACGGTCATGATTGCCCTTTTGACATAATGGCAAACAGATGTTATTGAACCATCCTTTGGGAAATATGAAATTACCGATCGTTAGCGAAAGACTTTTTCCTTCGTTCTCAGTCCGCTTTGCCCCGACGCACGTGAGAAAGATGTCACCAATATAGCAATTAAAAAGTATTATCCACCAAGTCCAGCACCAATACGCCTCATGGAGAGACACAGGAAGAAAAGGCGGTAGTCCGCTGATTTCGCGTGGTCCCGCCTACATGGTCCTCCTTGCTAATTAAACACGGATCCATTATCTCTCGAATATAAACACGCACTCGAATTTCAAAACCGAAGCACGCATTCCGTGCGAGAGAAGGTGGGCCTCGAGGAGGAGGTATTGCTCTTCAAGAGAGTGGCCGTTTGGGAGGGATGCAGGGCAAATTGGTTAAGTATGGTCCAATCGGACTTCAAGCTCCCGGAATACGTCAATGCGTGCTTTTGTTTTAAAATTCGAGTGCGTGTTTATATTTGAGTGATGACGGCATCTGTATTTAATTTGAAGGGAGGACAACGCAGGCAGGACCACGCGAAATCAGCGGACTACCCTACCCCGTTTCTTCCCATGTCTCACCGCGAGGCGTATTAGCACATCTTCACAGCAATTTCGTTTCCTACTCCATTGTCAGGAAAACATTTTGCGATCTAACATAAGAACATCTTTTCTGGGTCATCGTGTAGACCACAAGATTAATTTTCGTCACGATCAGCGTTCGGAACATAATTATAATTTATTTCTTCTGCAGCGGAGCACGGTTTATTGCCTGCTGAACGTAGGGGGATTAGCCTGTAGCAATGGGTGATTAAGCCTAAAAACTGTCCAGCTGTTCTTCAAGTTACTTGGCAAATGTTTCCTAATTACTTTATAGCGTGTAGGGGGCGAAGTGTCCGGTGTCATAAAGCTGTAGTCAACCATGGCCCCGCTAACAATCCGTTTAGGGCATCACACAGATGGCCACAGCATAGGACTCGCGCGCCGAAAAAGCACTAAAAGTCCCGCTTTTATTTTATACCTGTATTTTTCCACCTCTAGGAGGAAGAAAAATTAATTCATCTGGTATCACCTCATTCCATTTTGTACGATGGTTCGCATATAAACTTTAAGAAGCACAACCTCAAAGACCCGTTGTGGGGTGCAATCTCTCTCCAAATGAAAAGAAAAGGTAAACTATTGTTTAATTATATTTATTTACATCACCCATCAACTAGGGCTCATAATTCAATCAACAAGTAATTTGTTTATAGCGAAAGTCCCATAACGATTCGTTAATATTTACTCAAGTTAGCGCAATTTATGTTCAAAGAAATATTGACTTTCGACGGTGAAAAATTTTTTGTTTATAACTTTTTGCTCGATCAGTAATGACTGGATAAACAAATTCTAAATAGAAAAAATGTGTGCCGCGACGAGCTTTACAACACTACATTCTTAAGAACACAGTTTAACAACATTTAATTTTCAAATCTTTCTCAGCGTTTGGACAATAATTTTTCCCCTTTTCGAGTACTAGTCCTCTTACTGCATCCGACCATTCAATTGCTCCAATGTAGTTTAGAAAATTCCATTACATCGTGCAATTTTTAGTAATTTGTTTCAAACTGGAAATATTATGCTGTAGTAAAAGTATGGACACTAATTTGTCACATACATGCTTCAGTACGTTTCATAATATGACACTTACACATGTATTCATATGATATTCCGAATGCAAACCTGCAAAAAATATATTACCTAATTATTTCAGTTGACGATTGCAAAAGAAGATGGAAAAATATACGCGATACTTTTCTAAAAACGAGACGAGAAAGTAAGCATGGTACGGGGTCGGCAGCACAGCCGAAATCAAAATGGCCGTTGCTGGACCTTTTGAGTTTTTTAGCTGTTGTGCCGTTTGAGAGAAGGCAAGTATTTCTTACACAGAATATGAATTCTAAAATGCAATAAATTTTAAAAATTTGTCTTTTTCATTTTATTATAGTACCCAGAGCAATATGACAGCAGCTGAAAAGGCTCCAGATATGGAAGCCTGCACGGATGCCGATAACCAGGTATTAGCGGAGGATACGATAGAGTCTCCAGTATACTCTGAATTTGTGGAACCAGAAGCATCAACTTCGCGAAAGAGGAGGCTTGATCATACATCAGAAAATACATAAAAAAAGCACAAACCTGGCGCAACATACTGTCATGAATGTATTTCAAAAGAGGGCGGACGAAAGACAAATAATTATTAAAAGCTGCAAAAAATTGATTGAGGACGACAACAATTCGACCATGATGTTTTTCAAAAGCATGGGGTCGCTGGCCAATGATTTTCCACCACATCTACTTGCGGAAGCAAAGTCGGGAGTATTGAAAGTCATGAACGACATTCAACTCAGATCCACAATAGAAACCTGTAACTGCGCAAGCCGAAGGGCTAATATAGAATAGCCGTGACTAGATCGTCCCAATTTTTTATAATTGATATTTTTCAATTATTGTTTTTTTATGATACCCTATACCTCGTTACCCTCCCGGCTTCCCCTTCCCCTACTTTCTATTATTTTTAAAAAAATGTTATACATATAGTATGTAATGTAAATGATATTATTAAAAAAAAATAGAACAATATTGAATAAAATTTTTAAAAATTTTCCTTTTCTTTCAAGCATTGAATAGGGAATTATCGGCCAAAAAATATGTCGCTTTGAATAGTCACTTGTTTACTCATTCTTAAATTTGGAACAATACGCCATCTTCTTCTAACTAACAATTGATAATTTACAACAATGCTATCTATGTATCAGATGATACACTATTTACTTTACCCGAATCTCTTTTAACTTTTTGCATGTGGGATCGGCGAAAAATAGTGACGCGCACTATAGTGCGCGTACTCCGCCTCCCGGTAAACCTAGAAATAGAATATACCTTAAGGATGCCATAAGTGCAGTTACTTCATTGGCTTTGGGTTAGGACCTCTCCGAAACTTTGCTAGTACGACACTCGTTTCTGTGACTTCGGAGTGGAAGCATCTCTCCAAAATCGTGATTCGAAACGCACTAGTTGGTATCGAATTAGTGTAAAACAAAATTCATAAAACGAAATCTTCTCGTTAGTCGTGTTAACCTGAAATCGCGACGTGTTGTGTGTTTTAACGGTATTTAAATTCGTAAAATGAATAGACAATTACTGTTACTAACATTGTTAGAGGAAGAAGAAGACGATGAGCTTCTTCGCACACTATACGGAAAAAGAAAAAGGAAACAAGTGAAAAACATGTATAAGAACAGAAATGCCGAGGGTTTTTGCAATATATTAATTGAAAATCATTTGTGCGGTGACGACGTAACTCACAGAAAATTCTTCACGCTAAGCAACGAACAAGTCCAGTTCGTTTTGAATCTTGTTGGAAATGCTTTAGAAAAACCCTCCTGTGACAGAGTCAAACAGCCAATTTCTCCGAAAGCCAAGTTGCTTCTGACATTAAGGTGAGTTAATTTTTCCAGAAATATATTTTATTTCATCGTAACGTAATTTCATTAAAGCGGTTGTGTTTTTTAGTGCATTTATATACAAAGTATCTATGGTCTCATAATAATTACCCCACGTCTACTGATTATCACATACGTTGTACGCTCTTGCTTCACTCTCTCCACATTTTTCTGCATGGGCATCCGGAGGAGGGTGCAAAAGGGGCAGTTGCCCCCCTGGCTCTTGACAAAAGATCGCTTATTTTTAAAAATTGATCTTTATTAAGTTTGTACTTAAAAACTGAATATTTGTAAATTTTGGATTTAAAATTTTAATTAAACTGGCAGTACAAACTGAGTTCAAAAAAGCAAGCGGGCTACTTGCTTTTTCATTACTATATATTTCTTCACCGCCACCTCAGAATTGCCCCCTCCTCGAAAAAAGTCTACGGACGCCCTTGCTTTCTCGTACATTCTCTGTTCGCTCTTGTACATTCGATCCTCCCTCATCGGATGTTTTGATCTGCTCTCAATCTTTCTTTCTCTCTCCCTCTCTATCGCTTTCCGTTCGCCAATTACCCTATCACGCTCACGGTCCTGGCTCACGTCCCACTCGCACTTGTTATCATTCGCTACTGGTTCGTATTCCCTCGCTTTTCTCTTTCTTTCCTTCCGTTTCACTCATTGTGGCTTTGTTCCATAGGCACGTTTTTTTTATCGTGGAGAAATCTTCATAGATACCCCGGACTCCTGGGGATGGGAGACCGAGGTATTGTCTCGCTCTTGCCGACGAAAACCTCATGGTGAACCGCCCCCCCCCCCCCCCGCGATTCGGGGGGTCTCACCACGGATACTGTACGCTACCATTGCAATACGCGAAAACACATGTAGCTCGTACTGATTTGTCAAGACCATTAATCAATTTTAACACAGAATCCTTTGTTTCCGCAATTATGTGTGGCGGAAATTTTTTAGTCGCTAGCCCCATACTTTTAAAAAATGTGAATGTGAAGTCGCAATTCTCTTTCAATTATTTGTTGATACTACCCATTACTTTTTTCCTTCCGAAGGCTCTTTATCTAAAACATCCAGTACAGTATTGGAATCATTTCTGTGCCTTTTTGGCAATGCTACTGGATGTACTGCCGAATCTTCTTTTCCGCGAAACAGGAATATTGCCCTCTGAGTGTGTTTCTACATACAACACCTTCCCAGCTTACTGAAGTTTCTATAAGTAGTAGGGCTAGGCCGATTCCAACCCAAATTTGAGTTTCAAGGCCACGATAAGGATTTGTCTCTGACCTTGAAATCCAAATTTGAGTTTCCAGACCGCAGGAAATCCAACGCGCGTCTGGGCACGGATGGGCGGCTGTCGCGGCAGCGGGTCGCGACGGATGACGTCACAGAGATGACGGAGTGGTGGGGGGTATTTTGATTTTGGCTTTACTGTCGACCCTCTACCGCACTTGATGCGTCGCCCCATTTTCATATGTGCATCACAAATGTTCCTCCATCTTTTTTTACAATCACCAGCTGAAATAATTACATTATATATTGTTTACAGGTTTCTAGCTACTGGAGAATCGTTCCGCTCGTTATCTTTCCCGTTCAGAATATCGCCGAGCTATATTAGCGTTATCGTACGGGACGTACTTAGCCAACTGGCGGAAAAATTAGTCCCGATTTTTTTGCCAGTGCCCACTGTGGACGATTTAAAAAAAATTAGTCTCGATTTCGAGAGTAAATGGAATTATCCCAATTGTGTTGGGGCAATTGACGGAAAACATATACGCGTCAGGTGCCCACAAAACAGTGGTTCCATGTATTTCAACTATAAAAACTATTTTTCAATAGTTTTGCTTGCGTTGGTTGACGCAAATTACAAATTTACCGTAATCGATGTTGGGTCTTACGGCAAGGAGGGTGTTTGTGATTGTATCAAGGTTCGGATAAATAAACTTAGACTAGAGAATTTAATTAGAGCAGAATCCGGATAGCGTTTATTTCTTTCGAACGTGATACTTTCGATTTAACGACTGACTCGAGACAAGACAATAGACAGGAGGTGAGGCCGAGAGGAGATAGAGAGCGGAATAGAGGCAGGACAGAGATGAACACAACAGAAATCAGAGGAGCGGGGATTCGAGGCACAAGATCAACACAGGGAGAGAAAGTAAGAGCGAGAGACCGTAGAGACGGAGACAGAACGAGGACGAAAGACATTTAGCGTATCGGCAATCGCACGTACACATTTTTGCGGTCGAAATGGACGGTATTACAATTTCGAACATTCCGCCCCCCTTGCCATGCCCGGCATGGCAATTTTAATCCGCAACGTTGTCGACCGGGAGTACACAAAGTTTCGTGATCGGACGACGCAGAGTGGTGTTTGCTGTTCGAACAGTCGCGACGCGTACGAGCCCGTCCGTACCCGGGTGCAGCTCGGTAACGCGCGCTAATGGCCACTTTGTCGGTGGATAACGCTCGTCCGCGATGAGGACTAGAGTTCCGCGTTTGAGCGAATCCGTCTTGAACTGCCACTTCGAGATGCCTCGCATGCGTTGGAGGCATTCAGACGACCAGCGCTGCCAGAACCGCTCTGTCAGCTGTCGGACAATTTGCCACCGAGTGAGACGAGAATGGTTTTCCTCGAGAAGAGATGGTTCAGGAAAAGCAGTGAGCGGACCACCCACGAGAAAGTGTCCTGGAGTTAAAGCGTCGATGTCCTCAGGATCGTCAGACAATGGACAGAGCGGTCTGGAATTAAGAACACCTTCAATTTCAGCGAGTAGAGTTGAGAACTCCTCGTACGTGAGAACAGCGCTTCCGATAACGCGACGCAAATGATATTTCACGGATTTAACCGCCGCTTCCCACTTTCCGCCAAAGTGGGGGGCACCTGGTGGCTGGAAGCGCCATTGAGTTCCGAGAAGGGCGAGCTTATCGCGAAGAGTCGAAAGGTCGCGCGAGGCCGCGGTAAACATGCGTTTGAGCTCGGCGTCGGCGCCGATGAAATTCGTCCCGTGATCACTTGTAATAGTAGCGCTCGCGCCCCTACGACCGACGAACCGACGATACGCCGCGAGGAAACCGGCTGTCGAATAGTCCGTGGCGAGTTCGAGATGTACGGCCGATGTCGAGAGACAAACGAACACAACGAAAAACGATTTATACGTTTTAGCGGCTCTTCCGCGCCACGTCTTTACAACGAACGGTCCCGCATAGTCCACACCGATGTTTTGAAATGGTCGCGACGGTACGACGCGGGTTCGCGGAAGCTGGCCCATTAGTTGCTGCGCGGTCCGAGCGCGTTGCCGTGCGCACCGCACGCAGCGAAGAATGTACGATTTTACAACACTGCGGCCTCGCAGGATCCAGTATTGTCGTCGGGTTGTCGCTATGGTGTGTTGAACGCCGCCGTGAAGTGTCCGCCGGTGGCTCTCGTCTACAACCAGCCGAGTGAAAGATGAATCCGGTGGAAGAATAATGGGATGAGTGATATCAGGATTCAGCATGGCATTTTTGAGTCGTCCTCCAACGCGTAAGATCCCGTTGTCGTCGAGGAACGGTGTGAGTGCTTTCAGTTTGCTTGACCGTTTGACCTCTCCGTAGTGCCGAAGTTGGTTGAGATCCTCACCGAACGAGAACGCTTGGATATGTTTCACCCACCAGTGTCGCGCTAAGGCCAATTCTTCGGTCGTCAGGATGGGGTCTACTTGCTTCGTGTGACTTCGGAAGATGGAGATTGCTCGGAATATCCAAGCTGTAACACGAAGTAATCGATGCAGGTGAGAAAATCGATCGATTACCTTCCAGACAGTGCTCGGTGGTTCTGCTGTGACAGTGTTCACCGCGTGAGCTCTCGTTTCGAGGTCGTCAGTGGGCCTCAGATCGGGCGCGGAGGTATGCGGCCAGAAGGTTGACGGTTGTCGTAGCCACGGTGGCCCTTGCCACCAGGACGAGCACGACTTCAGAGATTTGGGTGAGGCTCCTCGAGAAGCGATATCTGCAGGATTCTGCTCTCCTGGGATGTGATGCCATTGACCTCGAGGCAACGCGTCCTGGATATGAGCGACCCGGTTGCCTACGAAGTCCTTCCAGCGTGAAGAGTGCCCTTGCACCCAGACGAGAGTGATCGCCGAGTCCGTCCAAAGATGTAGTGGAGTCATCTCGAGATTCCACGTAGCACAGATTCTGGATACGAGTCGGGTGAGTAAAAGCGCTGCAGAAAGTTCCAGCCTTGGAACGGTAACCCTTTTGAGTGGTGCGACCCGTGTTTTAGAAGCGATGAGCGTGATCGTGGCTTCTTCAGGGTCGTCGTTGAGGACGCGTATGTAAACACACGCAGCAAGAGCTTGAAGAGATGCGTCTGAAAAACCATGTAATTCGATCACTGGACTTGAAGAGTTAGTTCCGATCCACCGTGGGAGTGAAATCTCGCAGACCGACGGAAGCTCGTCATAGAATTTGGTCCAGCGGAGAAGAGCGTGATTCGGGATATGATCGTCCCAGCCGAGAGACTCCTGCCAAAGGTCCTGAAAGATCATTTTAGCTACGATTACGATCGGGGCGATCCACCCGAGCGGATCGAACAGCCGTGCAATGACGGAGAGCAGTTTTCTTTTCGTCCAGTGCTTTGGTGGTTCGCCGAGTTCCACCGAGAAGACGAACCGGTCGTCGGTCCGTCGCCACGAGAGTCCTAGGGCCTTATGAATTGGAGAATCTTCAAGGGTTCGAGCGCTAAGGGTTTCCTTGCGTTCGGCATCGATGCCGTCGAGGATTTCAGGGATTGCTGCAGCCCACTTTCGCGCACAGAAGCCGCCAGCCATGAGAATTCGGTCAAGTTGCGCGATCTTTTGCACCGCCTCATCCTGCGTGTACGCGCCTGAGAGAATATCGTCCACATATATTTCGGACCGAAGAATGTCGACGGCGAGCGGATACTTATCCCCGTCGTCGATTGCGAGTTGACGGAGGACGCGAAGCGCGAGATACGGCGCTGAAGTAAGTCCATACGTCACTGTCTTGAGATGATACGGAGTCGGCGGATCATTCGCGGTTGAGCTCCACACGATCCGTTGATAATCCCAGTCGCTCGGATGTACCAGAATTTGACGATACATTTTTTCTAGATCCGCACAGAAGACGATAGGATACCACCGCCACCGAAGAAGCACGTCGACGAGATCAATTTGCAGTTTAGGACCTGGTAATAAATATTGATTTAGTGACACTCCGAGATCAGTCTTTTTTGACCCGTTGAACACAACGCGGAGACGCGTTGTCGTACTGGAGTCGCGCATAACCCCGTGGTGCGGTAGATAATACGCGACTGTAGGCTCGTCGAGTAGATTTGAGACTGGACTCATGTGGTCTAGTGCTTGGTATTCTTCAAGAAATTTGAAGTAAAGTTCCTTGAAGGTCGAGTCGGACTGAGCGCGGCGATGAACTTGGAGGAGGGCACGTTCCGCTGCCGCGCGAGAATTTCCAAGTCGAGAAGGTCGCGATTTGAATGGAAGACGGATTGTATACTTCCCTTGTTTGTTGCGTGTGTGCGTCGCGATGAACTGCTGCTCGCACAGTTGTTCATCCTTCGTGAGTGTCGGAGTTGTTGTTCGTGGGACGTCTTCTAATTCCCAGAAACGTTCGAGAAGAGCGTTGAGGTTACCTTCCTCGGAGCTGGTCGTGAAGGCGTGGTAGTTCCACTGGAGTGGCGCCGAGGCAACGGGTCCGGAAATGGTCCATCCGAACGCCGTCTCTTGCGCGATAGGAGATTGCGGAGGCCCTAATTGGAGGCCGTAGCGAAGAATATCCCCGTAGTAATCGGAGCCGATGATGATGTCGATCCTTCCTGGTTTAGCGTAGTCTGGATCGGCTAAGACGAGGCCTTGAAGATGCTCCCAGTTGCACTCGGGAAGTGCAGCGACCGGAATCGTTCCCGTGAGTTTAGGAAGTATCAACGCAATAATGGGGCACACGAAGCTTGGATTGACCCGCGATTGTACTGTGATTTCGACGACACCTATGGTGGTCGGACTTCGCTGTGCTCCAATCCCAATCAGCGGAACCTTGGCGTGTTGACGAGGCAAACGTAGTGATTGGACGACCGATTCTCGAACAAATGTTAATTCGGATCCGGAGTCGAGCAAGACCCGAGCGACGTAAGGCTCCCGATTTTGCCCGAGGATATTGACAATGGCCGTCGCGAGGAGAGATCTTCGCGGTGTCGCGATATGATCGACACTTTGGTGATTGTCTTCGGGCGACGCATGGAGCATCGGTGATGGGTGAGACTCTTCCGATGCGCTGGGTCCTCCCGAAACACTTATTACGGCAACCGTTGAAGGATCCCCTTTTCTTGTCGCCGATGCCCCGTGGATCGTGGTGTGATGTGGTTTTCCGCACGTATAACACCTTTTCGCGGAACGGCAGGCACTGACTCGATGATAACCGAGACAGTTGTAACACAGCTGATTTTTTTCGATGAACTCTCGACGTTCATCCGCGGTTTTTTCCCGATAGTTCGCGCACGCCGACACATAGTGGTTATCACTGCACAATGCGCACTTAAGATTTTCAGATACTGTCGCGAGCGATTTGATTGCGGCTCGCTTGTTTGCGGGCTTCGCAATGTCGGTTGGGCGCTGTTTGTTGCCTGTGCGTGCCTCTTGTTCTTCGAGAGCACTGATATGGCCGTTTATGAATTCGGCGAGTTCGGAAAAGCTCGCGGGCGTCGTGGTCCTGCCGATGTGCTGGGTCCAGGCACGATACGTTTCCCGGTCGAACAACCGGAGGATAAGATAGTTAATTATCCAATCCCAATGTTCGACCGGCGCGTTCAACGATTTCAGCGCTCCAATCGCTTGTTTAATATTCGAGTAGAGCGATTTTTGTTCCGCGGCCGACTCGCGCGTCATTGTTTTTTGAGTGAATATCGTATCGAGGTACGCCGTGACTAATAGGCGTTTGTTTTCGTAACGATCTACCAGCGTGGCCCATGCTGATTCAAAATTATCCCCGGTGACCGCTATGTTTGAAATTAACTGAGATGCCTCTCCCGAAACATGCGTGCGTAAATAGTGGTGACGCTCCACATCGGTGAGAGTCTTGCGACGGCTTATTAATGCTTTAAACATGTCGCGAAAAGGAATCCATTCCTGATATGCTCCCGAAAATCGCGGTAAATTGATTTTTGGGAGCGCATTAGTAAGCTCTGACGACTGCGGAACGTCCTCGCGAACCGCTGGGATTTTACCGGTCATTTCTTCTAGCTCTTGTAGCAGGAGGGCCATTTGATCGTTGTAAGCTTCTTCGCAAAGCGCATACAGATCTTCTTCGAAATACGGATGTTGCTTCGATGATTCGGCCCGAGCATTCGCGAGTTTGTCGTGATTATGCTCGAACTTTGCCCAGTTTTTCTCGAGAGTCTTGATTCGGGTTTCGATAGCGTAATGCGTTTTCTTTGCCGCGCCGATTTTTTGCAGATTTTCGACGGTTCTCGCGATGAGCCCGTACAAGTGGCGTTGATTGTCAACGCAGGCGTCGAAAGTAGCCATCCCGTGGTCCGAGCGTTCTCACACGAGGCGTAATCTATGTTAATGGCGGCACTTGGTTACACACGCGGTTTGGCGACACTCGTTAATTATGCGCACTGCTCTTTACTGTAATGAGACTGTACCGATTAGAGAGAGCATCCGGCTCGAAGGACCAGAATGTTTGTGATTGTATCAAGGTTCGGATAAATAAACTTAGACTAGAGAATTTAATTAGAGCAGAATCCGGATAGCGTTTATTTCTTTCGAACGTGATACTTTCGATTTAACGACTGACTCGAGACAAGACAATAGACAGGAGGTGAGGCCGAGAGGAGATAGAGAGCGGAATAGAGGCAGGACAGAGATGAACACAACAGAAATCAGAGGAGCGGGGATTCGAGGCACAAGATCAACACAGGGAGAGAAAGTAAGAGCGAGAGACCGTAGAGACGGAGACAGAACGAGGACGAAAGACATTTAGCGTATCGGCAATCGCACGTACACATTTTTGCGGTCGAAATGGACGGTATTACAATTTCGAACAGAGGGGGACAGCGGAATTTTTGAAAAATCAGCCATGGGCCGTAATATTCGATCCGGGGAATTTAACTTTCCCGATGAACAACCCCTACCGGGATCGAACGTGATAGTTCCTCACACAATTCTTGGCGATGAGGCGTTTCGATTGACCCATCGTATGATGAAACCGTTCCCAAAAAATCAAGCATGTAATGATAGAAGGAAAAGAATTTTCAATTATAGGCTGTACAGAGCACGCAGGGTCTCAGAAAATGCGTTTGGCATTTTGTGCCAAACATTTCGCATATTTTACTCCCCCATATCAGTCTTGCCGGAGACGACTGATAAAATTACCATCGTAACATGTTGCTTACACAACATGTTGCGCGATGAAAGTATTCAAAAAAATGGCAACGCATTACGCAATGAGGCTCAGGAGCAGTGCATGGCAACCGACAACATGCCACCATTGGCTGGAGCTGGAGGGTATGGAAACACCGAAGGATTTGACGTACGAAATCGCTTTGCTGCATACTTCAGTTCTCCGGAAGGGGCCGTAGAGTGGCAGGAGGACTTTGTTTGAGAAGACGAACGGGGCTGACGGCGGGCGTACGACGCGTTGCGGACACTATTCCGTGCGGCCGATGCCATGAGTGAGAAAACCGAAGCGCGAGCGAGAGGGAACGAAACAGTTGCCACGAAGTTGCCGTCGACTCTTTCGTCCTCTCACTCTCGACCGAAGGATTCCAAGAAATGGTGGGTTTAATCACCGGGCGTACTATGCATGGTAAAAACGGGGGCTATAACGAGTATTTACTGTATAGAGAAGCTACATATTGATGTACTTACATATTTCAAATTCGACTTATTTCACTTTGCGTCGATGAGAGTACGCCGAGTACGGCAACGTACCGCAGACAGTTACCCCACTGAACGCAGTGAAATTGTTGCGATAACGTTTGTTTTTCAATTACTGTCACGCCACCATACGCCAATTAATGTCATGCCAATCGCTCGAATCTAAAAACGAGCGTTGGCTACATTTTAATTGCGAAGGAGGAAAACACGTTTGGCAAAGTATGAGCAAAGATAGCTTTGATAAATTGCTTGACATACTGGAATCAGATTAAACTACGGAAAAGCAATAAGCTTTATACAACGTTCAGCAGTAACCTTAAGGTACTTTTTATTTTTTAAATTAAAACTATATTCTGTTTGTGTATTAAAAATGAATTAGTTTAATTATTGTGTATACATTGGATAGTTGGCTTAGTTATAATTTATCTGAAAATCATTTGTATGTCCTATGAAAGGTTGATTAGAAAGTACCGTAAACCGGGGGAACATTGGCAGGTTTCGAAACATTTTGTTATATAATGTAAAAATTAACATGTTCAGATTTGCTTTAAGTATCCTATCATAACATTACATCTTTTGTGCATGCACTACAAGTGTAAAAATGCAAAAAATTTTGTCCATTTCCTTCTTTAATACATTTTAAAAACCAGCCGGTACGGGGTAACATTAGCACATCATATAAATAGCATAAACAGACCAAGTTTTACTAATCCGAAGTCATTAAGATACATTGACACTTAAATTTGTTTACTTTATTTTACTTTTTACATCTTAAGTAAAATCTAATTGTAGCATTGGCACATGGTATAAATAGCATTAACAGGTTAATTTTTACTAATCTGAAGACAGTAAGATAAATTATTAATACGTAACAAAGTTACCTGTAATGAAATCTCGATCTCGAATACGAATTTCTATGTTCATGCGTATAGCTGCCAATGTAACCCCGGCGTATGCCAATGTTATCCCGTGCTGCCAATGTTCCCCCAGTTTACGGAACCATATCAGAGCGAGTTTGAGAGCCAGTTATATTAACGACACAACCAACTTGTATACTAAAAACTAATTTTTGAACGCCCATTCGTAATTATTCAATTGTTAAGTCACTATTCGTTTTTTAAAAATTATTTTCTGTTTATTTTAATTAATTGTTGTTCATTGTAAATAATACTTTAGGTGTTTGCCACTGGAATATCTTTTCGGGCAATAGCCTTCAATTTTTGTCAAGGAGCAGCAACTATAAATAATATTGTCCAACAAACATGTCACGAGTATGCAAGTGCCACCCACTAAAACTTGAAAACAAACAAGACAAAACGGTATGCAAGACCGAATAGACAAGTTATGGGCAATGGACATTCGCAACGCATTCGCAGACTGGTTGTTTTCGCCTCTTGGGGAAGTCCATTGGCAATGTGAAGCCATAACAAAATAATATTTTATTATTTCAAATATATATGTATATGTGTGTGTATATCATATTCTGATGTATAATATTTTCTGATTTTAAATCGCTACTTATTGATTTCAACGCGCTTTTGCTTACAATTCCACTTTTGTAACGGGCTAATTTTTTTGTCGTGAATGATAGGACGATTTTGAACGGCACAAATCAATTGTTCTTGTAAATCCATGTGATATATTTAATGATATACTGTACGGAAACTGTTTCCTTTCGTCCGATGTAACGCGGCAGTGTTTTGTCGTAACGTATTTGTTGGCAGGAGGGGCATTAGAAATAATGCCAGTTAAATTTTTGCATCGGGGCAACACGCCGCCGGTCTGCCATGCCTTCATTAAGTGCATCACATATAGTGAAAGAATAAATAAAAATAAATAAAATTAGGCACAGTAAAGAAATAAATATATGTAATTGAAAAATACTTTACCTTTCCTGTTTAATTTAATTAATACTTCTCCCCACACATCCACTTTCGTTCCATAATTATTATACTCCCTGTTCTTATAATCATAAAGAACAGGATAATTAGATACAGTGACTCACGAAAGTATTCGAACGCTCGCGATTAAAACTGTAAAATTACACTAAAAATATACATGTTAGATTTGTAGAAGTTATGAAACATTCATTGCACAGATGTACTGAAGCAGGGTCACAGAAATATTCCAACGGCATTAATTACCTATACGTACCTTATTTTATATTAATATTATTATTATTCGATAGAAATCCATATTTCTAAAATTTTTTGTTGTAGTATGTCCTTCGAAGTTATGTCGTAGTTTTTTAATCTCCTGTGAATTTCCACCCACAAATATTCGATAAGGTTAATGTCCAGACATTATGGGGATGTATGACATGTATGTAATCCATGCGGCATATTACACAATAATCATTCTTGCACAATTCTGGTCGTAATGCTTGCGGTAAAATTTCCCACTAACCTCAATTTGGTAGCACTTTTTTCTAAATTGTTTATTAAAATATTTAAAAATTTATGTGCATCTAAAATGCCATCTATAAAAACGAGATTTCTAGTGCTGTTTGCAACCATAGACCCCCATAACATCAAGGAACCACCGCAGTACTTTACAGTAGGGCGTAAATTTGTTGTATTCATTTCAAATTGGGGTTTGTGGGGAATTTTTATTTATAGCAAGACAACGACCGCAAGCATTACGGCCAGAATTGTGCAAGAATAATTATTGTATAATATGCCTCATGGATTACATACGTGTCATACATCCCCATAATGTCTGGACATTAACTTCATCGAATATTTGTAGGCTGAAATTCACAGGACATTAAAAAAGTACGACATACTTCGAAAGACATAGTACAACAAAAGATTTTAGAAGTATGGAATTCTATCGAATCTAAAATAACTGAAAAGCTAGTGCACAGCATGCGACAACGTCGAAAAAACGTAATATTAATATAAAATAAGGTGCGTATAGGTAATTAATGCCGATGGAATACTTTCGTGACCCTGCTTCAGTACATCTGTGCAATTAATGTTTCATAACTTCTACAAATCTAACATGTATATTTTTATTGTTTACAGTTTTATTCTTTAGGTATATCTTTTTTTACGGGTGGACAAACCAAGCTTTTGTTGGACAAATGTCGGCAAACGAATGCCATCATTATTATATAAAAATTCGCAATTGGGGGTGCCAACTTCACAGACCTCGAATCGTCGTCTCATTTCGTCCTCGAGACTCTATATGTAAATATGTATATGTACATACTGTATTGTACAGGGTGATTCTGAAGCGACGCCTGTCAAAGAGATACCGGCTGGCACCACGCAGCCAGGTCAACCTCCCGTGATGCCGCACCGAATTTTATGGCTTTCGACCCTCGAAGGATTTGGAATACCATTAAAAGTGGAAAAATCCAAGTTCCATATGTCTCATCAGATCTCTGCGAAAACGGTGCCAATCGATTCGCTATGTTTCGCCGATGAAACTAACACCAAGAACGACGTAATTCGGAGCATAATGCAGGAAATTAGTTGAAAAATTCGTTTGCATAATTTCAAGCTATCTTCGTTAAAAATAGCCCGATTTACATGACATTTGGTATGATTTTCATTGGAAAAACGTAAGGAAGCCATCGGTGTCATTTCCATAGAGATACGATAAAGAATAATCAATCTGATTTTTCTGAAACAGGTATACCGACCTTAGAATAGACCCTTTCAAGTGCTCGAACCCAGTGGGTCCTTTAACGCGGGACCGGAGGTCTCCTCGCCGCGGAGACGGGCCGCGATTCACCGCCGCGGCGAAATCGTGTCTTGGATATCCTACCTTAAGATCGACGGAAGGGGCCAGGGTCGACGTTCCGTATGAGTGCGTCGGCCCGCCAGGATATGTTAGAATCGTCTGGTTTAATGTTGAAAATCGAAAATCGCTGAGTTCCGTGAATTTCGCGATTTTCGACCTTATTCTGCGATCTTTAAGCGTTTATAGCTCAGAGCAGCGTTAACCGATTTTGATGAAATTTTAGGTATGTATACAACTTACTTCAATCTACAAACGGTTTTTTTTAATTTTCAATACAGGCTCACAAAAAAAAGTTTAAAAAATGACCTTTACTATTTTTGTTTGCTATTCCGACCAAGTGCATTTTTTTCAAAACGACGAAACACTTCACTTAGCAAACTAATCCTTGTAGCTTTTCGGAAAAACTCAACTCGTTTGGATTAATTTTATAAAAGTTATGCGATTTTAAAAGTTATAAACTTTTTTTCGTCCGCCGCTGTATATAACGCGGAAACATAGGATTTGGAAATAACTTTGACTTAAAAAAAATACATTTATAATCCGATTCTACTGTTTTTCAGTGCTGCTGATGTTTCCTTTTTTTTATCATTTAAAAAAATTGACCGGGCTAATGAGTTGCACAGGAAATTAAATTTTTATTCAATTATGTGTTAGTTCTGGAGACCTCTGAATATATTGTTCTGGTTTTCTTTTTTATGATTTTATCCTTAATGATGTGCATATCGAGACCAGACGTAAGGGGTAACTAATGGGACGTGTCTTTGATTGTAGAGGTGTTTGAAATTTTTTTTCTAAAATTTTTGTGTTTGAATGTTTTAGCTACACAACGCCACGCCTATACCGGCTTCCGTTAATGTCATTTTTTGGAATGATGTGCCATTATTGTGGCTTTTACAAGCAGGTGGCGAAAAATCTCTCCGTACAAGGGTATAGCGCCGCGGTCAACCCTGTCGTAGCTAAAATTTTTTAAATTGAGACGGGTACGAGATCAGTTGACATTATTTTCAAATCTTATTACTGTGTTACGGTCTCATGTGGTAACACATGAATATAGTCTAATGGCTCTGCATGGCCAAGTTTAGACGCGCCAAATTTAAATTGTCAAACGAAGCAACTGAAAATATAAACAAGTATTCCAAGGAATACTACTTAGAAACGCTCTTTAAATAGTATTGATTAAATATTGGTTTCGGTTGCTTTGCTATTAGATCACGGATATCATGTAAAACGCTCGTTCTTAGTAAACGAAGAACCAATCAAATAATTTGTTACATAATTAATTAAGAAACCATTTGTGTGATTGGATATCTTTATTAACAGAAACATGTTTCATTCTTTTTCTTAACGACGACATCTCAGTTCTTAGATTCGTTGATCAACACCCAAAGCATACTGACGTATCACATAATTGTCCTACTTTAAAATATATAAAACCTAAATCAAGTTACAACACAAATAACTCTTAGTCTATTTATTCAACCTAATTGTCGCTGGAAGAAGCTGGAGGCAGAAACTAAGGGCGAACGTGAGCAGAGCGCATTAGCGCTCCACGGGCAGCGAACCCATCTATATCCTCATTCGAAATCCCTGCTACAACCCGTAACAACTGTAATTTGGGGTGCGAGTGGTAAACCGATCATAAAACCAGAGCGCGCGGGTCGATTACGTGGCCCGGGAAATTCCCAATATCTAACTCTTTGCGACGCTAAAACTTTCGAAGCTCGGGCATCACTCTTATCAAGCGGTCGCTGGCAGCTCTCCGCTGGGCCGGTGCATGGTTATAGTGGAATGCGTCCGTGAGGCGGTGTTGCCATTTTACAAGTTCGCGCGCGCGCAGGTTGCAGGATTAAACGATGACCCTGTATATCGACTGTCATTACCGCTATCATTTACTCGTTGCTCGGCTATTCCAACCTAACCAGAAACTTATTTCATTTATATCTCATCATGGGTGCAATATTTTCTAAATTTAAAGGCATTTTTCTGTAAACCGCATATAAGCTTTCGAATAATTCGATTCTTCTTCTCCAGTCAAAATTTTCGTCAAACATAATACGTATATACGGGTTACACGCACACCTTCTGCCAAAAGAAAATAACACATGTTTCGTTCGTCAATCGCTATCTTCACTATGCAATCTACTCCAAATTTTGACAGCTTACAGTCAGGTTATAAACTGGCGAGTATTAAATAAGTTGTCAAAATTTGAGATACCACGTGTTTTTACAAATATGTATCGTTGTACCATTGAATTGCAACCAAAATGCAGTCTCACACACAAGGTAAGGTGGCCAAATTTGAATTGTATCCTGTTTGTATATCATAAACTTGTATATCATATCTAAAATCACTTACTTTCATATTGCTGTTGGGTAGAAATTTATTTTAATTCCTTCCCAGTAAACAAACTGACCGCAGTATGCCAGCAGATTGGCAGCAGATTCGAGGAGATCCTGACGTCAGATTCGGGACCTACTATGTCCGCATTTAACTATGGTTTTGTGGTCAGAGCCTGATGTCAGGATCTGACATCAGATTGACGGCAGATACCGAGGAGATCCTGACGTCAGATTCGGTGCCTACTATGACCGCATTAAACTATGGTTCTGCGGTCAACATCAGGATCTGACCGCAGACTCATGTCAGGTTTCGATCAGATCCTGTTGACAAGAACCGCCCGCATATTGGCGGCAGAAATCAAGCAGATCCTGATGTCAGAATCTGACCGCAAATCCATAATTTAATGCGGACATTAGTAGGCAATTTTATATAATAGTATAGATTTAAAAACAGTGCGAAAGTCTTAAGCGTAAATAATACATAGAACACGTTTATAAGGCCGACTTGAACGATCTGATTCCTACCATATTTTATGACAGAAAGAAAAGTTGGAAAACCATGTATTTAGACGGGTATTATAAAATTTTTAATGTTTTACTTAGCAGGTTGTTAGTCAATTGAATGCCAGGGAGGCTCAAAATAATTATTTAAACTTTTAAAGACAGTTCTTCCAAATATAAAAGAATTAATGATAACTACTATTCATTCTGTCATCTTAGGGCAGTATTATCATCAATCGTTTTTTAGTTTTTAGCATGCGACATTCTCTACTAGTCTAGTAGATTAGTGAAGGATGCCGGATGCTTAATACGATCTTAGTCTTAAGCAACGACGGATAATACCGCCCTTAGAGGCGGGTATACCAAATATATACTCCGCAGCGAAATGCTGGAAAGTGCGAGTGGTACTCGAGAGCCCTGAATGATCGAGCGCTCGGCCACATATTTCCGCCACAGTGCTATTTCGCAAGCGAGAAGCGCTCGCCTGATCCGCCGCCTGGCGGGGTCGCGTTGTGAATTATGTCAGCAGAAACTGTCCAATTCCTGCTGTTTATCTGCCGTCAGATCGCGATGCGCAGGTTCTGCTCGATTCCTGCCATTAAATTGCATCAGCAGACTCTCCTTACTTTCTGCCGCCAAACTGCACGCAGGCTATGTCAACAGGATCTGCTCGGTTTCTAATGCCTATATGCCGTCAGATCGCGTTACACAGAATCTGATCGATTTCTGCAATTAAATTGTATCAGCTGACCCTGCCGCAATCTGCTCGCAGGTTAAGGCAGCACAATCTGTCAGCTTTCTGTTGTCGAATATAACAAATCCTGTATCAAATCTCTAGTCTTTCTGTCACAAACATTTGTATTCAGCAAAATGTTGAGCAAAATCTGCAAAGACAGACGTGGCTGACTGGGTTGCTTGTGGCTTGTATGATCATCAATTTCACGCCTCGATGCGATGTTACAAAATGCCGATGTCATCGATGAGCTGACACTTCAGCATTAGACTATCATTAGAAGGTCAAATAGATGCAACCCTTTTTAGAACCTCTAAAAAGGTTCGTGGCCCACAAGAACCTTTTGGAGAGTCCTACTGTACTTAGGAAGGCGTTTTTCCAAGTTACCGTGAAGTGAATAGACATTTAATCTTCCGCGAACCATATAGGGTGTAATAAACCTCAGCGGTTTTAACATTGCTGTATATTTTTCAAAATATACGCAAGCGGTCTGGATTTTCGAGTAGCTGGAGGTGGGGTTGTCATTTTTGTTCAAATGATATATTTGTAAATGGATAATGTTAAGGTAAAATGAACCCCATAAAAAAAACTTCAAAAAAGCACAAAAATTACGCCAAGTACATGAAATCAAATCAATCACAAAAAATAGAAGATAATCATAATAAATCACAAAAAAGAAGATAATAATAAATCACAAAAAAATAGAAGACAATACAATCACAAAAAATACAAGAAAATATACAATCACAAAAAAATAGAAGAAAATATACAACCACAGAAAAATAGAAGAAAAAATACAATCACAAAAAATAGAAGAAAATATACAATATAAAAAAATATGTGAAATCAAAATGAGCTGTAAGTACATAAAGGTGCTTTCCTACTGCGCTTAAGATGACACAACTACATATACACAGCTAAAATGCTGTGTTCATACATTCCATTACTCCTATCGCGGACATTTTAATAATGTGAAGATAAAATGTAGCATCTAGACATTTGCCGAGATATCCGCAGCCTGGAAGTCAAATACTTGGCGTGGCCAGGCAAGGTATTTTCAGATCATCAATACACATACCTCCTCCCTCGCAGGTTTTCAGATAATTTGTCAATTTAAAACTGTGACAATATGAATACATTTTCATTCTTTGCGTTTTTAAATAATTCTTATTCATCGACACCTTGACCTTGCCTGACCACGCCAAGTATTTAACTTCCAGGCCGCGGACATCTCGGCAAATGTATAGATGTTACATTTTATCTTCACATTATTAAAATGTCCGCGATAGGAGTAATGGAATGTATGAAAGTAGTATGGCTAGGCCGTTTCTAACGCAGGTCCTCTGAGGGGAGCGCGGGGGCGGGGGGAAGTGAGGGCGCGCGGGGGAGCGAGGCAGGGGGAAACATGGGCGCGAGGCCTGCGGGGAGAGGAAGACAAGTTGCGCGCGCACGAGCCGCGGAGAGGGGGAAGCCGCGATGATGGAGGGGATCAGTCCGGGCCGAAACGTCGCGGAGACCTCTCCAGACCGGACCCATCCCCGAAAACTTTTTCCAAACCAATATGCGACATATAGACATTTCCAACGCAGAGAAATAATAATTTATTTTCATTGGGAATTGTTTCGGACGCTCTCGGGAAAGATCGACGTTTCACAAACCACATATTCGGGGGGTGGGAAAGAGAGAGCAATACTTTTAAAGCTAAATTTGAGAGAGGGAAAGAGACGGCATTACATAGTGGTACAATCACATTTCATTCTAAAGCTAACAGTATTTCGAAGCGTTCCGATTTAACACCGCGGCGTATAGCGCGATCACGCGTTATGCAAGATGATACCTACCATTTGGCGGCGCAAAGAAGGCTCGAACGAAATAAACGCTGAATCTTAAAATTATGTGGCGAAAGGAGAAGGTAGACGGGTAAATAATATGGAGACAGAATATACGTTTAAGAATATAATATATTGTTACAAATTAAAGTTGATGAAAATTTTGGGGTGATGGAGGAGGTGGCGGCGGTGATGGGGGTGATGGAGGAGGCGACGGTGGCGATGGGGGTGATTGCGATGACGGCGACGATGGGGGTGATTGCGGTGACGGCGGCCGCGGAATTTGATAAGGGGCCCACCTCGGCCCAACCTGTGTCTCCTGCCGTGTGTTACGTGCCGGTCACTTTTTAAATTCATCTCTAAATTTTGGCTACATTCACATCATATTTTTCGCTACACAGATGTCGACCATTGATTCAACCATCACGTGTTATGGGAACTTCCCTCAATCAGTAGTCGATTACCTGTGAATATTCTTAATAGTTGTAATTTAATTCTGCTTGAAGCCTGTTACGCCGCGGCATATTCTCATGGAAGATTACTGTCAGCGATCTCCTAACGCCGTCGACGTTCTTAGAATGCGCGCTGTGATAAGCCTTCCGAGACATTGTAGTAGACTACTTTATATTTTTCTTCCCTGTTAAAATTTTGTTACACCATCATTGACATCTGATCCTACCATTGAGTGTTGTGGGAGTTTCCCTCGATCAATTGTCAATAATCTACAAGCCATATTATAATAATAATTTTATATGAGCCGTTACGCCACTGCGTCCTTTCATGCGAAAATCTTCCAACATCGTCGACGTTCTTAGAACGCCGGGCGCGATAACAACTTGGATGCTGGGAACGTTCCGAGCGACGACGGTTGGGCCCGTGTGCATGAGGGGCAGAGTCAGCAAGTTTGGCGCTCTTTGTGCGAAGGCCCGAGTGCTCGGGCATACCCTGCGAACGCTCGTGGCAGTCAACTGACAAGTCGCATAGTGCGTGGTTGCTCTGTCCGAGGGACATTAACTATTCGTTGAAATAGTCTTTGAGCCGGAGTTCCCGTGTTGTCTTGTAGTGCGTGGAAGGACTCAGTCCCCGTAGAGACTATTATATATTTTTGCGTTTTCACTGTTTAAATCCTATCGCTTAAATCTTTATTTATATTCTTGCGTAAAATATTTAAAAACATATTGTGAACTGAGTTTCGACATTGTGTGTTGTGCGACACTCCTGCGATTCACCATCAAGTACGCGGGACCCTCCAGGTCACTCGGAGAAAGACAGAGAAAGACAGAGAGAGAGAGAGAGAGAGAGAGAGACAGACAGAGAGAGAGAGAGAGAGAGAGAGAGAGAGAGAGAGAGAGGTCCCACAGAGTGAGAGTAAGCCATTCAAAACCCTAACAATCTTCGTGTAAAATCGGTGAGTGATTTTTACTATGTCATTCTATGGAATAGACAAATAATCCAACTATCTAATGAGTTGTGGGTTTCCCTCGATAATTTGTCTAATTCCTTTTCGCGCGTACCGCATTTGTGAATTGTTTGGAATTCGATTATTATAAAGCGCCGATCACACTATTTTCCTCGAAACTATTTATCTAGAATCTGTAGTATCACACAACCGCGCCAACATTGATCCAACTCACATAATGAGTTGCGGGGTTTCCCTCGATCAATTGTCGTCCATAAAATACTTGCGTTAAATTGTAACACCGGACCAATATTATTCATCTCGTACGTTTATATTCGTGATCATCTACGACTCAATTCAAAACCCATGTAGATTTCCCATTTTTGAACCACCTTTAAACATTTCCTTTTTGCTTATTTTGTAATACATGGTAATATTTACTTGAATATCGTCTCATTCTGTTCGAACCTGTCTATACCAAGATACCACATCCCCATTGGGCAACCTGTATGGGTTGTAGACAAAAGCCGTACCCAAAGCAATCCTGATTTTTGCGTAATAATCTGATTATGTCAAAATTATAAAATCTCTTTAAAATTCCTTAAGCGTTGCGTGGAGAAATTAGACTTAACCGCTCGGTCATTTAAAAATTAACGCCCTCACGTAACACGTGGCACCCACACAGCCATCATGGGGCCAACCACTTGCCCCAACCGCCGCATCTGCACCCCTTGGGATGCAACGTGGAGCGCTCTGACCTCCAGGCCCACCAGCCAGGCCCTCAGCACAGTTAGTGGCAGGTCCTAGATCACAAACACAAACGTTGATATAACACTGATACATTAAACATATTAAACATGAAGCACACAAAATAATACAAAGTATTACATACTTGCGGAGGCGACGACGGTGGCGACGGAGGCGGCGGCCGCGATGACGGCGGCGAAGGCGGCGACGGCGCGTCACCCCAATCTGCCTACCACGTTGGCGATGGCGGTGGCGAACGCTAGAACATAGAAACCCACGATTTAATATTGACACGATCGCCTGTTAAAAATATTGTTATGTACATACCTCGGGGTCGCACTCAGGTGCAATCCGTGTTATTCACATTTTTTTAAGCACATTAAAAACTTAGACTGCTGTCTTCAAAGCTTTGAAGACAAATGGTCTCGCTTCATCTCCAAGCTCTCGCATCTAAAATCTTATCAGGAAACCGAGAAGTGCGTAGCTTTGCAAAGTAAGATGCTGTTGTTCTTCACCTTCATTTTCGCTGACCATCCTCTCCTTATCTTCTTTCCCTTCTTCTTTGGACGCATCAAGCGACTATTGTACCACTTTGATCGGGTATCGAACGGCATTGATCGTGCATCGAACGGGTATTGAACGGCTTCGAACGTGCATCGAACGGGTACTGAACGACTTCGAACGACTTTAATCGGGTATTGAACGGCTTCAAACGTGTATCGAATGGGTATAGAACGGCTTCGAACGTGCATCGAACGCCTTTGATCGGGTCTCGAACGGGTATTGAACGACTTTGATCGGGTTATCGTCTTAATCTAGCGTACATCACATGTAGGAAGTTGGATTGGGAGGAGGGTGAAGAAAAACATTTTCATATACATTAAAAAATTGATTATATTTTATTTATGCATTTATTTGGTGTTTAGACCACCAGTTGAATATTTTAAATACATTTTGTATGGCACAGTGTTTCCCGTGTCCGCCACATCGCAGAGTATTAACTACATTTAGCTTATTTAGAGATTTGATATCCTCGTAGTCAATGTCCAGCGTCTCGATGATCACGTACGCTCTCGTATTTTCATCGAGGAAATCTGCAAGCCAGTCGCGTTTCTGCAGCCCTTTAACGTATACGATATGGGATGTGTCACCTTCTTCATCGAACGCATCAGCAAAAGCTTTCGTAATTAGCTGTTTAGCCATACTGTACGGAACATCTCTATCGTCCCAACGTAGTCCATGATGTTTTGCCACCAGCCATCGGATGCTCGATTTGTCGGATTTCGAAAGAAGAAACTGTGGCATAGGACTCCCAAAAATATAGTGCGAGAGAATTGTCCCCTTTCGTAGGACAGCCACGTCCTTCACGATAAATCTTCCATCAACGATGAACCCTTGCAGGTCAACGAACGTTGGTACAACCATTATCGGTACAATTTGGAGGCCCACTCGCTTCCAAGACAGACGAGAGAATGCAGTCTTGCTCGTAAAGCATCTCTATTTTCGCGATGAAATTTTGTATGAATTTGGTACAGGAGAGGGCGGGCAAGTAGCGTGGCAATTTAATTTATTTTGAGCACCATGTTTGTCAGCGGATTGTATTCAACCACTTAATCATGCCGAATTAGACAGTAGGCTGTAGTATTTGCATGCACATTCTCTATACACTCGAATTCTATGCGCACGTCCACGGTGCCATTCTTGATCGACTCATTTTGTCGCGAGCAATCAATTACCACGAGGAGGCCAAATTGTAAAAATTCAGCCACGGTGAATAATGCCTCGTTGCAACTATACCCATAATATGATTTACGGAATTGCGTATACATGTGATACAAGATGGCGTGCTTATTCTTGTCAAAGTCCAAGTTCAGATCATCATATGGGTAAAATTCCGAGTTGAGAAAAAGTTTTACATTGGCCAATTTGCAGTTGTTGAACATAGTAACGTCTTCACTCATCACATTTCTTCGACCAGTCTGTAGAGCAAGGATCACGCATCGCGGCATCTCCAGCTGTGCAGATGCCTTCACGGCCCACGAATGCTTGGTCGTGCTCTGTAAGAGAGGATACTCGTACACATCCCACGATTGAAAACAAATGCTCAGGTTTTGTCCACGTTCCACATTGAAACACATTATGGAATAATTAGTAGCTTTAAAATAAAATGCTGTGGTGGGGGAAACAATTGCTCCTCTATTTAAGCCAGTCTCCCGAACGCTATTCAATCAATCGCTCAGTAGTCTCAGTGACTTTTGACGGAGCAAATTGTGCTCTGGAAAAAATGTGCAGTACCAGTGTCGAAGGAAACGTTGAACGCATGAATTATTACGTTTCGATCATGCGAGATGATGGCATAGCTCAATGCGGGGAGGATATAGTTGCTTGGTAAGGCTTAATTTTCACATCTTCTCAAATTTTTTTTATGTTTATTCCTAATACGAGCGGGCACTTTCATAGCTTTAATTGTTCTTTTAAGGTGGGATCTCCTACCCGTGATTGGTCGCTGCGATTGGTCGCAGCGACTTGACCCAGCGACTGGCCCTAGGCTGAATCTCCTTGCTTGCGACCAGAGGTGTGCTCGGGACGAGCCGGAAACTTTCGGGCGGGATCGGGCGGGGTCCCGAGAGTCGATTCGGGCTACAAGCATAGCCGCCATGAGCGGGCAATTTGATTTCAGGTCGGCTAGGCAAAACTCGGACGCGATCGGACGATATCGTTACCAGTAATTGATCAAAATTATTGCCTGAGAACATAGAAAAATTATGTCTCTTCCACGTTAATTTGAAATAAGAAAATATTCGCCTTCCAGTATATTGTTGTTACTATGAAACATCCAGGAAATATTCCTTTTTGTATGCTTATAGTTGTTCGTACGTTTTCTATTTTAAATCTGAACCTATCCTGACAAAGATAATACCCCATATATCCCCTTTACATAAAGTACTAAGTATGAAGTATATTTTATTAAGATTTTAAAATATTGTCAATATGAAAATAGTCTTCTTCCCAAGTTCTGAATATGGTATTTATTTAAGGGGGAGACCACTGTCTCAAATCTGAAAAATTTTTTTTTTACATTTTCTGATAGACGTACGTTTCAAGAATGTTCTTTCCAAATTTTATGAAAAAATTCGCAAAATTGACGGAGATATGGTGTTTTTCGTGAAGCGGTGCCAAACGCGCGACTGAGCCACGCGGAACATTGAACGCGTTTTCCTCAGAATGACATTTTTCAACCGCGTTGACAGTCTACAGAGAAAACTATACGTCCAATTGGCATTATCAAGGACATTTATTGTACGGAAAACCCGTCGCTATTACATGACGATCAGACATTTTCAATTTTCGACCTGCTTCTATTTTTTTAGCAACATTTCCCCAATTTTGTACCTCGAAAACATGACTTTTTTTCCAGTGGTCCGCCATTTTGTTATTTTTTACAATTTTGACATTTTTCGATCGTCACGTAATAGAGGCAGGCTTCTAGTTTCTAAATATTATTGTTTTTTTGAATTTCGATTAACCATATGGCCTGAGGACTGCCAACGCGACTATACTCTGTTCATCCGTAGAATAATCCTACGCCTCGACCGTTTCGTGACCGTTCTGCGCAGCCCCCACTACCGCCTACGGACCCGACACAGGCGATTGCTCGCCTCACTTTACCTGCCGACTTCCCTGCCCCTCCAAAGGCGGGACTGACCGATGTCAATGTCAACACTGCAGGAGTGCAGTGTATCTACCCGGTAATTCTTTGGTTCCGAACTGATATAACATCAGTTTTTTCCTTTTCCTTTTTAATAGATGTTAAGTAGATGCCAATGTTACCCCGTACTGCCAATGTTCCCCCAGTTTACGGTATTTTCCAACAATATGTAGTGTATTAACCTTTCAGCGACGACATCGAATTTAACAATTTCTCTACGCGGACGCCGGCAATGATATAGCCAGAACTATGCCTACTATGTTGTCATTACTATGCGTACAATGTAGTCACTGACTGTGTCCCAAAATTGTACTGGAATTGATTATTACAATTAACATTAAATTTTTAAAGAGAAAAAAACGATTTATAAAGAGAAAAGTACAGAAAATATGGAAAAAAAGAGTTTGAAGAATTAGGGTTCATACGACGTATAGAGGTCGGCGGTATATGCAGAAATCGGGGTTCATACAATATCTGGAATATTGAATTTTTCAATATTTTAATGTGCTTCATTTGAAATACATAGCAACTGCGCCAGGCATCCTGCCGAGTCGTGTCATCGGGACAATAATGGTTATTTGTAACTAAAAACGATTTCCATCATTGATAATGGTTATTCATAACCATAATCATTTAATGAAAGATATTAACTTTTATGCCATAAATTTTAAAATTTAAGTTATAACAGTTATGCTCTCTGAAATAAATCCAAGTTCATGCATAACAACTGCAAAAAAATTTTTATAAAACGTAGGCGGTTACCGTGTGTATTCGGAAATAATACTGCCACTGTGTATATGAGGGCGTCGCGGGTGGAACGGTTGACAGAGAGGTAACAGGCGGTAAGACGGAGAAAATCTTAGGCAGTTAAGTGGGGAGTCGGACCAATCAGCGCTTCCTCAGAATCATCCCTGCGCGGAACAGGATTATTCTACGGATGAACAGAGTATAGCATGTTTTTGCCGGAGCGCAAACTTTGACGAAGAGTATACAGGAAACGGATTTATGAATTGATTGAAAATTTTTTTTTCTTTCCCTTCGACATGTACACTATTAACTATACTAAGCAATAAATTGATTTACTTGCGTTGCTTGGTTGAAATAAATTCCCGAAAACACCCTTACATTTCGTACCGAGACAGGGGTCTCCCCCCTTAAGTAGATATATGGATATATTCAGTATTCACAGACTATGTATGTATGTATGTATTGCTTTATTGTCTTCCCCTTAGGGTTACAAGTTTCCGCCTCTCTCCTCTCCTGTACAGTTATTCCCTTAACTTATCTTACTTCTAAACCTTAACCTACTCCTTCGCTCCCTCTCATCCTCGCACTCTCTCTCTCTCTCCGCACGCTCGCCTCCGCCGCCTTCCCGCCTCCTACCCTACGCTTACACTATTCTTAACCTACCGCATACGCCTCTTAACTCTACGCTTTTCGCCCTTGCTTCCGCTCGCACCCCCCGCCTTTGACTTCCATTTCCACTCTTTCATACCATTCCTTCTTTCACTCCTTCCTACCTTCAACCCTCCCTCCTACCTGCCCCTCCTCCCCCGTTCCATCTTCCCTCTCTCTCCTCCTTCCCTCTAACGCCTTCATCCACTCCTCCCCCTTCCCTCCTTCGTCCAAGATTTCCCTTATCTTTTCCCCGACCCCCCTTTCGCCTCCTTCTTCCCCTGTGCATCTTTCCAACACGTGCTCCCACGTCTCTTCTTCCCCACCGCACACCCTGCACCTCCTTTCCTCCTCCTCCTCCCAATACCTTCCTCCCCTCATCTCGTTCCCAAGCCTGAACCTAGCTATCCTCCCGTACCTCGATTCTCCCCATCCCGCCGCCAGGTACTTCGGTATCCCCCTAATCGCTATCTCTCTGTACCACTTGTTGTATCTTGATTGTTCTATCCTTTCCCATCTCTCCTCTCCCTGCCTCCTGTCGTCCTCCTCCTCCCAACCCTCCAACCCCTCTCGTCTCCTTACCCCTTCCCCACCTTCCCTCGCCCCTCCCTCCCTCCACTCCCTCCTCTCCCTCTCCCATGCGGACAGTTCTGTCCCCTCTTCCTTTTCCCTCTCTCTTATCTCTTCCAAACACCACCTGGCCAACCCTCCTCCCTCTCCCCTGCCCAATTTCTCCTCGTACCTCCACGCCCTTCCTCCCGCCCATGTCCTCAGCTTTTTCCTCTTCGTCTCCTCCCTCACCATGTATCCTGGCGTCCTCCAGTCCACCCCCAAAGACAACCTTATAAATCTCTCCTGAATCCTCTCCACCTCTTCCCTTTCCTTCCACCCCCATACTTCTGCCCCGTAACCCACCACCGTCCACACCAGAGCATCGAACAGCCACATTCTTTTTCCCCAGTCTTTCCCAAATGTCCTTTTCCCGATTCCCCAGACCTGCCGCATGACCACCCCCGCCTTTTTTACTCTATCCCTGATCTGCGCTTCCTGACCCCCGTTCTTCTTGAACACGTACCCCAGATACCTAAATTCCTTTACTTCCTCAATCCTCTTTCCTTTCCACCTCCAGTCCACCTTTCTTTCTCTCCCTCCCCCCTTCCTGAACCTCACCACCTTCGACTTCTCTACGTTCACCTCCAGCCTCTTTCTCTCCATATACCCTTCCAGCCGTCTAATCATACTTCCCATCTCCTCCTCATTTTCCGCCAGTAGCACCAGATCGTCTGCGTACGCCAACGTGCATATCCTCCTTCCTCCTACTTCTACCCCTCCCCATTTTCCTCTCCTAATTTCTCCTCCACATCCGCCATGAGCAGATTGAACAGAATCGGGCTCATTGGGCACCCTTGCCTCAAACCCTTTGCCGTCCAGAATTCCTCACCTAGCTCCCCTCCCGCTTTCACCCTGCTCGTCGTCTCTCTATATACCTCTTTTACCCTCTCTATCAGACCCTCCCTTACCCCTCTCTTCTCCATCGCCTCCCACAATAACCTCCTGTCCACCGTGTCAAATGCCGCACGAAGATCCACAAAAAACGCCACCAGCTTGCCTTTCTTCCCCTGTATCCTCTTGCCTATCACGTGGTTTAGCACGTATATGTGATCTATCGTACTTCTCCCTCTCCTAAACCCCGCCTGATTCTCAGGGATCAAGCCCTTCCTTTCCACCTCCTGCTCTAACCTCCCTACCAGGACCGCTACATACACCTTATACAGCGTTGGCATCAACGTTATCCCCCTATACTCCTGCACTCGCGCCCCGCTCCCTTTCTTCGCCAGCGGCACTATAATGCCCTCTCTCCACCCCTGCGGCCACCCCTCCCCTTCCCACACTCTTCTGCAGATCTCCCACGCCAACTCCAACCCACTTTCTCCCCCGTGCTTCCACGCCTCGTTCGGAATCTCGTCCCCTCCCATTGCCTTTCCTTCCTTCAGCTTCCTCACTACCCTCCTTACTTCCTCCTTGCTTATTCCCTCTTCCTCTCCCCTTCTCCTACCCCCCTCCACTCCCATCCTAACTCTGTTTTCTACTCCTAACAAACCCATAAAGTATTCCTTCCATTCCTCCTTCTTTATCCTTGTGTCCACCACTTTCCTTTTCTTTCTTCCCCTGTTAACTATCTCCCACACTCTGTTTTCCGTTTTCGCTTCTACCACCTCCCTTATCAGTCTCTCCCTCTCCTCCTCTTTTTTCCTTTCACACAGCTCTTTATACTCCCCCCTCCTTTTCTTGTACTCCTCTCTCCTCCCCCTCCCCCCTCTCCATCTCCTTAGCTCCCTTCTCACCTCCCTCTTCATCTCCCTACATTCTCCGTCCCACCACCCTTCCCTCTTTCGCCCTTTCTCCCTTCCTCCCACCTCCTCCCCTTTCCTCATCACCTCTTTTATCGAACCCACCGTCTTGCGCACCAACTCCTGTATTCCCTCTCCTTCTATCACCACACCACCCATCCCCTTCTCAAATTCCTCCTTCATCCTTCCCGACCACCGTCCTCCTCCCACCTTCCTATCCCTCCTTTTCTTGCTTCTCGCCCCCACTCCTCCCTCCTTCATCGTCACCACCAGCGGGTGATGGTCCGAATCCACCTTCTCTCCTACCTCCATCCTTTCCATCCCCTCTCTCGTCCCCTCACCCCCCAGTACATAATCAATCACTGTTTCCCCTCTTCCTCCGGTGTACGTATATTCCCCCTCCTAGTCCCCTTCTATGCTCCCGTTCAATATCTCCCACCCTGTCTCTTCTATCAACTTTATTAACTTCCTCCCATCCCCGTTTATCTTCCTGTCCTTCGACTTTCTTCCCCCACCTTCCTCCTCGTCCTCTCCCCCTTCTATTCTGCCACCCTGCACGCCTGTCCTCGCGTTGAAGTCCCCCCCTATTATCACCCTCCCTTCCTCATCCTGCCCCTCCATCCACCATCTGATCCTTCCCAGTTTCCTCTCCATATCCCCGTTCACATACACCGCTACCACCGTCCATTCCTCCTCCCCCGCCTTTACCCTCTCCACCATCAACCCTTCCTCTTCTCCCTGTCTGAGCTCCTCCTTTCCTAGCATCTCTTCCCTCACACCTATCATCATGCCTCCCATTGTTCTCCCCTTCCTATTCTTTCTCTTTGCCCATTGCACTCTCCACCTGTATCCCTCTGGCAGCCTACGCTTCACACTGTTCCAACTCTTTTCTTCCACCCATGTTTCCATCAGGACTACTACCTCCCACTCCTCCAACCCCTTCCAGAATTCTTCATCCTTATTTGTCGCACCCGCTATGTTCCAGAACGCTAACCTCCACCTTTTCCCTTCCTCTCCCTGCATCTCCCTCTCCCCATCCTCCTCCTTCCTTCCTAGTTTTTTGTCCCCTCTCTTTCTTTACTGCTTCTTTTTGCTTCTCCCTCCTCCCTCCTCCCGTCATCCTTGCTCCCCTCCCTTGTTTCCCTCTCTAGCCCTCCCTTTTCTCTTCCCCTCCAGTCCCTTAACACCTCCCTCCGCTCGTCCCAGAACCATGTTATTCCATCCACCACTATCTTCCCATAGCTTACCCTTACTCTTTTTCCCTTCGCTTCCTCCTCCTCTCCTATCCTCCTTAACCGCCACTGCATCTTCCTCTCCTTCCATGTCAGGTCATCCTCCAACCTCTCCTTCCTTCCCCTTAATTTTCCTTTGTTCCTCATTACCTCCCTCTTCGCCTCCATGTTCTCCATCCTCACCTCCAGCATCACTTCTTTCCTCTCTTGCCTTCCTCCTCCTAGCTCCTTTGCTCCCTTTATTCCCCCTTTAAACCTACAATCGCCAATATTTCTTTTGCCCTCTGCATCGCCGATCCCTCCCTGCCTACCCCCTTTATTATCACGTTCTTTCTCTTCCCTTCTCTCTCTTTCATCTCCAATTTTCTTTCCACCTCCTGCACCCTTGCTTCCCACTCTTCCCCTCCGCTCTCCCGCCCTGCTCTTTCTCCTCGTTCTCCCTTGTCTCTATCCGTCCCCTCCCTTCCCCTCCAAGTCTCTATAGCCATTAGTTTCTCTTCCACTTTTCTTAACCTCCCCTCCTCTAGTTCCGCCTCCCCCATCCTTTTTTCCAACCTTATCATTCTCTCCTTCATTTCCTCCTTTTCTCTTCTCCACCTATCCTCCCACTCTTCCATCTTCCCTCTAATTTTTTCCATCTCCTCCTTCGCCTCCCTCCCCTGCTCCTTCACTTCCCTTAAATCCTTCCTCATCTCTTCCCTCACTCCCCTAATCAAACTCTCCAGCGCTTCTTGATCGCCCACCCTTTTCTCCTCTGGCGATCTCTGCACCTTCCTGCTCTTCATAAACGCCTCTTCCCCCTCTCCCCCTTCATCTCTCCTCTCCTCATCTTTCTCTCTTTTCCTCTTCCACATCTCTGCTATCTCCATTACATTTCCTCCACTCATACTCCTTTCCCTCGTCAACCTCTCCGCATTTGTCTTCCTGCCTTTCCTTCTCGCCTCCTCTTCCCCCTTTTCTTCTCCCTTCTTCTCTCCTATCGCCCTTTCCCTTCCCTTGTCCTCTCCCTTTTCCCCCTCTTTCCCTCCCGCCATTTCTTCTTAACTCTCTTGCTTAACCACTCTCCCTGCGCTCCCTTCCTTATCCACTACTCCACTATTACTTACACTCTCTGCCGCCCGATGTCACTACCTTCCTCTCTCTCTCGACACTTTGCCGCGCTTTCTTCTCCCGCTCTATTCCTCCTTGCCTTGCCGTAACCTCAAAACCCCAAACCTCCTGCCTGCTTTCCCCTTCACCCTTGCGCCCCTTTTCTCCGTCCTTTCTCTCCCTTCACTCCCTGCTCCCCTCCTCCTTCTCTTCTCCCTTTTCACTCCCTACTCTCCCTAAAAACACCTTCTCTGCTTCCTGCACTCGCACCGCTCACTCGCACGTCTTGACACTTTCACACCGGAAATGGAAGTCCAGTATTCACAGACTATTTGGTAGCAATGAAAAATACATATATATGTAAATAAATAATAAGATACAAATTATGATTCAACAGGAGACAGAAAGGTAAAAACTTATCACTCTGGTATTGATATAAATTATATACATAATTCTTTTCGTCTCGGTCCTTTCGTAATAGCTGGCTTTCGAGCCGATCGCGTCCGAGTTTTGCCGAGCCGACTTGAAATCAAATTGCCCGCTCATGGCGGTCATGCTTGTAGCAAGGTGAAGATATAATAAGAAACGTCACTCCGGGTGGAACCTTTGAAGTATTTACTTGACCTTGTCATTTAAACTGGTTGTATATTCTTTGCTTGTAGCCCGAATCGAGTCTCGGGATCATGAAACCGTCGGGATCTCGAGCAATACGAAAGTATCGGGACCCCGCCGGAAATTTTCCGACCGTCCTTCGGGGCCGGGAACCCGAGCCTCGGGACGATCCGCACACTCCTACCTGCGACCAAGTCCATTGCCACAGTGGGGCAGAATCCCAAGAAACAAGGAAACGAGTCAGAATTCAAAAGTTGTGGAAGGATTATGTATTTTTATATATTTATAATAATAATAATAATAAATCGTGTTTATTCTTTTATAATATTTGATACAACGCAGTGGAGTTAGAAACGCAAAATACAGAATGGGCGAGGCTCAGCGTCACTGTTATTCATGCATGACCCGAATATTTCTTGTAAGCTGATAATATGAGCTCCTAAAAAAGGTAACAACCCAGAAAGAAGACCCAAAAAGAAGCCAGAAATAAAGATTTTAAAAATTATAGAAAAAATTGTAGCTCAAAATATTCTATCCTCCCAATGGTCCACCTTCTCTCACATCTGAATACGTCAGAGCGTGCTTTTGTTTCAATATTCCAACGCGTGTTTATATTCGAGAGATAAGGCATCACGCGCAGTCAGCGGACCACCCATTTTCTTCCTGTGGCTCTCCGCGAGGCGTACTGGTCTTTCTGCAGAATAATTTCGTTTCCTACCCCATTGCCAAGGAAACATTCTTCGATCTAACATAAGAACATCTTCTTCTTTTGCTAATTGTGCGGACCTTAAAATTAATTTTCGTCACAGTCAACGTTCCAACCATACTTTTAATTCTTTTATACTGTAGCGCAACACGGTTTATTGCCTGCCGAGCGTAGAGGAATTAGCTTGTAGCAATTGGGGATTAATCCTAAAAATTGTTACGCTGTTCTGCAAGTTACTTGGCAGATGTTTCCTAATTACTTTATATCGTGTAGGGGGCCGAAGGTCTAGTGTCATAAAGCTGTAGTAAACCGTGGCCCGCTAACATCATGGAACTTCGCGCGTGTGTCGATAGAACACTGCACTTTCCATGGCATATTTATCAAATTCTTGTAGTTTTATTGGAACTATTGACGCTAATTCATGACGAATTGACGTTATTGTCTTAAATAACGTCAAACTTATACAGGGTCATCGTTTAATTCTGCAACCCGCGCGCGCGCGAACTTGTAAAATGGCAACACCGCCTCACGGACGCAGTCCACTACAACCATGCAACGGCCCAGCGCAGAGCTGCCTGCGACCGCTGGACAAAAGTGATGTCCGAGCTTCGAAAATTTTAGCGTCGTAAAGAGCCAGGTATTGGGAATTTCCCGGCCCAGGTAATCGAGCCGCGCGGTCCGCTTTTATGATCTGTTTACCACTCGCACCCCAGATTACTGTAATGAGGTGTGAAAATAATGTCAACTGATCTCGTACCCGTCTCAATTTCAAAAATTTTAGCCACTCAGGCGTGGCGTTGAGTAGCTAAAACATTCAAACACAAAAATTCTAGAAAAAAATTCAAACACCGCTACAATCAATGACACGTCGCATTAGTTACCCCTGACGTCTGATCTAGGTATACATCGCATTAACGATAAAATCATAAAAAAGAAAACCAGAACAATAGATTCTGAGGTCTGCAGAACTAACACATAATTGAATAAGAATTTAATTTCTCAATTTATGAATGTAATGATACAGAAACAACTAGCCTATTGTTTATCAACACCACGAATTTTAAAAACAGCGTTAAATACATTATCAAATAAACAGTTTCCAACAGCTTTTTAAACAATTATGGTTAAAAAATTGATAAAAGAAAAATTAAGTAAACGTAAAATATGTTAAATTATCCGTCATTAAGAGGGAATAATTTTTCCTCATTTTTCAGCGCAAATTGCATTCCGATATCTCTTACAGTTCAAAAAGTATACGAAAAAGGCCCCAAATTTTTCAACCGGAGCCGGGAAATTCTGAATAGTTCTTTGCAACGTTAATTTGAAAGAGACCAGCCCAAAATTCTCGAAGCTTGGGCATCACTGCTGTTCTGCGGTCGCTAGCAGCTCTTCGAACGCCGGGACGGTGCATGGTTGTAGTGGAATGCGTCCGTGAGGCGGCGTTGCCATTTTATAAGTTCGCGCGCGCGCGGGTTGCAGGATTAAACGATAACCCCGTATATTAACACATTTAGTATCAATTTCCTTAATAATGTTCGGCATTTTTAAATTGCAAAATACAGGATGTTGCATTTTTTTCCATTTTTTGGGATTTACCCCCACTGTGCGAAATAGAATACACGTATTTAATCCATAACTGCAAAATATTCGCGAATGCTTTTTCCGCAGTAGCAAGGTATAGATTATGTTGATTAGAAAACAAACAAAAAATTTGTTCAGAAGTTCCCGGAAGTGGAACTAAAAAAGGGATGATTGCTGACAATTTTTCAATTGGTTTCTTATGCAAAAAAAATGTATGTAACTAATTATTTTCTATTACTTAACAGAATCGACACAACTTATTTTGGGGCTCCAAAAATTGTTTTCTTTTATATCACCAAAAATTAAAAGACTCGATTTAAAATTCTGCATGAAAAATACACACAATCACAGACACGTGTTTGCACACAGGTCAGAAGTAGGCGTCATGATATTTTAACCGTTTTTAGGTGCTCATATTAGTAGCCTACAGGTAACATAAAAATACATACAGTAGCGGACAAAAAGTTACCACTGTCTACATTTCTTTATTTTTATTATTTTTAACAGCAACTTAAAACTGTAGTATGTGTTTATTATACATGTTCTGAAAGAGAATTAAAAGCTGCGTAAAACTTAGTTATAGTCATATTTATTAATTAACAGACCAAAGTTTTATATAACAATATACAGAAGCAATACATTTTTATGACCGACAAAAAAGTTACCACTTTTGAAAGGTAATAAAAATGCTAATATTTTGTCAGAGCACCTCTTGCTTTTAGGACGGCCTTACACAAATTACACAAATTTTCAATGGGGTTTAGGTCTGGCGATTGTGCTGGCCATTTCATTACCCTTATTTTATTGTTGGAAAACCATTTTTTGACGGACTTTGCTGTGTGTTTTGGATCATTATCCTGTTGGAATATCCATCCAGCAGGCATGACCCGGCGAGCATGTGGCTTCATCACATTTTTCATAATACTAGAATATTGATACTGATCCATTATACCGTTTATTCGGTGAATAGGACCTACTCCCGAAAGACTAAATGCCCCCCACACCATTATACAACCTCCACCATGCTTAACCGTACCAATGGTATAACGAGGACTAAACCTTTCATTAATCGGACGGCGTACAAATCTAATTCCATCGCTATGTATTAAATTAAATTTTGACTCATCGCTAAATAAGACCTTTGCCCAGTCATCAGTGGACCATGCAAGATGTTCACGCGCAAAATTCATCCTTTTATGCATGTTTTTCTTGGATACAAATGGCTTCTTAGCAGCAATCCGGCCATTTAGTCCCTTCTCCGCTAGTCTCCGTTGAACCGTTCGGACACTAATTTCAAAATTTTCAACCAACACTTTATCATGGATTTCGGGGGCAGTTAGCTTTGGATTCTCTATTGATTTTCGAACTAGGAGTCGGTCCGTTCTAAAAATATTTATCGATTTTAATGAAATTTTGTTGCCAAAGTAAGACTTAAATGTGTAATATTAACCTTTCATTAGTTTTTCTTGGTCGCCCTCGATTCTCCACAACCAATGGATTCTTTTCACGACAATAAATGCGACGAATTGTGCTTTTATCCATCTTCATATGCTCTGCAAGTTGTTGAAAAGTATAGCCTTCGTTATCGCGTAACCGAACCATTAAACATCGCAATTGGGGATCAGTTTTCTTTCCACGAGGCATTTTTAATCGATTTTAACCTCTTAAGCGTCTACTCAAAACAAAAGAACGCAGTAAACAAGCGCAAACCAGAAAAACGGAAGACAAATACGCGGGAATTTGAAAGTGGTAACTTTTTTGTCGGTCATAAAAATGTATTGCTTCTGTATATTGTTATATAAAATTTTGTTCTGTTAATTAATAAATACGACTATAACTAAGTTTTACGCAGCTTTTAATTCTCTTTCAGAACATGTATAATAAACACATACTACAGTTTTAAGTTGCTGTTAAAAATAATAAAAATAAAAAAATGTAGACAGTGGTAACTTTTTTTTCCGCTACTGTATCTTTTGAATTCTGACTTATTTCCTTATTTCTTGGGATTCTGTCATACTGTGGCAATGGGTTGCAGTGCGGCTGGTCGCTAGACTCCTTCCGGGAGGAGTGCCCAGCCTGCGACTACGTATAATAGGAAACAGACCTTCCTCGCATTGTGTTGCCTCTCGAGTAGCCTAGGCTGGTACTCAAACAGACTCGCGTCAGGCTCCTACGTCTAGCGCATACCCGACGATCGCAGTCGCATGTAGGAGAACAGATACATGCTTTCCCATTGCA
Organism: Andrena chrysosceles; assembly: GCA_963855975.1. Lineage (NCBI taxonomy): Eukaryota > Metazoa > Arthropoda > Insecta > Hymenoptera > Andrenidae > Andrena > Andrena chrysosceles. The sequence continues at coordinate 38,610,685 of OY979766.1, read as the reverse complement.
CCAGTATACTGCGACCAGTCACTGCGACCAATCGGAGCGACCAATCGCGGGTAGGAGATCCCGCCTTTAGCCCGCGCCGAACATCGCGGATCATGGTCAGAAAATACGCATTAACATCCATGGGCAGCAAATATTTGGAAATTGGAATCAGCGTACGACCTACGATCGATGTAGAAATTGTTCTCGGCGACAATCGTGGGATGTATCTCACGTTACCATATAATACATGGGGTGTGCTATGCAACAATCGTACAGCCATTGAAGAACGTTCACGATTACCTGGATCACCTTCGATGCAGATGGATCAATTAACGATGGATTTTTGTGATATCTATAATTCTTCGATTGTAAGGATGACGCTACATAATAAGCTGCTGTATTTCAAACCGGATACGGTAACATTTTTATTAAATCTTGCACCATGTATAAACTATGTGTATCCGCGGCTATATCAAATTAGAAGAAATGTGGAGACGAAATTTAAAACTTTTGTTAACGTCCTACAACAAAGCGATGTTGCCTGTGAAACATTAGATGCGCGTCGTGCTGCTAAAATCATATGTGATAGCGAACATTACTGTGAGGATAATCATGTAGATTGCGAACTGGTAGCATGCGCCATCAATGACATTCTAGCTGATGCTCGTAGGAAAAAATGTTAAATTATATTCTTTAAATTTTAAATAAAATTTCTTAAACGTATATTTTTTTCTCCATTCTAATTCTAAGATTCGGCGTTTATTTCGTTCGAGCGTTCTTCGCGCCGTGAAAATGATATCATCGCATGCAGGTGTCTCGGGGAGGACTCATATTACACACGATCGCGCGATACGTTGCGGTGTTAAGGTGGAAAATCATTTTGAAAAAAAATTGGTAGCTTTAGAATAAGATGTGGTGGTGGGTGAAAGCAATTGCACCTCTATATAAGTCAGTTCCCGGACGCTATTCAATCAATCGCTCAGTAGCCTCAGTGACTTTCGACGGAACAAATTGTGCTCTGAAAAAAAATGTACGGTACCATTGATGAAATACTCGCTGGGTGTGAGGATTGTTTCGTTCCGATGTAGCTCCATGTGGGAAGAATATATATCGTGACCGGTATAGTGTAATTTTCACATCTCCTCAAAATATTTATGTTTGTTCCTAATACGAGCGAGCACTTTCATAGCTTTGATTGTTCTCGTAGCCCGCGCCGAACATCGCGTATCATGGTCAGAAGATACTAAACCATGGGTAGAAAATATTTGGAAATTGGAATCAGCGTACGGCCTACGACCGATGTAGAAATTGTTCTCGGCGACAATCATGGAAATCATCTCACATTATCGTGGCATACATGGGGTGCACTATTCGACAACCGTGATGCTATTGAAGAACATTCACGATTACCTGGATCATCTTCGATGGGGATTGATAATTTATCGTTGGAATTTTTTCGGATCTTTGATTCGCCAATTATAAAGATGACAGATTGTGATGATGATACAGTGTATTTCACACTGGACACAGGTCTCTCTGTGTCCGATTCGACTCCGCAGCTGAAGCGAAAAGGGTACTCCAAAGTAAACATCGGTACAAAGGCCCTTATAAAATTTCCGATGACAAGACCAGGCAACAACGTGGGACGCTGTCGCAGCTCGGGGCGAAGCTCCGGGATCTTCACGAGCAGGGGGAGACGCACATGACCATTGGGTATATTCGTGGTGTTCCCAAGATCGTGCCGGGAAGATCAAGCAAGGACTCCTCTCAAAAAAACTAAATTTGAACCCTTTAGTTTACTGTCAGAATGTCCGTGGTCTGCGAACTAAGTTGGATACTCTCATCAACTCTGTACTTACATCGGCAGTGTCTTACGATGTTATCATTTTTGTCGAAACCTGGCTTACATCTGCGATATCTTCAATTGAACTCGGGTTGCATAATTATACGGTTTATAGGTGCGATAGATCCCAGCGAACTAGCTGTTGTACAAGGGGCGGCGGTGTAGTCATCGCTGTTAAGGATACGATGTCTTCCTGCTCTGTCACAGTCAGCTTTTCGGAGGTCGAACAGGTGTTTGTCAGAGCCCACCTTCATAATAATAAACATGTACTACTGGGGGCCGTTTATATACCACCTGCGTCCCAGCCCTCACTTTATGCTAGTCACGTTGACACAGTCATGGAATTATTTCATAATTATAGCTAGGATACTTTCTGTCTGTTTGGCGACTTTAATCTCCCTCAGGCGGTATGGTACAGTGACTCGGTTCAAGCGTGCTTTAGAAAATCGAGGGTATCGTCTAACGAATCGGCTGCTATTGACCTCCTCCTCGGTTGTGCAGGGTACTGCAACCTCACCCAAGTCAACACTGTTTTTAATCAATTTGACGGGATGCTTGATCTCATCTTCGTCACTTGTCCTAACGTCACTGTTGACCGAGTCATTGATGCCCTTATTGAACCAGACGCTTATCACCCACCTTTATATGCGATGTTTAGAGGCTTGGCATCCGGTCCTGACCTTAATGGCGAAAACTTTGAATACAGGGACTTTAAGCGTGGGGATTTCCCCAGAATATGTGATTATTTTAATTCAATAGATTGGGATAAAGAGACTGGTGATATTGATCTAAGTGTTGCCCTTGAGCGGTTATATGGCCATATCAATCAGGCAATCGAAGCCTATGTCCCGGTCAGGTCTGTGGTCCGATCCTCATTTCCGCTGTGGTTTTCCCCTAGCTTAAGATCCCTGATCCGACAAAAGAAAAGGGCGCATAAAGCCTTTAAAAGGTCTGGGGACTTTAGCGATTACATTAATTTTTCCAGTCTCCGATCGAAATGTAAGCTGGCCATATCACGTGATCACCGTATTTATATTGATGGCGTCGAAAATGCGGTGGTGGATGATGATGTATCCTGCTTCTGAAAGTTTGTAAACACTAAGCGTGCTAGCCATGGAATTCCTGGGAAGGTGCACCTCGACCGTAATTATGTTTCGACGCACACGACAGCTGCTAATCTTTTTGCCGATTTCTTTGGATCTGTATATAGTCCTCAGACTGGGGCGGCGCCTGCCTGGAATCCCGCTCCGTCCTCGTACAATGATGTAAATATTCACTCATTATCCATAACTATAGGTCAAATCTATACCAAGCTCGAGTCGCTAGATGTGTCGAAAGGCCCAGGCTATGACGGGATCCCCCCTCGGTTGTTAAAAGAGTGTCGCTTCATTCTTGCTAGGCCCCTTTGGCATATTTTTAACTCCTCATTATCTAGAGGGACATTCCCGGCAGCTGGGAAGACCACTTTAGTTACCCCGGTATTCAAGGCAGGAGACCGCTCCGATGTTAGAAACTATAGGCCGATATGCAAATTATCGGTCTTGCCTAAGATCTTTGTGGAAATTATTACGGAGCATCTAACGCCCTGCCTCACGAACGTTATTTGCGACGAACAGCATGGATTTGTTCCTGGGCGATCGACGACAACCAATTTGGCGGTATACCACTGCTTCGTCTCTGCTGCACTGGATGCGGGCCTTCAAGTTGATACAGTGTACACCGACTTTCGGAAGGCATTTGATTCGGTGGATCATGGTATCCTACATCTTAAATTAGCCTCAATCGGGATTAATGGGCCGCTCCTTTCTTGGATTGATAGCTACCTTGAAGGCCGAGAGCAGGTTATTAGGGAGAGGGATCGGTTATCGGGTCCAGTCAATGTGACCTCTGGTGTCCCTCAGGGGTCACACCTAGGTCCTCTCCTGTTCCTTCTCTTCATAAATGATCGCAAGGAGATTTTCCTGCACAGTAAATTCCTAATGTATGCTGATGATTTGAAAATTTTCCGCACTATAAGTGGTGTTTTCGACGTAGATCTGTTGCAGGCTGATCTCAATGGGTTCGAACAGTGGTGTACCGTCAATAGAATGAAGCTAAATATCGCGAAATGTGTGTTACTGAGGTCCCACAGGTCTATCAACGGTATTCCCTCGACTTATATGCTGGGTGATGCCACTTTAACTGCGGTTGCTGAAGTCTTGGACCTTGGTGTTACATTTTCAGTGGGCCTTGATTTTTGTAATCATTATCGTGGCATCACTTGTAAGGCAATGAAACCCCTTGGGTTTATCGCCAGTTTCGCGAAATACTTTAAACGGATTAGGACATTGAAATTGTTATACGTCGCACTTGTAAGGCCACAGGTTGAATATGTGTCGGTTATCTGGAGCCCCAAGCATAAGTTGTATGCCAGTGCAATTGAAAGGGTACAGCATAACTTTCTTAGGCTAGCCATGAGGGCATCAGGTAGCCCAATGCGGTTCAATGACCATGATTATAGTCCAGCCTTGCGAAAGACGAGGCTCAATACTCTAAGCGACCGCCGTGTCTCGTCTCGTCTCGTATCGTCTCGCCTCGTCTCGCCTCGCCTCGCCTCGTTTCGTTTCTTTTTTTTTTGTTTTATTATTTCTATTTCTATTTTCTGTTTTCTGTTTTATTATATTTTATGTAATTTTTTATATATCTTTATATTAATTTGTAATAATTTTGTAATCTAAAGGGTTCTCCCGTAGACAATAATAATAATAATAATAATATTTTTATTTAGTCTTCAGCCATGTATAGAGTATTTGTATCCGCGGCTGTATCAAACTGCAGAAGATGCGAGAGTAAAATTTGAAACTATTATTAACGTGCTACAGCAGAGCGATGTTGCTTGTGAAACATTAGATGCGCGTCGTGCTGCTACAATCCTATGTAATAGCGAACATTACTGTGAGGATTATCTTGTAGATTGCGAACTGGTAGCATGCGCCATCGATGATATTCTAGCTGATGCTCGTAGGTGTTACGAGCCGGGGCTGTGGCAACGCGAGAGGCCGGCGAGAAGGGTATTTCCCAAGGAATACGGTTTATGAATTTGATAGTTAGGTGCGCGGACGAACCTGATGCGAAATCAGGGAGCCGCTAGGATTATTGACGGCGAGGACGAACCTGATGCGAAATCAGAGAGCCTCTAGGAATGGAGTCAAACGCGGACGAACCTGATGCGAAATCAGGGAGCCGCAGGAGGGTGAAACGTCGTGAACGAACCCGATGCGAAATCGGGGAGTCACTAGGATGAAGTTCACAGACGAACCTGGTGCGTAACCAGGGAGCTGTTAGGAGGTTGGATTATTCACAGACGAACCTGGTGCGAAACCAGGGAGCTGTTCGAAAGTTGGTAGACTTACAGACGAACCTGATGCGAAATCAGGGAGCCGTAGGAAGGGTGAGTTTTCGTGGACGAACCCGATGCGAAATCGGGGAGCCACTGGGTTGGAGAAGATGGCTTGTTTTGGTAAAGGGTTGCGAACGAACCTGATGCGAAATCAGGGAGTCGCGGGAAATGTTAGTAATGCCTCGTAACTCTTAATTAATATTTGATACAACTCGAGCGGTAAAGTTGTATCAGTGGGTGAGTGCTACTAATATTATAAGGATCGCTGGGTAAAAGATGGGTTTAACGTAATCGACTCGATTTACACGTGAACACCATTCGTATATTCAATAATTAGTTATTGTACAAATGTAAGTGTCGCGATTAAATATTAAATAAAATGTGTGTGTTACCACTAATTGCACGGTGTTGACGCACTGGCGATGCGGGGCGTACGAGTGGCTATTTCGAAGTGCCAAATAGAATATATTATTATTATTATATTATATATATTTCAACGGGATAAACCCTTTGTTATAATAAGTACAAGTCATAGTTACACAAGCCTAGAACAAATAATTAGGAAGTACAAAGAAAAGTAATTAAAGAAACGAAAGTAAGGAAGTAAGCGCAAAAGAAACCATTAGTGATAGTGACAAAAAAAATATATAAAAGAATCATAATAATAGAATAATAACGCAAGAAAACACAATATTAAAAGTTACGGGGAAAGGGATATACGAACAGCGATCAGAGCAGAGTGATTGAAGGAATTGTAGGAATTATTAAAGAAGTCAACGGAATTACAATAGCGATTCGCAGTTATTAATAGTCGATTTAGACTATTATAATAGCCATAGAGTGTTCGATGTGACTCCGGAAGAAAGAGATTATGGTTTCTAAGGCAACGCACAGGTGCATAAAAAGTAAGTTTTTGAAGGATTTCAGGACATGTGATACTATGATTAATAATTTTATATAAAAATAGGAGGTCAGCGACGACACGGCGTTGATGAAGGCTCATTAATCCAAGGCGCAACAGCATAAAGCCATAATTATGGCAAAATATAGACATAGGTGATTCCGTGCGATATGATGCCAGTCTAAGAAACCTGTTATGCACACGCTCGATTAATACAGAGTGGCATTTATAATAAGGAGCCCAAATAACGGATCCATATTCGAGAATAGGACGAACCAAGGAGTTATAGAGAGTTCGGAGTGTGGTGATATTAGAGAATAACTTGGAGGTACGGTGAATAAATCCTAATGTTTTATACGCGGAATTAACAATATGTTGATAATGATAATGAAACGTTAAAGTACTAGAAAAGTAGATACCAAGGTCACGTATGGTTTCAACAGATTGCAGAGACGAGGTTTGAATAGAGTAAGGGAAGATCACTTTACTAGATTTACGGCTGAAACGTATAACACGACACTTAGATAAGTTAAAACCAAGTTTATTACGCGAGCACCATAAGGAAAGTCTATCTAAGTCAGACTGTATTAAAAGAGCATCAGACACACTCGCAACTTGTCTATAAATCTTTAGATCGTCTGAAAAAGTGAAAATTTACAATGTAAAAAGGCTTCGGATATATCATTAATATATAAAACAAATAGAAGCGGGCCCAAGTGAGATCCCTGGGGAACACCAGAAAGAATAGCAATCTCCTTAGATAGGGAATTATTATACTTAACTAACTGAATTCTATTAGACAAATAGCTGGAGAGCCAGGCAAAAAATGCACCATGGAAGCCGAGGGAGTGAAGTTTAGAAAGAAGGGTCGGATGGTCAACCGTATCAAAAGCTTTACATAGGTCGGTATAGATGGCATCAACCTGTTGACCACTTTCTAAGCAATTGGACAGGAAATGATTATACGTAAGAAGATTGGTAATAGTAGAACGACCAGATATAAAACCATATTGCTCATCAATAATTACGTTCTTACAAATGAAGGAGAGCTTATTTGAAACAATGCTATCAAATATTTTAGGCATAATATTCTGCAAACTAATAGGCCTGTAGGAACTAGCAAGTGAATTATCACCACCCTTAAAAATAGGAGAGACTAAGCAAGTCTTCTACAAAGAAGGAAAAATTCCAGAACTCAAGGATTTATTGAATATAATAAAGAGGATGCAAACCATAATGAATTGGCAAGACTTAAAAAGGATCGGAGGAATGCCATCAATACCAGGACCCTTATTAACATCAAGGTGTTGTATCTGGGAGAGTACCTCACTAATTGTGATTTCCATGTTAGAAACATCAATGGTACTGTTGAAGGAGAAGGAAGGCGGCGATTCAGGACTACAGGAGTAGACAGAGCCAAAATAATTCGCAAATGTATCGGCAATCGAATGATCCGAATAGGATAACTGGTCATTAAAGGAAATGTGAGAAGGACGAGAGGAGTCATTTTTAAGGTTACGAACAAATTTCCAAAAAGTTCTGGGATGATTAAGAAGAGTATTTTCGGATTTAGAAGCGAAAGAGTGCCAACAGTTCCGGGAGATGGTTTTGCATTGGGACCTGAGATTAGAAAAAACTAGATAATCGGAAAAGGAGTTAGAAAGTTTAAAGTCACGATGAGCGATTTTTTTTTTGCCTAATAAGTGAAACAAGTTTGCGAGAAAACCAGATAGGGTAGGAAGAAATTACGGAAGATGAGGAAGGTACAAATGATTCAATAGTATGGTTAAGATGAAAATAAAGGATATCCGCGGATTCATCTACGGATAAAGGACAGAGAAGAACATCCCAATCAATCGAAGCAAAATAATCATTGATGCCGACGTAATCAGCCGAATTAAAGCTTCTGCGATGAATCACCTTGGGAGGAGAGGACGAATTAACAGAGAGGTTAAGACAAAAGGAGATGGAGGGATGGTGAGGATCCTCGGAGAGAAGGGGATCAGGAGCAGGGGAGGTGCGAACATTTGGAAATGTCGAAAGAACAAGATCAAGGAGCTTACCATTATTGTTAGTCACGTAGTTCACTTGCGAAAGATTTAAAAAGCTAATACATTCACGGATAATGTCCAAAGGAGAAGAAAATAACAATAAACTACTCCACGAAGCAGTTGGACCACAATGAGATTTCCATCCCATTCGTAAACAAGAATCCAGTCGTGTTACCGGCGAGGTCAAAATCCTCCTTCGTTGTACATACAGCTAATCCGGACCTAAAGGACCAGCTGAAAATTATAAACTCCAGCGAGATTGACACTCCAATTACCATGCCCACCATAGAACTAGAGAATTTCGACAGAATAATTCCAGAACCCGAACCAGTACGACCAAGAGAGACAACGACGCCTAAAGACGTCACTCCTATCCCTGCCCCAAGAAAAATTAAACCACAATTTTACCTCGAGGCATCCGCGACAGTGCACTCACTCTTACCCCCTGCGCTATACGCAAAATCAACCCTTCCCCTAAAATCCCAAGAGTCTCTTCCGGCTACACCGGAACTGGAAATAATAAAAATTTCTGCGGAAGCTCCTTCAAGGGAGGAAAATTTACTTCAGTCAATCTCCAAAGAGAACTCGATTCCTGGGAAAAGCGATAAGTTCGCTGACGCTGTACCTGGCATGCCAAAACAAATTAAAGAATTCCTTGGCCTGACCGGATATTACAGTGGGTTTATCCCAGAATTTTCTAAAACAGCTCGTCCATTAACCTCATTATTGAAGGAGGGCACACTATTTGACTGGGGACTGTCCCAGCAAACAGCTTTCGACTATTTCAAATCAGTTTTGCAGAAGGAAATCATCCTGCAATGCCCGAATTTTGAACTGAAATTCGACGTCACTACAGACGCCTTATCCCATACTTCCCCTGCAGTGGAGGCATGCTCCAAACGACCACGCGAAAAATCTGACTACGACTTGGAGGACTGGCCCAAACGTAGACCAAGCGGTCCCAAGAGGCCTCGGTTTTCAAAATCGCTGATCCATGCGCCAACGAGTGGCAGTAACCCCGTCGACCCTGCAATGCAATTGCACAGAAAGATGCGCCGGAAAATATCATCTGAAGAAATTCCACTACGATTCTCCCCAGAAAACATACGTGAACGACTGCCAACAACAAGAGCAGGCAACACTTACATATTACCCATACAGGGTGTATTCGTAAAATATTTTATGTGCGTGCTTCTCAACCTATTCACATACATTAAGATCGGCGACGCATTCATTAAAAAATTCAATTGTTTTCATTTCGGAGCTCCTGGAGCCACCCTCACCTGCCAAGCAGCAAACTTTATTGGTAATTTCAAGAAAGCAGTTGCGCGGAAATGTAAAGTCCAACAATTCCGAACCACAGCCTTTCACTCACCGTCTAACGGCTCTTTAGAGAGATTGCAAATCGTTTTGACCGATTATTTAAAAATGCTTATCGGTAGATACAGTGACTGAGACGAATGGACCAACTTGGCTGCGTTCTCGTATAATACCAGTGACCACAAGGGTACTGGATACAATTCGCATGAATTATTATTATTCGGGAAATTAGCTCGGATGCCCAACCGGAAACCGGTTCTTAAAAACATTGAAAACGAAACATACTATGGTTGTCTTTCAAAACTGGGTAGAGAACTACGGTACAAAAGACATTACGGTTGCCCTACCCATGTGCGCGAGAGTCCAGGTTGACCCGAAGTCACCACAAAATACTATAATCGATTTTCCCGCCTAGATCGTTGGTACTGCAACATGTATTGCAACCACCATTTACATGGCTATGCCGTCCAGAGGGAAGGAAGGAATAACGCATCCCTTCTCTCTAAAATCATCTCATCCATCATCATCAGGGAGGCGCCTTTGCAGACGGTCATCACCATAGACGACTCCCTCCCCTCCAACATCAACCACCTGAGAGCAGCTCCAGGATGCCACTGCCCCTTCGCCCCGTATAGACCCAATCTTACATTCAAATAAATCCACCCACACCTTATTGTTAAGAAATGCACGCATTTCTTCATATAAGGGGGAAGGTGTGATATCCCACTATTTTTCGCGCGGTACTATTCTAAATACTTTCCCATATATCTCAAAATCACTCCACCAAAGTCCCTCAAACTCAACTATAACCCCTTTCCTATTTAAACACCCAAAATCCAGTCGACGGGTTGAGTATCTCCTTTTACCGTTCATAAAACCCCAAAAGTCTAATTACAACGGATATTTGGCGTACGTGTCATAAATATGTCTAATAATAGACGTACCGTTTGTAAAAACCCCGGAAGTCCTATTGCGACTTATTTCTTAAATATGTCAAGGTTCCTACCGCGCGTACCCCCGCAACATTCCTGTAAGGATACATAAATATGAGGTCCCGAGAGGCCGGAGATTCATTATTATTCGAAAGTTCATTAAGCATTCATCATCATTCAATTTTTGTGGTACTAAACATATTATTATTCAAAGATTCGTCTTGTTCAAGTGATACTATTATTCATTTTGTTTCATCATTATACTTTATTTGAGTGTTCATTAAGCATCTATTAAAATACTAAATTCAGTGACCAACAATCACCGTTCATCAAACATTGTAAGATATTACAATTACCATTTTAATACTGTATATCACCACCATCATTTATATTTTGTATTACCGTTTCTATTGCTTTCTATATTATTGTGTCTTATTAACGCTTATTGCGAACATTTATTTTGTATAACTATTCATATTATTACTTTCTATATAAACGCTTATTGCTTATGTCAAAATACTATGTTTCATATTCACATTCATATATTGTGCTTAATTACCATTAAAACAGTAATAACGTACCCGTGTTTAAAGTAAATAAACGTCTTTATATTTAAATCACGCTTCGAATTATTGTGTGCATCCTTTGGTTACAAAGATTCCAAACCAAGACAGGCTGCCGCATCAGCTGATTTCTGTTGTGAACGCGAGAACACTTACACTGTTTACAAACATACTTTTGCTCGAGCCGTGCAATTCACGAAATATTACGTGTGCTTTTCTTTACATAAATGCAACGGTAAATCCTCCTACCAAAATCAAAACAAACATAAGGTGCTCTAACGGGTGTTGCCCGGGTGTGTATTCACTATTTAAACCTTCCCTGGTCGATTAGAGTGTTGGATTTAAGATTCGCCCCTGATCTCCTTTAGCTTCAGCGTGCTGGATGTAAGATTCGCGCCTAACACTCCTTTAAAATCCTCAGTGTGCTGGATGCAAGATTCGCGCCTGAATTCCTTTAAAATCCTCAGCGTGCTGGATGTAAGATTCGTGCCTGAACTCCTTCAAAATCCTCAGTGTGCTGGATGCAAGATTCGCGCCTGAATTCCTTTAAAATCCTCAGCGTGCTGGATGTAAGATTCGCGCCTAACTTTCCTTCCCCCAATAGTCATCGTTCCAAATACCTCACCCGGGACGTGACATCTGTCTCCATTTTATTTACCCGTCTTCCTCCTCGCCACATAATTCTAAGATTTGCAGACATCGCATAATTATTCTAAGATTTGCTGACGTCGCATAATTATATTTCATTCTTACTTTTTGCAAAGCTATGCACTTCTCAGTTTCACGATGAGTGGGTTTTTTTATACATATGCGAGCCAGGAGATGTAGCGAGACCAGTTGCTCATCAATCTTTAAGGACATTCAGAAGTCTGATTTCTGTGAAAAGTTTTTGTGTAAAACTTTTTTCATTTTAAGTGAAATTGCTTTGAAGAAGATTGCTTTCCAAGGATATCGTCAGTCGTTCAACGCATAGAAAATACAATCGAATAATACCGTGAGTTTCCATTATCACATTTTTTCTTTTAGCGAATCGCGGTGTTACTAACTTTGAGAATTATAAGAAAAATCGGTTTCAGATTATGTCATTGCCCTTAAATTTGGAACGTCCTGCTACCGCTACGATCACCGCTGCTGCGACCATTATTCATTCATCCAGTCCGAAAGTGTATGTGGCGTGTCGAAATGTTGCGGTTCAAACCGAAGAAATTCGATGCGCAGAACTTTATGAGGCGGAAGCTAATCAGAATGGTGACATTTATTTAAAAGTATTTCGCAACCTAACGAATGGCCATGCGTATGAGTACCTCGATGATGAGCAATATTGGTTGCGCCGATACGCAGACCAAATGTTTTTAGACAATTACAACGATGATGATGATGATGATTATTATTATTATATACGTAGGAATATATCTCGGCGGAATCGTGAGGGTGTTCCAAAGAGCATGGTTAGGCGAAACGTGAAAACAGAGATTGATGATGATACCATTTTCGCGAATAAAATATTCCGGGCTTTGGGCTAGCGTTGTTGCAGTTCAAACTGACCCTGCGCAAGTTCCTGTAGATTTATCATTAAATAAGCTATTTGCTGATGATGTTATCGAGTGGGATAATTAAGCCAAACCCACTCGCCACCTACCCCTCGCCACCTTCCTCCTTAGAATACTTTATATTTTTTTATATTTTTCTATTTTTCTATTTTCTATTCTAATTTTATATTCTATGTAACAATATATATATTCTTAAACGCATATTGTCACCATTTTATTTACCCGTCTTCCTCCTCGTTACATAATTTTAAGATTTGTAGACATCGCATAATTCTATTTCGCTCGAGCCTTCTTCGCGCCGTTGAATGACGTTGAATCACGCGCGACTGTTCCGGAGGTTACACGATACGCCGTGACGTTAAATCGGAACGCTTTAGAATACTGTTAGCTTTAGAATAAAATGTGTTTGTATCGCTATGTAGCGCTGTCTCTTTCCCTCTCTCGAATTTAGCTTTAAAATATTGCTCTATCTCTTTCCCACCCTCCGAAGACGCGGTGCGAAAACGCCGATCTTTCCCGAGATCGTCCGAAACAATTCCCAGTAAAAATAAATTATTATTTCTCTGCGATGGAAATGTCTGTATGTCGCATATTGGTTTGGAAAAAAATATTTGGGGGTGGGCCAAGGTCATTCTCTCGCTCGGAAAAAATTTCCGGTGGTGGATCGGGGTTTGAAAAACTTCTCGGGGGTCATTCACTCCCTCCGGTTAGGTCTAAAAAGTTTTCGGCGGTGGGCCCGGTCTCCGCGGCGGCTCGGCCTGGAGTGATCCCCTCCACGATTGTGGCTTCCCCCACTCCGCGGCTCGTGCGCGCGCAACCGGTCTTCCTCTCCCCGCAGGCCCCGCGCCCATATTTCCCTCCGCCGCGCTCTCCCGCGCGCCATCACTTCCCGCCCCCGCGCTCCCCTCAGAGGACCTGGGTTTGAACCCGCTTTGCTATACTACTTGAATAGTTCTTTGCAACGTTAATTTGAAAGAGGCCAGCCCAAAAGTCACGAAGCTCAGGCATCACTGCTGTCCAGCGGTCACTAGCAGCTCTCCGAACGCCGGGACGGTGCATGGTTGTAGTGGAATGTAACCACAAATCTAATCAATTGAATCGATATGTAATCAGCATATAACCACACACCAGTATTACTTTTTAACTAAATATTATTAAATTTTTTAATATAAGCGTTTCTAACATACACTTTGCGGCTTCACTAGAGTTTTCTGAAATTATATTTTAAGTCTCATAACGATCCGTTGATATTTCCTCAAGATATTGCAATTAATGTTTAAAAAATATTGACTTTGGACGATGAGAAATATTTTGTTTATAATTTTTAGCTCAAATATTAATGATTGGATAAACAAACTGTAAATAGAAATAATGTGTGTTGTAACACACATATGTGTGTTGTGACAACACTATATTTTTTAAAATACAGATTAACAACACTTAATTTTCCAATCCTTTTTAGCGTTTGGATAATAATTTTTCGCATTTTCAATCTATTGTCCCCTTACAAGGAACACTATTCAATTGATGATGGAATCGCGCAGATTTTTTTATATAGATCGAAGGTATATGTTGCAGAGGTCACAAAAATGTAAATTAAAGATGCTCCCAAAAGCTGGTCTGACCTTGAAAAATCAACAAAGGTGTAACAAGGGAAAGAAGAAAAATGAGAGAAAGGGAATGACAAAACCATTTGTTGAAATTTATTTATCTCTATTATATGAAAACACGTTATAGTAAATGAATGACAATAGATTAATGATAGATAACAATTAGAAAAAATTAATGACAATAAATAAAATTAATGAAATAATACTATTGAAATCCCAACAGTGGGTAATTAACCATTACATTTATGATAATCTTGTGGACAAGAAGATTTAAAAAAGTGATTGAAACAATAATAATTTTCACAATGACTACAACGAGCGAACGCTGTTTCTTTCATACCTTGACCAACGAGACAGTCCAAACATTCATAACTTGGCAACGTATTGAAACAGAACGCGGCTGGTGTTTCAAAAATAACATTGTCTCTTTCGACTGCATAGTTAGCTTTAAACCAAGCATATTTTATCATATGCTTGTATCTTTCAGCTGAAAATTGATAGTGAATTAGGGATTGGAGTTTTATAATATTATTGCGTTGTTGCAGCAAAATGTCAATGGCCATCAGAACGATGTGGTTAGAGATGTATCTAGCAAAAACTTTCCAGGGTCGGAAGAAGAACACATCAAGGGGTTGGACAATAGGGTGGGCCGAAAAACCCAAATTTTCGAAACTCGAAACGGCGTAGTGCGGAAAAGTTGCCGTTGGGGAAGACAAATTGAGGCCAAAAAGAAATTTTGAAATCGGTCAATATTTGACCCTCGCGCATCGCCGTCAAAGTTTTTAATTTTTGACAGAGTTTGGCGACTTCCGTATATTTTCTTAAAATTGTCTATATTTCACTATTGAACATCACAAAATATTATTTCAGCACATAAATACATACAATTCTTTAGCTGCGCAGCTCTTGGCTCGAGTTATATAGCTAACGCGACTCAGAACTCACCACGGGAAGGTGGCTGCACCTCGAGTTCCACCCACGCCCTTCCCAACCAACCAACCACATAGGGCATACATACTATTTATTGTCGATATCTTTCACGACTTTTACTTCTTCACGTTGAATTGTGCCTTGTTTGTGAAGGAAGGCATGATTTCCCTGGACATCAACGTGGTCCGGATAAAACCATCCCTGTTTTTATACCCAACAACTGTTCCTGCTGCTTCCGTCACTAACTTAACACAGCGCTCAACTGATTGGGTATGGCAAGGAAAGTTCCTGATATCCCAGTCTGGCGTAAATCCAGATTCTATTAGTGATGTAATGTGTTCAGTTGAGACATGACGTAAAAGAGGTGGTGAAGAGTTAATGGAGCTCCAGTCGATAATTTCTGAATAATCTGTCGCAGCAAAGTTGATTTTTGGAATGAGTAGGTATACTATGAGAGTTCTGAGCCTGAGGGCGAGGGGGTGAGGTGGTGCGAGGGGGGGTACCGCGCGGGCGAGGGGAGGGTGGAGGGGGTACCACGCTCTTCGACGAGATGGGTGAGGGGGTGACGTCACAGGGGGGGGGGGATTTCAAAATTTTCAAAATGGCGTCGCGCGCATTTCGTATTGACGCCACCTACCGGGTGTTTAAGATACTTTGAGTCTGCGTCGGTATTTGGGGTCCGTGTTGGTATTTGGGGCCCGTGTCGGTAAATTTCCTAGGCTTTTCATACATTTCGTATTGGCGCCACCTGGTGGATGTTGGATTTTTAAGATACTTTGGGCCCGCGTTGGTATTTGGGGCCCGCGTCGATAAATTTCCTAGGTTTTTCATACATTTCGTATTGGCGCCACCTGGTGGATGTTGGATTTTTAAGATAGTTTGGGTCCGCGTTGGTATTTGGGGTCCGTATCGGTAAATTTCCTAGGTTTTTTCATACATTTCGTATTGACGCCACCTGGTGGATGTTTAAGGTACTTTGGGCACGCGTCGCCGCCGCGCAATCTCCTTACGCGTGCGGGGATCGGTGAAATTCGCGTCTTCGACGATGATTTCTGAGAAAGAGGGTGGACCAGGAGAAAAGATTTTTTTCTCAGGAAATATTTGAATCGTGGGACCTATACAGCACACGTGCAATGATGTAAACATACAACGATAATTATTGTAAATCAATCATCGCGATAGCCCATGGAATATACACGACATTGCACCGTTCCATGCCGCGCACCTGGTGGATGTTGGATGTTTAAGATACTTTGGGTCCGCGTTGGTATTTGGGCCCACCTTGGTAAATTTTTTAGGTATTCCATACATTTCGTATTGGCGACACCTGTCGGATGTTTAACCCTCTGTTGTCACATCTACTTTTTCGAACGCCGTTGTCACACTGGGTCAATTTGACCCTGTCAATTTTTAATCAGTTGTTATTTAAAAACTATTTGTTAAATTAAGTTTCAAAAATTCTGGGATAAAGTTTGAATATTGTAGAATATATGTCCATTGTTGAAAGTTGACACTTAATGTGTGATCATGTTTAAAAAAAATTAAAACAATAAGAGTTCCGACAAAAAGACTTTTGCTTAAAAATCATAACTTTTTTAATTTTTAATATTTTTAGGAAAAAATTTACAGTTATACTTTTGGGATATGCTGCTTTGATAAAAAAAAATAGTCCTATATCGGAGCATTCAAAAAGGTATTTATTGTGCAAACTGAATGGTGGCATCATTTGGGTTGAAAAACTCTTGCATTTGTATAGGAAATTTTTTTTATTATTATTCCAAGAATATAAAATTTAATTTCAGCAATAACAATGTATGTTAAATTAAAAATAAGTCTATTACAGACTGCCACAGTCATTACATATATACCTAAGTACAAGTTATCTTTAATTTCGACCGTCTATTTAAACAATTTATGATATCGGCGCACATATTCGGTCATATAACAAATATTAAAAATTAATTCAACGCTATTTTGCGAATATAATGTTGTGAGTTTATTTCCAACGTTTCGGTCAAAATTCTGACCATCTTCAAGGAAAGTTAATAAAATCAAAAAATATATTGCGTGTGCTGTTGAAGTTAGTCACTACCGTTTAAAATGAAACGTGGGACTCGTGAGCCGGTTTACTGGTGACTGAGGTAAACAATAGACAAACCAAGAGCATGTAGAAGGTGAACTAAGATATGGTCAGAAGAGACCGTTAAAAATTATGAAGACTATAAACTCTCCAAATTTTACTGCCTTGAAAACTAACATTTTTACTAATGTAGTAAATTATACATACACTAATAGGTGTTGAACAGCACTAATTACATACCATTAAAAAGATATGTAAAGCCGTCAGATCATAGACATTAAATTAGAGAGATTCAATGGAGAAATACATCATAAGACATTACTTCCTCAGTAATGTTGCGTAGTAATTTTGTATTTTAGGAGTTTCATACCTAAGATTTACGCTCGGCTGTTTAATCATATGCAAAGTCTCCAAAAGAATCCTCTGGTTCAAGTTAACTTCTCTATCAACCACTTTAACGCTGTCAAAGTCAAATCTATGATCAAATTCAAGTGAATGCTTAGTTAAAGCAGTATGTTGGAGGGGAGACGAAAAGATATTTCTTTTGTGTTCATAAATGCGTCTTTCTAAAAGTCTAGCAGTTTGTCCAATGTAAACCTCGTTACAACCCATGCAAGGAATTGAATATACAATGTTTGAGTTTTTACATAACGGTATTTTATCTTTTATCAAAAGAGTGAAATACGTTACGCGTGCATAAGTATCACGGGACATGAACTCTTTCGTGAAATCGTACGAATCGTTGCGGGATATGATTCCACGGCTGCGTACCGAAGAACAGTGCTATGAATGGTTAATATCATGTGGCGAGTACTTGCACCTCATCCACGAGCATTTTAAGACCCGAAAAGTATCGGAATCGGAACAACAACGTTCGACATTACTTACGAGTAGTTTTGAAATAGTGCGAACGTGTGTTCGAAACAAAATAGCGTGCATAGTCGCTGAACTGGACGCGCGAGACGCATTGCTCGCGTCATCGTCTTCCGATAACGATAGCGATGGTGAGGAAAACCATTTATGGACGTTGCTGCAGTTGGATGACGAATCACTAACGATCGAGAGACATAAGATCCGCGACGTGTTAAGTGTACCAACATTATCCGAGTCGTCATGCATCAGCATCTTTCAACATGGATTTATGCAATTGTCACGCGAACATCGTCAAGTGTTACGTTATATCGCGCGATACAGTACTGTGTGTAAATGCACATTACATTGCATCGTTGCTGATAAGGACGTGTACCTTAAGCGTACGAAGTACATTACCGCGATCGTGTGTACGCCGTTGACGCTTCTACATGACATTGAGAACGGAATGGTCGAAGTACTGAAAGTACTGAGTCCTGATACAACAACAATTCCAGCGAATAGGTTTTTGGGTCGGGAATTGGCCCGATATTTGGATGATCGTACGGGCTTGCCGCTAAACTCGACACTCGTCCTTCTACCGCTGAGTTTTCGATTTCCGGATTGCGAGTATGAGCGTATCACCTGGAAAAGCCGCATCATGAAATCAGGTGAAATCGAGAGTCTCTGGGAAGTTAACTATTTGTGAAGAAGTGAACTCTTTGTGAATAAGTGAATATGGAGGGGTTCATGGACACATACAGGGTTTTGTCCCGGATGTCTAAGCTTTTACGCAGAATTGCGGAATTCCGAGACTGGACTGATCATTGCGACACGTGCCTGCAGCTCATCGACGAGTACCAGTGCAGCGGAGGAGTGTCCGTGGCCGCGAAACAACGCATGGTGTCGCTGATCGCGCGAATAAAGACATTGCGCGTGACCGTGCGGGAACAGTTTTCGCGAGTAGGGTGTGGGGATTCGGCTCGACCGACGGCACCTAAAGTCGTATGGGAAGACGTGGAATCCGCGTTTATTGGACGTATTTCAACCGGCGCTGTCATCAACGTGGGACACGTCGATACGCGTCGATTTTTTAGAGGGTGCTCGACGAACTGTAATCTCGCGCGTTACGGACGCTATCACGACGCATAAGAGCGTGTCCGTGAATACAAACTTGAACGCGGAGTTTATCTTGGGTGAAAATACGGACATGAAAAGTTTCGGTACGCGAAATCGTGTACTGTTAATGACTTCGAACGTGCGCGAGTGGTACTCGAAGTACGTGATCGCTCCCACGCTAGTGATGCTCGAGGAGTTTCAATATCGCGACAGTGGATGGACCCTAAGGGCTGTGCTAAATATTCTAGTGAATATTAATAAGCATAATTCACTTCGAGCCGGTTGCGACATACCGCTTCCGCACGCCGTCGTGCTGAAAAAAGGCGGTTGTGAACGTAAAGAGCGGGGACAATGCGTGCTTTTAGTGGTCTGTCGTCGCCCGTTTGTATCCTGCTGCTACGAACGTGAGTAGGATCTCATCGTATCCACACTACTCGGAGGTGCTTCGCACGCAGGATATGACTGTTCCCGTGACGTTGGACCAGCTGGCCAAGTTCGAGAGGTTCAACGACGTATCCGAATCGTGTACACGTGGTCGGACGGAAACTGCGTGCCTCTGCGTTTGACTGAGGACAAGAGAGAGAGAGAGAGAGAGAGAGAGAGAGAGAGAGAGAGAGACACGCGAACCTACTACTGATGCAGGATCCCAAGGAGCCTCAACTTTATCATTTCGCATGCATTCGCAGCATGTCGAGACTGATTTCGAAGCAGCTCGGCAATCATAGGCATCAAGTATTCCTTTGCGAAAGGTGAGTAAAATACGGAATATTTCAATCGATGTATTATTTATTCTTATGTTCTATTATTAATGCTATTGTTATCGTTGCAGATGTCTCAACTTCTTCCATTCGTCCGAGCAATTGACCAAGCACAACGTGGACTGCCAGCGTCTGAACAAGTGTGCCGTCGAATTGCCGTTCCTGGATGATAAATGGTTGCAGTTCAAGAACTTCAAAAATAAGGAACGAGCGCCATTCATCGCGTACGCGGACTTCGAATGTATGCTGGAGGACGTCGAGCCTGCGGAGCGGAGTCGTACGTACGTACACGTATCAGCAACACAGAGCGTACAGCGTGGGATACTACGTTCATTGTTCCACCGACGCGTCTCTGTGCCGTTATCGCGCGTATCGTCACGACTTCGTGTGCGTGAAGTGGTTCGTGCAGGAACTACGTGACTTTGCGAACATTGCGTATTCGTGGTTGCGGAACGCGAAACCAATGAACTCGTTAACGGGACAACAACGTCTAAGTTTTGAAAACGCGATTGTGTGTCATGTGTGCGGACAACCCTTCGTCGACAAGGACAAAAAAGTGCGCGACCATTGTCACTCGACGGAGGAGTACGAGAAACCCATTGTATAGTATGTTTGCATGTTGTATGTTTATATGTTTGCATGTTGTATGTTTATATGTTTGCATGTACATATGTATATACGTTTCTTTCTTTTGTTCATGTTATTTATTTATGAATATCTAATATATGTACAGCGTAGAATAGCCAAAATTGTATTTTATACGTGTTAGTATATATGTATATATGTATATATTTTTTCTTACTTTATTAAGATTAATTGTACGCATATACGAGATGAAGAAGGAGAATGTGAATAATTGAATAAATGGGCAATGTATATCCGTCGTCAGGCGGCACAATTTTTGCAATCCTGAACTCAATCCCCTATCTCGGAAGGGGTAGAGATATTATTCTGAAATTTGGTCTATGTAATCTAGACCAAATATTTAGAGAAGACACGAAACATCAGCTCTCCACGGCTTCTCGAAAAAATGTTATCCCAATTTAAAAAAACGCAAAAGTTACAATTGTACCTATGCCGCCAGACGAGGGATATATTTATATATATTTATATGTATTTATTTATTTATTTATTTCAGTAACACATAGTGCGTTTATAATCGGGAATCATAGAATATCCTTGTCGCTTATCCACGAGTTCCGCGACGAATCAAATCCAAGCCATTTAACGTACACCTGGTTTCCCTTGCGACGAATAATCTTCTCGACTAGATGGACGTCCGGATTCGCTACCGAATGCAGTTCGTACTCGTAGAATCCACCCGAGATCGGCTCTCCCACGGAATCGCGCAGAATGTACGTCACCGAGTAGGTTAGTTGTACGGTTACGATTTCGAACACCTCGGTCGACCAGTTCGGAGTGTACCCGTTCTCGAAGAGGGTCTTGAACTTGCTCACGCGTACCTTGTCACCGACTTTGAATTTTGCGCGTCGTCGAATACCTTTCGATAAGGAGGGTGAGAGGGGTTCATTCGCGGCGAACGACAAACGCGACGCGGGGGTCACGTCAACGGGTCGGGCGTTGATCGTTCGGTGCTTGCGATGATTGTAGGTGTGTACGAGCGTAGGTAACAGGTCAATCCAACGATAGGACGCGTTCAAGAAGAATTGTTTCCACATGAAGTTTTTTCAGCGTACGATTGAAACGTTCAACGATCGACGCTTTCATCACGCTGTGCGTGGAGTAGTGGTTGATCTCGCGGGTCTTCACACATCGTTGAAACTCCGCGTTGTAAAACTACTTACCAATGTCGGTTTGTAAATTTCGCGGACATCTATCGCTCTGCCGCAATATGATCGTGAACGCGGCAGTCACGTCGTGTCCGCTTTTTGTTTTCACGGGTACGGCCCATGCATAGGGTAATTGTGGGAGAGTTGCCGCACGTTACGCAAAATTGTCACCGTGTTTAAATTTTGCAATGAAAATGTTTTCCAAGGATACATATTATTAGTTCAACATCTTGTGATTCTACTAGCATTAAAGAAAATCAAAATTTTAATATTTGTCACCCTTAAAAAATTGAAACTAAAAACATCCTTTGCTAGGAGAGACGCCGCGCATGCGGGAGTGGTGCCGCATTTCGAAATACGTTTAATTTTCGATTTAAACTTGTTAATTCTAACTTTTTATATAAAAAAAAATAGTAAAAACAAAGTAAAATGAAACATTTTTATTTTATACAATTATAAAATTGGAAAATTAAATGGGTACAGTAGGAACAGATATTATTTCTGCTTTTCGAATTTTTTTTATATTCAGTTGGCATCTTGAGATTAAAATATAAAAAAATGTGAAAAAAGAGTACATAGTCCACAAATATGTTTCGATTATAAGATTATTCATTTAAAAATAAATAATTTGCCTTGAGATACCACGTTAGCTATTTTAAAAAACTTTTTTGGTATTTTAAACATTAGAAACATCATTTAAATCGACTTAGTTTCCGAAACAGTACAGTATCAAAGTGCGGCATCTATCCGAAATAAAAGTGCGGCGTCTATCCGAAATGCCCGGGAGAGGCGCCGCACTTTCGTATTTCGACATGCTATGTCGAAAGTAACCTATTCTGTCAAGGAAATATTCTACATGGTCCGTTTAACGTATTACAAATGTTGTATCAAGAAAAACTATGAATTTTTAGCTACTATATTAGTAAAAATAGACGCGACGTATAACTATTCAGGCAAAGTACGCTAGGCTTACCTCGAAAAACAGCAAAATCTTTAACAATAATACAGGAAACACGCTCTTGCTTGACAAACTAACCCAAATCAACAGCCTTAAACAAATAAAATCGGCAATGATGTGTTTTATTACCGACATACTTGAAATACCGATAGTGCGGCGTCTCTCCGACTGCGGCATCTCTCCTACTTGCTGAACGCATCGATGATCGTTAGTATGTAGTGATAACCTCGATTTTGCTTCGCGTACGGACGCATCTCCACCAAATCGGCCTGCCACAAATCATCACAGTCGCGAATCACGACGCGTCGCCGCGGAAAATTTCGTCTCGCAAGTGCGTGTAATTCGTTCACTACTTGTACTCGCTCCTTGCTCATGCTTCGCGGGTGATCGGGGGATGGTCGCGACGTTCCAAGGACGTTAGAAGTAATATGAGTTCCTCGAATGCTCGCAACACGCAATCGATGCACGTTTTTCGCGGACCACACGTACTTGCTGAACATATCGAAAATCACGATTTGATGTTGACGTTGACGGCGTTGGCGTTGACGTTGATGTTGTTGGTGGTGTCGATGTTGTTGTTGTTGATGTTGTTGTTGTCGTCGATGTTGTTATCAATGTTGTTGCTGATGGTGTTAGGAGGAATATAGGTAAACAATGTTGTTATTGATGTTGTTATCAATGTTGTTGCTGAGGGTGTTAGGAGGAATATAGGTAAACAATTGCGGGTTAGTTCCAAGGAAACTACAAATTTTTGACGCCGGGCTAGGTTATACAAAATTTTCAGAACGCACTTTGATACTGTACTGTTTCGGAAACTAAGTCGATTTAAATGATGTTTCTAATGTTTAAAATACCAAAAAAGTTTTTTAAAATAGCTAACGTGGTATCTCAAGGCAAATTATTTATTTTTAAATGAATAATCTTATAATCGAAACATATTTGTGGACTATGTACTCTTTTTTCACATTTTTTTATATTTTAATCTCAAGATGCCAACTGAATATAAAAAAAATTCGAAAAGCAGAAATAATATCTGTTCCTACTGTACCCATTTAATTTTCCAATTTTATAATTGTATAAAATAAAAATGTTTCATTTTACTTTGTTTTTACTATTTTTTTTTATATAAAAAGTTAGAATTAACAAGTTTAAATCGAAAATTAAACGTATTTCGAAATGCGGCACCACTCCCGCATGCGCGGCGTCTCTCCTAGCAAAGGATGTTTTTAGTTTCAATTTTTTAAGGGTGACAAATATTAAAATTTTGATTTTCTTTAATGCTAGTAGAATCACAAGATGTTGAACTAATAATATGTATCCTTGGAAAACATTTTCATTGCAAAATTTAAACACGGTGACAATTTTGCGTAACGTGCGGCAACTCTCCCACAATTACCCTATGCATGGGCCGTACCCGTGAAAACAAAAAGCGGACACGACGTGACTGCCGCGTTCACGATCATATTGCGGCAGAGCGATAGATGTCCGCGAAATTTACAAACCGACATTGGTAAGTAGTTTTACAACGCGGAGTTTCAACGATGTGTGAAGACCCGCGAGATCAACCACTACTCCACGCACAGCGTGATGAAAGCGTCGATCGTTGAACGTTTCAATCGTACGCTGAAAAAACTTCATGTGGAAACAATTCTTCTTGAACGCGTCCTATCGTTGGATTGACCTGTTACCTACGCTCGTACACACCTACAATCATCGCAAGCACCGAACGATCAACGCCCGACCCGTTGACGTGACCCCCGCGTCGCGTTTGTCGTTCGCCGCGAATGAACCCCTCTCACCCTCCTTATCGAAAGGTATTCGACGACGCGCAAAATTCAAAGTCGGTGACAAGGTACGCGTGAGCAAGTTCAAGACCCTCTTCGAGAACGGGTACACTCCGAACTGGTCGACCGAGGTGTTCGAAATCGTAACCGTACAACTAACCTACTCGGTGACGTACATTCTGCGCGATTCCGTGGGAGAGCCGATCTCGGGTGGATTCTACGAGTACGAACTGCATTCGGTAGCGAATCCGGACGTCCATCTAGTCGAGAAGATTATTCGTCGCAAGGGAAACCAGGTGTACGTTAAATGGCTTGGATTTGATTCGTCGCGGAACTCGTGGATAAGCGACAAGGATATTCTATGATTCCCGATTATAAACGCACTATGTGTTACTGAAATAAATAAATAAATAAATACATATAAATATATATAAATATATCCCTCGTCTGGCGGCATAGGTACAATTGTAACTTTTGCGTTTTTTTAAATTGGGATAACATTTTTTCGAGAAGCCGTGGAGAGCTGATGTTTCGTGTCTTCTCTAAATATTTGGTCTAGATTACATAGACCAAATTTCAGAATAATATCTCTACCCCTTCCGAGATAGGGGATTGAGTTCAGGATTGCAAAAATTGTGCCGCCTGACGACGGATATACATTGCCCATTTATTCAATTATTCACATTCTCCTTCTTCATCTCGTATATGCGTACAATTAATCTTAATAAAGTAAGAAAAAATATATACATATATACATATATACTAACACGTATAAAATACAATTTTGGCTATTCTACGCTGTACATATATTAGATATTCATAAATAAATAACATGAACAAAAGAAAGAAACGTATATACATATGTACATGCAAACATATAAACATACAACATGCAAACATATAAACATACAACATGCAAACATACTATACAATGGGTTTCTCGTACTCCTCCGTCGAGTGACAATGGTCGCGCACTTTTTTGTCCTTGTCGACGAAGGGTTGTCCGCACACATGACACACAATCGCGTTTTCAAAACTTAGACGTTGTTGTCCCGTTAACGAGTTCATTGGTTTCGCGTTCCGCAACCACGAATACGCAATGTTCGCAAAGTCACGTAGTTCCTGCACGAACCACTTCACGCACACGAAGTCGTGACGATACGCGCGATAACGGCACAGAGACGCGTCGGTGGAACAATGAACGTAGTATCCCACGCTGTACGCTCTGTGTTGCTGATACGTGTACGTACGTACGACTCCGCTCCGCAGGCTCGACGTCCTCCAGCATACATTCGAAGTCCGCGTACGCGATGAATGGCGCTCGTTCCTTATTTTTGAAGTTCTTGAACTGCAACCATTTATCATCCAGGAACGGCAATTCGACGGCACACTTGTTCAGACGCTGGCAGTCCACGTTGTGCTTGGTCAATTGCTCGGACGAATGGAAGAAGTTGAGACATCTGCAACGATAACAATAGCATTAATAATAGAACATAAGAATAAATAATACATCGATTGAAATATTCCGTATTTTACTCACCTTTCGCAAAGGAATACTTGATGCCTATGATTGCCGAGCTGCTTCGAAATCAGTCTCGACATGCTGCGAATGCATGCGAAATGATAAAGTTGAGGCTCCTTGGGATCCTGCATCAGTAGTAGGTTCGCGTGTGTCTCTCTCTCTCTCTCTCTCTCTCTCTCTCTCTCTCTCTCTTGTCCTCAGTCAAACGCAGAGGCACGCAGTTTCCGTCCGACCACGTGTACACGATTCGGATACGTCGTTGAACCTCTCGAACTTGGCCAGCTGGTCCAACGTCACGGGAACAGTCATATCCTGCGTGCGAAGCACCTCCGAGTAGTGTGGATACGATGAGATCCTACTCACGTTCGTAGCAGCAGGATACAAACGGGCGACGACAGACCACTAAAAGCACGCATTGTCCCCGCTCTTTACGTTCACAACCGCCTTTTTTCAGCACGACGGCGTGCGGAAGCGGTATGTCGCAACCGGCTCGAAGTGAATTATGCTTATTAATATTCACTAGAATATTTAGCACAGCCCTTAGGGTCCATCCACTGTCGCGATATTGAAACTCCTCGAGCATCACTAGCGTGGGAGCGATCACGTACTTCGAGTACCACTCGCGCACGTTCGAAGTCATTAACAGTACACGATTTCGCGTACCGAAACTTTTCATGTCCGTATTTTCACCCAAGATAAACTCCGCGTTCAAGTTTGTATTCACGGACACGCTCTTATGCGTCGTGATAGCGTCCGTAACGCGCGAGATTACAGTTCGTCGAGCACCCTCTAAAAAATCGACGCGTATCGACGTGTCCCACGTTGATGACAGCGCCGGTTGAAATACGTCCAATAAACGCGGATTCCACGTCTTCCCATACGACTTTAGGTGCCGTCGGTCGAGCCGAATCCCCACACCCTACTCGCGAAAACTGTTCCCGCACGGTCACGCGCAATGTCTTTATTCGCGCGATCAGCGACACCATGCGTTGTTTCGCGGCCACGGACACTCCTCCGCTGCACTGGTACTCGTCGATGAGCTGCAGGCACGTGTCGCAATGATCAGTCCAGTCTCGGAATTCCGCAATTCTGCGTAAAAGCTTAGACATCCGGGACAAAACCCTGTATGTGTCCATGAACCCCTCCATATTCACTTATTCACAAAGAGTTCACTTCTTCACAAATAGTTAACTTCCCAGAGACTCTCGATTTCACCTGATTTCATGATGCGGCTTTTCCAGGTGATACGCTCATACTCGCAATCCGGAAATCGAAAACTCAGCGGTAGAAGGACGAGTGTCGAGTTTAGCGGCAAGCCCGTACGATCATCCAAATATCGGGCCAATTCCCGACCCAAAAACCTATTCGCTGGAATTGTTGTTGTATCAGGACTCAGTACTTTCAGTACTTCGACCATTCCGTTCTCAATGTCATGTAGAAGCGTCAACGGCGTACACACGATCGCGGTAATGTACTTCGTACGCTTAAGGTACACGTCCTTATCAGCAACGATGCAATGTAATGTGCATTTACACACAGTACTGTATCGCGCGATATAACGTAACACTTGACGATGTTCGCGTGACAATTGCATAAATCCATGTTGAAAGATGCTGATGCATGACGACTCGGATAATGTTGGTACACTTAACACGTCGCGGATCTTATGTCTCTCGATCGTTAGTGATTCGTCATCCAACTGCAGCAACGTCCATAAATGGTTTTCCTCACCATCGCTATCGTTATCGGAAGACGATGACGCGAGCAATGCGTCTCGCGCGTCCAGTTCAGCGACTATGCACGCTATTTTGTTTCGAACACACGTTCGCACTATTTCAAAACTACTCGTAAGTAATGTCGAACGTTGTTGTTCCGATTCCGATACTTTTCGGGTCTTAAAATGCTCGTGGATGAGGTGCAAGTACTCGCCACATGATATTAACCATTCATAGCACTGTTCTTCGGTACGCAGCCGTGGAATCATATCCCGCAACGATTCGTACGATTTCACGAAAGAGTTCATGTCCCGTGATACTTATGCACGCGTAACGTATTTCACTCTTTTGATAAAAGATAAAATACCGTTATGTAAAAACTCAAACATTGTATATTCAATTCCTTGCATGGGTTGTAACGAGGTTTACATTGGACAAACTGCTAGACTTTTAGAAAGACGCATTTATGAACACAAAAGAAATATCTTTTCGTCTCCCCTCCAACATACTGCTTTAACTAAGCATTCACTTGAATTTGATCATAGATTTGACTTTGACAGCGTTAAAGTGGTTGATAGAGAAGTTAACTTGAACCAGAGGATTCTTTTGGAGACTTTGCATATGATTAAACAGCCGAGCGTAAATCTTAGGTATGAAACTCCTAAAATACAAAATTACTACGCAACATTACTGAGGAAGTAATGTCTTATGATGTATTTCTCCATTGAATCTCTCTAATTTAATGTCTATGATCTGACGGCTTTACATATCTTTTTAATGGTATGTAATTAGTGCTGTTCAACACCTATTAGTGTATGTATAATTTACTACATTAGTAAAAATGTTAGTTTTCAAGGCAGTAAAATTTGGAGAGTTTATAGTCTTCATAATTTTTAACGGTCTCTTCTGACCATATCTTAGTTCACCTTCTACATGCTCTTGGTTTGTCTATTGTTTACCTCAGTCACCAGTAAACCGGCTCACGAGTCCCACGTTTCATTTTAAACGGTAGTGACTAACTTCAACAGCACACGCAATATATTTTTTGATTTTATTAACTTTCCTTGAAGATGGTCAGAATTTTGACCGAAACGTTGGAAATAAACTCACAACATTATATTCGCAAAATAGCGTTGAATTAATTTTTAATATTTGTTATATGACCGAATATGTGCGCCGATATCATAAATTGTTTAAATAGACGGTCGAAATTAAAGATAACTTGTACTTAGGTATATATGTAATGACTGTGGCAGTCTGTAATAGACTTATTTTTAATTTAACATACATTGTTATTGCTGAAATTAAATTTTATATTCTTGGAATAATAATAAAAAAAATTTCCTATACAAATGCAAGAGTTTTTCAACCCAAATGATGCCACCATTCAGTTTGCACAATAAATACCTTTTTGAATGCTCCGATATAGGACTATTTTTTTTTATCAAAGCAGCATATCCCAAAAGTATAACTGTAAATTTTTTCCTAAAAATATTAAAAATTAAAAAAGTTATGATTTTTAAGCAAAAGTCTTTTTGTCGGAACTCTTATTGTTTTAATTTTTTTTAAACATGATCACACATTAAGTGTCAACTTTCAACAATGGACATATATTCTACAATATTCAAACTTTATCCCAGAATTTTTGAAACTTAATTTAACAAATAGTTTTTAAATAACAACTGATTAAAAATTGACAGGGTCAAATTGACCCAGTGTGACAACGGCGTTCGAAAAAGTAGATGTGACAACAGAGGGTTAAACATCCGACAGGTGTCGCCAATACGAAATGTATGGAATACCTAAAAAATTTACCAAGGTGGGCCCAAATACCAACGCGGACCCAAAGTATCTTAAACATCCAACATCCACCAGGTGCGCGGCATGGAACGGTGCAATGTCGTGTATATTCCATGGGCTATCGCGATGATTGATTTACAATAATTATCGTTGTATGTTTACATCATTGCACGTGTGCTGTATAGGTCCCACGATTCAAATATTTCCTGAGAAAAAAATCTTTTCTCCTGGTCCACCCTCTTTCTCAGAAATCATCGTCGAAGACGCGAATTTCACCGATCCCCGCACGCGTAAGGAGATTGCGCGGCGGCGACGCGTGCCCAAAGTACCTTAAACATCCACCAGGTGGCGTCAATACGAAATGTATGAAAAAACCTAGGAAATTTACCGATACGGACCCCAAATACCAACGCGGACCCAAACTATCTTAAAAATCCAACATCCACCAGGTGGCGCCAATACGAAATGTATGAAAAACCTAGGAAATTTATCGACGCGGGCCCCAAATACCAACGCGGGCCCAAAGTATCTTAAAAATCCAACATCCACCAGGTGGCGCCAATACGAAATGTATGAAAAGCCTAGGAAATTTACCGACACGGGCCCCAAATACCAACACGGACCCCAAATACCGACGCAGACTCAAAGTATCTTAAACACCCGGTAGGTGGCGTCAATACGAAATGCGCGCGACGCCATTTTGAAAATTTTGAAATCCCCCCCCCCCTGTGACGTCACCCCCTCACCCATCTCGTCGAAGAGCGTGGTACCCCCTCCACCCTCCCCTCGCCCGCGCGGTACCCCCCCTCGCACCACCTCACCCCCTCGCCCTCAGGCTCAGAACTCTCATAGTATACCTACTGGAATGAAGAAGTCACGAACCGGCTTTTTTTTATTCAGAGATGATTTTCTTGCCTCGATGATTCTTTTTAGGCCAAGTTCTCTAATATTTCTTCTTTCATCCATCGCCATTGCCAAGAGCAAGTTTTCAGGATGTGCAAAGAACCCGTTGCGTTGGATGACAGGATCCAAAATTTGGAGGAGGTTTTCAGGTAAGTATCTTGATGTTTCAATAACCTTGAACACATGTTTGGGACCGTCTATGATGGAACTATTCTTCCTTATGGCAAACCATACAGGCATATAACATGCAAGTACAAAATTCACTACCTGTATCAGTTCATTAGAAGGATTGTCCGTTGATACATATAACCTCAGAGTTCGATATGCAGCTGTCAGCCACCGGGAATGACACAGCGGCCCAGGATCTGAGACAGCTAAATCTGGAGGACAGAATCCTGACTTGATAGCTGAAGCTATATTCAGAAGATATTTCTGATCCTTACTAAGTTGTTTCAGATCTTTCTCATCAATAGGTGGAATGTCGCAATCAATACTCTCAAATTTAACAACAGGTAAGTTTTCGCAGCTCAAAAGACACTTCCCAATAGGACCACAAAACGATTTTGGACCTGTGGTTTGACCATCTGAATGTTCAAATAAATGTCTGAATGGAAGCTCATTGAAGTGCAACATGCATATAATCCATTGGAGTGGTCTTTTAAGAATCATTTCAATATTGTGAATTATACCATTCTTCCATCCAGTATTAGTTGCTGTTCCATCACAACCAACAACATCTAAGTCTCCAAGAGAGATTTTTAATTCCTTTAGATGTGAGATAACACTATCAGTAATATTTCTCGCAGAACTTGACCTTGGAGAAACATGACTGATATAGTTAGATCCCGGCTCTTGAATTAATGAAATATGTTCCTCTTTCACTCTTCTGCGAAAATTCTTCGAGTGCATTGTTTCAACAACCAAAGTTTCATCTTTTCTGCCATCAAAAAATAAACCTCGAAGAATTATATCAGCACTATCCTGTAAGCTTGATCTCAAACGTTCCTTTTCTCTCCTTACTTTATTTTTGTCAATAACAAGTGACTTGTCAGATTCATTTATAATCCCTACATCTTTCAGAATACTCGAAGCGATTGCCGCAGTTGCCCTGTCAGAAATACCATACCTATCGCTTACTAATGCAGTCGACTTGAGTTCAATCCTCATCTGTGTACCTGATGATGGTTTATGCTTTTTCGAAGGGACAAAATTGTCATTTTCAGTCTCTTCTTCAGGTTCAGGGCTTTGGTCTTTGACTTCTTCTGAGGTCTGTTCGAAAGAACTACCGTTCAGGGCTACGTCAAAACGAGACAGGCCTTGCTCTGCCCTCAGTAGTCTTTTGATTCGTTTTTCTGATTCTTTTTTGTCAACTTGTCCTATTCTTCCAAATCTTCCATTTCTTTGATCATACATAAATTTAATCTCAAGAAGTGGAATTTTCTTTGATCTCTCGCAACAACAGTTAATAGAAATTTTACAAATACAATTTCGAATACTTTTTCCACAGATGCAGTTTAGAATCATTAGACACTTGCAGGATGCTACGTCGAAGAGTTTTGCAGCTTCCTCCTTGAATTTTGCAAGTTTATGCTTATAATTTTGTTTCTCTTTGTCCCTGCTATAAGATTTCCGCAAATTGTAGTATAAGCTGTGATATGATTTTATCTTGTGTACGATTGTTTTTTCTGTTATAGTGGGAATAGATGCTACATCATACAGAACCAAAATTTTTTGTGCAACTGACTTAGCTACGGTAGAAAAACAGACGGTGTTATAGTTGGCACCTGAAGCCAGCTTAAATCGTTCTGCGAAACAACATTTCAAAACTTCTTCGTATGTAGGAAGTTGAGAAGTTGATAAATCCTTTGGATTACCAAAAATCGGACAGAAAAATGTTTTCCGGCTAATGTGTTTCTTTGGGACTTCCATCTTTTATTGATGGAAGAGCTTCAAGATCACAAAATATAGGAAGAAGTCAATACAAAATGATAAGATAAATGCTTTAAATACAAATGCAGACAATTTCTGTTATAAAAGAGCATAGGTAAGTGGTCGAGTAACGAAACAAAGAAGCTTTACTGGGAGGGAGCTTTACTGACGAAGGGAGAGGAGTGGGTCTGTTAAGCCAAGCCAAGAGCTTTGTGCCCAGAGTTGCCAGGAAACTCCTACACGTAGTGGAGGGCGCATACCTACCTCGGCGTCGATTGGTTTGACGTCACGGCGTCATCACGCGCATGCGTGGCGCGTTCCCTCTCCACTACGGTTAGGACTTCCTGGCAACCGTGTTTGTTTATGCCTAAAGAATTCAACAATATTGCCTAATTTATGTTGCGTATTGAGGTACGCCGTCGCACATCGAATTAACTTTGTGCGTAATTAATTACATTAAAGTAAGTGCGTTAGCAATGCCAATACTAAAAATTCAATTTAATATAATTGCAATGTTGCTTTCCGTCATATTGTCTTCCGTCCGCGACAATACATATAGAAAACACTATTTTACGTGTTTATGTGCTAAAATAATATTCTGTGAAGTTCAACAGTGAAATATAGACAATTTTAAGAAAATATACGGAAGTCGCCAAACTCGGTCAAAAATTAAAAATTTTGACGGCGATGCGCGAGGGTCAAATATTGACCGATTTCAAAATTTCTTTTTGGCCTCAATTTGTCTTCCCCAACGGCAACTTTTCCGCACTACGCCGTTTCGAGTTTCGAAAATTTGGGTTTTTCGGCCCACCCTATTGGACAATGCCTGTTGTCTTTGGTGGAATTTGTCTCATAGCAATATTCAGCCCTTCTCTCATACCTAGGGAGTTGAATCCAGGCCACGCATCATGAATCAGCATTGCTAATTTTGACGATGATTTTTCAATCTCTGGGAAGAATACATCTTCGAACCAGCATGTAATGAGTTCTTTGTTCAGCTTCCCAGATGATGAACACTTCAAATAGATGTTGTCTTTCTGTATAATTGCTTGTCTTGGATTGTCAGGGAAAATTCCGCTACGTTCTTGCAAACAAATAAAGAGGGTAGGGTGCAAGGTTTCATCGATTCGAATAAGGTTGTATTGTATACGAATGAGTTGTTGCACCCTCTGACTGGACAACAGTTGTAACTATTGGTGTTCCTTTGTACTCCAGTGTC
Organism: Andrena chrysosceles; assembly: GCA_963855975.1. NCBI lineage: Eukaryota > Metazoa > Arthropoda > Insecta > Hymenoptera > Andrenidae > Andrena > Andrena chrysosceles. The sequence goes on along the minus strand of OY979766.1, from coordinate 38,577,201 downwards.
CTTCCAGTATGCATTTCGTACTGGAATCCGGATTGGTCCGTGTTATAGACAGCGGGATAGAATTCGCCCTTCTCATTACTAATACCTGCGATGAATTGATTTGCTCTGTTTCGTATGTCAAGCTCTTCTCTTGTAAATTTTGGAGTGACGGTTCGGTTGATCTTTCGGCTAACGATGTGATTAATAGTTTTGAATTGATGAAGCCAAAAGTTGGAAGCTTTGAAGTTAATAAGTTGAACAGTTTCATTGATTTCATAAGCCCAAAATCGAAGGTCACGATCATGTACAATTTTGTAATTGTGTTTTGCTTCCTCAAATTTGTTCAGAACGTAGTTGTGAATTGTCTTCAGCTTCTCCAAACGAGATCCATGGTTATCCACGTATTTCTGAAAACGTTTGAGCTTGTTCAAGACAGCTGGTTTCGTCGAGCAGTCTTTGAAGACGGCTCGAAATCTAGATTGAGCTCTACCAATTCTCCAGGTTCCATCAACAGCTTTGCAATAGTTAACGACTTTTTGCATTACTTCCAATGACGTCTCTGGCGTAAATCTCGCAATTTTCTCTGGGCTTGGCATATATGTTGATAGATGTTGATATATCCAGATTGTTGAGATGCAGAGCTGCCAGCTTCACTATCAGATTCTGCTGGATCATAAACTTCCTTTCTGAAGTGGTCGATAATTGCCTTGTCTTCAATGGAAGTGTCGTTATTGAGGATCCAGCGATCCTCAAATTTGAGATCATGCTCTGGTTCAATAACCAAACCTGTAAGAAGCAGTTGTTCGAGATGCATGGAAAAGTCTCGTTCTTCTTCAGTAACCTCGCTATCTTGAAGATGGGCGAAGCGAGCAGCAAGTAATCTGGTAACGTTTTTGAGATTCATAATGAAGTCTAAAGAATGGCTGATGGCTGGCAACCAACTGGCACCAGAGAAACTTTTTTACCCAAGGAGTCACGAATACGAGAGGATTTCTTTATCCAAGGAGTCACGAATAGGAGAGGATTTTTTTACCCAAGGGGTTACGAATACGAGAGGATGTTTTTATTTAATGAGTCACGAATACGAGAAGATGTATATTTATCTTTTATTGTCGTAGTCGAAAAATAAAAAGACTAGCCAGTGCTTCGACGATATCGTTTAAACTCTAAACAAAAGTCAGCTCCCACCGAAATAGAATAATATCGCTTGCACTGGTCATAAAACCGCGTCGATATGCTGCTGGACACTATTTTTACCGATCGGTCACGGGAAAAGTTAAACGAAATTTGTGTATCATCCGATACATAGATGTCATTGTTTTAAATTATCAATTATCAGTTAGAAGAAGATCGTGTATTGTTTCAAATTTAAGAATTAGTAAACAAGTGACTATTCATAGCGACAAACTTTCTCGTAAAAAAATGTGTCGCAATAAATTAGCCCTCGTTATAAGTTTTCTGAAGTTGTATGTAAATTTCGTATATTCAAATTGTTTTCTTTGTCTTATTTACAACCTACATGATTTTTAAGAAAATTGTATATGCCTTTTCTGGGCATTTATTTTTCAATTAATGTATACATAATCATATATTCGGCAGAAAGTAGTGCCGCGCAGTATGTGTGATTTGTCGATTAGTCTTCGCAGTGACATGTTTAAACTGTCTCGTTGGTGAAGGTATGGAAGAAACAGTGTTCGCTCGTTGCAGTCATTGTGAAAATTATTATTGCTTCAATCACTTTTATAAAGCTTCTTGTCGACAAGATTATCATTAATGTAATGGTTAATTACTGTTGTGATTTCAATAGTATTATCATTATTTTTTTCAAATTGTTATCTATCATTAATCTATTATCATTCATTTACTATAACGTATTTTCATATAATAGAGATAAATAAATTTCAACAAACGGTTTTGTCATTCTCTTTCTCTCATTTTTCTTCTTTCCCGTGTTACACCTTTGTTGATTTTTCAAGGTCAGACCAGCTTTTGGGAGCATCTTTAATTTACATTTTTGTGACCACTGCAACATATACCTTCGATCTATATAAAAAAATCTGCGCGATTCCATCATCAATTGAATAGTGTTCCTTGTTAGTGCATCCGACCCTTCATTACTGTGGTACATATACTGATTGCATTACTATGCAATCGGCATATAACCACACACCAGTATTACTTTTTAATTAAATACAGTAATTCGTCGATATTGTCCCGTGTTTACCATGCGCAACAGTCCCGCTCACTATCCTCACTATTTCTTGGAATCGTCGAGGGTGAGAGAACGAAACAGACGACGGCAACTTCGTGTCAACTGTTTCGTTCCCCATCGCTCGGCTCTTGGGTTTTCTCACTCGCGGCATCGGCCGCACGGAATACAGTAAATACTCGTTAGGAGCCCGACGAACGGGGCTGGCGGCGGGCTCCTAATGCGACTGGTCACTATTCCGGGCGGCCACTGGCGCGAGTGAGAAAACCCAATGAGCGAGCGAGAGGAAACGAAAGAGTCGACACGAAGTTGCCGTCGGCTACGAAAGAGAGAAACCATAATACTTTGTCTCGCTCCGTCTTTCAGCTCAAGCCCGAGCTCGACCCGCGTGCAGGCTCCTACAATGCATCGCGGTGTTTTTCGTACATATTTATGTATAACACATATTGTAATTCGTTTCGCGACAGCCGAGTGTGACAAATTATTTGCGTAACGTAACATTGAAACCTGAAATTTTTAATTCTATACCGTATTACAGATTCTCGGTGAAAAGAAGGGACGTCAGCCGACCACTTAGGAATTACATATATACATACATACTCTGATAACATATGTACACATGCGCGTCCCTTATCCCCCTCCCATTCTTTCTTACTCGTATTTACACATATTTACAATAATAATTCTGTATTAATCAGTATTTACAATGCAGTATTCCATCCTGCCCTCGCCGTTGGACCTGGAACGAAACGATAAAATGTTTAAAAGCAACTCAGACCGTCATACATACTTAAATAATATACCTTATCGTGTTTCCACCGATGATTTTAGGGGTCTTCCCTGGAAAAATGTTCCTTCACATTTTTTAAAGATTGTTGAACGTTTCACGGCGTCTCTTTGCACTCCCGTTTCAATACTCTTAGAGCTCTTAATATTCTCCGCGTCCGGATGTCTTCTTCATTCTTTTTATCTTCTTCTTCTTTACTCGATCTTTCTTAATTTTTGTACCGCTAACGTTTTTATCCTTATTGTGTACTACCGATATGTAAATACCTGGCTAACAACTTTAGCCAGGTTGATCGACTTGAGTGTCTCGGGAGGGTCGCGGTTTATGACCGTATTATCTCGCAGGTCCAGAGCAATCAACGGATTTACTCAGGGTGAGGACAGTCGAGATGTCCAAAAAAGGGCACAATGTCGATTGTCCCTATTAGACATCTGGCAAGTAAATGTTCTCCAAAACGCTTTGAAAATAATCCCTTGCCTGGTAATAAAAAATCCTGGAATTTCCACCTCGTTCTGAGCCCTCTTGTCTTGTAAGACGGAACAACAGTCTCATTTCGACTTTTGACATGTGAAGAAGTGCATCCATACAAGTGACGTTCATCATGGCGAGCAACAAGAGGAGAAATACAGCAATTTCACTGGGACAGAAGTTGGACATCCTGCACAAGTTGAACAACCAGATACCAGTTCGGGCAATAGCTTCTGAGTACCAAATTGATCCTACAACCGTGCGGCGTATACGAAAAAATTCCAACACTCTAAAGCAAGCTGCGGTGGGAAAACCTCACACACACAAGCTGATGAGGATATGGAAGGCGACATACGACAATTTGGAGTATGCTTTATACCTGTGGTTTGTAGAGCGAAGGACGCTGGGAGACCCCATATCAGATTTAATATTGCGTCAAAAGGCCCAGCTTCTAATGAATGAATTGGAAGGCCATATGTTCGGTGAGGGCGTTAATTTTTAAATGACCGAGAGGTTTGTCTGATTTTTCCCCCGCAACGCTTAACGAATTTAGATAGATTTGTTTTTGGGATACGTACTTGCTTCAACCAATGCAGGTTGACCCGTCAGGAAGTGGTATTTTGGTAGAGACAGGTTCGAAACAAAATGAGGCGGAATTGTATCAATAAAATACCATGTATTACAAAAGTAATTAAAGGTAGTTTTCGTAAGGTGGAACAAAAATGGGGATTTACATGGATTTGTGTAAAGAGTCGTAGACGACTTACAAATATACGCAATGTTTTCCGGACGACAATTGACCGAGGGAAACCCCGCAACTCACTAACAATAAATGAGTTGAATCAATGTTCACACAATTGTTGTGCCCAGGCAACGCCCAAGCACACGTGTCAGACATACAGCTATATATTATACATACTGTATTACGTTACGGAACGTTCGAGACGTTTCCAAGCTAAGACAGCCGCTAGCGACCGAATCTACAAAATCAGCAATATGCGAACGCATCGCGCGATCGGGCATGGTAACGCGTACCACGCCCAACAGGGATATAAAAACCAATACGACACCGCTAACAAGAGATTCTAGACCTGGCTCTCGACCTGTTAACACGGCTAAAACTCTTATACATCTCAGTCTAGTTAAAGTTTGAATAAAGACTTAGTTTTGAGTTTAATCGAACTTGGTATAGTTCACCCAGTAGATTCCCATCTTTTGTTCACTCCCGAACCTACGATATCACCAAATCCCGCACCAGCCTTGCGAGCCATCACGCAGGGCACAACAAATTGGTGGCAGCGGTGGGATCGTGCATCGTAAAATTTTACCAAGCCTTGACACAACCGAGTGATCAACGTCGACAGAGGTTGAACTACCTCCGACAAGATTATTGGATCATCGCAGTCAAATAGGCCAGAACAGGCTATCGTCGCTACCGAGGTAGCACAGAGGACCGAGGAACGGCCTTTGAGAAAAAACGTTCGACGCAGTCCGAACGACGACGAGCCTGGCGACGAGTAAAATCAGCCTGCGAGTGAACGGGTGAAACCACCATTAGTCTAACACCAAAATCCATCTACGAGGACGTCACTGATCCGAGGACCAGGACGCACGAGAGGAATTGGAGACTGAAGATCGAGTGGAAGCCGCACCTGAAGGACGGACAGAGAACCGTACGAAGGAAGCAGCCGTCGGAGCACGCAGTAAACAGCTGTACGGATCGACCTTGCTGAGTCCGATTCGCCTTATTACCACCGTTGGATCACAGACGAGAGGACGCCTGACCGAGCTGACGACATGTGGTTGCGAGCAACCTTGTGAGTAACAGAATAGTTTAAACGTACAAATTGTAAACCAGAGTCCTATGAAGGTAAAGACGGTACATGCATGTCTATAGAAGACGAACGCGCAAATCAATTTAAACTCCCGGGTCAAAAAAGCTTGTCACGATCATTCGAGTCGTTTTTCGATAAAAAACTAATCTTCGTACGAGAGGAACTAGACCTTCTACCTTCTATAAACCATCCAAGACCGTCTCACCGAACACTTCGACCGTCGCCGTTGCGACTAAACGTTAGGAAAAGCGACGATTCAAGTGCCGAATCGTCCCCAGAAAACTTTGTAACACCGAATAGAGAATACCCGATTGTACTAGCGGATTTTAGTTTGTTGGATATAGAAGGAACGGAAGAAAGCGAAATGCCACTAAACGCGGAAAATAACCTCCCGGAACCAGACGAGAAAAGACTATCTACCGCGCTGTCGTTAGTTGATAAATTCGTAGGAAAATCGTCAGACGAACTTGCAGAATTTTTGAAGTCTTATACAAGCGCATCGGAGTTTGTCCCCGTGAATGAATTGCCACGATTCTTGAAGACAGTGATAGGTACAAAAATTAAAGGCAATGCAGCCAAAGTATTAGAGTACAAGGATGTAGATACTTTCGATAAATTAAAGGACATCTTAACTTCCTTATTCGTAGACAAAAGATCTATAGGAGCAGTTGGAGAAAAGTTCCATGCCTGTCACCAACGAGAAGGCGAAAGCGTAAAATTATTCGCGTGTAGAGTAGAAGAATTAGCAGGAGAATTATCTGAACTATCGGTAAAACCAGGGAATAGCGACGAACTAAATAACGCGTTAACAGAATCGGTGCAAGAACGCGCCCTAGATGTTTTTACCCTCGGGTTGAATTTAAAACTGAGAACGATCATAAGGTATCGAAACTACGCAACGCTAAATGCAGCTATCGCCGCAGCTATAGAAGAGGAACAAGCGATGGGTCTAAACATCTCGCGAAACTACAGGAAATTCGGTAATCAGCCCAAAGGAAGGGAAGGATCTAACATACCGCGCTGCGATCGCTGTAATAAATTAGGGCATTTAGCTAGGAATTGCTATACGCGATTGAGCATGCCGCGAGAAAACTATCCGACGCAACAAACGACTGTAAAAAAGGAAGTACAGCGCGTCACAATGGTTTGCCACTACTGTAAAAAACCAGGACATCAAATCAGAGAATGCAGGGCGAGAGAAAGAGCAAACGGACGAGGATATAGACCGCGCTATACGAACTCGAATTATGGGCGCGAAGATACTAGAGAGAATTTTAACAGAACTCCGGGTCGAGAACAATCTAGCGATAATCAAGATCCCCCTACCGCGAGCCGCGGAACAACTGACTATAGACAACCGAACACAGGACCTAGAGTAGAGTCATACCGAGCGAATACGATAGTGACTTCCCAACTCGAAAATACAATCGAAATTAGGGCGCCGGAATTGATAAATGAAAAAGCGAATATGTTAGTAGACACCGGTGCCGATATTACGTTAGTAAAGATAGGAAAAGTGCAGGACGATGTCCGTGCAGAAGACGAAATAGTCTCATTGCGAGGCATAGCCCCTATGGAAATAAAGACGCTGTGTCTAGTACAACTAAACATAAAAGTTGGAAATAAAACAGTAACGCACCCTTGCCGGTTAGTCAGAGACGACTTCCCGTTAGAAGCAGACGGAATTCTAGGACAAGATTTTATGGCTAAACACGACGTATGCATCAGGGCGAACCTAGGAATAGAGGTGTACGGAATACAATTCCCTTACTCAGGAGGAAACGTAACTTTAAAACCGCGATCTGAAACCATTCTCCTAGCTAAAACAACAGATAAAGGCGAAGGTATAGTGGAAAGACAATTCATTAAGCCAGGAGTGCTCATAGGAAATTCGCTAACAGTAGGCCGGAACGGGAGATGTGTAATAAGCGTAATGAATACTACTACAGACGAAGTCCTTATCAATACGCCAGCCGTGACGTTACAAACGCTGACGAACAATGACATTGACCCGACGAACGCGATCGGCGACAAGGAGAGCGACGCACCGACGTACGTGGTACACGCCGTACACGGAAGAAATAGAATGCAATTGTTACGTGAAAATCTTAGAACGGAACACTTAAATAAAGAAGAAGAAGACAGCTTACGCGGGCTGTGCGAAAAGTATAATGAAATATTCGGTTTAGAAGGAGATAAGTTAGGATACTCCACGAAGGCGGAACATTCGATTTCCTTAGTCCCAGGTACCAAACCTATGTACGTAAAGCCGTATCGATTGCCACAAGCGCATAAGGAGGAAGTAAATAGACAAGTTCAAGAAATGGTAATGGAAGGAATAATTAGACCGAGCGCCAGCCAATGAAACGCACCGTTGCTAGTAGTTCCGAAAAAACCCGACGCTTCAGGAAAACGCAGACTCAGGGTGGTAGTAGATTTTAGACAAGTGAACGAAGCAACGATAGGCGATTCATACCCCTTGCCGAACATAACAGATATTTTAGACCAATGAGGCGGAGCAAAGTATTTTTCAACTTTAGATTTAGCGTCAGGTTTCCACCATATAGCCATGAAAGAGGAAGACCGCGAGAAAACGGCATTTTCGACACCATACGGCCATTTCGAGTATAATAGAATGCCATTTGGACTCAAAAACGCTCCCGCGACGTTCCAAAGATTAATGAATACCGCACTATCGGGCCTACAGGGAATTAAATGTTTCGTGTATTTAGACGATATAGTCGTTTACGGACGCTCGTTAAAAGAACACCAAGATCGTCTAGAACTAGTATTTGAACGCATACGCGAGAGTGGCCTGAAACTTCAACCTAATAAATGCGAATTTTTACGAAAGGAAACCGTGTATCTAGGTCATGTAATCACCGAAGACGGCATTAAACCGGACCCTTCGAAGCTCGACGCTGTCCGAAACTTTCCGATACCTAGAGTAGTTAAAGACGTACAATCCTTCTTAGGCTTAGCTGGATACTATAGGAGATTCATAGAACAATTTTCACAAATCGCGAAGCCGTTGACGCAACTACTAAAGAAAGACAAAATATTCAGGTGGACCGCACAGGAGCAGGAAGCCTTCGAAATACTAAAGGAGAAATTAACAACTGCACCGATACTACAATACCCTGATTTCTCGAAACCATTCGTTCTGACAACAGACGCTTCCGGAAAGGCAATAGGAGCAGTATTATCGCAGGGAGAGATAGGGCAAGATTTGCCAATAGCGTACGCAAGTAGAGTGTTAAATAAAGCGGAAGAAAACTACAGTACCATCGAAAAGGAATTGCTGGCCATCGTATGGGCAACGCAACATTTCAGACCCTATGTATACGGTACTAAATTTAAAATTGTAACAGACCATAAACCTCTAACTTGGCTTTTTAACGTAAAGGACCCCGGTTCTAGATTAATGAGATGGAAATTGAAATTAGCAGAATACGATTATAGCATAGAATATAAAACGGGAAAGACAAATAAAAACGCGGATGCCCTCAGTAGAATGTTCGCGATAACGCGAGGAACGAAAAAACAACACAGCACCGAAACACTATCCGACGCCAGCGAAGACACGAACGAAAAAGACGAATCTCGACAAGAAGAAGAAACGACTGATACAACATATACGGAGGACGATAAAAACCGAATACTTCGCGAATTTCACGACACCCCCTTAGGTGGACATTTAGGAGTAAAACGGACCCTGGAACGTATAAAATTAAACCATTCGTGGTCAGGTATGCGCCAAGACGTAGAAAGATACATTTCAAAATGCGAAAAATGTCAGAAAAATAAACTAACAAGAATAACCAAAGCGCCCATGGTAATTACAGACACTCCCACAGAACCATTCGAGAAATGCGCATTGGACATAGTAGGACCTCTACCCGAAACAAGCCGACGGAACAAATACATATTAACCTTTCAAGATCTATTAACCAAATTCAGTAAAGCCATACCACTTGAAAATCAAGAAGCAAACACTGTAGCGAAAGAATTCGTCACTAGGATTATTTGCGAATACGGTATACCGCAACGAGTGCTAACCGATCAAGGAACCAATTTCCTTAGTAAAGTGTTCAAAAACGTCTGCAAGTTGCTCAAAATCGAAAAAATTCAAACCACGGCCTACCATCCACAATCAAACGGAGCTCTAGAAAGAAGCCAGCGCACACTAGCCGAATATCTAAAGAATTTTATCGCGGAAGACCAGACTGATTGGGACGAATGGCTACCGTACGCGATGTTTACTTATAATACTACCCCGCACACGTCTACTAGTTACACGCCCTACGAACTCGTTTTCGGAAGACAAGCAACCCTGCCGACCTCACTAAACCAGGCACCTCAATTAACATATACCTATGACAAATACGCTGAAGAATTACGCGAGAGGCTACGATCGACAAATAGCATTGCGCGCGTAACGGAACTTTCAAAATTGGGGACCAAGTACTTCTACACGACGAGACGGTGAGACGCGGACGATCGAAAAAACTAACACCCACATGGATAGGCCCCTACACGGTCCAGAAAACGCACGATAATAATAATTACTCTATAACTAAAGGACGACGAACGCTTCGCGTACACGCAAACCGACTTAAGCATTTTATTGAATAGGGCAGGAATAGGAAATGGTCGCTATCGTGAAGGGAAGTAACGGTACACGAACAACCACAAGAACTAAAGGAAATAATATGGCTATATTTTAAAATACTGTTATTTTGTTATATTATTCTGTTAAATTATGTTATTCCTCCTCCTCGCGAAACATAGCCCATGCAACACGCCGCGGGACGGGCTCTGGAAAAGAGTCACCATGGCGTTCTGGAATAATAACCAGATGCGAATGAGTTAAATTAGAAAAATCCCACTAGAGATAAAAAAATATATATATATATATAAATAAAAAGAAACTCACCAAACAGGGCGCGCAAGCTCCACGCGTCCTCGCTATCTAAGAATTCGGCGTTTTCCGCCTCAATCTCCCGCCGAGTCGCGCGGTACTCCCTCACCGCCCGCCTGTATTCGATGTTTATGAATCCCGGCGGAGCCGGATATTCCAACCACTAGAAAAAAAAGAGAGAATTTTTAAAACAATTAACACCAAACACTTCAACCTCACGCACAGAGACACTAGACAGTATTACACCCACCAATAGAAACATCACGATCTCGCGTGGTAAGTCCCATAGCGACGGCATAATGGCGACTGTAACGAAATGAGAGGCGACGAGGCAATCGAGCCTCTACGCAAACGAAGGAGCCGTGTTCTCGCACGAATAAAGACCTCACGACAAAACGAAACGCCGACTACACCTCGACATTATATTTTTCAGGATTATCGTCCTACAAAAGTCAATACTACTCATAGGAGGGACAACCCCCGACACAGACTTCGCTATAAAAGAATTTCAGGACCACCCAGGCGTTTACTTCGAAAATATAGGCGATCTACAAATCTACCGAGATAGTTGGAAATTAATACTACACGTAGACATATCTTATATTTACCGACGCGAATCAAATCTCCAGGCAGCACTATATGACATACTTGCTCAGTGTAAAACACCCTCTACTGATAATTTACAAAAATTCTGTAAAACGTTTGGCACGAAAATTCAAAGCAAAATAGACCGCGTATCCAAACTCCTTACTTACGTCCAACAAACAATAAGCTCCACGCAAAAACTGCGTCGCGGACTAATAGACGGATTAGGTTACATAGGAAAATCACTCTTCGAACTAATGGATTCCGAAGATAGAAAGAAAATAAACGACCAAATAGACTTCCTAAAAAGACAGGACAGTAGACTAAAAGATACAATCTAAGGACAAATGCAAATTGTAAGAGCGAACGCCGAACTTCTCAACGAAACTATACACAACGTACAAGAAAACGAAAAGGCACTTCTAAATGCGACTTGGCAACTTCAATACCTACTCCAACAGACGACTGACATTACCAAATTTCGAGAGACAATAGACGAACACCTCATACTAATAAACAGCGTTGCGGAAATACTATTACGTGACACACAAGATTTGTTAGAATTCATTATGGATATCAAAAAAGGAGTCCTAAATCCGCGACTGATACCGCCGGCACAAATAATAACTTATCTTACTTCCGCACTAGCTTACATACCACAAGGACTAAACTTCCCCATCGGAATAAAATTAGAAAACATACACATCTTGTACGAAATCCTTACACTCTCTGCATTTTCGGATACGAAATCGATTACTGTAATACTAGAAATTCCATTATTAAATGCGAAAAAATTCAAATTGAGCAAGGTACACCCGGTACCCACAAAAATAAACGAATCGTTCTACGCGTATATAGAACCCCTCGACTCGTACGTGGTACTTGATACCGCGGTGCAAGATTACATACAGCTAAGCAAACAAGACCTATCAAAATGTAAGACTATAAACGAGCTATACCTCTGCACCTCTAATCACCCAATATTCAAAGCGATACCATACGGACCGTGCGAAGTACAGCTGTACACCAAATTAACCAAAAAACCAAACAATTGTAAAATACGCATTATGACACTGAATCACACAATCCTAATAGAATTACAACAACCAGGCGCATGGATCTGTATCGCGCCGAAACCGATACAATTAGCAGCAACTTGCGACAATAAAGGCACAAACATGTATAGTATTAAGGACTGTGGTATAATAAGGATAAGAAATAAATGTACTATCACTACCGCTGAATTTACAATAGAAACCGGAAAACAATACGGAATAGAAAAAACATGGAACTACTTACCTGGTTACAACTTATCACTAGACGAAATTACACTCCCACAAACCACTGTAAACTCGTATCGTAACACAAATTTCGAACTAAAAAGGATAATTAAACACCCAGAAGAATTAAATAAAGTTAGTAAAAAATTAGACGACTTACAAAATGACTTAGAAAAACCCGAGATTATACCAACCGAGTATCACTACAGCTTTTTTACACTATCCTCGATAACGGGACTCATAACAGTTACACTATGTATCTTTACACTCTACAAATGTATTGTACACTTCAAAGCAAGAACACCGCAACATTGTACAACGGACAACACACATCGCGACAAAACCACACAAAAACCCGAAGCAATAATTAAAATAGTTAGCAAGGAGGGAATGTCTTCCACCAGTTCCCTTTGAACCATTGTAACCGTTATATACAAATCACTATCACCGTATAATACAAATATTATATTATCAAATGTAAACTAATAATATGCGGATTTAATATGCGAATTACCATTATAATCTAGCTTAAGAACCGATGTTAACAAACCGCCAAGAAAAGCTATGGCTTTTCCTCCCTTAGGGGGGAGGGATGTTGTGCCCAGGCAACGCCCAAGCACACGTGTCAGACATACCGCTATATATTATACATACTGTATTACGTTACGGAACGTTCGAGACGTTTCCAAGCTAAGACAGCCGCTAGCGACCGAATCTACAAAATCAGCAATATGCGAACGCATCGCGCGATCGGGCATGGTAACGCGTACCACGCCCAACAGGGATATAAAAACCAATTCGACACCGCTAACAAGAGATTCTAGACCTGGCTCTCGACCTGTTAACACGGCTAAAAACTCTTATACATCTCAGTCTAGTTAAAGTTTGAATAAAGACTTAGTTTTGAGTTTAATCGAACTTGGTATAGTTCACCCAGTAGATTCCCATCTTTTGTTCACTCCCGAACCTACGATATCACCAAATCCCGCACCAGCCTTGCGAGCCATCACGCAGGGCACAACACAATGTTCTAATTTTTCAAGATGAACGGTTTAGGAAAATATCATGTGATCGCAATATAATTACACAATGTTCTGATTTTTTAAGATGAACGGTTTAGGAAAATATCATGTGATCGCAACATAATTACACACAGCAATAGAATTTAATAAAATGCGGTACACGCCCAAAAACACGGGTAGTAAGCAGTCCCGGAAATATTCAAGAATTTTATGATAAATACAATCTTAGAGATTGTATTCATATCTTAGACGAAGCATGGAGAGAAATAACCGCTTCCAATATTCAAAATTCGTCGAACAGTCTAATGAATACAGCCCGTGAAGGAACGCCAGAGGAGGAATACCCAACGGATCCAATAGAACCCCAGTTGGAAGAAGTAATAGCCGCCATTACTGGGGAAAACATAAGCGAACAAAGTGTTGCAGAATATTTAAGAAGCTGCAATGAAGCGGAAATCTGTGGAGAAGAAAACGAAGGAGAAGAGGTAAGCGAAGCAGAAAAGACACAATGAAAAGCCGTGAAGAGGAAAACGGAGGAGAAGAAGAGGACGAAGAAGACATCCGGGCGCGGAGGATATTAAAAGCGCTCAGAGTATTGAAACAGGAATGCAAAGAAGTAGCAACGCTAGGACAGTTCTAACCCACGTCCTCTGAGGGGAGCGCGGGGCGGGGGGAAGTGAGGGCGCGCGGGGGAGCGCGGCGGAGGGAAACATGGGCACGGAGCCTGCGGGGAGAGGAAGACAGGTTGCGCGCGTACAAGCCGCGGAGTGGGGGAAGGCGCGATGATGGAGGGGATCAGTCCAGGCCGAGCTGCCGCGGAGACCGGACCCACCGCCGAAAACTTTTTAGAGGGAAGGAATGACCCCCGAAAAACTTTTTCAAACCCTGATTCACCACCGGAATGACCTTGGCCCACCCCCAAATATTTATTATTAATTTATTTTTATTGAGAATTGTTTCGAGCAATGTCGACGTTTTACGAACCGCGTCTTCGGAGGGTGGGAAAGGGACAGAGCATTACTTTAAAGCTAAAATCTGGGAGAGGGAAAGAGACAGCGCTACATAGTGATACAAACACATTTTATTCTAAAGCTAACAGTATTTCGAAGCGTTCCGATTTAACGTCGCGGCATATCGTGTGTAATTTGAACCCATCCTCAAGGATAAAAGTCTCGACACGTGTTGAATGTAATACAGGCATGGAACTAAAGTGAACACAGCGGCCGTTTTTCGGAAGCAACGCCTCCTTTCTCCCGCTGCGCGTCTTGGCCCCCGCAGCGGGCCTAGGAGCTTCGAGCGCCTCAGACCCGTACCATATGAACCGCGCGTGGCGTATTAAGGTGACATTGTATCAATAGGTTTCCACATCGTCCCAGAGAGCACGATTGTCGATGCGTTTTTTTTTTGTCAACGCGCCACACGCGGTTCATATGGTACGGGCCTGAGGCGCTCCAAGCTCCATGGCCGCCGCGGAGGCCAAGACGTGCGGCGGGAGAAAGGAGGCGTTGCCTCTGAAAATCGGCCGCTACGTTCACTTTAGTTCCATGCCTGATGTAATATAATACTTTTGGGAATGTAGAATCTTAAAATTATGCGGCATCAGCAGAAAAAATCTTTTCCATATCAACAGACATTTCCAATGCAGAGAAATAATAATTTATTTTTATTGGGAATTATTTCGGACGATCTCGGGAAAGATCGGCGTTTACACACCGCGTCTTCGGAGGGTGGGAAAGAGATAGAACATTACTTTAAAGCTAAAATCTGGGAGAGGGAAGGAGACGGCATTTCATAGTGGTACAATCACATTTTATTTTAAAGCTAACAGTATTTCGAAGCGTTCCGATTTAACGTCGCGGCATATCGTGTGTAATTTGACTCCTCTGAGACACCTACATGCGATAATATCATTTTCACGACGCGAAGAACGCTCGAACAAAATAAACGCCGAATCTTAAAATTAGGTGGCGAGGACAGAAGGAGGATGATGGGTAAATAATATGGAGAAATAATATATGTTTAAGAATATATATATTGTTACAAAAAAGAATAATAGTAATAATAAGAATAATAAAAAATTATCGTGGTGGGGGTGACGGGGACTGCGGCCGTCGTAGTGGCGACGCCATAGGGTGTGGCACCCATGGGCGCCGCAGCCGAGCCGCCATCGCTGGGCCGACTGGGCCGATTATCGGCCCACGCTGAGGCACATCGTCCAACCCAGCCAACAAATTTAGCAAAATTTGATGCAGCGGCGGGTTCTGGAACATATATACAAGCATTGATATAATATTTGCACATAATAAACAACAAATGTATAAAACAACGCAAACTACTGTATACCTGCGGAGGCGGTGGTGGTGATGGCGGTGGCGACGGCCAACGAGGTGGTGACAGGGGTAATGGTGGTGGCGAGCCCTAAAAGATAGAAACCCACGATATAATATTCGCACGAACATCTGATTTAATCTCACTCGGTGTCAATGGGTAACGCGATAAATGTTAAAAATATTGATATGTACATACCTCGGGGTCACACTCCGGCGCAATGCGCGTTAGCCCCATTATTGTAACAAAAAAAGAAAAACTTGTCACACAAAAAAAATGTTGTTAACTGGTATGAACTGTTCGTCTTTGACGTTTGAAGACAACTGGTCTCGCTGCATCTCCAGGCTCTCGCATGCAAACTCCTATCTTGAAATCGAGAAGTGCGTAGCTTTGCAAAAGTAAGATGCTGTTGTTCTTCACATTCATTTTCGCTGACCATCCTCTCCTTATTCACACGCATCTTCTTTCCCTTCTTCTTTGGACACATCATGCGACAAGACCACATCACTTTGAATACGTATCGAACGTGAGTCGTACCACTTTGATCGTGCATCGAACGGCTTTGATCGAGTATTGAACGGCTTTGATCGGGTATTGAACGGCTTTGATCGGGTATCGAACGTCTAACGTACCCCTCTGAACGCGAATTGAACGTGAATCGTACCACTCTGAACGTGAATCGAACGTGAATCGAACGGGTAATGAACGGCATTGAATGGGTATTGAACGGGTATTGAACGGCTTTGATCGGGTATTGAACGTATATCGAGCGGCTTTGAACGGCTTTGATCAAGTTTTGAACGTCAATCGTACCTCTTCGAACGTGAATCGAACGGCTTTGATCGGGTATCGAACGTGTATTGGACGACTTCTACATAATAATGATAAGTATCGTCTTAATCTAGCGCACATCAAACGCATGAGGTTGGGTTGGGGGAGGGTGAAGAAAATTATACGCATTAAAAAATTGATTATATTTTATTTATGAATTTCCCTGGTGTTTAGACCACCAGTTGAATATTTTAAATACATTTTGCATGGCACAGTGTTTCGCGTGTCTACCACATCGCAGAGTATTAACTACATTTAGCTTATTTAGAGATTTGATATCCTCGTAGTCAATGTCCAGCGTCTCGATGACCGCGTCTGCTCTCGTACTTTCATCGAGGAAATCCGCAAGCCAGTCGCGTTTCTGCAGTACTTTAACATTTTCGACATGGCACGTGTCATCCTCTTCTTCATCGATCGCATCAGCTACAGCTTTCGATATTAGCCGTTTAGCCATACTGTATGGAACTTCTCCATCGTCCCAGCGTAATCCATGATGTTTCGCCGTTAACCATCGGATGCTTGATTTGTCAGATTTCGAAAGAAGATAATGCGGCATCGAACTCCCAAAAATATAGTGCGAGAGAATTTTTCCCATTCGTAGGACAGCCACTTCCTTGATGATAAATCTTCCATCAACGATGAACCCTTGCATGTCAACGAACGTTGGTACAACCATTATCGATACAATTTGGAGGTCCACTCGCTTCCAAGACAGACGAGAGAATGCTGTCTTTCTCGTAAAACATCTCGATTTTCACGATGAAATTTCTTTGCGAATTTAGTACAGGAGAGGGCGGGCAAGTAGCGTGGTAATTTAATTTATTTTGCGCACCATGTTTGTCAACGGATTGTATTCAACCACTCGATCGTGCAGAATCAGACAGTAGGCCGTAGTATTTGTAGGCACATTCTCTTTACACTCGAATTCTATGCGCACGTCCACGGTGCCATTCTTGGTCGACTCATTTTGTCGCGAGCAATCAATTACCACGAGGAGGCCAAATTGTAAAAATTCAGCCACGGTGAATAATGCCTCGTTGCAACTATACCCATAATATGATTTACGGAATTGCGTATACATGTGATACAAGATGGCGTGCTTATTCTTGTCAAAGTCCAAGTTCAGGTCATCATATGGGTAAAATTCCGAGTTGAGAAAAAGTTTTACATTGGCCAATTTGCAGTTGTTGAACATAGTAACGTCTTCACTCATCACATTTCTTCGACCAGTCTGTAGAGCAAGGATCACGCATCGCGGCTTCTCCAGCTGTGCAGATGCCTTCACGGCCCACGAATGCTTGGTCGTGCTCTGTAAGAGAGGATACTCGTACAGATCCCACGATTGAAAACAAATGCTCAGGTTTTGTCCACGTTCCAAAGTATGTAGCAACGATAGCTTATTAACGTCATTTAACGTCACATGGGGCATCCGCCATTGTAGTTTAACCAATTCAATTTCTGGTTCCAACATCGGCGATCCTATCAGAGCATTGTTGTCGTTGCGCGATCGTATTAAAATCAATTCGTGACGCGCATTAATAATCATGCGTTTGTAGTCCTCACAAAATCCCAGCAAATATTTGAGTGGGATGCAAAAATTGAAATGACTTTTCACTATTGGCCCATCGCGCCATTTCAAGCCCCATCCGACATTCTCCATATTTTTGTCTTCACCAGATGTCAGCGATACATAGTTTTTAAGCGTGCTAGTTATTCCAACGTTTCTGCTGCGATCAATCTCCACGCCATTCAGCTCGTATCGAATCTCATCGAATAAGAACGCCATGCAATTATTTCCCAACGTCACCGTTAATGCATCTTTTGGCTTTTTTATCTTCAATTTCCCCTCCACATAGAGAAAACTTTCACACGGCAATGTGTATAAATCCTGCTGTTGTATCGGTATTCTTATCTCATCGCTGTATCCAAACGTCGTGTTGACGTATGGGTTGTATGTGTGAGTCTGAAGCTTGACGATGCGATCATCAAACGTCGGCTTCCCTCCAATACATAGTCGCATGCCACGTCATCAAAGATGAAAATAGAATTCGGAAGCGATTCGCACGGTGGGATGACGTCACTGTTATTCGAAAACGTAAACTAGCCAATTTCATCTATCGGAGTCAATAAATTCTCCAAATACTGATATTTCGGCTGTTGCAACGACTTGGAGTACACGTACACGTTCTCGAAGCGGACGCCGTGAGGACTTTCCAACAAGCTCACCAACACGTTGGTCTTTCCACAATTTGATGGGCCACAAACGAGGCAGCGTATAGTGTTTGGTAGCATGCTACCATGTCTGCGTCTTGTTTTCGAAGACATCACTCGTGATTTATCGTCAAAATTTGTCACGCGTATCGTTACAGGTTGTCGCACGAATCGCATCCTAATAGTCGAAAAATGACTTTAAGAAATTCGTCAGACAATCCTTGCCGTAACTTACATAAAAAAGTCAAAAGGTCTTTTTTACTAATGTTTCGGAAACCGTGTTCTTGAGGCACTCGATTGCAGTATGTATACAGATCCTGAAACTGTTCTTTTGTAATAGGTGCTATAGTCTTAAAATCATCATCTGTAACACATTTTCGTAGCAACTTTTACTGTTCGCTACATCTCGAAGTGCCTGTAGAAAAGCTTGCAACTGCTGCCCTTTTATTACAAATGGTCTATTTATGTAACGCAAGGCGGAAAGTAATGGTTGTAAAATATGACCATTGCTATCTAAATGTCGATTATAGCAATTAACATATTCAGGGATATAAATATTTTTCATAACGAAAACATTTACCCTGCATTCTAGAGAAAGCCGATGGACATTTGCAGAGAAATTGCAAAATATACATGAACTATTTCGGGTTTGAGTAACAATGTTCAGTCTTAAAGAAGCTGGATCGCGATTTATTTGCTTTATTTCATCCTCAATAGATAAATTACAATTAAAACATAGCCGACTTTCAGCCCCTATATCAATGGGTTCAGAACCTAATCGGTGGCGTCTAAGAATTGCAATTTCCTTTTTGATAACATTTTCTTCGCCATTTATTCGCGACATTTGTCGATTACGAAAACTACGACTGCAAACATATCAGCAAGTTCGATTTGTATATGCCATAATGTAACAGTTTAAAAATAGAGCGCGCGTGCTGCGCTAAGCAATCGGACAGCGGAATGTATTACTACAATGTTAGCGTCGATTTCGTCCTCCAGCATCGGCAACGATTTCATAGCTTTCGGCTGGCTAGCTAAACGCGAGATCCCTCATGCAGCGTAGTCCCTCACCACTTCTGACAGATCGACGGTGCGGTGGAGGGGGAACTACTAGCGAGGTGGTAAAGCGGAGAGAGACCGCTGGTCAAAGTCAAAGTGAGGCGTAGCGCAAGCCTACCGTAACTTTTCTATTTGCCGTTTGATTAGCTGTATCTCAATAATTATCCATCACAGACGTTTTTGCCTATTACATTTTTTGTTCACCAGGTCATAAGCTACAACATATGTGAAAATGAACGAGATTAACCGGGATTAAATTTCCCATGTAATTAGTGCGGGGTTCTTTGGGTTAGAACCCGCTTAGCCCTACTACTGGCAGTTGGTGCGCCCTCGAGCTCGACCGTGTATAGAAAATAAGAATGTACGTAAAAATTTTTTATTAATAATTAGTAGTGCGCGGCAAGACGCTGTTTATTCGATCGACGATCGACGTTGTCACACGTTGCCACGTTCCGAAAAGTGGCCGGACGACGCGTCAAGATCGTCGCCCACTAGGCCGAAGCGAAGCGCGGCGACCACGCATCGCTCATATGACGGAACAGCAGCGACCATGCATCGCCCCTATGACAGAATAGCGCCGACGAACAGTTCGCTTTGGTCGCCGCGCTTCGCTTCAGCGAAATGGGCGACTGCCGTCACTCGTCACAGAAGTAATCGCGAGTCGCCAGTGCGAGCATAAACACTATTCACTTATACCTATTCTTTTTCTTACTGTTATTTAATAAACCTATCCACTACTCTTAGCAAAGTGATTTTCCTTCCTTCTACACATGTTCTGAGCAATGCCCTTTGTAATTATTAACATTGCTTACATACGTTATTCGTGCAGATGAATATATAAAATTAGTCACCGGGGTGACTGCGGCAGCCTAAATGAGTTCTAAAATTTGTCAGTCGAACTAGGGTTAAACATTTTAAATCCCGAATTTTTAACAGTAAATACGTTCACTTCTGGAGACGGCTGTAATATGAATGTAAATAATTAGTATTAGAATAATGAAAAAAATTTCTACCTGTTTCCGCCAATTGCGGAGTTAAAAAAGATGCCGGCGATAGGGCACTCGAAAGAGTGGAATGGTAGGCAGCAAGGCACCTTTGGTGGACACAACAATTCTTTATTCGTCACTCGGCAATCTTACTGACGTCGTAACACAAATACAAAACACACGTGGACTTCACACCGATCTCACACACGATTACAAACGGGCGCGTGGGCGCGATGCGACAAATACTGGTCGCCGATGGGCGAATCAACGTAAAAAACCAAGGGGGGGCGCAATGGACGCAATATCAGAGAATAACTCGAAAAGGTGTTGTCACGACACTGCTATTCGCTCAACTAACGGTCGCCGAGCAAGCGTTTCACCAGGCTCGTTAGCGGTCAAAAAACATTGCAAAGGTGCCGCAGCCGACTCATCAGCTGTTGTGATGAGTCGGCGGGTATCGGTTCGAAATACGCGGCGCGGCGCGTTGCCAACGGCCGCAACACTACCATCATACTACACATTGGGGTTGATTGTTAAGAAGTTGTTTATGTGAAAACAAACCCAAAATTGAATGATTTTATTTGTTTTTCAACTTGTCAAAAAAATTTGTTTTTGTCGATTTAAAAAATGTCCAAAATTGTCCAAAAAACATTTTGTACCCATATAATCACTAAACATTGAAGTTTTAGAAAATCCAAACTCCAGCTGCGTCAACTTGCGATCTTGAGCAGTATTAATAAAATTGTGTACGCATGTGTAACGGTTTTGAGCGTGACGTGACGCTCTTTACAGGACTTCGGGATTGGTTCGAGGGGCGTGCGATAAAGAATTAAAATTCCAGAACAAGAATTTAACTTAATAGTGTTTCTGTCAGACGTATGAATATGAATGAATCTCTCTGGGCTTTCTTGCCCGTATTTATACATATTCGGAGTACTGGGAGCGCACCAATAGGAACGGAGTTCGACTATTACGCGTCAATTATTCTCGTCTCGCTCGATTCGCTCTCTAGTTGACCTACTGAGCGACTGATTAATGCGCAAGCGCGCGTGAAGCGCTCGGTTCCCTCTCTCATCGCCTTGCACACATCGCTACTCCCGATCCTCGCTCTCGCCGATCCGCTGATCGACTGAGGATTGTGCATGCATTTAATTCTCCCACTCCTTATCACTCGATTCTCTCTTTCATCGCTCTCGCGTCTCGCGATACTCTATGCTAATATTAACATTAACGCTAAACACTCTTTATAAAAGTAAGAATAATAAGAATATAGTAAGAATATAAGTATTTATGTAACGTCCCACTATTTTTCCTGCGGTCCTAATTAACATCTTCCCTACAAATCCATAAATACCGATAAAACAGCAATTCTTAACCCTCTCCCAATCATCAAATCACCTGGACGATGTACCTTAGCGGTTCCCATCTCCAGATGATAAAATACAAAATCCCCGTCCCCTCTCGCTTTAGAAGGCATGATCTCCTCACACAGAAATCTCAACAAGTCCCTCGCCCCAAAAACCTTCTTAAATCAAGACCTCTTCCCCCCCTCCCACCCTCTTTACCAATCGACATCAAATACAAACCTCCCTTAAATTCCCCAACCAACACCTACAAAATCCACCCAACGGGTTGATTACACCCTTTTCAAAACCCCAAAAGACCGCCAATTCGGCTATTGCGACGTATATTTCGCGCAGGACTCATCGAGACATTCCGATTACTTAACACATATTTTAAGCATGAATCATCACGCATACCGCAAATTCCCCCCACATACCAACATTCCATCGTTTTGTATAAATACCGGCGCCGCAAGGGCACTTACAAGGGAAGTTTGGCAACCCGGAAATTCAGAAAATTATGAAACTCGGTGTGTAAGTAGAGTAGTTCATCCGTAACACAACCCGATTTTTTGTTGGTGCCATAATTCATTTTTTAGGGGTGAAATCACCTTGAAAAAATTCAGAATTTTCTTTTGCGTGAAATATCTCGAGAACGGTGAGAGATATCGAAAAGAAGTTTAAACAAAAGTTGCATCCTTCTTTTGTATCTACAAAACCGCGTAAAAATAATTTTCGAAAAATCCATATTTTTTAAGTTACCCCCACCACCAACCCTTAAAATTAAGTTTTTGTATTTTTTAAATATACGCTGAAATACCTCTGGATAATCTCTTTTCATACATATAAATAGTTTATGTGTTACATTTTTTTTGCAAACAAATAAAACCTCTATTACCGAATGTCCGAGCAAGAACGTGCCTTTGTTTCACGCGCGAGAAACTTAATTTACTTTTAAGAAATATAAGAAGATTTAATTTGTAGAGTAATGGCGTCACAATAAACGAGCACGTTTATGCTTAATACACAATGACTTTCTCGGATTTTAACTAAAGTTTGAAACACATTTAATAACGCAAATATTAACATTCACGCAAGGACGTGGAGAGGAGTTCGTAGAAATTCCAAGCTAGTGAGGAATTATCGGAGCGCCGATAGCTCTTTGTTTTCGCGACATTGGTAAGCGAAGTTTACCGTAACGCGGTTCACAGGGAAGAGAGCGATCGCGGAGACGGCACGGGCCAAGCCACCGGTTCGGGAACGCGGACACCTGGCCAATCAGCGAGGACCACGTACGTGTCGCGAGACGATGCTAATTAGTGGGGTGAAACAATAGCTAACTAGTCCAGGCGTCAATCCCGAGATGGCCCGACCAGGCCGTCACCGCGATCGCCCAGCAGTTACACCGGTAGCAGAAACGCGTTCAAAATTCGCGCTTCTTCGCAACAGAGGGCATGCGCACGTTTGGTCGTATCGCTGCGACCAATCCCAAACACCGAATTTGAAGTCCATTTTGGCAGTTTCCATTAATAACATGGTTTCTTAAAGCCATATTTAGATTATTATTTATGTAAAGTTCAGACAGATTTCAATTATTTAAGCAAGGCAGTACGCACCTGAAATTGCATCCAAGGTAAAACTCATTAAAACTAATCACTGACGTGCATGAATCAGTATGATAACAGCACATTCGTACATGCATTACTTGAAGTGTAATCGTATTAGGCTATTTTGGAAACCACACGAAAAATAAAGAATGCGTGAAGATTTACAATGAATTTGCAAAATATATATGTTATCATTGAATGCATAATACATATGTATATGAAATTTAAATGATTGTAAATCAATTTTACTTACCTATCCAACTAATAACATATATATAATATTACAGTTGATATTTAATTTAATTATAACATTATAGCAGTTTTCATTAACAAAGTGGTCGCGTAAAGTAATATTTAAACATTCACAGTCTCTTTTTGTACATGTTGTATCGTTTGATTATACATTGGAAGAATTATACTAATAGAAGGCGATAGATACATTGAAAATTACGGTTTGTAATTGGTACAATAATGATATTCTTCATAGAAATGGTTGAAACAATAATAGTTGCCACATTATGCACACAAATACTACATTTGGGTATAAGCTTTTCCTTCCTGAAGTAACAGAAGTATACAGGATTTTGAAATTCGCTGGGATGCGTTTCTAGATATCCGCTTTTAGGGGTTCCTAAAATTGCATGCGAGGTAAAACTCATTACAGCTAAACCACACGATAAATAATGCATGAAGATTTACAGTGACTTTGCATCATTTTAATTGTAACTGATAATATTCTTGTGCCACATTCACTTTTCGGTAAACATGTTTACGTACTCGCGTCTTTTTATTAATACCCTGATAACCATCTGTCTCCAATCTGACATCAGATTGGTATCAGGGTCTGGCTCTGCAATGAGAGCGCAGGGTCTGACGTCAGAACCGTAGCAGACGGCAACAGACGGCAGAATCTGCTGCCGATCTAACATCAGGCACTGACATCAGGCTCTGCACCTCAGAACGCAGCCAAATGCGGACACAGACGACTACGGTTCTGATGTCAGATTCTGCACCCCAGATCTGGCTATCAGGGTATAAATATTCCCGAGGATGCAGCGAATGGCAGTTACATTTTTGCAAGCAGTCAGTCACCATTCAATTGAAAAAAGTGAGTGATCATCGTTTGAAAGGCTTTTCTTTAAAATGCAGTCGATTAATGTTGCTAACGTAATAAACATGTTAGCCACTACGTTTCAAATTGCAAGTATAATACAGACACCTATAAACTCGGTAGAAACGGAACTGCACAATGAAATTCGGGACATTATAAAAAAGTTTCAAAACATACATTCTCTACCATTAATTGAAAGTAGTAAGGCAAAGGGGATTCTAACTCAGGTCCTCTGAGGGGAGCGCGGGGGCGGGGGGAAGTAAGGGCGCGCGGGGGAGCGCGGCGGAGGGAAACATGGGCGCGGGGCCTGCGGGGAGAGGAAGACCGGTTGCGCGGGCACGTGCCGCGGAGTGGGGGAAGTCACAATCGTGGAGGGGATCACTCCAGGCCGAGCCGCCGCGGAGACCGGGCCCACCGCCGAAAACTTTTTAGACCTAACCGGAGGGAGTGAATGACCCTCTAAAAAATTTCTGGGGGGGGGGCAGATCCTGTATGAAAAACCTCTTTTTCAGACTCGATCCGCTCCCCAGAAATTTTTTCCCCCAAATATTTTTCCAAATTAAAATTATGTGGCGAAAGGAGAAGGACGGGTAAATAAATTGGGAAATAATATACGTTTAAAAGTGATTATATATTGTTACAAAAGAATAATAAAAAGAATAAAAGAATAAAAGAATAAAGGAATAAGGGAATAAAGGAGTAAAGGAGTAAAGGAGTAAAGGAGTGAAGGAGTAAAGGAGTGAAGGAGTGAAGGAGTGAAGGAGTGGAGGAGTGGAGGAGTGGAGGAGTGGAGGAGTGGAGGAGTGAAGGAGTGGAGGAGTGGAGGAGTGAAGGAGTGAAGGAGTGAAGGAGTGGAGGAGTGGAGGAGTGGAGGAGTGAAGGAGTGAAGGAGTGAAGGAATGAAAGAATGTGTAAGATATGTAATAACTGTAAGAAACTGTAAGATATGTAATAGTAATATCTTGCAAAATAACACCCTGTATATCGCTGATCTTCTGATCACTGCGGCCGTTAGCAACTGATAGGAAAACGCTCGAAAAACAAAATAGAATAATAACATATCTGAGACCAAAAAAAATTGTAGAGACGGCGTGACGGGTTGATCGTTATAAAGTGTAAAAGTAATTAAAGTTATCTTTTTAAAGTAACTGTGTTCCTTGAATCTTACAGTCTTTTCTCAGAAGTGGGATATAAGCTTTGTGCGTTGTGCGAAAACTGAGTCTTGTGCGCGAAAAATGAATCCGAACGATTTCACCAGGGTCCAGTTGAAGGCCGTACTGAAGTCCCTAGGTCTCAAAGTTTCGGGCATTAAACCTGAACTAATACAACGCCTGAATTCCGCGTTCCCCAACGGCGATTGGATGGAAATGGTGAAAGAAACGGGTGCGGGAAACGAAACAAGCAATGTTGAAAACGAAACAAGAAATGTTGTAGAAAATATTGTAGAACACGCTGCGGAAGGTATTGAGGAAGGTGTTGGGGCTCCAGAACCTGTGTCGCTTCCACCTTCGGGAAATGCCGAACTCCTGGCTGAGGGATTACGCCTCATGCGTCTCCAATATGACCTAGTGCAGAGAGAGTTGGCTATAACGCGTCGAGAGAACGAGTTCCTGAGAAACACACCATCTCCGACTTCCGGTGCCAACGTCCAAGGTAGAGTGGACGTGAAAATGCTAAGCGATCTTCTGGGTGAATTTCATGGTTCAGAGGGCTAGTTCCATGTTTGGAAAAGTCAGGTACAGATGCTTCAAAGGGCTTATGGGCTCGACGATAACCATACGAAGATGTTGATCGCCAGGAAATTAAAAGGTAAAGCTCTTGAGTGGCTACATTCTAAGGTCGAGTTTATTGAGATGGCAGCAAATGATCTCCTGGGGGAGATGGAGAAAATGTATGGGCTTCGCCCAAGTAAATTGGCACTGAGACGTAAATTTGAGGAACGAAAGTGGAAAGTGGGCGAATCATATAGTGAATACCACCATGACAAAGTGATTTTGGCGAATCAAATAGTTATTGAGGAGGACGAACTTATAGATTTCACAATCGACGGTATAACAGACTTTCACCTACGAAATCAAGCGCGGATGCAGCGATTTGAAACAATGCCTGCCCTGCTCAAAGCGTTTGAGAAGATAACGATGAGTGACTTCCGGAAAAAAGCGACGGTGTCGACGGAGCGTGGCGAAACCAAAGGACAGGGATCGATAGATCGAAGGCCGCCACTGAAGTGCTACAATTGTGACCAGGAAGGGCACCTTAGTGTCAGATGTCCGAAGCCCAAAAAGGAGAGGCCGTGCTTTTCCTGCGGGAAGAACGGGCATCTCATCAGCGAGTGTCCAGAATGTGGAAAACGATCGTGCTATTCCTGTGGGAAGAGCGGACATCTCATCAGCGAGTGTCCAGAGTGAGGGAAACGAGCGACACCCAAACCTGACAACAGCACGACCGCGTTGGTAGAGGCGCCGCCGATGGTTCCCTTGACTCCGATGGAAGCCTTGACTACTGCAGAGGGAAAAGCAGATACATCCAAAGGGGTTGCTGCCACACCTGCACCGTTGGACCACCCGAAGCGCGAGTATTGCATATTAATAACCGAAGCTGCGCAGAAACAATTTTTCGTCGAGGCATTAGTGGATTCAGGTAGCGCTTTGAATATTCTAACCGAAACCGCGTATTCTAAATATTTTAGCGAGTACGAATTAACAAAAGATAAAGCCGCGACCAATTACGGCGGGATTAATAAGTCGCCGTTAACTATTCATGGTTATGTAACGGTTGGTTTTGCGGTAGTTCCTGATTCCACTATGTCTTATGACGCGTTATTGGGACGAGAGTTCATGACGCGTCCCGGTGTGACTGTAACGTTGGGTAAAACTATTCAGATGAAATATGAGGACCACGAAAGCGATATTTTGAACATAGAAATCGTTGAGAACCATCGGAATACCGATAGCGTTGCGGAAAATTTAGATCCCGAATTACCGTGCGAAACCAAAGATCGTTTGTTCGAATTGTTAGACAACTACTGTAATTATACAGGATGTACCGAGGAATTGGATTACCGTATGCAGATTCGACTTACACCCAGCGGTAAACCGTTCTATTTTAGTCCCCGGAGACTGTCGTGGTATGAGCGTTCGGAAGTGAGGAAAATGATTGACGATTTATTGAAAAGGAAAGTTATTCGACTGAGCAAATCGTGTTTTAGTAGTCCTATCGTTCTCGTTAAAAGAAAGAATGGCAAGTACCGATTGTGTGTTGATTATCGATGGCTAAATAAGATTACTGTGAAGGATAGATATCCCCTCCCATTAATAGAGGATCAAATTGATCGACTGGCGAACAAGTCTTATTTTACGAGTTTAGATTTGAAGGATGGGTTCCACCATGTTCCGATGGCAGAGGACTCAATTGAATACACTTCTTTTGTTACCCCAGACGGCCAATTTGAATATTTGAAAATGCCATTTGGATTGGCGATCGCGCCAGCGACTTTCCAACGATATATTAATTTAACACTCAGGCCGCTGCTTAAAACGGGTCAAATATTGTTATATTTGGACGATATTTTGATTGCCACTAGCTCAGTCGAAGAAAACTTAAACGTCCTTAAAGAGGTTTTGTCTCTGCTATCGCGTTACGGCTTACAGTTGAATTTTAGCAAATGTCAATTTTTGAAACGAGAAATATCTTATTTGGGCTACAATATTTCGAAACAAGGGGTTTCGCCGAACGAATCAAATATAGAGGTTATACGAAATTTTCCCCAACCAAGAACTGCAAAACAAGTACTAAGCTTTTTGGGATTAACCAGTTATTTTCGGAAATTCATACGACACTTTGCTTACGTAGCGAAGCCTCTTTACGATCTCATAAAAAAGGATGTACAGAAAGATGTTCCCTTTGAATTTAATAAGCGAGCGTTAGACGCGTTTGAAACCTTGCAGAGAAAGTTGGTTAGCTACCCGGTTTTGGCTTTTTATAATCCCGTTTCTGCCACGGAACTGCATACGGATGCCAGTTCCTACGGGTATGGTGCTATTCTGTTACAGCAACAAAGTGACGGGCAAATGCACCCGGTTATGTATTTTAGTCGACGTACAACTGCAAATGAGAGCCGTTATCACAGTTACGAACTCGAAACTATGGCTATTGTGTACGCGATAGAAAGATTCCGCGTCTATTTACAAGGTATTCACTTCGTAGTGGTTACGGATTGTAACGCAGTTAAACTGGCATTAAGTAAAAAATACATCAATCCGCGTATTAGTAGATGGTGCATGATTTTGCAAAACTACGACTATACAATCGAACACCGTACTTGCGACCGTATGAAACATGTTGACGCGCTCAGTCGTAATATATTGATCGTCGAACCGCTCTCATTTGACCAGGTGTTAGTATATAAACAACTGCAGGACCCAACGATCAGGAAGGTGCATAAATAATTAGAGATGCAAGAAAGTGGAAAGTATGAACTGCGTAACGGTATTGTTTATAAAAAACACAATAACGGCGTTTTGTTCTATGTGCCGGAAGACATGACTCGGGATGTCATTCGGGTATGTCACAACGAGGTAGGACATGTAGGGCCTGAAAAAACAATCGATTTAATACAAAAAGTGTACTGGTTTCCAGGCATGCGCGAGCAAGTTAGAAAACACATCGAGAATTGCGTACAGTGCTTGGCCTTTTCGGTGCCGTCGGGAAAAAGTGAGGGCGAATTACATTTATACGACAAAGGTTCTAAACCCCTCGAAACTATACATATTGATCACTACGGGCCATTAGCACGAGCGAAGCGCGGGTTTAAACACATCCTCATTGCAATTGATGCATTCAGTAAGTTTACGATCGTGTATCCTGTAAAATCAACGAGAACTAAAGAGGTTATCGAATGCTTGAAACAATACTTCCACCACTTTGGAATGCCGAAACGAATAATATCGGATCGTGCCACTTCTTTCACGTCTTCGAATTTTGCCGATTTTCTGTCTCGATCCCAGGTTAAACATGTGAAAATTGCGACGGGCACTCCGAGAAGTAACGGCCAGGTAGAACGCGTGAATCGTTTTTTGAGATCAATTTTGTCAAAAACTTTAGCCGACGGAGACTGGGTCGATGTTTTAGGGAGAGTCCAGTTTGCTCTGAACAACACTTTACATAAGTCCGTAGGAGCGACTCCTAGCTCCTTGTTATTTGGATGTGAACAATATGGATTTTCGGATGATGATTTGCGTGATTATTTGCGAGAATTTCATTATCTAGAAACAGACCGCGAAGAGCTTCGAGACACTGCGGCGGTGAAGAACACTGCTTCTCAAATATATAACAAATGCGCTTACGATCGTAGACACAAAAAACCACGTGTGTACAAAGCCGGAGATTACGTTATGATTAAAAACATCGTCACGACACCCGGTGTTAATCAGAAGCTTTTGCCTAAATTCAAGGGGCCCTATGAGGTCCAAAAAGAATTAGACCACGATAGATACGTGATTAAAGATATTGAAGGTTTTCAACTAAACCAGCGACCTTTTTGCGGTATATTAAGCCCGGATCGGATGCGTTTATGGATCCAAGCTAACGAGGATCTTAACATTACTGACAACGAATGATGGTTAATGGTCGGGGCGACCATAATGTCAGGACGGCCGAACTGTAAGATATGTAATAACTGTAAGAAACTGCAAGATATGTAATAGTAATATCTTGCAAAATAACACCCTGTATATCGCTGATCTTCTGATCACTGCGGCCGTTAGCAACTGATAGGAAAACGCTCGAAAAACAAAATAGAATAATAACATATCTGAAACCAAAAAAAATTGTAGAGACGGCGTGACGGGTTGATCGTTATAAAGTGTAAAAGTAATTAAAGTTATCTTTTTAAAGTAACTGTGTTCCTTGAATCTTACAAATGAAAGAACGAAAGAACGAAAGAACGAAAGAACGAAAGAACGAAAGAACGAAAGAACGAAAGAACGAAAGAACGAAAGAACGAAAGAACGAAAGAACGAAAGAACGAAAGAACGAAAGAACGAAAGAACGAAAGAACGAAAGAACGAAAGAACGAAAGAACGAAAGAACGAAAGAACGAAAGAACGAAAGAACGAAAGAACGAAAGAACGAAAGAACGAAAGAACGAAAGAACGAAAGAACGAAAGAACGAAAGAACGAAAGAACGAAAGAACGAAAGAACGAAAGAACGAAAGAACGAAAGAACGAAAGAACGAAAGAACGAAAGAACGAAAGAACGAAAGAACGAAAGAACGAAAGAACGAAAGAACGAAAGAACGAAAGAACGAAGGAACGAAGGAACGAAGGAACGAAGGAACGAAGGAACGAAGGAACGAAGGAAGGAAGGCATGAAGGAATGAAGGAATGAAGGAATGAATGAATGAAGGAATGAAGGAATGAAAGAATGAAGGAATGAAGGAATGAAGGAATGAAGGAATGAAGGAATGAAATAATGAAGGAATGAAAGATTGAAAGAATGAAAGAATGAAAGAATGAAAGAACGAAAGAACGAAAGAACGAAAGAACGAAAGAACGAAAGAACGAAAGAACGAAAGAACGAAAGAACGAAGGAACGAAGGAACGAAGGAACGAAGGAACGAAGGAAGGAAGGCATGAAGGAATGAAGGAATGAAGGAATGAATGAATGAAGGAATGAAGGAATGAAAGAATGAAGGAATGAAGGAATGAAGGAATGAAGGAATCAAGGAATGAAATAATGAAGGAATGAAAGATTGAAAGAATGAAAGAATGAAAGAATGAAAGAATGAAAGAATGAAAGAATGAAAGAATGAAAGAATGAAAGAATGAAAGAATGAAAGAATAAAAGAATAAAAGAATAATAAAAAAGAATATAAATATAAAAAAATAGAATAATAAAAAAGAATATAAATATAAAAAATAGAATAATAAAAAATAAATATAAATATAAAAAATAGAATAATAAAAAATGAATATAAATATAAAAGAAGATATAATAAAAAAAATATTAAAGTGACGACGATGAAGATGGTGGTGACGGCGACGGCGTCGCCGGTGGCCACCAGGGTGGCGTGTCAGACGTCGACGATGACGACGACGACGGCGGTGACGCCGCACGCATTTGAGGTGCCATCACCCACCCTGGATGTGGTGGCGGCGGCAGTGGACCGCGAACGTCGATCCAGGGTGGTGATGGGCGCCGTGGCCGCCACAGGGGCCCCCCCATCCGGCGATGCGGCACCCATGGGCGCTCCACCCGAGCCGCCATCGCGGGGCCATTAGCCCGCTGCAGCTCCTAGAACATACACACACACAGACACGTCGATATAATTTTGACACATAATAAACATCAAATGTATAAAACAATGCAAAGTATTACATACCTGCGGAATCGGCGACGGAGGTGATGGGGGGGACAGAGGTGATGGGACCGATGGCGACGAAGGCGGCGGGGTTGCGGCGGCGGCGAAGGCTGCGGCGACGGCTGCGGGGAACCCCAGTCGCTCGACCACGTCGGTGACAGCGGCGGCGAATTAGAATTCTAGAACATAGAACACCATGATATTGACACGAATGCATGATTTAATTTCACTCGGTGTCAACGGTTAAACGCGATAAATATAAAAATATTGATAAGTACATACCTCGGGGTTGCACTCCGGGGCAATCTTTAGTAATCCCATTATTGGTTACAAAAAACTTGTCTCACACAAAAAAAATCAGACTGCTCACTGTCACGATTTGAATGCGACTGGTCTCGCTACATCTCCTGGCTCTCACATGCAAACTCCTATCATGAAACTGAGTGTTGCTTACGTTGCAAAAGTAAGATGCTATCATTCTCCTCCTTCATTTTCGCTGACGATTCTTAGTTCAGCTATCATTTTCTTCGAATTATTCTCTGGCTTACGCTCTCCTTTCTCCTTATCATACATGTCTTCTTCCCCTTCTTCTTTGATACCTCTTCGAACGTCAAACGTACCTCTTCGAACGTGTATGATACCACTTCGAACGTGTATTGGACGTGTAATGAACCACTTCGAACATGTATCGAACGTGTATGATACCACTTCTAAATAATTACAACTATTGTCTTAATCTAACGTACATCACATGTAGGAGATTAGGTTGGGGGAGGGTGAAGAACAAACATTTTCATATACATTAAAAAAAATTGATTATATTTTATGCATTTCTCTGGTGTTTAGACCACCAGTTGAATATTTTAAATACATTTTGCATGGCACAGTGTTTCGCGTGTCTACCACATCGCAGAGTATTAACTACATTTAGCTTAATTAGAGATTTGATATCCTCGTAGTCAATGTCCAGCGTCTCAATGACCACGCCCGCTCTCGTATTTTCATCCAGGAAGTCCGCAAGCCAGTCGCGTTTCTGCAGCCCTTTAACGTATACGATATGGGATGTGTCATCTTCTTCGTCGATCGCATCAGCTACAGCTTTCGAAATTAGCCGTTTAGCCATACTGTATGGAACGTCTCCATCGTCACAACGTAGTCCATGATGTTTTGCAACCAACCATCGGATGCTTGATTTGTCGAATCTTGTAAGCAGATAATGCGGCATCGAACTCCCAAAAATATAGTGCGAGAGAATTGGCCCCTTTCGTAGGACAGCCACTTCCTTGATGATAAATCTTCCATCAACGATGAACCCTTCCATGTCAACGAACGTTGGTACAACCATTATCGATACAATTTGGAGGTCCACTCGCTTCCAAGACAGACGAGAGAATGCTGTCTTTCTCGTAAAACATCTCGATTTTCACGATGAAATTTCTTTGCGAATTTAGTACAGGAGAGGGCGGGCAAGTAGCGTGGTAATTTAATTTATTTTGCGCACCATGTTTGTCAACGGATTGTATTCAACCACTCGATCGTGCAGAATCAGACAGTAGGCCGTAGTATTTGTAGGCACATTCTCTTTACACTCGAATTCTATGCGCACAACCACTGTACCATTCTTGATCGACTCATTTTGTCGCGAGCAATCAATTACCACGAGGGGGCCAAATTGTAAAAATTCAGCCACGGTGAATAATGCCTCGTTGCAACTATGTCCATAATACGTTATACCGAATTGCGTATACATATGATACAAGATGGCATGCTTATTCTTGTCAAAGTCCAAGTTCATGTCATCGTATGGGTAAAATTCTGAGTTGAGAAAAAGTTTTACATTGGTCAATTTACAGTTGTTGAACTTAGTAACGTCTTCGCTCATCACATTCCTTCGACCAGTCTGTAGAGCAAGGATCACGCAGCGCGGCTTCTCCAGCTGTGCAGATGCCTTCACGGCCCACGAATTCTTGGTGGTGCTCTGTAAGAGAGGATACTCGTACAGATCCCACGATTGAAAACAAATGCTCAGGTTTTGTCCACTTTCCAAAGTACGTAGCAACGATAGCTTATTAACGTCGTTCAGCGTCACATGAGGCATCCGCCATTGTAGTTTAAGTAATTCAATTTCTGGTTCCAACATCGATGATCCTAACAGAGCATTGTTGTCGTTGCGCGAGCGTATTAAAATCAATTCATGGTGCGAATTAATAATCATGCGTTTGTAGTTCTCGCAAAATCCCAACAAATATTTGAGCGGGACGCAAAAATTGAAATGATTTTTCACTATTAGCCCATCGCGTCGTTTCAAACCCCATCCAGCATTCTCCATATTTTTGTCTTCGTCAGATGTCATCGATACATAGTTTTTAAGCGTGCTAGTTATTCCAACGTTTCTGTTGCGATCAATCTCCACGCCATTCAGCTCGTATCGAATCTCATCGAATAAGAACGCCACACAATTATTTCCCAACATCACCGTTAACGCATCATTTGGCTTATTTATCTTCAATTTCCCCTCCACATAGAGGAAACTTTCACACGGCAATGTGTATAAATCCTGCTGCTGTATCGGTATTCTTATCTCATCGCTGTATCCAAACGTCGTGTTGACGTATGGGTTGTATGTGTGAGTCTCGAGCTTGACGATGCAATCATCAAACGTCGGCTTCCCTCCAATGCTTAGATTATCAGCCATTTTTTTTCAACTTAAATGCGCACAATGAATCCCAAAGATTGCAAAAATGCAATGTTCGCAGCACTGAGCCTCTTCTTTTTAGCGTAATCAGAGCTGTTGTTGTTGTTGTTGTTGTGGTTGTAAACAATTTCACTTGGAAGAAACGGGTTTCTGGAGTCATTCAATACAAGCATTTCTTTCGCACCACACGTATTATCGTCGCCGTCATCGTACGTGCAGTCTGATGGTAATCTCTTCACCTCGAAAATCAAGCAATCGTCCGTCTTGATCCACAACGCGTATCGTTAGATCCGTAATGACACGTGCGATGATTGGAAGGTAAATGATCTGCGCGGGCGTTTCCGATATCTTATATCCTGGTGGGACTCTCGGAGAAAATTCATGTATCGTATGTACACGCCTTCCATTGTTGTACGCGCCAGCGGTCACGCTACATTCTATATGAATAATGTTCACGTTCATGATATTAATTGGATCGTCCGATTCGTGCCACCGTCCTGGTTCTAATACCCGATTCGTCGAGAACCCTAATAGCGATCCAATGTTATTGGGCTTTGTAAGATCTACGGCGAACCGACAGTACAGTTCGCTTTTCATAGTGTTGTTATTGGGGCGCAACACTATAGGATACGCATCGTTGTCACCATCATCGTTGTTGTTGTTGTTGTTGTTCTCATCGGTGCCGCTGAGATTTTGAGGATACCGCTCGAGTAATCGCTGCTTCAAATACTTGCCAATGGCTTCTAGTTCGTAGGAGCCGTGGGGAATCCTAATGTATTCATATGTGGTGTCGGTACCGTTGTTGTTTTTGTTGTTGATGTCATAGTTTGTGGCGAAGTAGAATTTATCGTTGCTCGAGTCGATGTTTGGTATCGTGTGATAAGTTTCAAAGGTTGTTAGACCAAGCTCGTAATCATCGTCGCTCAAATCTCTGGGTGGAAAGTAGCTCACCGCGAGGGTGCTACTCTTGCCGGTTAGAGTGAATGTTAACGACATATTCCGAGCTGTACGATTGGACTGGTACTGAATAAGAGTTGCGGGAAGTCAATCCTTAAATTTAGTGCCGATCGTTTGTAGAAAGCGTAGACATAGTTGTCCACAATTGCTCTGATCGTACTTCTGATAAGACGTACGATTGTATTCAATTTGCACAGAATCTTTATCCACATATTTTACCAATTCCATAGGCGGCCGAAGATTCCCAAAGCTGTCGAAATATATTGCTCGACACCCTCTCTTCGCATACGCCACCCATTGAGTCCCAGGCCCCTCCACATTGTCCAAATTTACGATACCGCTCTCTTTCGACGTACTCCTCCAGCTGGTAGCGCGTTACGCATAAAAACACCTCTAAAGAATGGAATACGCATACGTTTTGCCAACTCCTCCAATTGTGCATCGGTAGTTACGCCCGCAGGCATTTTTATTTTCTTTTCGACGTTTTTTTTCGTTTCGATATTCCCTGTCCGCGCTTGTACGGGGCGAGATAAAGTCCGCGACCTTCCATGGAGCAATTATGACGTTGCATTTCCTCCAGCTGATGTTGCGCCGCCTTATTATCGTTTTCCGCCTTGGCGATCCACGCCACTCCACCAGTCAATGATCCGAGAACACCTAGCAGCGGGAGAAGTGGTAATATACCACCCCGTTTTGCTATCGGAAGAATCCGCTTTTTCGGCGCTCTCTTCGGAGTCCTTTTGCGCAATTTTGCTTTCATCCCCATTCCGATTTTCGTCTTGGCCTTCACAGCCGCCCAAACAGCCGTAGCAGCACCTCTTTCACCCAGAGTCGAGTCTCGCGCAACGATTCGTTTTCGCGCTTTGTCAGCGAGAACGTTATCTGCCGCGTGCCTTTCGCCGAGATCGTTGCTACGCGAATATGCAATATCGTGTTCGCGACACGCTGCGTCCAACGGATTGATGCCTTGATCCCCTCTAGCCAATCGTTTTGCTAGATGAGTTCCCGGACCGCAAAACTGATATCCCGGAATATGTAATTCGATAGGTAGCGCGTTTATCGCCCGATTTAACAAACCACAGCCTTTCTTTACTCTCGTCGGCGACATTCGCCGCAGTTTTTAATCAATGGTGCTGGACCGTCGATATGCGTTCGCTGCCAAGGGCGATTATAATGCTCCAGACACCGACGATACTGTCGAACCTCAGAATCGGCTTTTATACGCTCGGGGAGTCTGTCCCACAACTGATCAATTTGTCTCCCAAACTCTCGGAGTAGAATAATTTTTGGTATATATTTCAACTGCTCAGAGGTTATGTCTCGAATATCACAATTATCCGACAGGACCAGAAGCATTTTGAATACTGAACTGTTTTGCTTCGGTGCGGACCTATAAATAGGGCGCTTCGACGTATCAAAATCATTTTTCACAGTTCGCGGAGAGGATGCGATTCGTGCGACAACCTGTGACCATACGCGTGACAAATTTTGACGATAAATCACGAGTGATGTCTTCGAAAACAAGACGCAGACATGGTAGCATGCTACCAAACACTATACGCTGCGTCATTTGTGGCCCATCAAATTGTGGAAATACCAACGTGCTGGTGAGCTTGTTGGAAAGTCCTCACGGCGTCCGCTTCTAGAACGTGTACGTGTACTCCAAGTCGTTGCAACAGCCGAAATACCAGTATTTGGAGAATTTATTGACTCCGATCCCGAAATTCTATCGATTGTCGAGGAACTCCGCGAGGTAGGCCTCATTATATAAATTAAACCGCACACCGATGATGTGCACTGTATGCATCGAGATGCCGATCAATAAATTTGGAGTAACGCTCGAGAAGAGTGGAGCAGCTGGAATGGACTATTACAAATGGAGTGGTTTGCTTCGAAATTACATGCGAGATAACGCTCTTTGCGTGGTTGGTGCCAACTTTGATGCAAAATCACGCAAGATACGACGCGTAGCTCAACCGGTGGCCGACACCGATGCCGTCAATAAACTATACATGGAAAAGAACATTAAACTTTTGAGAGAGCAGCAGGAAGAATTAGAGAGGAAACTGATCGCGTTTCAAAGAGATATGCTGACGCTGCAAAACAGCGTTGAAAAGATATCGCAGGCGTCGAATTCTATCCCACAGCATCAGCGCTGCGAAAGAGAAGCGTGCGAGACGATTGAACTTGTCCAGAATTTTCTCGGGCCGATGGGGAGCACTTAATGCACGTGCCCGATAATTATCGCATCATTCGTGTCACACCTCTGCGATCAGACATGCAGTCATTATCGAAATCCAAGAGTAAAGAAAACCACGGTCGCAAGAAGCTACAACTCGTTGAGGAATTGCATGCTCCAGCTCGAAGACATTTTCCGCGGAGGCGCGTCATAGTGCATGGATACGATGATCTGTGGCAAGCTGACATTGTATAAATGCGTCCATACTCGCGATTCAACCAGGGTCACCACTACATACTCACCGTCATCGATGTGTTGAGCAAGTATGCATGGGCGTTACCGCTCAAGACTAAAAGTGGCGCTGAGGTGACTAAAGCGTTTGCAAAGATATTTAGAGATCGATATCCGAAAAATTTGCAAACCGATCAAGGAAAAGAATTTTACAACGCCGATGTGCATAAACTCTTGACAAAGCATGACATTAATCATTATTCGACGTATTCGGTGATGAAGGCGTCCGTCGTAGAACGTTTCAATCGAACTTTGAAGAACGATATGTGGGAACTGTTTACGGTGAATGGAACCTATAAATGGACCAATGCGCTACCAAGTCTACTTGCAGAGTATAACGCACGAAAACATAGAACCATCGGAATGCGTCCTTGCGATGTTACCCCTGCGATCGCTGATAAGCTGCTAGCCACCGTATACAGCAACATAAAGATCGCTGCTCCAGCGAGATTCAAGTTGGGCGAGTTTGTGCGCGTGAGCAAATTTAAAATCATATTCGATAAAGGCTATACGCCGAATTGGACAACGGAGGTGTTCAAGATAGCCAAAGTACAAGCAACGAATCCCGCGACGTATCTGCTGGTCGATTCCTGTGGAAAACCTGTTGCCGGAGGATTCTATGAACACGAGCTGCAACGCGCCACCGATCCTGATGTATATCTAGTGGAAAAAGTGTTGCGTAGAAAGGGGGATAAGGTGTACGTCCAAGTGGTTGGGATTTGATAAATCACACAATTCATGGATAAATAAAAATAATGTATTGAAAAAAATAATATATGGTTCAATAAATACAATGATACATATATGAATGCGTTAATAAATACAATAATAAATACAATAATAATTTTCTATACATGCGCGAAGAATTTTATATTATACAATAATTCCACTATTTATAAGAAACGAGTTAATAAATACAATTACAATTTCTATTTTTACAATAGGATATTATAATGACCCCAGGGCAGAGTGTCGATCGAATCGGGTACAATATGTCGCTTGTCGTCGTATGGGCTTAGAGCGATTTTAGATTCCGAAATGGTGTACACTTTACGACATTTAGACCGTATGCATGATTGTCTGCGAACCATTTCGATCTCCCTATGCAAACATTGCGCGTAGTCGTCGAAAGTTATCGTTCTGGCTATGACGTTGGTCTTGACGCCTTTCGCCTTTTTCGTATCTTTTTTGCCGTCTACGCGAAGTGCATACATTTTCGCTCTAAGACCTACGAATTCGGTCATTATCGCACCGTTATTTTCGTCCTTCATCAGTCCCGGAACCTTCTTATTTACGCGCGGCATATTATATGGATTGTCGGTAGGATAATCGTTCGTGTCGAATCTATCGATATTGTGTTTCATGATCTCGTAGATATCATCGCATTGAATGTGATAAATGAGACTATCTGTGTCGGTATATAGAATTTTACAATTTTTTCCATGCTTGGGCGACATGTACTCGTGGTGAAATTCGTACAAACAAATTTTTTATATGTCTAGAATGCACATACCCACGTATATCGGTTTGTTGAATTTCACCTCGAGTTTTCGCAATTCAACAGCTATTAAATTTTCCGAAAAAACACTTCTGCTGTGGAAATTCGGTTTCGCGATCATTGCCTCCGCGCCATATCGCCCTTCCCAATGTGTCAAAAGTTTTACATCCACATGGTTTCGTACATTTTCCATAGTTTTACCGAATACCGCGTTCTTCATCAATTTGTACAAATTTTTTTCAAAGTCGTTTGTCGCGCTTGTTCTAAACCGTGTATTGAGTTCGATGTAATCGCGGAGCCAGGGAGATTGAGCGAATTGAAGCACGCGGTGTATCTTTGTAATACGAAGACCGTGACGCGTGCACTGCTGCAGGTTGCGGTAATGGATGATGTAACGCTGCTTATCGTATACTGTTCGCGAAAGAGCTCGCGATGAGCGTGAGATGCCGGTGAGGTTATGTAAAGAACGCATAGTATTTATGAGCAATGTACAGTCAATGTTTATTGTACACGCGTTGAGTGAGTCCGAACATAAAAGAATTTGAGTGAGAATGAGCGGATGCACGTTGTGCAGAGAATGTACAGTTCCTGTCTCGTTGAGACGAATCGCAAAACGACGCACACGTGGCCGCGTAACTGACCACGATACACAATCGATACACGACGAGTCTGAGCACGAGATATTGAATTGAGCGGTGAGATACAAAACGGTTGAGCGTTAGCACGAGCAGAACAATGAGCCTTCACGAGTTACTTGAGAAAAAACGTTCAGTAAAACCGACGCGTCTACTTTCGTACTCTGCGTGAACAAGAAGAGCAATAGCAATATGGCCGATCGATTTCCGTTAGTCGTCTTCTCCAAAAGTCTGGAGGATCGAGCGACGTGGGGAAATGCGATTGGCAGAGCGTTCTGTCGCTGACACCTGATTGGTCGATCGATTGTGGATCGGGCTTGTCGATCCGCTGTCCAGGAGGTGCTGCGATGAGTTGGGTGTGGCGGAGATCGGAACTACCGAATCTCAAACATATACCGTCGCGAGTAACTTGTCCTGCCTGCTGCCAGGTGGTTTGGCACGCGTCGGGCAGAACGGTAGATCGGTATGAGCATCGTGCAGACGTTGCGGATATTCCAGATCTACCTCGAGAATGTACCCCATGGGCGAATCGACACCGATTGAAGACACGTCAAAATTTGCAGCATCTTCGACCCATTGAAATTAAGCGTATGGTAGGGGCTGACAGCTTGCCCATCCATACAAATTGTTCACATCAAAGTACATCAAGTACGATGACTTTTCCGATGCGTCGTAAGATGACATGTACTTGTTATTGGCATGTGCGTATCTTCCGGAACATTGGCTTAAACTCCCACGTATACCGCATTCGATAAACATGACCATATCGATGTCTGTGAGCAATTCGAGTGTAATTTTTGTATGTTTTAGCATTGCATCCCATGTGAAACCAGGTAGAGTATAATAATGCGCTGAATCTAATCCGTAACTCTTGATACAACTTTCGCGAAAATTTTCAAAAATATCTGCCAATAACAAGACATCTGTTTTCAAATACAAGTCGCTGTATTCGCCCAAGGTTCCAATCTCGAAACGCTGCCAGACAGTTTCGGCGTGTGCGTAATCGCTCTCGGATACAGTCTCACCCGTTAACGAACTGTAGAATGACTCGCGCGGCGGTAAGCATGGGTCCTGCAGTTTGTTCTCGCAATCAAGATATTCATATGGAAAGACAGCCTTTCGCGTCAATAAATTGAAATCCTCGGTGGATAATGTTTCAAATTGGGATCGTAAATTTTTAATTGATCTGTGCTAAGAAAGGATGCTAATTTGTCGAGACTGGTGTTGAGAAATTTGTACGAATCGATGAATAGCAATTTAATACAATTTCGCGAGTCTGAATCAGCCGTGTCTTCGACATTTTTTGTGAAAGAAATATACTTTTCTTTAGTTATGGGTAATACGTCAACGCTGCCTTCGAAAGTGGTAGCTATTTCCTTGATAATGAAATGTGAATCGTAGCCGGATAAATTGTGGAAAACTATGGGGATGTAAAACGCGTTTTTATAATTTAAATTGCACTCCGTATGTGCTGGGCCTCTAAACCGTCCGGACAGATGGCAATGATCCTGGACTCGTATATCGCTAGCCTCGAATGGTTCTTCGCAAATATGACAGTGTGTTGCATTGTGAAATGTCGACAACTGTTCAGGACTTAAATCTAGCATTGGAACATTACTGGCCAGAATGGGTTTGACAAAATTCGCAAATTTTTTAAGTTCATCTACGAACCATGAAACGCAATCCGCGTCGCGGCGACATCGATACGTCGATAATGATGCATCGTACAAACAATGCATATAATATGCTATGCTATGCACTTTATGGTGCTGATACGCGCATAATTTATTATTATTATTATTATTATTATTATTACCCATTCGGTGACTGTCCTCCGTTTTTTCGATGATGCACTCCAGATCTGTGTACACCACGAAGGGGAGTCGCTCCTTCCGGCAGTGGTTGTCGAAGTTGAGCAAATGTTTGCCTTCGCTGGGCAGCAGGATGGCGCAGTCATTCATCTTGCCACAGTCCAGCGAATGAAGCTCCAACTTCGCGGCAGATCCGAAATAGTGCATGCATCTGTAAACCAAAAAAATTTTTTATTTAATTTGTTTCGTGAGATATTTCAGCATTTCATATGTTTTCTATACATACCGATCGCAGATGAATTTCTTTGCCTTGTGTCTGCTCAGCTGCATACCCACCAGCCGGGACAAATTCTTGATCAGCACAAAGTGCCCTACATCGCCGTGCTCTTGATTCGGCGTGTAGAGCAGATTGACGTGTTGATCCTTCTTTTGGCTGGTGAGGCGCAGCGGAAAGACCGTCTTCGTCTTCTCCATCTCGAAGGTGTAGATGTTGACGGAGATGTTGTTGAGCCGCTCAAATTTTCCAATTTGCCCCAGGGACATTGGGAACTCAATGCCCTGGAGATTTAATATGGAAGTATAGTGCGGGTACGAACTTGGGCGATCGGCATTTCTTTCCGCAGGATGGAGAGCGGCGACCACTGCCCACGCGAAACACGCATTGTACCGGGATTGCACATTGATCGTTGCCTTCTTCAATGACAATTCCTGCGGCAACTGGATGTGACACCCCGCGCGCAGCGGATTGTACTTGTTGACATTGACGGTCAGATTCATGATTCTCGTCAATGCCCATCCGCTGTCGCGTTCCTGGAACTCTTCCAGCGATGTCAGGGTGGGTTCGATGACGCATCTCTGGTACCACTCCTGCAGATCGGATGTGCGGAAGAGTTCACAGTTTCGGGTGTTGATGCTTTTACAAGCATGCTTGTCACCCGCCACAAATTCACCGTTGAATACAGTGTTCACTTTGAGGTTTCGATGTTTCCTCAAAGTGTCCCGCACATGCTCTAGCACAATTGTCGCCGCATCCCGGAGGAAGTTGCGCGGCTCGATGTTAATCGAATTTAACACGACACCAGTTAACACGCGGCTATCGAAAGCTGTGTCTATTTCGCGCCACAAAAGTCATGTAAATGTCATGTCTTTTCCTCGCAACACGTTGCAACGATTTGAGGCTTTGTGCAGTTTTGGAACGCGCTTTTATGACCGGTGCCATGATTTGTGATCTCTGTCTTACTCTTTTGGCGTACGCCCTCCCTCCAATGCAAAAACGACGATCCGACCCAACATGGTTCTATGCAGTTTCTTCTGATACAGCAAAATTCTTTCTATGATTCACGCGTATGACGAATTAGCGCGCAAAAATCATCCGACACAGTTTCTGCTGATTCCACATAATTCTAAGATTCTACGTTCCCAAAAGTATTATATTACATTCAACACGTGTCGAGACTTTTATCCTTGAGGATGGGGCTCAAGTTACATGCAACCGTGCGATATGCTGCGACGTTAAGATTGAAATACATTATGGAAAAATTGGATGCTATAAAATAAAATGCTGTGGTGGGGGAAGCAATTTAGGTCATATTTAAGCCAGTCTCCCGAACGCTATTCCATCAATCGCTCAGTATCCACAGTGATTTTCGACGGAACAAATAGTGCTCTGAAAAAATGTGCAGTACCAGTGCCGAAGGAAACGCCGGACACATGAATTATTACGTTCCCATCATGCGAGATG
This sequence comes from Andrena chrysosceles, assembly GCA_963855975.1. Taxonomy (NCBI): domain Eukaryota; kingdom Metazoa; phylum Arthropoda; class Insecta; order Hymenoptera; family Andrenidae; genus Andrena; species Andrena chrysosceles. Next base: position 38,533,471 of record OY979766.1, on the reverse strand, counting down.
ATGGCGTAGCTCAATGCGGGGAGAATACATTTGACAGGTAAGACTTAATTTTCACATCTTCTTGAAATTTTTTTATGTTTATTCCTAATACGAGTGGACAATTTCATAGCTTTGATTGTTCTCTTAGGCCGCGCCAAGCATCGCGGATCATAGTCAGAAGATACGCATTAACATCCATGGGCAGCAAATATTTGGAAATTGGAATCAAAGTACGGCCTACGATCGATGTAGGAATTATTCTTGGCGAAAATCGTGGGATGTATCTCACGTTACTATATAATACATGGGGTGTGCTATGCAACAATCGTGATGCTGTCCTAGAACGTTCACGATTACCTGGATCACCTTCGATGCAGATGGATCAATTAACGATGGATTTTTGTGATATCTATAATTCTCTGATTGTAAAGATGATGCTACATAATAAGCCACTGTATTTCAAACCGGAAACAGTATCATTTTTATTAAATTTTGAACCATGTATAGACTATGTGTATCCGCGGCTATATCAATTTAGAAGAAATGTGAAGACGAAATTTGAAACTTTTGTTAACGTGCTACAACAGAGCGATGTTGCCTGCGAAACCTTAGGTGCGCGTCGTGCTGCTAAAATCATATGTGATAGCGAACATTACTGTGAGGATTATCATGTAGATTGCGAACTGGTAGCATGCGCCATCGATGATATTCTAGCTGATGCTCGTAGGAAGAAAAAATGTTAAATTGTATTCTTTTAAAATAAATTTCTTAAACTTATATTCTGTGTGATATCCCACTATTTATCGCGCGGTACTATTGTAAATACTTTCTAATAACCACGGGTAGCAAATATTTGGAAATTAGGATCAGCGTAGGACCTATGGCTGATGTGGAAGTTGTTCTCGGCGACAATCGAGGGAATCATCTCATATTATCATGGTATACGTGGTGTGCACTAGCCGCAACAAGTACAACCATCGAACAACGTGCACAATTACCTGGATCAGAATCGCTACGGATTAATGAATTATCGGTTGATTTTTGTCGGATGTATGATTCTCCGATTGTAAAGATGACACTAGATACTAAGTCGCTGTATTTCAAACCGAATACAGTAACATATTTGTTTAATCTTGAGCCGTATGTAAACTATGTGTATCTGCGATTACATGAAACTGCAGAAGATGTGAGGATGAAATTTTCAAATTTTGTCAACGTACTACAGCAGAGCGATGTTGCCTGCGAAACCTTAGATGCGCGTCGTGCTGCCAAAATCATACGTGATAGCGACTATTTCGATGCGGCGTATCTTGTAGATCGCGAACTGGTAGCATGTGCAATCAACGATAATCTAGCTGATGCTTGTATGAAAAAATGTTAAATTATATTCTATTCATTTTAAATAAAATTTTTTAAACGTATATTATTTCTCCATTTTATTCACCCGTCTTCCTCCTTCTGTCCTCGCCACTTAATTCTAAGATTTGCTGACGTCGCATAATTCTATTTCATTCTTACTTTTGCAAAGCTATGCACTTCTCAGTTTCATGATGGGTAGGGTTTTTTATACATATGCGAGCCAGGAGATGTAGCGAGACCAGTTGCTCATCAATCTTTAAGGTCATTCAAAAGTCTGATTTCTGTGAAAAGTTTTTGTGTAACACTTTTTTTCATTTTAAGTGAAATTGCTTTGAAGAAGATTGCTTTCCAAGGATATCGTCAGTCGTTCAAGGCATAGAAAATACAATCGAATAATACCGTGACTTTCCATTATCATATTTTTTTTCTTTTAGCGAATCGCTGTGTCAGTAACTTTGAGAATTATAAGAAAAATCGGTTTCAGATTATGTCATTGCCCATAAATTTGGAACGTCCAGCTACCGCTACGATCACCGCTGCTGCGACCATTATTCATTCATCCAGTCCGAAAGTGTATGTGGCGTGTCGAAATGTTGCGGTTCAAACCGAAGAAATTCGATGCCCAGAACTTTATGAGGCGGAAGCTAATCAGGATGGTGACATTCATTTAAAAGTATTTCGCAACCTAACGAATGGCCATGCGTATGAGTACCTCGATGATGAGCAATATTGGTTGCGCATGATGATGATGATGATGATTATTATATACGTAGGAATATAGCTCGGCGGAATCGTGAGGGTGTTCCAAAGAGCATGGTTTGGCGAAACGTGAAAACAGAGATTGATGATGAATCCATTTTCGCGAATAAAATATCGGGGCTTTGGGCTAGCGTTGTTGCAGTTCAAACTGACCCTGCGCAAGTTCCTGTAGATTTATCATTAAATAAGCTATTTGCTGATGATGTTATCGAGTGGGATAATTAAGCCAAAACCACTCGCCACCTGCGTCCTTAGAATCGTTTATATTTTTTTATATTTTTCTATTTTTCTATTTTCTATTCTAGTTTTATATTCTATGTAACAATATATATATCTTAAACGTATATTATTTCTCCATTTTATTTACCCATCCTTCTCCTTTCACCACTTAATTCTAAGATTTGCAGACACTGCATAATTCTATTTCCCTCGAGCGTTCTTCGCGTCGTTGAATGGCGTCATCACATGCAGGTGTCCCGGGGAGGACTCATATTACACACGATCGCGCGATACGCTGCGACGTTAAATCGGAACGCTTTAGAATACTGTTAGCTTTAGAATAAAAATATGTGTTCGTATCGCTATGTTGCGCTGCCTCTTTCCCTCTCTCGAATTTAGCTTTAAAATATTGCTCTCTCTTTCCGACCCTCCGAAGACGTGGTGTGAAAACGTCGATCTTTCCCGACATTGTCCGAAACAATTTCCAATAAAAATAAATTATTATTTCTCTGCGTTGGAAATGTCTGTATGTCGCATATTGGTTTGGAAAAAATATTTGGGGAAAAAAATTTCTGGGGAGCGGATCGAGTCTGAAAAAGAGGTTTTTCATACAGGATCCGCCCCCCCCCAGAAATTTTTTAGAGGGTCATTCACTCCATCCGGTTAGGTCTAAAAAGTTTTCGGCGGTGGGCCCGGTCTCCGCGGCGGCTCGGCCTGGAGTGATCCCCTCCACGATTGTGGCTTCCCCCACTCCGCGGCACTTGCGCGCGCAACCGGTCTTCCTCTCCCCGTTGGCCCCGCGCCCATGTTTCCCTCTGCAGCGCTCCCCCGCGCGCCCTCACTTCCCCCCGCCTCCGCGCTCCCCTCAGAGGACCTGAGTTAGAATCCCCTTTGCCTTACTACTATTAAACATGATTATGTGCTTGATTTTGCCGATCCATCCGAACCACATGGTGCACAAGTTGTAGTGTACATTATGTCTGCAGAAGAAGAAGAAGACAGTTTTGGCCCTGCAGAATGTACTGTTGATGATGAAGGCGGAAAAGTTGACTTAAGTTATAAGAGAAAAACAGTAACGTTTTGGAAAAGTGGAAAAAAGGCACGTCGATCGCTTACCAGTGTACAGAAAAATTATCGCATGGTTAAATCTTTGCCGCAGCTATACAGGTGGGAGGCGAGTGTAGAGAGAGAGGTGGAACAAATGCAGATAAATTTGCATTTATTGCAGAATATGTACTGCAAAAGTTTGAAGAAGCTTGTGACAGAAGATCTATTATTCATGACATGAATTTAAGATTGTGGGCCTTGGAGGCAAAAAACCAGGTGGACCTACTCCAATTTGTGGCAAGTAAATAGTGGATTTGGAACTTTAAGACTGCGCATAGAATTGTGTACCGCAAGATAACAACATTCAGGGTGCAATTTACGTTTGAAGTTATTGACAATATCAAAAATATCACAGAATCGTTTGTTTCTCGTGTAAAGTCTAACATCCCAGCTGTCGAGGTTGAAGAAATTTATAATGCAGACGAAAGTGGCTTCAACCTTGAAATACATTCTGGGCAAACATTGGCGAAATTAGGAATGAAAACGGTAAAAGCGACGATTCAATCGGTATCTTCTACAACACATAGCTACACCATAATGCCTATTATATCCGCAAGCGGACGTCTTCTTTCGCCACTATACATAGTTTTGAAGGAATCTACAGGAACACTTGGTCCGATAGTGCAAAGAACTCTGTTCCGTCCGGTTAATATTTACATCGGAGCTTCAAAGTCAGGAAAACTCACGTCTGAACATTTTAAAACATGGTTTAGCGAAGCATGCTCCTACTCGACTCGTGGACGGGACACTGCCCAAATGAGTTACAGCAATTGATTCCACAAGACAAGGAAGTAACTTTTTCAATGATTCCAAAAAAAAAACGACGGGCATCGTTCAGCCTTTAGATGTGTTTGGATTCCGGATTTGGAAAAATATTTGTGGGGAGCCGGCTTTTATGCGATGTGCATGGTGTGGCAACATCTTGTATTTATTATATTAAAAAATATTTTTTAAGAATAAGAAATATTACAAAAAATAATAATATGAAATTAAATACGTTGTAAAATTAATTTATCATCAATCATCTGTTTTTGAAGAATTGAAATCTATTCTTTCTAAAAAATTTCTTTTAGAAGCTATATTAACAGCACTTGACTTTCTTTTCAGCTTTAACTTTTCAGGTATAACGTTTTTTTGGCGTTCTCTTTTAATTTTTCTTCCCTGACTTTGGCTTTTTCTTTTTGTTTTCTTTCCTTTCCTATTTTTATTTGCTCCTTCTTTAATTTGTTTTCCTCAGTATTAATCTTACATTGCAAGATTCTTTCTTTTCTTTCTAATTCTTTATTCGCTTTTTCTTCTCTACGTTTCTCTTCAAGTTCTCTCCATTTCGAAGAGGTAATGACATATGGTAATTGCCGTTTCTCCTCTGTTTTGGTGTTTCCGACCGATCCACTTGACGGCCAAAGCAAATGTTTATCCCAAATGTGACTAACATTATTAGCTGACTTAGACTGAGGATTAATTACTCCTATTCCTTTACTACGGTAATGGTTTCAGGTGTTACAAGTTCTGTAAAGATATTTTATATTAAAATAAAAGGATGTAGGTATCTAGTTTATAATCAGCAAAACTCATCATCATTTATGCTCGATAAAACATTAACATGCTCACTATCTGAAGAATTAGTTTCAGTATTCAGCGCATGCATCCCGTTACCATTATCAGAACTATTTCTATTATAAGTTTCCATAGCATTCTTTATATTTAAATCAGGCAAACTCATTACAGTCTCATTCATTCCAGCACTGACTTTGTCAGGATTAGGAGATAAATTTTCTTCAATCTCATTACTCGGAACTAAGTTACTATGTACAGGACTATAATTATTTTCAAAATTATCAATATTCAATATCTCACTTATATTACAAACTTCCACAATGGGCATATCCAAAATATTAAATATACTATTTTCATCTTCATGCACTTCACCAATTACCTTTCCTATATTTAAATGTGTTAAATTAGGCACATCATTAATATTAATTGTATCATTGTGTATCAAAGGATCGTTTTCGAGCTTATCAATACAAATCTTCCATAATGCATACACAGAGACATTGGATGATTCATTTGTGTTTCTTGCGTTTTCAAATACCTGTATTTTTTCTTTAGGAATAAACTGATCAAAAAATTGTTTAGTACACACAAAAGCATTATGTGTAAGAGGATTACTTGAATTTACAACGGCATTTGCAGAATGTAATTCTTTTCTTCTAGTTGAAATACATTTCTGATAATCAGGTGCGTTTACGTCAAATGGATATAAGCCACAAACTTTAAATCCATTTTTTATGGTCGTATCATTCAGTTGGTTGAAAGCTTTTTTAAACAATGGAGCAAAAGTTTCCTTCGTAATTGATTTTTGAGTAATTTGTTTATAATCCTGAACTACTTGTCTCCATTTTAATTTTAAAGATCTAAATATTGCAACATCACACGGTTGCATTATGTGAGTGGCGTTGGGATATAAAGAAAAAAGAATAATCGTATGTTTTATATAAAAATCACTAAGTTCTAACGTCAAATACGAGTTGTGACCATCAAGGAAGTATATTATAGGAAACTCTACTCCATTACTCGTGCATCATGGGTAAAAAATGTTGGCGATATATTCATAGGTTAATGTTTCCTTTTCTTTTCTAGATCTAACGATCTAACGATCTAACATTTCAATTTTTGCGAAAATTGACAAAATGGCAGATGTTTTAAAAATAGTGGTCAAATTTCGACAAAAAAGGTGTGATCTTTTTGTTTATATTTTATACAATAATAAAAAAATTTAAAATGTTGGATCGTCAATGCCTAAGAAATATATTATAGTTTATGACATTTTTTGGGCTTTTGATACAGTTCATCCGATTTCCCGGAATCCGGCCCACCAATTGACCATCCCGAAAAATTTAAATGGAGACATTGCACGGTGTACAAATGTTATTTTGTAAATATTATATGCTTTTCTTATAGCTCATAATATAGTAAAATACAAAACCTTATATTAATCGATTGTTTACTTTTCTTATTATCGTCGTCTAAAAATCGTCCGCTTTCATGGCCCGTTACTGTGTCCTAACCCCTTAAGTACTTTTTGTACGAAATTCTTTACTTCATTGGGATGCATTGGGAAACCCAATTTAGTCTTATTTAGGATCCATTCCTTTAAACGACATTCTTCTTCAATAGTTAAAATTGGCTTTGGACCCTTCTTGCATTGTTCTGGGGCTTTTCCAGTTAATTTGGCATGTAGGGTAGACTTTGGAATGCCATACTCTTTCGTAACTTTTCCTAAACTTCTTCCTTTTCTGATTTCTTTCAGAGCGTTGTCAACGTCATTCTCTGAATACTGGTGTAACTTATATGGTTTTTTGTTGCACGTCATTTTAATGAAGGAAAAAAATACTTAAGCCTACAAAATATAAAAATAAAAAATAAGGTAGAAATACCTAAAGGACTACTAAGAAAGTGGCATAATAAATTTGACATGTTAACCTTATCATCTTCGAAAGTCTTATTATAAACAAGGAGAAGGAATAAAGAAGAATAAAGAAGAAGGGCTTCGTGTTCAACCTCCCAATATTCCCCAACAGTGTCACAGTTCTAACCGCCTCGCCACCCAGGACGTGACATTTAAATAATTATTAATTAAGTTTATTAACGAAAAAAGAAAGGGGCAGTTTTGGGGGTTTGTTACACATGTGGGATGAAATGAGTAAATATGTATCTAGACATTCCTTTTCTTGTACCCGATTGATTATGTCTTTATGATGTCTTTATGGAAATGAATATAAATATGATATAGCGAACTATAATTCATAAAATAAGGTTATTATTATTAAAGTTACTTAAACCTTAATAAATAAACGACACAAGCATCGCGTCGTTTTCTTATTTTCTTAAAAAGAAATATAGTTTTTTTAAATAGATTTGGGAAGTCGAAATTATGGTCAAATGTAATATTTATATAAATACTATGAATAAATTGAGACAACAAAACACACTTTCAAATATCTGTAGTAATTTCCGTGTCATATAAATACTGGTTCTATGTATCTAGATCATTTTGAAGGCTAGCCGGTTTCACTCTCTGTGTCTACATCACATTCTGGTGTGTTCTGCATGTCCAATAATTCTTCTAAATTTTCTTCATTGACTTCTTTATTTAATAACAAAAGTACTTCGGGGAGCATTAATTATTTTATCTTTTGTCTGCAATGTGTGATCTAATATTTGAAATCAGAGGATCAGATGAAATTAAGAGATTGTGGAAAATATCCTCATATGTGCGTTTTCTGTTTATTTTTTGACTGGTTATTAGTTCAGGATCAACAAAAAATCACAAGAACAAAATAGTTTATGTGTGTAATATTTATGCCACTTTTGATAAAGATATGATAGGTCACATACAAGAAGTTTGAATGTCCAGCAATTTATACGTTTCGTCCCACTGTCTGTTTTACTTTCCTTTCTCATATTCATTTTTGCAGAAAATAATAGTTCATCTCCTGAAGCCCTTTATATTTGCACCGAAAACCAGACAAAACTATTTTTAAATTTACGAAATTTTCAAAGTCTCATAACTTTGCTAAAATTCATCCAAAGTTGATGAAACAAAAACCATTTTAAAGTTTGAACTTTCTACTTTTCGACTCGTTGAATCACATTTATTGAAATGGGTGTCCAGGGGGTAAAATCCGCCCTCAAAGAAGAGTGTGCCAAACTGCAAAAATTTGTTGATGTTTGTTAAATGCTAGAGAGTGCAAACAATATTTATTGCAATTTTTATGTTCACTGTCGAAAAGTATGATCATTTGCTTTTAAAATAAGTTAAACCTCATCAAAATAGGATGTTTTTTAACAAAGATACGGTTATGTCCAGAGATGTCTACGTTTCGTCCCACTGTGCGACTGGTCGCTAGACTCTCTTCGAGGGCAGTCTAGCGACCGGTGGTCGCAGTGCCCAGTCTGCGACTAGGTACAGTAATTCGTCGTAATAGTCCCGACGAACGGGGCTGGCGACGGGACAATAACGCGTTGCGGACACTATTTCCTTAGAGTAGTATATGCTCTAAGACTATTCCGTGCGGCCGATGCCGCGAGTGAGAAAACCCAAAAGCTGAGCGAGAGGGAACGAAACAGTTGACACGAAGTTGCCGTCGTCTCTTTCGTCCTCCCACTCTCGACCGAAGGAATCCAAGAAATGGTGGGGATAGTGAGCGGGACTATTACGCATGGTAAAAACGGGACAATAACGACGAATTACTGTATAATGGGAAACAGACCCTATCGCATTGTGTTGCGTCTCGAGTAGCCTAGGTTGGTACTCAAACAGACTCACGTCTGGCTCCTACGTCTGGGGCATACCCGACGATCGCAGTTGCTTGTAAGAGAACAGATGCATGCTTCCCCATTGCACCAGTATCCTGGGACCTGTCGCAGCTAGAAGATCCCGACTTAAGGGGGGAAATAACTGTGACGGTCCGAAATGTAAGGGTGTTTCCGGGGAATTTATTTCAACCAAACAACGCAAGTAAATCAATTTATTGCTTAGTATAGTTAATAGTGTATATATCGAAGGGTAAGAAATTTTTTTTTCAATCAAATTCATAAATCCGTTTCCTGTATACACTTCGTCAAAATTTGCGCTCCGGCAAAAACATGCTAGTCGAGTTGACAGTCCCCAGGCCATATGGTTAACCGGAATTCCAAAAAAACAATCATATTTAGAAACTAGAAGTCTACCTCTATTACGTGACGATCAAAAAATGTCAAAATTGTAAAAAATAACAAAATGGCGGACCACTGAAAAAAAGTCATGTTTTCGGGGTACAAAATTGGGCAAATGTTGCTAAAAAAAAAATAGAAGCAGGTCGAAAATTGAAAAAAGCTGATCGTCACGTAATAGCGACGGTTTTTTCATACAATAAATGACCTTGCTCATGTCAATTGGACGTATAGTTTTCTCTGTAGACTGTCAACGCGGTTGCAAAATGTCATTCTGAGGAAAACGCGTCCAATGTTCCGCGTGGCACAGTCGCGTGTTTGACACCGCTTCACGAAAAACACCATATCTCCGTCAATTTTGCGAATTTCTTCATAAAATTTGGAGAGAACATTCTTGAAACGTACGCCTTGCAGAAAATGTAAAGAGAGATAAAAAAAATTCAGATTTCTGACAGTTGTCACCCCTCTTAACGGAATAGTGTCCGCATCGCGTTGTTGTCCCGCCGTCAACCCCGTTCGTCGAGACTATTACGACGAATTAGGGGAAAGTGGGGCATAACCGGATACCTAATGTATTTTTCCTGCTAGCATAAAGTCAGACGGCAAAATAAACTTTGGACACCGCTAGAAATCTTAATTGGACCTCACAGAATCAGAAAATGAGAATTCTTATATGAAAAAACTATTTGGCTCACAGGAAAACAAGTTTTCTCGAAAGTATGCAAATACCCGGTTTTACCCCATAGGTGTGGGTAATACCGGGTACCTATTAAAATACGCATAAAATATGATATAATTATAAAATCTTTACTGCTATTATTTTAGAAACCATAAAGGAAGGTTTTTTATAAATATCAATTTGTATATCAGTTTATTTTAATTTATTCAGTGTACAGAAATCACAAATAATATGCTACCTCCATTGATGCTGACGTTCTCATTACTGCTACGAAAAAAACTCATAGCACCTTTTTTGTAAAGAATTTCCTAAGCTATGAATTGTATAATAACTATTTTTGTCGCAAAACAGCTATATAACGAGATATTCGCGAAAAACAGTTATTTTTTTCAACCCTCTGTAAAATTTTTAGCGGCGGTCGGATTGGTGGGGACTTTTGACATATTGTTTAAAACGACATATTGTTTAAAATTTAGATTAATGGGATTTATTCCGAAAACAGAGCCTAATGTCACTAGACTAATACATAGAACCTGGGGCAAAACCGGGTACCCGGTAATCAAATACCCAGTTTTGCCCCAAATGAGGTGATTTACTAAACATTAAATATTTACACTTCAACATGCGATAAAGAACCGGATAAAACGGCAAAATACTGTGAAAAGTCTACAGAATACAATGCAGTACTTACCGTAATCGATTCTTTAAATCCAAGTGGTATAAAAAAGGCAATTCACCAACGCAACACTGGAACTTTTCAACACGAAATTTTTAAACTTCTCTAAATGAAAAACTACGACGGTCTTTGCTCTACGATTGATCTCATTCCGTCGCGAGGTCTACCCGAATGTAACACCATACGTTGGCTGCATATCGCAGCTCTTGTCTTAGAAAAGCAGTGGTACCCGGTCTGACCCGCGTACCCGGTTTTGCCCCACTTTCCCCTACTGTATTATTAAATTTTTTAATATAAGCGTTTCTAACATACACTTTGCGGCTTTGCTAGAGTTTTCTGAAATTATATTTTAAGTCTTATAACGATCCGTTGATATTTCCTCAAGTTATTGCAATTTATGTTTAAAGAAATATTGACTTTGGATGATGAGAAATGTTTGGTTTACTATTGCTAGCTCGAATACTAATGATTGGATAAACAAACTGTAAATAGAAAGAATGTGTGTTGTGGCAACACTATATTTTTTAAAATACAGATTAACAACACTTAATTTTCCAATCCTTTTTAGCGTTTGGACAATAATTTTTCGCATTCTTGAGCCCCTGTCCCCTTACTGCATCCGACCCTTCATTACTGTGCTGCACGTTAAAAAAACTGCATCGAAATTGGTCCATTAGTTCCCGATTGTAAGTGATGATGTAACTCTGAGGTAAGGTAAGGTGACAGCGGAAGTATTTTATACATGTACCTACCTACGTAGAGAAAAGGGGAGAAGACGAAGAAGCAAAGTGAAAAAGAGATAAAGATAATTTTCATTCGTTACTTTGAATGAAAGAAATTTATAATCAATTTCTACACAATATTGAAGTATTTTAAATAAAATTGTTTGATCTGTAACCTCTTTCATATTACAGAGCGTAGAAGTAAATAATTAATAAAAAAATTTCAAAAAAGTAAAAAAATTACGCCAAGTTCATGAAAAAATCGAGGACCGAAAAGAGTACCTAAATCACAAAAAGAATAGAAGAAAATATACGATCTGGTAAACTTGTCGATTAGCAGGACCATCACCGATTTCGATGCCCTTGAAGTATGTTGTAGGGGATATGATTCTGAACAACTTTTTCCTATACATGTTAGCGGTAATTAAGGAAATAATTATTCGTCTTTAACACCACACTCTTTTTATGTAAGATAGAAGATGATCGTACAGTTTATACTAATGGAAGTATTGAATATACATCGGTAGAGCGACACGACGCGAGACGTTACCTCTAAGGGCTGGTACTGGTGAGTGAGAGTGCGCGTCACCTCTGGAGAGCTATTTACACAGCCCTCTCAGAGGGACGCGTCCCTCAAGCGACGCCAAAAACGCGCGGGAAATTCTGGTCGCGAAAAGCGCGTCCGCACGCCGAAAATCTCTTACCTGGACAAGTCTGGCTGCCAGATGCGTAGTGTTGGCCATAGCCTGACTCACCCAGACACACGGGGGAAAACCCGGGCTTCCAACGCATAACGGTAAAATCGCCCCTTGTTCAAGCGAACGAACTAGCGCCGAAGCCGCTACACATGTAATCGTCGGTCGGCCCTAGTTTCCGAAATATTTGCCAAAATCTTCGGCAGTTGGCCTTACTTTCTAAGATATACAGTATTGTCTCCTTATGGACTCGGTTTGGTGTACACGATGTGCGTTTTTCGCTATCCCCACCACTTCTGTCTCACTCTTGTCCGACGAAGGCGAGAGCGAGATGGAACGAGAGCGAGCGAGAGGCACTGGAAGCGAGCAAGGGCGGTACGAGACAAACGACGCGTTGATGTTTTGTCTCACTCCGTCTTTCGGATGCCGTGACACTCCGTCCTTTGCGTGCGCGACGGGCGTGCGCAATGGTCACGTCCCATAATGTGAGCACGGGAACTGTTTCGCAAAATCTTGACGCAGGCACGGCTCAAATCTTTTTTGCGCCCTATGCGAACTTGTGAAATAACGCCCTATATTATAATACATTTATTTGAGTTTATTGATGACCTTACTCTGAATTTTTATTCGTAGCTTAAAACAGTTGCAGTACAATTAGTAATATTTTATTTTAAAGTTTATTTTCAACAATACCAGCAATGAAAATACCATTTTGCACCTCTTGTCGACTTTCCGTCTTAGGCAGTCGCTAATAGGGACATGCCAAGCTTACAGGCAGCGATCAGTATGTACATAGCCAAAGAAAATACATATATAACGCGTCTTAGACTAAATAAATCATTTATATGTACTTTTGAAAAATGAAATTCGTATATTTTCTACTTTATGTACATATTTGTAACAAATTTGTCAAATTTCCTAGATGAAAGGAAAGACAACTTTGACGTCCTTCGTACAATTACAATTTTCCCTTAAATATTAATAGGTACTCCATTATTATACGTATCTATATGTAATATAGAAAATACATATATGAATTAACGTATTTACATAATTGTAAGGCATTACATATTACCATGATAATTACTTTAATATTTCGGTACAATATGTTCGTACGTAATACGCACCTGGTTCCTCTTGTCTGATAAGATCGATTCTTCAGGGCCAATCTGCATCCTCCTCGAACGATTTTCTTACAGGGGAACACTAGATAACAGACAGTGTCGGTTTTATAAGGTCCAACTGACGCGCATGCACCTCAGAGTTTCCTCTATAGCAGCTTTTAACCAGGCAAGATGGAGTGAGCTTCAATACTTTTCTAGCGAACCACCGTGCAGGCCACAGGGAGGACGGAAAGAAGAGTGAGTGCCGAGAGACCACGTCTTGCTTGACTCAATGGGGTCACCGTAAGCAATTTTTCTATAGGGTAGGCCGTCAAGTCACGAATTATTATATACGTTCGCAACTGTAGGGACCTACCCATGTGGTGTGCCAGCAGCAAGCGACGCAACGGGAGAAAAACGGACACCCATCTTTCCCCGTACCTCGCCCCAGGATGCTTAAACTTCGGTGATTTGGACGAGAACCTTTTTTCTCAAGAACATTTATTTACATATCATTAACATGTATAAAAATATAAACAGACAATGAACGTTGTACTATATTTCTTAACTTACATATTCAGTCTTTTGTAGTTCCTATCCCTAAGAGATTTACCTACCCTTTCTACCTTTTACCTGCCCGTATGAATATTATAGCTAATACGGAAATAATATTTATCTTTGGAGCGTATACACATTGCGGTTGGATGCATATTTTCAGGTACGGTATTATTGCCACTGATATCCATTATTATGTAGGAAAACTTATTCTAAAAACCTACTTGCTATCTGCGCAGGTATAAATACTGACCCTGTATGTGTGATTAATACTTATCTATGCTTATGCAAATTTTGCTAGTGATTTAATACTATTTTGTTTAACTAAGTTGTAACTAAGTCTAAATCTCCAAAAGGATACTTATGTACTATTCTTCCCTCTTTGGCCGCTGCAATGTAATTAGGGATTATGTTCTCTAAAAGTGAATTGTCTCTTAATTGAGTACTATAAAATTTCTGTGCAGTTTCTTTTATATAGTCACCTATGTAATCTATATTTGCTTCTGTGTGTAGATCTTTTATTTGAGTGTACCTATCCTTATTTAATATTAGTCTTAGACATTTGTTCTGGAATCGTTGCAATGGAATAAAATTACTTTTGGCTGCGGTTCTCCATATAGGTGCAGCGTAGAGTAATATAGGCCTTATTATTACCTTGTAGATTAGTAGTTTGTTGTTGCGACCTAGTTTTGAATTTCTGACTAATAGCGAGTAAAGGTTTTTTGTAGCAGCATACCCTTTCATTATGATGTTTTTCAGGTTTTGTTTGTAGATCAGTTTGGAATCTAACATAACCCCAAGACACTTTGCTTGATTTGTATTTCTGTGTTGTATATTTTCATTGGTTGGAAGATTTTGTTGCATGTGTACTTCTTGGTGAATATTATTGCTTCTGTTTTTTCAGCGTTTAATGAAATTTTCCATTTTTTATAGAAATTCTCTAGTTGTGTGATATGAATTTGTATTTGTTTTGCAGCTATTGCTGCATGAAATGATTGTGCGTAAACTGCTGTGTCGTCAGCATATAAGGCTATTTGTGTTTTTGAAAATGTCGGTATATCATTGAGATATATGTTAAATAGCACTGGTCCTAGTATCGATCCTTGTGGTACTCCTGCTGTTATTGATTTGTACCCTGATAACCACATCTGAGGCGCAGAGCCTGACGTCAGATCCGTAGTCATCTATGTCCGTATTAGGATACGTTCTGAGGTACAGAGCCTGAAATCAGGACCCTGACGTCAGATGGGCAGCAGATTCGCATCAGATCCTGCCGTTCGCCTGGCACGTATAACAGCGCCATCTGAAGGCCAGAATTACCAAACTATTCCCTACGCGTGACGCCACACGGCTGTCCCTACCCTTACATAACCATCAAGCAAATTCTACAGTTTATTAAATAATTAATGCTACTTATTTCAAAAAGTATTTATTCTTTTTTTATTAATATACATGATCGGTGATTACAATTGTTACAAAATAATAATAATAATAGACTTTATTATACCCCTAGGGGTTATAATCTCCCATATACAAACAACTCCTTATACACACCTTAGGCTTAGTACTACCTTAACCTACACCTTATCCGCCTACTACTTATTCCTAAACCCTATTTACAATTTCACAAATTCTCCCGCTTCCATCGCTTTCTCGCTCGCTCGCTCGCCCGCTCTCCCCTCTCCGTTCCCCCTCCTGGACCTCCGCTTCCACTCGCCGCCCTTTCGTTCTCATCTCCACATTCATCCCCCGAACCTCTCATAAACATCCCTCTCTCCTCTCCTCAATTCTCCTCAACCATTCCTCTCCCTCCCCCTCCTCCCCCAACACCTCGTCCACCACCTCCTGCCACCCCCTTTCTCCCCCCCATCCCATACAAACCTCCCAAACGTGTTCCCACGATTCTTCCTCCCATCCACACACCCTGCACATTCTTT
This sequence comes from Andrena chrysosceles, assembly GCA_963855975.1. Taxonomy (NCBI): domain Eukaryota; kingdom Metazoa; phylum Arthropoda; class Insecta; order Hymenoptera; family Andrenidae; genus Andrena; species Andrena chrysosceles. The sequence continues at coordinate 38,517,963 of OY979766.1, read as the reverse complement.
TCCCCTCCTCTTCCCAATATCTACCCCCTCTCATTCCATTCCCCAACCTGAATCTGGCTACCCTTTGCCACCTACTCTCTCCCCACCCCTTCTTTAAATAACCCGGTACCCCCGGACCCTTTACCCTGCCATACCACTTATTATATTTCCCCTCACCTATCCTCCTCCATCTCTCCTCCTCCTGCAACTTTCTTTCTCTTCCCACTATCTCCTCCCCTCTAATCTCCCCCCTTTCCCTCCCCTTTCCACCTCCTCTACTGTCCACCCCCTTTCCCCGAAGAATTGCTCCCTTTCCTTTTCCCACCCCTCTAGCACCTTTCCTCTCTTGAACCTCCCCTTCATCTCCTTCCAACATGCCCTCGCTAGCTCCCCTCCTTGCCCCTCGTCTAACTTCCTCTCGAATCCCCACGCCCTCATCCCTGCCTTACCCCTCAGCAACCCACTTTGCAACTCTTCCCTGACCAAGTACCCCGGCGTGTTTCTTTCGAACCCCAAAACCCACTTCAAAAACCTCTCCTGTAGCGCCTCCACCTTCCCTCTTTCCTTCCACCCCCACACCTCCACCCCATAACCCACCACCGCCCACACCAACTTGTCAAATAACCAGATCCTTCTGCCCCAATCCTTTCCAAATAATCTTTTTCCCATCCCCCACACCTTCCCAATTACCGCTGCCCCTTTCCTTACTCTCTCCTCTACATGCTGTTGCTGTCCCCCATTCCCCATTACCGTATACCCCAAATACTTATAACTCTTTACCTCTTCGAGCTCTTTCCCCTTCCATCTCCAGGTCATTTTCTTCCACCTTCCCCCACCCCTCCTACACCTCATCACCTTTGTTTTGTCCACATTTACTTGCAGGCCCTTCCTCTCTACGTACCTTTCTAACTTCCCTATCATTCCCCTCATCCCTTCCTCATCTTCCGCTAGCATAGCCACATCATCAGCATATGCTAGCGTGAATATCTTTCTCTCCCCAACCCTTACCCCCCCCATCCCCCTTTCTCCAGTTCCTCATCCAAGTCCGCTATCAGCAAGGTGAATAAGCTAGGGCTCAATGAACACCCTTGCCTCACCCCCCTTGCTGTCCAAAACCTCTCCCCCTCCTCATCCCCCACTCTTACCCTACCTACCGTCTCCCTTAACACCTCTCCACATCTCTCCACCAGCCCTTCCCTTAGCCCCCTCCCCCTCAACGCCTTCAACAACACTCCCCTGTCCACCGAGTCAAACGCGGCCTTCATGTCCACGAACAGGACTACCATTTTTCTACCCTTCCTTACTACCTGCCTGTTCACTAGGTAGTTCAGCACGTATATATTGTCTACGCACCCTACCCCCCTCCTAAACCCCGTTTCCTAAACCACGCGATTCTGAGCAACAATATTCAGACAAATCATCTCGACGTATCCATAAGGTAAACGTCATTATGGAATTGAATAATTTCCAATTATCTACGTCGCGGAAATCGAGATTTACATTATTATCTACAAGATAGAAAAGTAGGGTTACGCGCGACATGCGAATGTTTGGCGTCTTGTTTAGTAGATAATAATTTAACATATGTTTTCTTATAAATGTTAATGTTCGCAGGAGCATGCATGATCGCCTAGGGTGTGTACTGTGTGGAGATGAAGCTGAATTAAGTATCGCATGTATCCTGTTTATTCATACGTTACGTTTAATTTTATACTAATATTGTGTTTGTTTTCAGCGCTTACACAAAAAAGAAGTTGAAAATATTGAATGAAATTTTCTGATATCGCCCCTACTAGGTACCAGTGGTTATGGGACGTGGATTTGTAAATTTAAATGTTGAAAGTCCCTCTTTGGATTTATATGGGCTACTTATATTATTTTGTAACAATTGTAATCACCGATCATGTATATTAATAAAAAAAGTATAAATACTTTTTGAAATAAGTAGCATTAATTAATAAACTGTAGAATTTGCTTGATGGTTATGTAAGGGTAGGGACAGCCGTGTGGCGTCACGCGTAGGGAATAGTTTGGTAATTCTGGCCTTCAGATGGCGCTGTTATACGTGTCAGGCGAACGGCAGGATCTGATGCGAATCTGCTGCCCATCTGACGTCAGGGTCCTGATGTCAGGCTCTATACCTTAGAACGTATCCTAATGCGGACATAGATGACTACGGATCTGACGTCAGGCTCTGCGCTCTCACGGGAGACCCTGCTGCCAATCTGACGTCAGATCGTATACATCTGGTTATCAGGGTAACTGGTTAAGGCACAATTTATCGCCACTTTAAAGCCTCTGTGACGCATGTAAGAATATATGAGTTTTATGATTGTAGGCGGGTATTTAAACTGGATGAGTTTGTATATTAATCCATCTATCCATACTTTATCAAAAGCTTTTTCTATATCGAGTAGTAACATTGTTGTTATTTTATTCCTATTAAAGCCAGTGATGATATCATTTGTGATTCTTAGAATTTGCTGTGCAGTGTTATGTTTCTGTCTAAATCCAAATTGTTGACTAATTAATATGTTGTGTCTTTTTTCATGTTTCTGTAACCTTTTAAGTATTATTTTTTCTATGACTTTTGCTAGTGAGGGAAGTAGACTTATGGGTCTATAGCCACTAGGCATGCTTTCTGGTTTTCCTGGCTTTAATACTGGAATTACATGTGCTAATTTCCATTGTTGTGGGAAATAACTCATCTTGAATATAGCGTTTGTGATGTACATGAGTTGCACTATGGCTTTCCTGCTTAGGTGCTTCAAAACTATATTCTGAATTTGATCCAGTCCTGGTGCTTTTAACGATGGTAGTCGTTTAATGATGGCTGCCACCTCTTTCGGTGAGGTAATAAAGTTTTTCCAATCTTCTGTTTCCGCTTCATGTTCCCACAGGTAGTCCATTACAGTTTCTATTAGTTGCTCTTGTTCATGTGTGTTGTGCATTAATTCTATGGAATGAGCCTTTATGAATTGGTTTGCCAGCAGTTCTGCTTTTTCTTTGCCCGTTGTTGCTGTGCTGCTGTTGTCTTGTAGCGTATGACTTTTTATGATTTCTTAAGTGCCTTCGTCATTTTCCATAGTGAGTTATCCTTGGGATTTAGGCTGTTTAATTTATTTTCCCATTTTACGTTACGATGCTCTCTTATTCTTTTATTGATTATGCGTGTTAATCTAATATACTGAGTTTTTAGATGATTTTGTCTTGTTCTTTGTCAAATTTTTCGAATTTTGTTTCTTCTTTTAATACAGTCAATTATATCATTGGGCAGGTCGTCCTTTATTGCATTTGCATTTTTCTTATTGATAACATTATTCATAGTCTTCTGTAAACTAGTGGTGAAGTCATGCACTGTTGTTTCGAGTTCTGATGTTGTGGTAATTTTATTTTTCATTATCATGTTTTGGTCTAATGTATCCTTAAAAATTTTTCAGTCTGTGTTTTTGTACGAATATACCATTTTAGTTGGTAGTTTCCTCACCGCTTTGCCTAAGGTAAATAATATCGGCCTATGATCTGAGTTTAATTCGTTCATTACCATGGGTTGTGAGACGAGTCGTACATTTTTGTTTAATGCGATATCATTTGTTGTCGGTGTCATATTGTTCATCGGATAGTGTGTATGTTCATTTGTGTATAAAATTGCGCAATTGTTGTCTTGTGCGTATTTATAGATGGTTAACCCATTTTTGTTTGCAATATGACAGTTCCAAGCTTTGTGCCTAGCATTCAAGTCTCCAATAAGAATTACCCTGTTGCCTACCTTCATCAGTTCTTCAATATCCGCTTCTGTAACAAAATTTCTTGGGTTGTTGTATACTGCGATGATGCTGACACCATTTTCCAAAGTAATACCCACATATTCTATGTCTGTTTTTAAGTTTGAGCTGATAATTTTATTAGGTATATGCTGCTTTACCAGCATTGCTACCCCCCCCCCTGCCGAATTTTGTCTGCATTTTTTAATGACTGTGTAGTGTTTTACCTTTAATATATCTGTATTTTTAATCTTAGTCTCATTTATTATGTCAATTCTATGTCTTGTTAAAAAGTTTATTAATTCGCCTAGTTTGTTCCTGATTCCATTAGCGTTCCAGCTACATATTTTTATCTTTTCTGTGCTCTCTTCTGATCTGTTTCTGCTTTGAATTCGACACTAGAGGTTCCATTGTTACTTTGGCTTGTTGTGTGGTTCTGAGTTCTGGGAATTGTACCCCGCTTTTTATATCTATTGTATGCGAGTTACTGTCATTATGTTTTGATTTAATTTGCTGTTGTGACATAGCTGTGGTTTTGTCCTTCTCCAGCCAGGAGATTCTGCTTTTATACGCTACACAGGAAGTTGCGTCAGCTGGATGATTTTCTCCACAGTTGACACATTTTGCAGGTTCTGTTATTGGCTTTGTGCAGTTTCTGGTGTAATGTTTCCCAGCACATTTCATACAAGCAGGTTCTGCGAAGCAGTTAATTGCCGAGTGTCTCCATTCCTGGCAGTTATGACACTGTGTGATTCTTCGTTTCACAATGTAGTTACTCCAAGATATTTTTGTATAGCATACATGGTGTATTTTTTATTGCAGATGCTTTAAGTTTATGGTTGTTGGTACAGTGACCATAAACAAAGGTCTCCCGGTTCCCTTCATTTTATTAACATTTTCTGTTTTGATTCCTTGTGCTTGGAGTTCGTCTTTTGTTTCTTCTATGGTTGTTTCTGAATGTAATCCGTTGATTACATATACTCTCTTCTTTTCTTCTTTCCTAGTATATGTGTGGAAATTCATTTCTTTGCAGAATGGAGAATCTATTGGATATTCCAATAGGAGATATGATTGATTTTTTATTCGGCTTCATTATGTCTAGCTGCCTAGTCCACTTTCTTTTCAGAGGATTTCCTACTAGGGTACTAAAGTCCACTCCTTCATTTTTCTGATCCGTTGCCGGATTCTTCTCTGAGGTAACTTGTTGCCGTGTTTCAGTAATGCTGAAATTTGATGTTTGGTTTCTGCTCTTGTAGGTTACGCAGTGGCGTGCGTTCGAGACGCCACGCGGGTGTGGGGTTAGGTTTTCACCTTTTCGCACACCCTCCTTTTACTATGTGTTTCTTTACTTCTTATAATTTATAACATATAGTTGGGTACCCGTAAAATATATATACGCATATAATCGCGCAATGTATAGTCTGTAATCGGTAAATCGGTATGTTACTACTGGCAGTCGAAAATTCGGACCGGACGAGAGCCAAGACGAGAACTGGACGAGAACCGGTGTTACCATCCCGGCCACTGCCGCTGGCACACTAGATAACAAACAATAACAGAGATGGATTATGTACTTCATCCGCACTTAATACTCTATAGCTGGCGAGCGCTCGCGCCCGTCGCGCAGGCCCGCCGCTCACGCAAAGCGTTCCATCTCGCTCCCCCGTTCGGCCAGAAAGAAGCGAGAAACGAACACTCGGAATTAGGGCTCTGTTCATGATATGGGTTCAACGCCGGTCCCGACCAGCGAGCCCACAGCGAGGAAATACTGTACGCACAAAACCTTGGTAAACTTTTTCTCATGGATTTGAAAAGAAATGTTTCCCCTCACTATAAAGTATTTCTGTTGACTTATTCCGACACAACGCATTCCACTTTCCAACTTCACCCTGGTATTAATATTTGTTTGGCTAGATCAGCGCGAGGGGCGCGGCCCGCTTGCGGGCGCGTAAAGCACGGTAGCGAACCGATGTGCCAGCGCCGCCGAACATAGTCGGGATGTCCAACCGGTGTTCTTAAAAGCACCCTCTTTCTAGCGAAAAAATTATATTTTAGTTAAACTCACATCGGTTCGCTACCATGCGAACTGCCCCCCCCCTCCCCCACTGATCTAGCCAAACTAATACTAATACCCAGGTCAAGTTGGAAACTGGAATGCGTTGTGTCGGAATAAATCAACAGAAATACTGTACAGTGAGGCGATCGTGGTGAGGTGATTAAAAAAAAATTCCTTTAAATCCATGAGGAAAAGTTTACCAAGGTGTTTTGCGCATATCTTAAAAAGTAAGGCCGACAGAAGGTTACATGTATAGGAAAAAGATGTTCAGAATCAGGCCCCCTACAACATATTTCATGGTCATCGAAATCGGTGATGGTCATGCTAATCGATAAGTTTACCGAAGTTTTTCGCAAATATCTCGGAAACAAAGGTCAGCGGCGGTAACATGAATAGGAAAAAATTGATCAGAATCGTGTCCCGGACAACATATCCAAAAATCATTGAAATCGGTGAGGATGGAAAACTTCTAAATAATTACCAGAATAAGATGTGAAATCAAAATGAGCTGCAAGTACATAAAGGTGCTTTCCCGCAGCGTGCAAAGGCGACACTGTGTAACATAATAAAAGACAAATAAAGATGTCCGCGGCCTGGAAGTCCAATACTTGGCGTGGCCAGGCGAGGTCAAGGTGTCGATGAATAAAAATGATTTAAAAACACAAAATAATGAAAGTGTATTCATATTGTCAGAGTTTTAAATTGACAAATTATCTGAAAGCTTGTGAGAGGAAAGGTATCGGTGTCGATGAATAAACATAGAATTATCTTAAAACGCAATATAATGAAAATGTAGTCATATTGTCAGAGCTTTAATTTGGCAAATTATATGAAAGCCTGCGAGGGAGAAGGTAAGGGTATTGATGATCTGGGAATATCTTTCCTGACCATGCCAAGTATTTGACTTCCAGGCCGCGGACATCTAGGCAAATGTCTAGATGTTAAATTTTATCTTTACATTATTAAAATTCCGTGATTATTACAAAGCACCTTTATGTACTTGCAGCTCATTTTGATTTCACATCTTTTTTTATATTGTAATTATTATGATCTTCTATTTTTTTATGATTTATTTTATAATACTCTTTTCCGTCCTTGATTTTTTCATGTACTTGGCGTAATTTCTTTACATTTTTGAAATTTTTTATGGGGATTTACATATTTATGTTACACTATTTGAATATTTATGCGTATGTGATATTCCATACTGTCTTTGTAACACTGATACGAGCAAAGCAATGTTCATACCGCCTTTCATAATTGTAAGTTTGTTTAGAAACCGCTATAAATTTTCACTAATGTTTAAGTCAGGAGTAAATGCACTTTCATTTACAATACCATTATTTTACAAAACGTGAAGAATGTAACTTTCTTGTTGCATAACATGTACGAATTTTCTGCTACGTTCTCAAAAACATTTAAATAGTTTGTTGGATCTTGTTCTCTTCTATGTATAATTGAAGACTCCTTATAGAAAACACTAAATGCCAAAAATTAAATTCTATACTATAGTATTACCATTGGCACGTAGAACATAATTTGCTTGTGATGTCCCACTATTTTTCGCGCGGTATTATTTCAAGTCTCCCTCATAAATCACTCCACAACTCCACTGAAATGCCCCAAACCTCAACTCTTACCCCTTTTTCCCAATCACTGATCACCTTGGCGATGTACCTTAACGGTCCCCATCTCAAGACGATCAACCACTAAAACTCCTTCCCCTATTCGCCCTACGAGGCATGAATTCCTCCCTCATATTTGAATTTAAACAAATCCCTCATTCAAAAAATCCTTATCTCGAGACCACGTCTCACCCCCTCTCTATGACCAAAGAAGTCAAAGCCACACTCACCCCTTTCCAATCAAACCTCCTAAAATCAATCTAACGGCTTGAGTATTCCTGTCTCGTACAAACCCAAGTAAAAACCCCGGAAGCCTTATTCTATTGTCAACACGTTCTAATTATAGTCTCATATTTTATAAAAAACCCGGAAGTCCTATTGCGACTAGGGCTGCCATCCGTCCGGGTTTCCCCGGATTTGTCCTCTTTTTTAGGGCGTCCGGGGGGGTGTTTTGTAATGATCCGGGTTTTTCGCTACTTCTCGCTCGTAGTTTGTATGATTATTTTCGTGTTGACTTTTGAAAAAAAAAAATTTATGTTTTTCTACGTTTAGCATAATCGATTGGCTTCAATTCTTTTATTTTATTTTAGCTTGTAAATTAAATTTGCGTATTTTATGTATTTTTCTAGTTATAAGTTAAGTGTATAAAAAAATCATAAATAAATTCCTACTTTGTGCAACTATATTTTATTTATCTTTCTTGATTACCGTCACAGTCTATATTTTACAGAAATTGTTGTCTTGGGTTATCGTACCTAATACATACATATAAAAAATAGTTAAAAGTATCCGGGTTTCAAGTGGAAATGTCCGGGGTTTTAATACTCTCTGTCCGGGGTTTGTAATTTTACAGATGGCAGCCCTAATTGCGACGCACATTTCGTAAATAGGCCAAGGTGCATACCGCGCGTACCCTTCATACCTGACATTCCAGTAAATCATATAAATACGAGGGCCCGAGAGACAGAGGTTCTCTTCTACGGAAATACTCCCGCGAAAGAATATACATATATATTCATATCTAACACCAGATTAGAGTCAGTGTACAATGGATTAATCATCGACGTCTATTGTAAGCTGTTATAACTACCATTATTACCACGGCATATCATCTTCATTTCATATATTTTATATTATTTACTGACGCTTATTGCTTTACACTATTATCATGTGCTTATTGCATTATATATATATTCACATTGCTAATTCTCATGTATCTCATGCTCATATTCTTATATTGTTATTAACAACCATTTATATAAATGTTTACGTGCAAATGCTCAACGTCTAACGCATTCTTATATTAACCGTATTCGCAATTCAAATTTAATAAGCCTTTTTACTTTAAACCACGCTCCGAATTATTATATCTTTCCTTCGGTTATGAAGATTCCAAGTCATAACAGGCTACTGCAACAGCTGATTTCAGTTCGCGAACGCGAGAGTTCTTACAAGTGTTTACAAACGTATTTTCGCATAGGACGTGTACAGCCATATAGCATAGGCTAGACAGATTTCGTGGAAATATTACGTGTGGCTTTTTATATTAATGCAACAGTAAATCCAATTACCAAGCCAAAATAAATATAAAGTGCTCTAACGGGTGTCCCCCTGGTGCGTATTCTCCTTTTAAACCCGATTAGTGTGTTGGATTTAAGATTCTCGCCTGTCTTCCACCAATCCTCAGTGTGCTGAATTTCGCATTCTCGCCTGACCTCCACCAACCCTCAGTGTGCTGAATTTCGCATTCTCGCCTGACTTCCACCAATCCCCAGTGTGCAGGATTACAGATTCTCGACTGACTTTTATCCCCACATAGTCATCGTTCTAAAGACCTCCACCCGGGACGTGACATGCTGTTTATAATTTTCGCACTTAGTTTTCTACAAGGACTTTTCAATTATTAGGCCGATTATTCCAAAGCAAGAAACTGCGCCCATACCATGACAGAGCAGGATCATTCGATTCATTCAAATTAAACTTTATTTTCATCCGAAAAAATCACGTATAATTTTTGTCTTAGACAAGTTTGAAATCACACATAAACTAATCTTCTTCTCCTTTTCTTTGTCGTAACTGATTCTGTTGTTCCTTCATATTTTTTCACTAATTTTCAGCGAATTTAAGCAAATCATTAATAATTCCAACCTGTTCATTTATTTTTCTTGCAATTTCTTGGTTTGAAAGTCCATCTTATGAAACTTTTGCTTCTTCACTCCCCTTGGCATTCAACGACGTTCTGCGAACCATAATTTTATTGCAACAGCAATAGTTATGATATCTGGGACGATAATCTAGGACGATGTCAAACCTATTGATATAATGTCGCCCTAAAGGTCCACACACTCATATCCGTTCCGTGTCAGTTCCATATCAGTTCCGTGGTCGTAAAAGGTATCGGTTGCTTGTTTTGGAATGGAGCAGCGCACATTTGTCAGTTCCGTGAAATTCGACGGCCTCTCCGTACCCGCCAGTTCCGGACCGTCAGGATCAGTGTTAAAAAATATCGTTAGCATGCTTTACAATGGAGCAGCGCACACTTGTCCGTGTCACGGATGTCAGTGTAGAACCCCTATCCCTTCAGTGAAACTAAAATTTGGTTGTCAACGATATTTGGGTGTTTGGACTGATGGAGTCCTGAAATCACGGAAATGTGAAAGGGACGACCTTTATTTATGACCGTGAAAGGTTCTCGAGTCGAAGCTCTCGAACCACGCCCTTCGGGGGTCCTAGACCCTAGAGCCATAAAAACAAGGAGAACAATAGGCCGCTCAGGAATGAAAATGGAAATTTCTATAATTAATATTAGATCTCCATACAAACACCACCAATGGATTGCTGGAGTTCTTGCAATGAAAATGATACCAAACATGATATAATTCTGATCATTATTAATGATTGTAATGAAAAGAGTTTTGTATTTGAATTTTGCGTGGTAAGATAGAGGGTATGATCGGATGCATGCATGCTGGGTGTTAGGGAAATGGAGCTGGATGTACGTTTCAACAGGACGTGCAAACTTTAGAACTTTTTCACACAGCGATACATGCATCGCGATACGTGTATGATGCGTACCGATTTTTAATTGTTCATTATAGATTCCATAGGAACTGTTCACATGTTCACATTTTGTGTGCCCCACAAACATCGGCCGTACTATACTTTTTGTCTGAAGTCGACAGATGAAACGTGGAGACGAGCGGACTCTTTCACACGGCGCGGGACGAAACACGTATCGCGATACGTGTCGATCATTTGTTCTTCAATAAAAAATTTCTTCTCGTGCCCCACACATTTTAGGACAAAACATTTCTCTGAAGAAATGAATGAGATTGAAGCGTTATCTATTTGGATTTTACACAAAAGATGTAGTAATAAACGAGGGAAGAGGAAGCATTGGATTCATCCCATAAACAGCATTAGATATTAAAAGGAAACTTTTCATGTATTAGGTATTTCATGAACTTGTAAAATCTAAATGATTCAGAATGTCTGCCACCTCGCCGCGAGCCGTGTGAAAGGGTTCACCCGTTACAACGTTTCGTTTGCCGACTTCATACGGAAAGTATCACGCGACCGACGTTTGCGGGATACACGGAATCAGTATCACGATACGGGAGTTGTTCTATGAACGCTTCTATAAACAATGTATAATCGGTATCCACCATACACTTATCATACGTGTATCGCCGTGCGAATGAAATCGTAGGCAGCTCGCGATACAACTATCGCATACATGTATCCCCGTGGGAAAGAGCTCTTCAGTTGCAACGTAATTGCGTAATACACATATCTATGTACCTTTTGGTAAGTGGAAATGGTTGGAAAATTTCAAAATCTATTCCGTTTGTATAAACGTAATATTGCATTTTTTATGTTCAATAGACTTTATGTTCAGTAGTCTGCTGACTGTGCGTGACCCCGCCTGCATCGGGTTTTCGTCAAATTGGAGACGGATCTCTTATCGATTGAGTAAACAAACAAGAAAATAATATCACACGATATGCGGCAAATACCTAATCCCAAATGTTCTGTGACAACTTGCCCCAAACCGTTAAATAATTTCACCTCTCTATTCATGTATTAAAAAGTTTAAAAAATGCAAAAAAATCATTACAGTAAGTTAGAAAAAACTCTAAACTACGAGAATAATGCAACAATGTTATAGTCAATACTAAGAAACAACCTATACTTGCTTGATAGAAAATACGGCAAAATTTACTTCGAGCGCACGAAACCAAATAATGATACATCGTACCTCCATGCGACTCAACAACGACTTGTGCGATGAAGGGGGAGGCGGCGATATACTTACGCATCGCCACGAATTATTAGTACGTTACTATTGTTTATAGTTTCTTTATTATAACAGTTGTGACAACCAACCCGTGTGACAACCATACCCGGTCTCCCCTACCTGAGGTTACCGCTCCCTACGCGCATACTGCCGCAGTGGGCCGGATTGAAGTTTGCGCCTTTTCGGTCTTTTTGGAAGATATCGGAATTAAATTTTGCGTAATAAAATAGGATAAAATTATTCCTTTCTAATGGTGCACAATTTAATATTTTTTACATTTATTGAAGTGAAACTTCCTTACGCACAGTAGAGTGAATTGGCCTCATGACGCTGAACGGCAGACGAAACGTTGCACCTGCGTATCGAGACTCCCAACCGTAGGTGTGGGTGAACAGACGCGTTGGGGGGGGGGGGGGGGGAGACACCTACATAGCATTGCGGTATATGTATCTGTGCCTGCAGTTGTTTGTAAAAAACAGAGATGGGCATTATTTACATAAAAAATTATATAAATAACTTATTAATTAAAAGGGGCTTGATCTGTATGTGTCGTAAATATAAAAATAATCCAGAGTTATTTATTATTCAAAGCGTCATAAATAATATTTTCATTCGACGGGAATTCATCTAAAGGTTCATTCTAATAGGCTCTACTAATCATATAGGTAAAATAGGCAAAAATTTTTTTTAATCTGGGTTTGTCCGTCGTTTGCTCTCTCTGCCTCAATTAACGATATTACGCATAACATTAATTTGCAGGAGTGAAAGCCCGTTTCGTTAAAACTAAAGTCGGTATCAGATATATTGGCCGGTGAGTTTCGTGAGGGGTATTCTCCCATCACACAGTTTGCCTGCCTCGGTGCTCCTTTTCTCAACGTTTTCTGACTCGCTCTCGTTCCATCTCGCTCCCGCCTTCGCAGAACCAGAGTGAGCCAGAAATGGTGGGGATAGTAACAAGCTTCTGGGATGTAGGACAAACCGAGCTGTCAGCGTTGAAATACACACATCAGAATAGGTGTGCGTTAGCTCCGAAAAAATGCAGGAGCTTTATTGGTCAGAAGAATGATTCTTTTTCGATAGCTTCATCTAGTATTGATTTACGCAAAACTTCGTAACGCACACAACTATTACGCTAAGAATAAATAACAGCCAAATGACTAGGTTCAGGCGAAGCCGAGCAACGTTCCCGTTACCTCACCATGCGAGGGCCACGCAACTGCAACTGACAAATTCACGATCGTCAGGTGGTGGTGGTTGATTTCTCCGCGTTCGCTGTTCCCGAAAACGAATTCACCGGCCAATATATTCCATAACGAGGACATTATATGTGTTTGGGAATGCATTAGTTCCCCACACCATCACACTCACTCTCACGGCAGCACCTCGCGGCCTGCGATTCAGCGACGCTGATCGATGGGCGAATCGACACTCAACCCTGATCGATCAACAAATCAACGCAGATCGATTGACCAATGAGAGAGCAGCGTCGCTGCTCTAGGAGAATCGAGAAGAAGCGCGAGCGGAAGTCCGCCATATTCTTTCCCTTTGTGTGATCAACCGTGCGAACAACAGCATTGTCACGCGTCGCGTATAGTTATTATATTATATTATATATTTCACGGGACCAGCCCAATAATAACAACAGAAAAGTACACACTAGTGTACTAAATACAGTAGTATACAGACAAATACCATACCACATGAAAAACCTATGGCATGGATGCACCAAAATGCGAGATTACCGACCGTCTGAAAGCTTCAAGCGATGAACCAAAAAAGTTAATCCGGTCGGCTATCTCGCTTCCCCGCACACAAACCCTAGTGATAGGATCAATCAGACGCATGTTGGTTCGGAAAAATTTAACCCGAAACAGAGGAGTAAAGCGTAGCGGTCTGGACGGAGCACTGAAATTAATTAACTCCAATAGCCGTGGACAATTTATGTCACCATTAACAATTCTAAACAGAAAACACAGATCCGCCAACACCAATCTCTGCTGCATCGTTAAAAAATTGAATCTACGCTGCGCAGGCCCATAGTCATGATCGTAAACATTGAGAGGTTGCCCAAGACGAAAGGACGCAAACCGTAGAAACCTGTGTTGTACTCTTTCAATAGCAACCATAAGGTAAGCCTGATGCGGAGCCCAAATAACCGACGCATATTCAAGGTGAGGCCTAACCAACGCATCATATAAAAGCTTGAAGGTCCTCATGTTCTTAAATCCCCGCGAATGCCTCATAATAAAACCTAGTTGTTTAGATGCTAAGTTTCTAGCACCATTAATATGGTCAACAAAAGAAAAGGCAGCATTATAGGTCACCCCCAAGTCCCGCACTCTCTCAATGTTGGATAATACCGTCAGACCTAACGAATACGCGAAAAAACATGTAGTACGAGCACGAGTAATCCTAAGGACTTGACACTTCGTCAAGTTCAACGGCAGCCTATTTAGCACGCACCAATTACATAAATTATCTAGGTCGCCCTGGAGCTTTACGGCATCGTCTAAACAGTTAACAGTAGCGAATAACTTAAGGTCATCCGCAAACAGTAACGGAGTACCGAACCGAAACAATTCCGCGAGGTCATTTATGAAAATACAAAAAAGCAAGGGCCCCAGGTGTGAACCCTGGGGCACCCCAGATGAGACCTGTATCGGTTGAGATCGGCAACCGCGCACAGTAATAACCTGGGAACGGCCCGATAAGTAACTACCGAGCCACTGCAATAACACTCCATGAATCCCACACATATTCAATTTTCTCAGCAGAATGACGTGATCCACTGAGTCAAAAGCCTTTCTGAAATCGGTGTAGACCACATCCACCTGTTGACGCGAGTCCAAAGCAGAGGACACAAAATTTGCAAAAATTGCCAGGTTTGTCACCGTAGATCTTCCCGGGAAAAATCCATGTTGGGCATCCGAGAAACTACCTCTGATCAGACCCGAAAGCTTGCTGGTGACTAGCTTCTCGAAAATCTTAGGGAAGCAGCTAAGAAGTGAAATTGGCCTGTAGTTCCCAACCTCACTCTTCAGGCCCGACTTAAATACCGGCGTAACTACACTCAATTTCCAGGACTCCGGGAAGGACCCAGAATTGAGTGATCTATTAAAGATTATCCATAACGCTCTGGCAAGACCGTACGCACAGGATTTAACAAATATCGGAGGTAAACCATCCTCACCAGCAGACTTATTCGAGTCAAGATCATTAATAGCCTCAAACACCTCTGCGAGACTAATATCTAAGTTACAAAGATGTACCATCGAAGCAGAAACAGGGACCGCGTCCAAAGATGTCTGTGAGGGCGGGACAAATACCGATTTAAATTGTTCCGCAAAAAGGTTGGCAATTCCCTCATCCGCGTCCGAGACCCTGCTGCCAAGATGCATGCTTGCAGGCAAGAAAGTATCCCCCCTTTTGGTATTGACATGCCCCCAGAAAGCCTTAATATTACACGATATGTTACCTTCTAGCCTAGCTAAGTAGTACGCATAGTCTCTTTTAATCAATTCTTTACACCGCGCACGGAGAAACGAGAAACTATAGAAATTGCACTGTAAGTTTGAGCTCTTCCAGATACCATGTGCTATCTTCTTATTTCTAATAACCTGCCTTAGTTCACGCGAGAACCAACTCGGGAAAGACGATTTAAAAGTACGGTATTTAGGTACATACGACTCTATTAAATAACTTAAGTGCGAATTTAGCTCACGGACACACTCATTAGTAGACAAATCCATCAATGCACTGTCCCAATCAATGCCAATAAGCGCCGAATTAATGGAGACATAATCAGCTCTACGAAAATTGGACTTGATCGCAGTCCCAGACTGGGGTCTTCCAAAAGTGTCCATAACCGAAAACGACAGGGGCGGATGATATAAGTCAACTGGAACGATAGCTACGACAGGACTAGAGATATTCATCACCGTAAAGTTAGCAAATATCCAGTCAAGCATTCTACCATCACAGTTACCCACGAGATTAAATTGCAACACATTATGGAAACTAAAACACTCCGCCATCGCAGACGTCGCCAAAATATCATCCGCACAGCCCGACTGCAATATTGGGACCAGCACTGAGGAAGAATCACAATGCCAAGTGACACGTGGCAGATTAAAGTCCCCCACAACACATAGATTTATATCTTCCGCATCGACTAGTAACTCGTCTATACAATTACAGTACCCTACATAGGACGCTGGCGGTGAACCGGGCGGAAAGTAAACAGTACCGAAGATGTAAACCGATTCACCCATGATAACTTTAACAAAAACCTGCTCTATATTATCGACTGAAGGGATCAGCTCTGCCGCACTCCAGCTTTTATTAACAGCAATAAGGACGCCGTCTCCGCGGGAGAGCATGCTAGTCGCAGCGCACCTATCTTTACGAAAAATACTATAATTAGGCAACCCCAGTTCTGCGGAAGCAATATTCTCCGTTAGCCACGTTTCAGTAAAAATTAGGACATCATAAACAACGTGATGCGCCAAGACAGAATCGCTTAAAAATTGCAATTTAGTACGCAACCCTCTAACATTCTGGTAATAAACCAGAGGGGCTATTCGCAGTTTTTTGGAGCAGAAGCCGATCCTCTTCGAGCGATCATCGGAGTGCCGTTCCTGAATCTGATGGCCAGCGCGGGGTCCTCAGCGAGGCGGATCCTCTCTTGCAGGCCCCGAAGATGTTTCCTCTGCTGTTCTGTATAGTCCAATGCTATTCTCTCAACGCCCTTGTAGTTGTTCTTCAGGCGGATGATAGAACGCGCAGATAAATCCACCGGCAACGTAACTTTAATGGGCCGTACTTTGCCCGGGCTCCTTTTCCCAATCCTCCTGACAGTTATATTGTCATAACAGTTCGGAGCCACCTTGTTCAAAATAACCGCCACCTTGTCACGGTCGATGCTAGCAGTTGATGTACCGGCCCCCGTTGAACCAGATGAAACGGTTTCCTCCAATTTAAAAATCATCAAATTGTTCTCCCTGCTCTTCCTATCAAATACTTCAGCTACCGCCGTCTCAATTACATCCGTGTCCCTTGCTGCAGATACTGAATCCTCCGACGCCATCTCATTTAGCCTGGCTTCCATAGCGTCCACCCGTCCAGACAAAGCACTAACCGAAGAACCCAGCTTGTTGCACTCTGCCTTGACCTCACGCAGAATATCGCAACGACAGTTTGTGAGCTCCTCACGATATTCACTCCTGAGCAGATCCCGAAACTTGTCCAACTCAGCGCTCATGAGCTGCTGCATAGAGCTTAGTAAAGCTTGATTAGCGACGGAAGGATCATATGGCCCGTCTTCTTGGGAGACCACAGACCTTGAAGGCCCTGACGAGGGAGACCGACCCCCTGTGCCTTCCTTGCAATCCAGTAGCATACCAGTCCTCCACTGGTGACCAGTGCGACCGAGGCAGCCAGGATGCGATAAAACCCCACAGCTTGGGCACGAAAGAGGATTTACCACAGAGGACTTACACCCTTTACACACCCTTTTGCCCGTAGCAATCATGATGCACCGATTCCAGTTAATTTAAATTGACAAGCAAGGCAGCGTGTCACGAATATGAAAACCAGACGACAACACGAGGTACACAACAACCACGGGAGCGAGCAAACTACACGTCCGTATACCACAACAGCTAACAGCTGACTTAAGTTGTTTTATAACGTTTTGTTACACCACTCACCTAGTGCAACACTCACATACTACCACTCATCCGCTCACTCACCACTCAAAAACATTTTGCACAATCACAACGTCCTTAATTAGTATAATTGCGTGGACGCCTCGTGGCAAGGCCACGCGGTAACATTTTAACTCAAACTCATTTCTGCAGTGCTGTGATAAATATTATCACTGCGCCCACTCACAAACTCACTTTGTACACTCACACTCATTAGTGTTCAAATAAATACCGACAAGGTGCTTCCACCGCAAAGTGTGCATTTTCTAACCTGTCTAAGAATCCACTCTTCTCAAACTTTCAACTCAAACTCAAACAACATGCGAAATCAGACACTATTCGGAGTAACATTTCGGATGTTGCTGAAATTTGAATATGTTGTAGTCTTTAGTGATATTTAAACATACCTCAAAGGATTTTTTAAAATTTTGAAAAATGTCGATTTTACAGCTGTTTGAAGGTAAGTGCTAACCTTTGTTAGTAAATTATAGCTATGGAAGTAGTAAACGGATGGAGATGAGCTTCACGGTGTTTATAGAGAAGACATTGAAGTTTTAAGAAAAAATTATTTCAGTTTAATAAAAAGAAAATTTGAACCATTTTTGTGCAATTATTTTAAACAAATTCAGTATTCTAACATCGGGCGCGATTTTAAAAATCTGAAAAAACCACATAATATAATTCTATCCTTCCCCTTGATGGACTAATGTTGAAAAATATGGACATTTTAAAATTGGCCCTGTAAAAATGGCCGAAAGTTGGCGCTGTGTCAAATCACACCGGCTCGACTGGCTGAGCTGTGCCGTACTCGCAACGGCCAACCGGCTATATCTGCTATTCTCTTACAGCGTACTCGAATATGGTAAGTATTTGTAAAAAACTGACGAAGGAAAACTATTACTGTTCTTTATACACAACTTAATGCGGTAACTCACAACTTATACACAACTTAATGCGGAGGTCCACCAGGTGGCGCTTTACGTTGTGCACAGATAATTATCGCTCTCCGTTATTTCTTCAATTTCTCGGGCAAACCGCTTTTTCGTGGGTGGGTACCTACTTCATCTCATAGTTAAAGAGCAAGTGATCGTTGGTCATAACCCGCTGTGTCGGTTTTCGTCGCTGTTGCCGTACATTTCTGGAAAGAATATTGCCAATTCTAGGAAGTCGTCAATCGTTGAGTCACTGTCTACAGCTGTTGAGGTTTTTGCATCTCTAGTACTGTTTACATACATCACGCTGTCTACCTCACTAGGTCAGTGGGCCAGCGCTAACGTTACATAGGTGTCAGGTGCCATCTAGTTTCGGCATAACGAATTGCCAATTAATACGCCAATTACTACCTTATCGGCGTCGTAGCACCATGCCTACTTGTATACAATGTGCGAAATTCTTACCTAAGTCAGGTCTGTGTTCTGGTTGTGGACTAAACAACAATCTCAGGATGATTGACCCAACTACCGGATCATCAGGCTCTGTCTCTCAGCCAAGTACCAGTTCTTCGGCTCGTACGTCGTATACCCCGGATGATCTGTCTAACATAAATGTTACTCTGTCTGACATTCGGGCTCAACTTCACAGTCTTAGTGATATACAACAGAGTCTCTCCCAGCTCGATGATATCACTTCTACGCTGAGTGAATGCATGGAGCGCGTTGAAAACTTGCAGCGGTCATTTTATGACGTTTCTCGACGTGTTGATGGTCTATCCTCGGCTCAACAGCTACTTTCGACGCGATGTGACGACCTTGAACGGCGCATTGCTACGTGGGTTAATGAGTCTAGACCTACTGCAACGGATGCTGCGCCAACAGGGATGATTTCTTCTATATCGCGGCGACTTGAGCGACTTGAAGAAGTAAACTGGCACCACGAACTTGCCGTCACGGGACTACCGGACTTCCCTCATACCTCTATAATGGAAGTTATCTCCTCTATTGCTACTGCCATCAGTGTTCCCTTTGTTAATACTGATGTTGCAGCAGCCACCTGTATCAATAGTAAGAAGGCTAAAAATAAAACGTTGATAGTGCGCTTTACATCTGCCATCATTCGCGACTCATGGCTAAACAAGAAGAGAGCCAAAAAGGATCTGAAAGCTGTAGAAGTCTTTCCAAATTGGCCGGAAACCATGATCTATATTAATGAGCGATCATCTGCTGAGGAGCGCCGAATTTTCATGGAGGCAAAACAATTTGCCAAAATCCATAAGTTCCAGTACGTCTGGATGAGAAGAGGCGTCACATACGTTCGCAAGGACAGCGGCGCAACAGCTACTCGGTTCCTCCTCCCTCTGGCTCCTCAAGTTGGAAATGAGCCTCTCAGCACAGCTGGACCACCTGCCGGAACGTCTGTGCCAACTTCCTCTGTGTCGCGTGGTTCTCCCCGCACCGTCAACTGACTACCGCACAACGTTTTACATCAGTCTCGTCCTCCTGGCAGTTCACAACATACTCCGTCAAAGTCTCCAGTTACTCGGACCGTCTTGGTTAGTACTGGATCATTTACACCTACGGACCATGCCTCTACTAGGGACTTACAACCTCTCTTCACTTCCGACTCTGTTTCTTCAAGATCTGCCGTATTCTCTTCGCTTTCATCTAACTCGTCGTCTTGGTATGTTACCGCGAACGAATCGGGTTCTAGCTCTAGCCTTGTAAATAATACGTTAGTAATTAATCCTAAGCATTTTTCGGTGGCTCACATAAATATCAGGTCACTCGTTGCGCACTTTACAGATATAATTGATTTACTCTCTAGTCTTAATCTTGATGTTCTAACTGTAAGTGAAACATGGTTCTCCGATGCCATACCTTCGTCCTCCATTACTATCCCTTGCTACGCCTTCTTTCGATCTGATCGGAAATCTCGGCTTAAACAACGTGGCAGGGGTGTTGCTGTTTATGTTAAACGCGAAATTTGCTGCACATTAATCAATAATAATAATGTTGTATATGTTGTATCGGAAATTGATCCGTTGCTTGATTTTGTTGGCCTGCATATTACAGTGAACACTAAGCGTCTCGCACTCTTCACTGTCTACCGACCGCCAACTTGCTCTCTATCTGCTATCGACTTTTTGCTTGATTACTTGCTTTATGTATATAATTTCTCTGACTATATCATTTGCATGGGCGATTTTAATATTAATGTCAGTTCATCTGATTCTTTTGGTTTTGACTCAATTAATCTATTTATGTCGCTATTATCACTTAATCAGATCATTAACTTACCTACACGGGTGACTAGCACCTCTTCCTCGTTAATCGATCTAATTATGATTAGCAATGATCTACCGGTTAATTCTAGCGGTGTCTATGACATGAGCCACGCAAGCGATCATTCTCTTGTCTATGCCATATTAGATATGGTCAAACCACGTATCACCGCTCGCCTTGTGTTACGCCGAAACCTACGCGATATGTCTTTGGATGCTTTTAACGCTGCCGCTGCTACGATCGATTGGTCGCCTATATATGAAAGTCGCTCTATTGATGACAAAGTAAATTTATTCTACTCCCTTACACTTACATGATTTGATCACTTTGCTCCCATTGAGCGTGTGCGTGTAACACGACCGCCCGCCCCATGACTAACTGCTAATTTACGTAAACTAATGCGCATGCGTAATCGGGCGAGTTTGATATTTCGTAGGACTGCTAATCCTTCGCACTGGCGCCGCTATAAGCAGCTCCGCAATCTCTGTGCCGCAACTCTTAGAGCCGAAAAACGCGCTCTTTTCAATCATCTTTCTTCCTCTTCCAAATCTCCTAAACAATTCTGGAAACTCATAACTCATGCTGGCTATTATCGTCCTCGGCGAGATCCTAACTCTTTTCTTCCTTTCCCTGATCCTAATTCCATCAACAATCATTTCATCGATTCCATCCCGGTTATTAAAATCTCGTCTGAAACAATTGATAGCTTTCTGAATAATTCTCATATGCATCCTTCTTCGTACTTCTCTTTCTCCCCTTTTACAACCGCTGACCTTTATTCAGTCCTCAAATATATCAAACTCACCTCTTCAAATCCGTTTGACTTATCCGGCCAACTTCTTTTGTACTGCATTCCCTTCTGTCTCGATCCTCTAATTCATATATTTAATTACTCCATCTCCTCTGGCACCTATCCGTCCATGTGGAAGAACAATATTGTCGTACCTATCCCTAAAACTCCCGGAGCTTCAACCCTTAATTCTCTTCGCCCTATCTCACAGCCCCCCTTCCTCTCAAAACTCCTAGATAAATTATGTTATGCTCAACTCTCGCCTTTCATCTCGTCCGTTCATGCTTTACCCGACCTCCAATCTGGTTTCAGACGTGGGTACAGTACGACCACCGCTCTTCTCTTTATCACTGACTCCATCTTACGTGCTTTGGACTCCCGTAACGTCGCTCTCATTACATCTCTGGATTTCTCCAAAGCGTTCGACACCGTCGATCATAACCTGCTGATTGCTAAATTGAAATTTTTTGGACTGTCTCCTCTATCTCTTTCATGGTTTCGCTCCTACCTGGTTGGACGCACTCAACAGGTTATGATAAACCGTGATAGGGGTTTTTTATAAACAGATTTTCGGAACTGCAATGGGTTCTCCAATCTCCCCAGTTATCGCCAATTTAGTAATGGAGAGGTTAGAAATGGTTTCTATTTCAAAATTGCGAATCTTGCATCCAGCACGCTGAGGATTTTGAAGGAAAGTTAGGCGCGAATCTTACATCCAGCACGCTGATGCTAAAGGAGATCAGGCGCGAATCTCAAATCCAACACTCTAATCGACCAGGGAAGGTTTAAATAATGAATACACACCCGGGCAACACCCATTAGAGCACCTTATGTTTGTTTTGATTTTGGTAGGAGGATTTACCGTTGCATTTATGTAAAGAAACCACACGTAATATTTCGTGAATTGCACGGCTCGAGCAAAAGTATGTTTGTAAACAGCGTTCTCGCGTTCACAACAGAAATCAGCTGATGCGGCAGCCTGTCTTGGTTTGGAATCTTTGTAACCAAAGGGTGCACACAATAATTCGAAGCGTGATTTAAAAATAAAGACGTTTATTTACTTTAAACACGGGTACGTTATTACTGTTTAATGGTAATTAAGCACAATATATGAATGTGAACATGAAACATAGTATTTTGACATATGCAATAAGCGTTTATATAGAAAACAAAAATAAATGTTCGCAATAAGCGTTAATATGGAAAGTAATAATATGAATAGTTATACAAAATAAATGTTCGCAATAAGTGTTAATAAGACACAATAATATAGAAAGCAATAGAAACGGTAATACAAAATATAAATGATGGTGGTGATATACAGTATTAAAATGGTAATTGTAATAACTTACAATGTTTGATGAACGGTGATTGTTGGTCACTGAATTTAGTATTTTAATAGATGCTTAATGAACACTCAAATAAAGTATAATGATGGAACAAAATGAATAATAGTATCACTTGAACAAGACGAATCTTTGAATGAATAGTATCACTTGAACAAGACGAATCTTTGAATAATAATATGTTTAGTAACACAAAAATTGAATGATGATGAATGCTTAATGAACTTTCGAATAATAATGAATCTCCGGCCTCTCGGGATCTCATATTTATGTATCCTTACAGGAATGTTGCGGGGGTACGCGCGGTAGGAACCTTGACATATTTAAGAAATAAGTCGCAATAGGACTTCCGAGGTTTTTACAAACGGTACGTCTATTATTAGACATATTTATGTCACGTACGCCAAATATTCGTTGTAATTAGACTTTTGGGGTTTTATGAACGGTAAAAGGAGATACTCAACTCGTCGAATGGATTTTGGGTGTTTAAATAGGAAAGGGGTTATAGTTGAGTTTGAGGGACTTTGGTGGAGTGATTTTGAGATATATGGGAAAGTATTTAGAATAGTACCTCGCGAAAAATAGTGGGATATCACAGTTGTTTTTTCAGATTTTTAAAATCGTGCCCGATGTTAGAATACTGCATTTGTTTAAAATAATTGCACAAAAATGGTTCAAATTTTCTTTTTATTTAACTGAAATAATTTTTTCTTAAAACTTCAATGTCTTCTCTATAAACACCGTGAAGCTCATCTCCATCCGTTTACTACTTTCATAGCTATAATTTAGTAAAAAAAGGTTAGCACTTACCTTCAAACAGCTGTAAAATCGACATTTTTCAAAATTTTAAAAACTCCTTTGAGGTATGTTTAAATAACACTGAAGACTACAACATATTTAAATTTCAGCAACATCCGAAATGTTAGTCCGAAAAGTGTCCGATTTCGCGTGGAATGTCCCCCCGACTTTAGCTCGATTTAAATAATTTTTTTGACAATTTATTCGGGAGAATGCAAGGAATTCATTGGTGTCACCTTATTATTGATACGATGAGAAATAAAGAAATTCTGTTTCTGTATGATCGATGACACATCGCCTAGCAACTCCGCGCTGCAGATTATTTATTTATTTATTTATATGTACGGGGAAAACCCTTTGGTACATACAGATCAGAAAAGTCAAAATGAAATAATGCCAAGATAGAGTACTAGCAGAAGGAATAAGATAAAATACAATTAAATAGATAGGAGTTAACGAGAATTATTAACCGCCTTTCTCGCAGAGTGCTTGAAAGAGTAAAATGAGTGGCAGAAGAAATCTACTAAATGCGCAACAGAATTAGAAGTTCTACATAGTCTATCAACACAGTTGTTCATGCCAAAAGTAGTAGAATGTTTATGCAACATAAAAAATGGAGTATTCCTTAGCGCTCTGGGCGGTACATTAAGTTCAGATAAGCTTAGAAGCTTAGAAGATTAGACGATTGAACGAAACAATGTCGCTCGGCTCGAGTAGCCGGCGGCTTCGAGCAAGGGCGCTCGAAGGCCTCGAGGCTTGCCCAGAGTTATTTAAGCTTTAAATAACTTTCCGCTACAAATACAAATGAAAGTGAGAACATTATTCGAAGCATAGGATGAATTCCCGTGGAATGAAAACTTTATTTATGCATCTTCGGATGAATTCCCGTCGAATGAAAATATTTTTATGGCGCTTCGAATAATAAATAACTCTAGGTTATTTATATGCGGTGAGTTTCGAATAAAATTGCTGCCTGTTATTCGAAACCACTGTTTTGTTTAACATCATTTTTCGCCCACCTCCGTAAAAAACACAGTGAAACCTTTTCCATTTTCCCCATACACTCAAGGGACGTTCGGCAAGCTGGAAATTCAGCAAATTAGGAAACTTCGTATGCAAGTAGAGTAGTTCATCAGGAATATAATTCTATATGTTGTTGATGTCATAATGCAGTTTTGGGAGGTGAAACCGGTCCTTGCGAAAGTGCAGAATTTTCTTTTCTGTACGGAACCTCGGGAGCGGTGAGAGATATCAGAAAAAAGTTGAAACAAAAGTTACATCCTGTTTTACATTTACACAACAGCGTAAAATAATTCTCGAAAAATCCATATTTATAAAGTTACTCCACCACCAACTCTCACAGCCAACTTGTCCCGGTCTCCTCTACCTTTTACGAGGAAAACGCGACTGAGTTATAATGCGAACACCCTGTATCATAAGAGAGCCATCTTTTGATAATTAGCGAAATTAAATTTACCCCACGCGAATGGTCAGAATGCGACCTTTGCGCCCCCTCCCCCCCACCCCCACGATCTTGACAGAGCCTTTGTGGAGAATAGATCACACTCACAAGGATAGTACTTCCGCTGAATTTGACCGCGATACTTCAATCAGTGTCATAGTGCAGTTTCGCAGTATAATCTATTTTACTTCAGGGTGCCGGAAAAGTAAGTTGAAGCGTGTGACATTGTGTACTCTTTAACATTCATTCACATTATTTTCACTGACACTCTCGTCTTTTTAGCAACTCAGAAATAAATAGTGAGAAGTTGATTGAATTGGTGCACGTACATCCCGTCCTGTACAACTTCTCCATCCCCAAATACTTGGATGGCAAATCCAAGACGAAGATTTGGGACCATATAGGAGATCAATTAAATGAAGACGGTAAGTCACATAGATCCTTATATTTTACAAACGAATAACTTAAAACTGTACAAAACTATAAAACTATTTCAAACACACACGCACGCGCACATCCCATCATATATTTTACACTGCACTCCATTCACAAGTGTTTACAATAAATGCCATTCAACCCTTTCCACTCAATCGCAACTCACACTCGCATTTCATTCACGCCATACAGATACAGTATGTCGGGGCGTTTGTACACACGCTATTATATTTGTAACTATTGGAAAAGCGAAAACCTGTTCCATACGAAAGTTGTTTCATTTGATGGAGGTAGCTTAACCCTTCGTGGTCACACCTTCTTACAATCACACATTGGTCACACGGGGTTCACTGTACCCCAGCGTCATTTTTTGAGTTACCATTTTCGTATTTTTGAATCTTTTAACTTTTTAGTGATAATTGTACATTCGCAATACTTATACAGTCATGGTCTAATAGTCTTTTTCTAGAATAGAAACATAAATTTTGATATGATAACACTTGTAGTTGAAAACGAGCGATTTTCCATGGTTGTGGGAAAAACCGATTTTTTAAAAATTTTTTTTTATTATTTTTTGCGATAAATCCCCTTTGGAAGACGTGAAGGTGCGACATTTCAAAACGAAAATTGCTCTTGGGGTACAATACACCCCGTGTGACCACGAAGGGTTAGAATATTAGAATTTACGTTCTTGTGTGCTTAAACGCAAATCCTAATATTCTATTAAGTTTCCTCCATCAAATCCAACAACTTTTCGCTTTTCCCATACCCAGTTACAAACCTATCAGTGTGTGTACAACCGAACCGGACATACAATGTATTTATAACTACAAAAGTAATAATTAATTAACAACTGTAATGAAAGTAATAATTGTATTTTATCCTCCTGCCAGGGAACCGCTCCCTCACAATTGAAATACTGCGTGAAGCATTCCCGCACGCGAAATGCTTCCCTTGTGGAATACCCCCCTGCGGGGGTAAGTTGTTTAAAGGCGAATTTCCCGTATTCTCCTGTTACGATGACGGTTCAATGTTTTCGTCATCGCTTTCAAATTTTCAAATAAAATTATGCAAAATGCACGTTGCGAGTACAATATAATCTAAATGTTCAGGGGTGACGTGTATGCGTCGATTGTATATCCGGAACGTTTGCCCTAATATCCCGAACGCATTTTCTACTAATCGCCTGGCACGACAGAGGCGGTAATTGAATATACGCTTTTGCGTATTGTCCAATTGCTTCCCTGGATAGGGCCTCATTAAATATTTTTTTAATGGAAAGGCTTCGTCCCCGACGATGACAAATGGGATTTTTTTATTACTCCCGGGCAACATTGTCTCGGGAGGTAAATTCATCGACCCCCCTTCCAATCTTTTGCCCAAGTTGGAGTGGCTGAAAATTCCACCATCGCTATTTTTTCCAAACGATCCCACATCGACCGCAATAAAATTGCATTTTGCATCTACCAATGCTAACAAAACAATTGAAATTTTTTTTTATAATTGAAATACTGAGAGCCACTGTTCGCGGGCGCCTGCATCAAAACATGCTTCCCATCTATCGCTCCGACACAGTTCGGGAAATTCCAGAGATTAGAAAAATCTTCGGCGATAGCTCTCTATTTGGCCTCTGTTGGGACAGGCATTGTCTCCCCAATCAACGTTTGTACAATTACCTTACACGTGTCATGAATTATACACCGCACTGTACTTTGCCCGAGACGATAACTAAATGAAATGGTTTTCATTCCATCGCCGGTTGCTAGATACCTGAAATAAAAGAAACGAGATAATAATATTGAACAATATCATAATACATTGCGTGACAAGGGAGAGAAGAAAGCGATTTTGATGAGCATTTTACGCGAGGCAAAATCGCGTCTCTCCCTTGTCACGCACAATACTTTTTTCAACACCTGCATGAAAGGTGTGTTTTTGATTACCTGCTGAGCGATTCGCAAAAAAATACACCACATTTACATCTTCATTCCACAGGGTAACACCACACTCTACTTTCCTTGGGAGAAAAGTAAAAATTGCGAATACGCATGCCCGTAAAGTCTTTTTCCCTTGTGAGAAAAGTAGAAAACGCGAATACGTCTGAAATTGGTCATTTTGCTCCGGCTCAGCAGGCGTAAAAAACACCCATTTTCATGCAGGTGTTGAACATTTTTTTATTTCATTAACATCAATTTGTTTGTTTCCAGGGTTAACGTGCAAAACACGGTGGAACAGTTTAAGGGATAATTATCGTAAAAACCTAACCAAGCAGGCGGCAAGAAGCGGCCAGGCCGCTAAACGTGTCATGCCTTACAAATATGCCAAGGAAATGTCACTTTTGCAAAAATATTTGGATGAGCGAAGCACTATGGGGAATTGTCAACCCGTTCCAGAAGAAATACAGAATGCAACAATCCGCGAAAGTGCTAGTCAGGATACGGCGCCGGCAGTGGCAGAAGCACCAGCAGTGTCAGAAGCACCAGCAGTGGCAGAGGCATCATAGTACGGGAGCCAGTGAACATTTTTACTGTCCCATCGCGACAAGGTTGTTCTATCATTTTTCTAATTAACCCTATGCTGAAAATCAAGGAACGCGCGGTCTGGCAGTCGAGACCGGGGACAGGGCCGGAGGGCACGCCTTCGAACATGTCAAGTTTGAGAGCATCCCCGACTCATCGCGACAAGGTTGAATTTCCACCCATTAATAAACAATTTAATACAAAATAAGAAAATCGCAGTCTGGCAGTCCTTCGCGGGGACCTTAGTCGTCTGGCAGACCTCCAAACATGTTAAAAAAAATCGACTCATAGCGACAAAGCTGAAATTTTCTGGAATAATTATTTATGTTGTGAAACCAATGGAAAAAATAGTCTGGCAGGCTATAGGCGGTGATAAGATCGTGCCAGACGTTTGCAAATGAATCGAGCGTATAGAGAGCACAAGGCCCTTTTGGCTGCCTCTACAGATAACTTTACATTTGACATAACCGACGGGGAAGAAAACGACAGCTGTTTTACCATTGCATCGACGAAGTATACGATAGTAGTGACTACACGCTCGATTTGTAAACGTCTGGCAAGGTCTTATCACCGCTTATAGACTGCCAGACTATTTTTTCAATTGGTTTTACAACATAAACAATTATTCCACAAAATTTCAGCTTTGTCGCTATGAGTCGATTTTTTTTAACATGTTTGGAGGTCTGCCAGACGACTAAAGGTAGGATTTCCTAGACACGATTCGCCGCGGCGGCGGATCGCGGCGGCGAATCCTAAGCACCGCTCTTATGGAGAAGCGTGTATCCGTTTTCCTAGGCGCGTTTTCCAACCGCTCTGTCAGTGTGTCTGAAACAGATACAGGGTAATTATGGAGGTACGCCCGTCAAGAAGATGCGGCCTGGTACCCCGTGGCGACGACAACCCTTCGCAGGGTCTCGCCCGATTTTTATGGCTTTTTCCGGAAAAAGGTACGAATCCTGGGCCGAACGTAACGAATTGAGGTCGAGCCCTCGCAGTCGAGGGTGAAATATCCATTACAACTTATTAAGAAATTCTTTTCTTCATCGTATCGAAAGGGAAGTGACGTCAATGGATTCCTTATGTTCTTCTGATGAAAATCATACCAAATATCATGCAAATCGGACTACTTTGACACAAGCTATTTGTATTCCCTATGTAAAAGTTGTCCGATTTACATGAAATTTGTTATAATTTTAATCGACGAAACGCCAGGAATCCATTGGCATCACTTTCTCCTTCGATACGACGAAGAAAAGAAGCAAACATTTGAAATCCTAAACATTTCTCACGTCTTAATGATATTCCAAACCCTTCGAGGGTCGAAAGCCATAAAATTCGATGGGCACTGCGGGGTGTTGTCCTCGCCACGAGGCGACGGGCGTACCTCCAGAATTACCCTGTATTTGTTTAGGAAATAAAATAATTCTTTATTCTTTATCGTATGGATATGAATGTGTCGCCGATGGATTCCTTGGGGTTTTCTGATGAAAATCATTACAAATATCGTGTAAATCGGACAACTTTTACATAGGGAATACAAATAGCTTGTATCAAAGTAGTCCGATTTGCATGATATTTGGTATGATTTTCGTCAGAAAAACATAAGCAATCCATTCGCGTCACTTCCCTCTCGATACGATGACGAAAAGAATATCTTAATAAGTTGTAATCGATATTTCACCCTCGACTGCGGGGGCTCGACCTCAATTCGTTACGTTCGGCCCAGGATTCGTAACTTTTTCCGGAAAAAGCCATAAAAATCGGGCGAGACACAGCGAAGGGTTGTCCTCGCCACGGGGTACCAGGCCGCATCTTCTTGACGGGCGTACCTCCATAATTACCCTGTATCTGTTTCAGAAATAAAATAATTCTTTATTCTTTATCGTATGGATATGGACGTGTCGCCGTTGGATTCCTTGTGGTTTCCCGATGAAAATCATGCCAAATATCGTGTAAATCGGACAACTTTTACATAGGGAATACAAATAGCTTGTATCAAAGTAGTCCGATTTGCATGATATTTGGTATGATTTTCGTCAGAAAAACATAAGGAATCCATTCGCGTCACTTCCCTCTCGATACGATGAAGAAAAGAATTTCTTAATACGCTGTAATGGATATTTCACCCTGGACTGCGGGGGCTCGACCTCAATTCGTTACGTTCGGCCCAGGATTCGTACCTTTTTCCGGTAAAAGTCATAAAAATTGAGCGAGACCCTGCGAAGGGTTGTCCTCGCCACGGGGTACCAGGCCGCATCTTCTTGACGAACGTCGGGCGACTCCTGCCCGAGAGGAATACGATTTACTTTAATTATAGTACATGTGTGTTTTGTAACAAAGTGTTTCTATCGTCTCCTGAATTCAACAACTGGCATCCAGACATCTGCGCTTCTACAATCCATCGGCAATACTCCTCGTGGAGAGACACGGTAAGAAAAGGGGTAGCCCGCTGTCGACGCGTGGTCCTCTCGAGTATAAACATGAGCTTCGATATCAAAACAAAACCATGCGTTGACGTATTCCGTGCGAAAGAAGGTGGGCATTGGGGAGAAGATATTGCTGTGAAGAGGGCCTCTTGCTCTCTAGCAGCCGTTTGTGAGGGATGCAAATCCGATTGGTTCTGATACAATCTGCTCCCTATAGTTGAAATTTGGTCTAGCAACTTTCACTCCTCCGAACCTAACCAATCCAACTTGCATCCCTCCCAAAAGAACCGGCCATCCGAGCGTAGAAGCAAGTGCGAAATAAAAGTAACGATGCGCTTCTCGATACCGCAGATGTACCTACCTAAGTAGCATTTCTGGCGGAAAAGAATTGTCCAGCCTTTGGGCCTGGCGTAGACCTTTCGCAGGTAGGTATCTATTTCAACAGGCAGTGCCACCCGTGGCGCCAGTAAGACCGACCCCGGTCCTTGCTATTCCAGAGGAGTTTCTTGCAGTGAAAATGAGTAAATTTGCAAGCGTAATATCTCAAAAACCAGTGACAATAAAGTGTATACATTGATGCTTATTGAATTTGTCTTGGAACGCACTATCAACTCAGGACTTCAAAAAAAATAGTTCCATTTGAAAAACCGAACTTGACCATCGTATTTTTTAAAATAAAAATCGAAAAAAAATTCGTTAGGGCTAATTTAGTAGCCCCTTCGAACCATGTAATTCCCTATTTTTTAAAAATTTTTATCTCCAATACTTTAGGAGCTACGGCACTGTCCAGTCTACCGTGGGACACCCTGTATATATATATAAAGCCTCATTTTAATAATTATATACAACTTAACGTAGAACTTATTAATTATTTATAGAAATAGAGTGGCCTTTTGCTATAGTGAGTGTAGAGACTACATAATGTATCCAAAGCAGGTGAGAGCATATGGCAGAAAGTCTTGTTGCAGGAAATTTAAATGCTAATGGTAATAATTCAGCGAAAATGAATGAGGAGATCCAATATTTTTAACGCACAATTTATTGGTGTTGGAATAAAACTAATCATAATTTAGTATGTTTATTGGTGAATTGAAATAATGGGAATCTAAAAAATTAATGAATAGCGTGACAACTACTGTGGATTTTATTAAAGTATTACGAATGTCTTTCACAAAAGATTGAAAAGCATCAAGGGAGATGTGTTTTCAGGGTACTTTCTTAACTAATGTGACTTGCTCTACATTGCAAGCAGTACACCATAATCTATTTTCTTAATAATTCTTAATGCTATGTCTTTTGATTGACAAATTTTGCCGATTTACCTTATTTGACAAATTCGCAGAAACTTGTGCGAAACAAGATGCTCTGTCTATCTATATATCTATTTAATCTTCTCCGGACAACCTCCAAGCCTGTGCATTCTCTTCATTTCTATCCATCCAAGCCTGTGCGTCCCCTTCAATTCTACTATCCAAGCCTGTGCGTCCCCTTCATTTTTATCCAAGTCCTGTGCGTCCCCTTCATTTCTATAATATAATAAGCTTTACATAAAAACTCTAAATTGCTGGTATATACAAAAACAAGTATCTGGCAATTTAAATGCAATGTAATTTTTGACTACAATATATTATTTTGTACATGCATGATACAAATTTCCAGAAACTTGTGTGAAAGGAGATGCTTCGCAGTCGAACCATCTCCGAACAACTTCCAAGTCTGCGACTCTACATAAGAAAACTATTAAAAAAATTTTGGCGACTTACCTTATTAATTGAGACAATAATTCAGTCTCCTATGTAGTGTAAAAACTCGTGACATTCCAAATTCGGACAACTTACTTTATTTGACACTTAGCACTTGGTAGGTTATAAAATTCAAAATAGTATATATATATGTATGTACAATGACGGACGACGATCGCCGCCGAATAATCCCGAGAGTCGACGAACGAAGAACGAAACATGTGTTGGCTGAAGGTGTGTGTGTGTAACGCGTATACGTATTATGTCGACGAAAATTTGGGAGAAGAATCAGAAGAAAAATCTTACCGTTTCTGACAGATCCATGACATGATATTACGATATCTCTGTCATGCGTGGACCGATTTTATTGAAATTGGTCTTGTTCGAAAGCTTACTAAATATGCGGTTTACAGAAGAAAAATGCCTTTAAATTTAGAAAATATTGCAGGCGTGATGAGATATTAATGAAATAAGTTTCAGGTTAGGTTGGAATAGCTGTGCGTCGAGTAAATAAAGATACACGGCAGCGACAGGCATATACAAGGTGTCTTTTCTTTCATGTACTTGGCGTCGAGACGCTACCGCGTCTCTAGATATAACGCGTCTTAGACTAAATAAATCATTTACATGTACTTTTGAAAAATGAAATTCTTATATTTTCTACTTTATGTACATATTTATAACATAGTCAAATTTCCTAGATGAAAGGAAGGACAACCTCGACGTCCTTCGTACAATTAAAATTTTCATTAAAATATTAATAGATACATCATTATTGTACGTATATCTACATAATATCGAAAATGCATATATGAATTAACGTATTTACATAATTGTAAGGCAATACATATATATTATTTGCCTTATTACCCAACAGTTTTTGCAAATGCCTTATTCGCTTGTCTTCCGATGAAGCCTGTTCATGCAAGTTTTTCTGTCTGTTATCTTCGTCCTGTTCTGTTTCTACTACCAGCTCTTCTTGTTCTGTTTCTGCAACCGGCTCTTCTTCATCTTCTGCTACCTGTTTTTCCCCCTCTTTCTCTTCTTCTTCCTCTTCTGCTTCTCGTTCTTCTTCTTCCAGCGGCTCTTTTTGTTGTGTTTCGTTCTGTTTATCATTGATTTTCGGTGCGGATAAAATCTCTGTTTCCTCGCATGCGTTTAAATATTCTATCAGTTTTTGTTCAGTGGGTTTTTCTTCTATAATAGCGCCAATCATTGTTCCCTGTCGAGCTTCTAACGGATCAGTAGGCTCCTCCTCCGTAACTGGTGTGCCCAGAGGGATGTTCCGCATAATTTTGTTCCAGGCATTCGCAACATTTATAGGTTCTACATCTCCCCAAGCTTCGTGGACGAAGTTTATACAATCCATTAAATTGTACTTCCGGTGAAATTCCTGTATTCCACCGGGGTAGTCGAGGATTCGTCGTAACAGTTTGTGGCGGTACGATCTTTTCATCTTTGCGACAATGCCTTGATCCATGGGCTGTATAATGGAAGTGGTATTAGGGGGCAAGAACATAATCTCGAAATTGTCGGTGCTGCATTGCGACGATTGTACTTGATGACCTCCAAAGTTGTCCAACAATAGAACAATTTTACCACTTCCCCCACTCACGGTGGGCTGAAAATGGTTTTCATACCAATCTTCGAATACTTTTCGTTCCACCAAGCCGATTTTCTGCGATTTAAATATCACTGGTAACCTTTTTCTTACGTGCTTCAGTGCTCTTGGATTTTTAAATTTATACACGAAGTGGGGAATCAGCTTGTGGGTTCCTGTTGCGTTAGCGCACAAGCCCACGCTTACACGGTCTTTCTTCACCTTCTTTCCTGAGATCCTTGCTTCTTTGCCATGGACCACAGTTTTCGTGACAGTCTTCCACGCCAGACCAGTTTCGTCCATATTATATATGTTTTCCAATTGGATGTCCTCTTCTCGTATTTTACTTATAAAGGATGCTGTAAATTCTTCAGCAGCCGCCACATCGGCACTTCCTTTTTCACCGTAAATATTAACTAGGCGGATGTCGTGACGTTTCTTGAATTTCGCCACCCATTCCCTACTAGCCTTAAATTCTGTTGTACCTGCAAATTGTGTCGCCATTTCAATAACCTTCTTCTGCAGCAACATGTCGCTGATTGTGTCCCCTAACACTCTTCGTTCTAAAAACCACGTATGAAGACGATTTTCCAATTCATCGTATTTTAAGTTCCGCACTTTCTTCATTGTTCGGATGTGGACACTCTTGCTGTCAATTCGGTGTAACGCTGATTTATTTCGCCGAATGCGGCGAACGGTAGTAGGGTCAACACAATATGTCATTGCAAGTGCATTAACCGATTCACCATTTTCATGTTTCTGCACTATATCCAGCTTCTGCTGTATTGAACGCGTGGTACGTTTTATTCCACTATTGCACGCCATTTCATTCACTACACTTTTCAAACACCTTCACTACACTTTTCAAACACCTTCACTACACTTTTCAAACATCTTCATTTCACTCTCAAAACACCTTCACTTCGCTCTCCAAACACTTTTAGATTTCTTGAAAAAGTCTTTCGTCACGATCACCTTATGTACATATTCGAAAGAAGTCAATCGCGAACTGTGAGCTAGCAGTCATCGGGACGCGCGATCGCATGATCCCGAGCAGTTAGAATAAGGGGACTCGGGCTGTTACGGGAAACAAAATCCGGCCGTCGCGACGACAGTTACCAAGCGTTTGGCGCCTTTTTATTACATATCGACATTTCTTAAAAATATGCATTTAAATGAAATACTACAAATTGTACTATAACTTTAAACTGCGAAGAATGTTTGGGAGTAAAGATCATCAATAATCTGAAATAAATGTACAGTATTGTACAGGGTCATCGTTTAATCCTGCAACCCGCGCGCGCGCGAACTTTTAAAATGGCAACACCGCCTCACGGACGCATTCCACTACAACCATGCACCGTCACCGCGTTCGGAGAGCTGCTAGCGACCGCTGGGCAGCAGTGATGCTCGAGCTTCGAGAATTTTTGGCTGGTCCTTGTCAAATTAACGTTGCAAAGAACTATTCAGAATTTCCGGCCCCGGTTGAAAATTTTGGGGTCTTTTTCGTATAACTTTTGAACTGTAAGACATATCGGAATGCAATTTGCGCCAAAAAAATGAGGAAAAATTAATCCCTCTTAATGATGGATAATTTAACATATTTTACGTTTACTTAATTTTTCTTTTATCAATTTTTTAACCATAATTGTTTAAAAAGCTGTTGGAAACTGTTTATTTGATAATGTATTTAACGCTGTTTTTAAAATTCGTGGTGTTGATAAACAATAGGCTAGTTGATTCTGTATCATTACATTTATAAATTGAGAAATTAAATTTTTATTCAATTATGTGTTAGTTCTGCAGACCTCAGAATCTATTGTTCTGGTTTTCTTTTTTATGATTTTATCCTTAATGCGGTGCATACCTAGATCAGACGTAAGGGGTAACTAATGCGACGTGTCTTTGATTGTAGCGGTGTTTGAATTTTTTTTCTAGAATTTTTGTGTTAGAATGTTTTAGCTACTCAACGCCACGCCTATACCGGCTTCCCTTAATGTCATTTTTTGGAACGATGTGCCGTTACTGTGGTTTTTACAAGCAGGTGGCGAAAAATCTCTCCGTACAAGGAACCGTCAACCCTGTCGTGGCTAAATTTTTTGAAATTGAGACGGGTACGAGATCTGTTGACATTATTTTCAAACCTCATTACAGTGATCTGGGGTGCGAGTGGTAGACCGATCATAAAAGCGGAGCGCGCGGCTCGATTACCTGGGTCGGGAAATTCCCAATACCTAGCTCTTTGCGACGCTAAAATTTTCGAAGCTCGGGCATCACTCTTGTCCAACGGTCGCAGGCAGCTCTGCGCTGGGCCGGTGCATGGTTGTAGTGGAATGCGTCCGTGAGGCGATGTTGCCATTTTCATCTGTTCGCGCGCGCGCGGGTTGCAGGATTAAACGATGACCCTGTATGTGCTCGCTCGTCGAAGGCGGGGGGGTGGGGGGGTGGCGAGTTGGAACGCTTTATGTGCGCCCGGGCGTACGCGTTCCCGTGCTTCCGTAAGTGCCTGCGACCATCGCGCACGCCCGTCGCGCTCGCAAAGGATGGAGTGTCACGGCGCCCGGAAGACTGAGTGAGACAACATCAACGCGTCGTCTGTCTCGTACCGTCCTCGTTCGCTTTCAGTGGCTCTTGCTCGCTCTCGTTCTCGGTCGCAGGCTCTTACGGAAGCACGGGAACGCGTATGCCCGGACGCACGTAAAGCGTTCCAACTCGCTCCCCCCTTCGACCAGCGAGCACATACAATACTGTACATTTATTTGAGATTATTGATGATCTTTACTCCCAAACATTCTTCGCAGTTTAAAGTTATAGTACAATTTGTAGTATTTCATTTAAATGCTTATTTTTAAGAAATGTCGATATGTAATAAAAAACGCCAAGCGCCTTTTTATTATATATCGACATTTCTTAAAAATTTTTGTAATAAAAAGGCGCCAAACGCCTTTCTTAAAAATAAGCAGAGTAAAGATCATCAATAATCTCAAATAAATGTGTAACGAGTTAATTACGGTGGGACGCGAATCTTCCCCCCACCACGCGCGCCTGACGCGGCCGCGAGACGGCCGCGCGCCGAGCCGCGCTCTCGTTGGCGAAGTTGTCGCGACCGCACATATAAACCAGCGCGACGGGCCCGTCAGGCAGAGTCTACCACAAGCGATACAAGCGAACGGATAGAACTCTCCCAACGATCTCTTGTAACCCAAGCTGTATCGTTGTGACTTTTTGGTTTCCCCCACCTCCACGGCTCCTAGAGAAACGCGAGTTTGCCGATCTCTAGACGCAGGTCGATATCCACCGTCAATCTTAGGGTCAGACTTCGTCTGTCCCGGGGGACATCCTACAGTCTCCGTCTTTCCCGCGGGTTTTACCCACTGGGCGAGTGGACGAAAGACTTCACGGTCAGGGCCATTGGTGGAAATAACAGCCAGGGCACCAGTAAGACCATTACCCCCCCACTCCTTGCACCACCGCCGAAACGCTCCGAGCACGCGACCGCGACGCACCGCCCGCGCTACGCCGCGACCTCTCCGCGACCCGCCGCACTAGCTTAAACCGTAGGTTAAGGTCTAGGTTAAGCCGTACCGCCACTGTCGACCAGCATAGACCTGGCCGGGTTCTTTTGTACACTAGCATTAAGAATAAACGACCGTTACACAGTACACCTTGTCTCGTTCTCTCGATCACCCGTCCGTTAGTTAACCTCGTCGAAGCGAGGTTACAAATGTACAGTATTGTATGTGCTCGCTGGTCGAAGGGGGGAGCGAGTTGGAACGCTTTAGGTGAGCCCGGGCATACGTGTTCCCGTGCTTCCGTAAGAGCCTGCGACCGAGAACGAGAGCGAGCAAGAGCCACTGAAAGCGAGAGAGGACGGTATGAGACAGGAGACGCGTTGATGTTGCCTCACTCAGTCTTTCGGGGCCGTGACACTCCATCCTTTGCGAGCGCGACGGGCGTGCGCGATGGTCGCAGGCTCTTACGGAAGCACGGGAACGCGTATGCCGGGGCGCACGTAAAGCGTTCCAACTCGCTCCCCCCTTCGACCAGCGAGCACATACAATACTGTACATTTATTTCATTTTATTGATGAACTTTACTACTAGAGCTGTTTCGAGACTCGAAACAACCGAGCCGAGCCGAGACTCGAACGGTTTCGGGTAAC
The DNA here is from genome assembly GCA_963855975.1 of Andrena chrysosceles. Classification (NCBI taxonomy): domain Eukaryota; kingdom Metazoa; phylum Arthropoda; class Insecta; order Hymenoptera; family Andrenidae; genus Andrena; species Andrena chrysosceles. Next base: position 38,480,039 of record OY979766.1, on the reverse strand, counting down.
CCGAATGTTTCGGGTAGCTCGATTTTTTCGAGCCGCTCGAATCTGTTTCATTTAGCTCGATTTTTTCAAGCTGCTCGTATGTTTCGGGTAACACGAATGTTTCGAGCCACCCGAATACATTTATTTTAGGTAGTCGACTGTATGGTGCAGTGTGCTGGCTTGGTGTAGCTGGAACGTTTTGTAGGCACCGAATATAAATTAAGTTAGATGTATAATATGAGATGTATAGATATGAAAACCATATCAAGTTATTTAACCCTAAGTTCTCGCAAGAAAGAAGTCGACTCAACATCAGAGAGAATTTGAACTTAAACTTGAATAAGTTTGAAAATATCCTGAATGTGATTAAATTTTTCAAAGAGATAAATTCGCTTGATCTCTTGTAATGAAGCACTAGGTAGCTCTATGTATGGCCGAATTATGTTGTGATTTATATTTTACACCTTCTGAGAAACCAGATTCAATCCAATTACTGCTCTCGGGGATATAATAAAGTGAGCACTTATATTATATATAGAAAACTTTACTAAAGTTTATTTCGTATGCAAGAACACAAGTGACAAAAGTGAAAACATATATGAGAATATATTATTATTAATATTATTATTATTATAATAATATAAACGGTACAAGATCACATAATTAAAAAGTACATAAACAACAACGCATTACAAATAATAGTACTTATTGCACAGAATTATCATCAAAGATGCCACACGACAGACTGTATAACGAGGAACGGAACGAACTGCGAGAACAATTAAAAGAGTCAATATTTATTATTATTATTAAACGTCTTTATTGCACAACATAAGCAGAGAACAACAAAGAGAAGGTAAACAACGACAAAGGCAACGGCGAAGTTCAGTCCGGGACTGTTTTTCAACTTAACCTAAGTCAACCAATAACCAATATCATAGTATAATATATTGTATTATATACACGTGTTCCCCCACCAAAATAATCTTGTCCATCGAAGAACATTCCCGGCATCGTTGATGTTGTATGTATATATTTTAATGTAGTATAACGTGTAAGTAGTGTATGTATATAGTTTAGCGTGAATGTTACTGTATATAATACAATATATTATATACTCGAGCTCATTTTAGAAGGAACTTATTCGCGCATGTAGAATGAGCTCATTGACTCCGAGGAAGCGTTTGTTTGGGGTATAGCCAATAGTAATTTGTTTCGGCACCAATGAACGCCAACGATTCGTCGGTCGGCAAGTTCCTTCTAAAATGAGCTCGAGTATACTATGATATTGGTTATTGGTTGACTTAGGTTAAGTTGAAAAACAGTCCCGGACTGAACTTCGCCGTTGCCTTTGTCGTTGTTTACCTTCTCTTTGTTGTTCTCTGCTTATGTTGTGCAATAAAGACGTTTAATAATAATAATAAATATTGACTCTTTTAATTGTTCTCGCAGTTCGTTCCGTTCCTCGTTATACAGTCTGTCGTGTGGCATCTTTGATGATAATTCTGTGCAATAAGTACTATTATTTGTAATGCGTTGTTGTTTATGTACTTTTTAATTATGTGATCTTGTACCGTTTATATTATTATAATAATAATAATATTAATAATAATATATTCTCATATATGTTTTCACTTTTGTCACTTGTGTTCTTGCATACGAAATAAACTTTAGTAAAGTTTTCTATATATAATATAAGTGTTCACTTTATTATATCCCCGAGAGCAGTAATTGGATTGAATCTGGTTTCTCAGAAGGTGTAAAATATAAATCACAACATAATTCGGCCATACATAGAGCTACCTAGTGCTTCATTACAAGAGATCAAGCGAATTTATCTCTTTGAAAAATTTAATCACATTCAGGATATTTTCAAACTTATTCAAGTTTAAATTCAAATTCTCTCTGATGTTGAGTCGACTTCTTTCTTGCGAGAACTTAGGGTTAAATAACTTGATATGGTTTTCATATCTATACATCTCATATTATACATCTAACTTAATTTATATTCGGTGCCTACAAAACGTTCCAGCTACACCAAGCCAGCACACTGCACCATACAGTCGACTACCTAAAATAAATGTATTCGGGTGGCTCGAAACATTCGTGTTACCCGAAACATACGAGCAGCTTGAAAAAATCGAGCTAAATGAAACAGATTCGAGCGGCTCGAAATAATCGAGCTACCCGAAACATTCGGGTTACCCGAAACCGTTCGAGTCTCGGCTCGGCTCGAAAAACCGAGTCACGCTCGGTTCGAACTTCAAGCTACTCGAAACTAGAGCTCTTACTTTTTGACCCGTCGGGTACCCGTCTACCCGAAACAACTTCAAGCCATTGAATGTGGTATAGTTCAATAATTTTTGGCTAACATCAGACTATATCACAGACAATCACAGACAATATTACATTCAATTGCTTGAAGTTATTCCGGGTAATTTTCGGGTACCCGGGTACTCGACGGGTCAAAAAGTAAGAGCTCTACTCGAAACAGCTCTATTTACTACCAAACATTCTTCGCAGATTAAAGTTATAGTACAATTTGTAGTATTTCATTTAAATGCTTATTTTTAAGAAATGTCGATATGTAATAAAAAGGCGCCCAACGCTTGGTAACAGTCCTCGCGACGGCCGGATTTTGTTTCCCGTAACGGCCCGAGTCCCCTTATTCTAACTGCTCGTCATCGTGCGATCGCGCGTCCCGATGACCGCTAGCTCACAGTTCGCGATTGACTTCTGTCGAATATGTACATAAGGTGATCGTGACGAAAGACTTTTTCAAGAAATCTAAAAGTGTTTTGAGAGTGAAGTGAAGGTGTTTTGAGAGTGAAGTGAAGATGTTTGAAAAGTGTAGTGAAGGTGTTTGAAAAGTGTAGTGAAGGTGTTTGAAAAGTGTAGTGAATGAAATGGCGTGCAATAGTGGAATAAAACGTACCACGCGTTCAATACAGCAGAAGCTGGATATAGTGCAGAAACATGAAAATGGTGAATCGGTTAATGCACTTGCAATGACATATTGTGTTGACCCTACTACCGTTCGCCGCATTCGACGAAATAAATCAGCGTTACACCGAATTGACAGCAAGAGTGTCTACATCCGAAGAATGAAGAAAGTGCGGAACTTAAAATACGATGAATTGGAAAATCGTCTTCATACGTGGTTTTCAGAACGAAGAGTGTTAGGGGACACAATCAGCGACATGTTGCTGCAGAAGAAGGCTATTGAAATGGCGACACAATTTGCAGGTACAACAGGATTTAAGGCTAGTAGGGGATAGGTGGCGAAATTCAAGAAACGTCACGACATCCGCCTAGATAATATTTACGGTGAAAAAGGAAGTGCCGATGTGGCGGCTGCTGAAGAATTTACAGCATCCTTTATAAGTAAAATACGAGAAGAGGACATCCAATTGGAAAACATATATAATATGGACGAAACTGGTCTGGCGTGGAAGACTGTCCCCACGAAAACTGTGGTCCATGGCAAAGAAGCAAGGATCTCAGGAAAGAAGGTGAAGAAAGACCGTGTAAGCGTGGGCTTGTGCACTAACACAACAGGAACCCACAAGCTGATTCCCCACTTCGTGTATAAATTTAAAAATCCAAGAGCACTGAAGCACGTAAGAAAAAGGTTACCAGTGATATTTAAATCGCAGAAAAGCGGCTGGGTGGACCGAAAAGTATTCGAAGATTGGAATGAAAACCATTTTCAGCCCACCGTGAGTTGGGGAAGTGGTAAAATTGTTCTATTGTTGGACAACTTTGGAGGTCATCAAGTACAATCGTCGCAATGCAGCACCGACAATTTCGAGATTATGTTCTTGCCCCCTAATACCACTTCCATTATACAGCCCATGGATCAAGGCATTATCGCAAAGATGAAAAGATCGTACCGCCACAAAATGTTACGACGAATCCTCGACTACCCCGGTGGAATACAGGAATTTCACCGGAAGTACGATTTAATGGATTGTATAAACTTCGTCCACGAAGCTTGGGGAGATGTAGAACCCATAAATGTTGCGAATGCCCGGAACAAAATTATGCGGAACATCCCTCTGGGCACTCCAGTTACGGAGGAGGAGCCTACTGATCCGTTAGAAGCACAACTGGAAACAATGATTGGCGCTATTATAGAAGAAAAACACACTGAACAAAAACTTATAGAATATTTAAACGCATGCGAGGAAACAGAGATTTTATCCGCACCGAAAATCAATGATAAACAGAACGAAACACAACAAAAAGAGCCGCTGGAAGAAGAAGAACAAGAAGCAGAAGAGGAAGAAGAAGAGAAAGAGGGGAAAAAACAGGTAGCAGAAGATGAAGAAGAGCCGGTTGCAGAAACAGAACAAGAAGAGCTGGTAGTAGAAACAGAACAGGAAGAAGATAACAGACAGAAAAACTTGCATAAACAGGTTTCATCGGAAGACAAGCGAATAAGGCATTTGCAAAAACTGTTTAACGAAATGCAAATGAACACTAAAGACGAATCAGAATTCATTCAAGATACGATCGTAAATTTACGAAACTATTTCCTGCGGAATAAAAAGAAATGAAATTACCGGAGGTAAGCTGTGAAATAAATTTTTGTTTCATTTACATGATGCTTTCAAGTATGCTGTGCTGACTAAATGAAAAAAAAATCAGGTTTTTGCAGGATTCGAACTGAAACCAGGAATACAAGGATTCAACATTTAAAGGTCACGGGGAAGATGCGGCGCTTCAATATCGCACCATTCAAGTGGAAAGGGACAGCGTCAACCTGAAAGGATCTGCAAAGAAACGGCTGGTCACCAATCTCGAAAAAAAGATAAGTTACATTTCTTAAGCTTATATGGCGGTCTGTTTTACTCTTGGCAGTAAGGATTAATACTACGTAAATTGTTTATAGCATGAGGCATTCTTCGCGAAGATTTGAAATCAGGAGCTGAAAAGGACAAAATGAACATCACGGTGAACTATGGAAGGGATGGAAGAATCTGAACATTGGTAGGAAGAGCAAACATCATTTCAATTAACAAATGTACCATGTGATAGAGTATTCAGTGCGGATGAAGTACATAATCCACCTCGGTTATTGTTTGTTATCTAGTGTTCCCCTGTATGAAAATCGTTCGAGGAGGATGCAGATTGGCCCTGAAGAATCGATCTTTATCAGATAAAAGGAACCAGGTGTCAATTACGTACGAACGTATTATACCCAGATATTAAAGCAATTATCAAGGCAAATAATATATATGTATTGCCTTACAATTATGTAAATACGTTAATTCATATATGCATTTTCGATATTATGTAGATATACGTACAATAATGATGTATCTATTAATATTTTAATGAAAATTTTAATTGTACGAAGGACGTCGAGGTTGTCCTTCCTTTCATCTAGGATATTTGACTATGTTATAAATATGTACATAAAGTAGAAAATATAAGAATTTCATTTTTCAAAAGTACATGTAAATGATTTATTTAGTCTAAGACGCGTTATATATGTAGTTTTTGGCTGTGTACATACTGTTCGCTGCCTGTAAGCTTGGCTGGTCCCTATAAGCAAAATTGGGCGACTGCCTAGGGCAGAAAGTCGACAAGAGGTGCAAAAAGGTATGTATTTTCATTGCTGGTATTGCTGAAAATAAACTTTAAAATTAAATATTACAAGTTGTACTACAAGTGAATTAAACTACGAATAAAAATTCAGAGTAAGATTACCAATAATCTCAAATAAATGTATTATAATAAAGGGCAGTAGGTATACTATGAGAGTTCTGGACCCTAGGGAGAGGGGGTGCGGTGGTGCGAGGGGGATACCGCGTGGGCGAGGGGAGGGTGGAGGGGGTACCACGCTCTTCGACGAGATGGGCGAGGGGATGACGTTACAGGAGGGGGGGATTTCAAAATTTTCAAAATGGCGTCGCGCGCATTTCGTATTGGCGCCACCTATCGGGTGTTTAAGATACTTTGAGTCCGCGTCGGTATTTGGGGTCCGTGTTGGTATTTGAGGTCCATGTCGGTAAATTTCCTAGGTTTTTCATACATTTCCTATTGGCGCCACCTGGTGGATGTTGGATGTTTAAGATACTTTGGGTCCGCGTTGGTATTTGGGGCCCGTGTCGGTAAATTTCCTAGGTTTTTCATACATTTCGTATTAGCGCCACCTGGTGGATGTGTAAGGTACTTTGGGTACGCGTCGCCGCCGCGCAATCTCCGTACGAGTGCGGGGGCCAGTGCGCAGGCGCGACCACGACCGATTCATGGAAATTCGCGTCTTCGATGATGATTTCTGAGAAAACAGGGTGAACTATTATTTCTGAGAAAAGATAAGGAGTCATGGCGTGGGACAGGATTGCACGTTCTTCATGGCGTGTGTTTATGTTTGAATCGTGGGATCGATACAGTATCGTGCAATGATGTAAACATAGAGCGATAATTATTGTAAATCAATTGTTGCGATAACCCGTGGAATAAACACGACATTGCACCGCGCCATGTCGTGTGTTTATATTTGAGCAGGATTGAACGCGTTTTGATATTTGAATCGTGGGACCGATACAGCGCACGTGTAATGATATATAAACATATAGCAATAATTTTTCGGGGTAGAGTTCCGAGTATTCTCACGATCGAGAATAGGACGACGTCTCAAGTCAAGCGTCGTGGGAGCGTGTAAGGGTGAAAAGAATTCGTACATAGCTCCGCGACCATCTGGTTTACATTAGACCAGTGTCAGAACCACCCATATTGCATATCCGGAAACGGTATTAACATTCGCCAAGGCCAGGCCTATGAGAAATACCCTCGAGAAAACTCGATGCCCCTGAAGAAATGAATTAGGCGTTGCGTTCGCGTAAGCAACCCATGTAAACCTAAAGCGATAATTATTCGTGGTCACGTTCCGAGTATTTTCACGATCGAGAATAGGGTGAGTATCCTTATCGACCGTCGCTCGCGACTGCCGCTGCCGCTGCGGCCGGCTATTTCCCAATCACACATAGGCGGCGGTTGTTGCAGCCAGCAGATGATGACTGAACATCACGGATACTGCTGACACTTTTGTTAACCTATCTTGAATGTCAGCGCGAAAACCCTGCACCCTGATTGGCTGCAGCTGTCACTGCGACTCGGAAAAATAGCCCGTCGTCATTGCGCGTATCATGCGCGTGTTACGTGTTGTAGCAGGGATTTTGAAGTCCGGATGCAGATGGGTTCGCTGCGTGTGGAGCGCTAATGCGCTCTGCTCACGTTCGCCCTTGGTGTCGGCCTCCAGTTTTTTCCAGTGATAATTAGGTTGAATAAATTGAGTCAGAACTATTCGGGTTATAACTTGATATTGCGTTTATATTTATATTTTCACAGTAGGACAAATTAAAGAAACGTCTAGTCGACTTGGTCGTTGATCAACGAATGAATGTACAAAGATGTCGTTGTTCAGAAGAAGAATGTAACATGCTTTTGTTAATAAAGATATCCAATTACACAAATGGTTTCTTAACGAATTATTTTACAATTTATTTGATTGGTTCTTAGTTTACTAAGGACGAGCGTTTCACGTGGTATCGGTGATTTAGTAACGAAGCAACCGAAATCAATATTAATTAGCAAGCGTCTGTAACTAGTATTCGCTGGAATGACTTGTTCATAGTTTTCAGTTGCTTCGTTTAACAACTTGAATTTGGCGCGTCTAAACTTGGTAATGTAGAGCCTTCTAACATTAAGCTCTTTCCACATGTTACCATGCAGTACCGTAACACGCGTATCACACTAGCTACTGCGGCCGTCGCTCGCGGCTGCCGCTGCCGCTGCGGCCGGCGTCCGACCAATCAAAGTGAAGCAATTGACGCTGCGGCCAGGATAACCGACGGGCTATTTTTCCGAGCCGCAGCGACAGCTGCAGCCAATCAGGGCGCACGGTTTTTGCGTGGTATCTGTTTGAAATTAAAATGTCAGCATTATCTGTCATAATGCTCGGTGCATCAAAATCCCGTTTGCGGCCGAACGCAAAATTTAGTTTTGACCAAGAGGTAAGGCTGGCACATGAGGTAGCGAAACGTCCAATACTGTGGGACGCTACACCAGAAATTTACAAGAGATCTGACTTGAAGGACCAAGTTTGGGAAGAGGTGGCCAGATGTATTGACTTTCAATTTTCAAGTAGGTCGTGAATTTCTTTAATCCTCTCCTTAATTATGAAATCACCTCAGTAAATCCAGATTTTTTACTTTCATCTTTCTTATGCCTAACTTACAGTCTTGCTTCTGTAGGTAATGATGTATCCACCAGATTCAAAGCTATCAAGGATACATTCATGAAAAATGAGAGAAAAATTGAAGAGAGCAAATCCAAATGCAGTGGTGCAGGGGCAGCCGATATTTATAAACCAAAGTGGGGTCTGTACACCAGTTTCCTGTTCTTAAAAAATGTTTGTGTCCAGGCAGCATCAACATCCAATATTCCGGTATCAGTCATTTTGGAGTGTGATGAGCAGCCTGGTTCTTCGCTGAGTCAAACAACTGAACCCGAATTAACTCCTCTGGAGAAAGATTTGACGGCCACTCAAACTCATTATAATGAGGATAATCTACAGGTGGATTTTTAAATTAAGATATTTCTTAATTACTATCTATTTGGGTTTAAGTCTTAACATAAATTTGGTTCGCAGTCTGAGGACAGCAGTTTGTGGGAATCAGGATCAGGCCCAACATCCCCAGATTTGTTTGTCCCATCACGCCCAGCCTCAGCCCCAATTAGCAAGCGACCAGCTCAGGAGGAGGTTGGTCAGCTCTATGGTAAAAGAGGGCAAACTAAAAGGACAAACGCTTCCTTAATGGAAGAGGCTGTAAACGTTATGAGGGATATTTCAAAGCAGCCTACTGTCCCTCTTCTTGCTGCTCCCACTGACCATGAGGAAATTTTTGAATCTTTTATAGCGTCTTGACTCCGCACCATGGATGCAGAGAAGAAAAAAGAATGCGAGAATACCATATTGTCAGTTCTTTTGCAGTATTAATGATAATAATAATAAGATTAAAATGAAACATTGGAATCAATTTTGTCGTGGAACCCTGATCATTCTGTCTTGCCAGGGGACAGCTCCTACACCATTAACATACGTACACAAACAGTCTCTGAGCTCAAGTGCACCAACAGCATGATGGTTACTCCCTTGGTTAACCAATCCCACAACACCTGTCCCTACACTAGCCTGCCTCCACTCCCCCTCTTGTACTGCACCCATCACCACATCCTCATTGTCCACATATTGCGGAGGCGAGTACTTAGCATGACCCAGAATATCAGTGCGAAGCCAATTGTGCAAAGCATAAGTTGCGAGGATAATGGCTTTGGCATCTTGAGAGTCGTATCGCATTGGAGCTCTGAATATCTGAAATCTAGTAACAATAATACCAAATGCATTTTCTGAACATCTTCTAGCACGTGATAGCCTGAAAATATTCCAAAATATAAAAATTGACAATCTTACTTTTTTTATAAATTAGTCAACACAAATCAAACACTTACCTGTAGTTGAAGATTTTTCTGTCCATTCTCCCTGATAAAGATGCCTTTGGAAAAGGTATGATGACTTTTTCAGATAAAGTGAATCCCTCATCACCCACAATAACATACGGGAACATAACATTTGTGCCAGGAAGAGGGGCAAGGGGAAAATTACTATTTCCAACATACTTTTTCATATCGCTGTTATTCCAGATTCCCCGATCACTGACTCTACCATTTGCTCCAGCATCAATAAAAATGAATCTCAACTGTGCATCCACAATGGCTAACAAAACAACACTGAAGGTACTTTTGTAGTTAAAATACATTGAACCAGACTTGAGAGGATGCTCCAAAACGAAATGTTTGCCGTCCATTGCGCCTAAGCAATTAGGAAAATTCCAACGCTCATTAAAATCATGAGCGACAGCCTTCCACTCTTCTAGTGATGAAGGGAACTTTAAATATTCATCCTTCAGCACTTTGTAAATGGCCCTTACTGTTTCCTCTATAATTCCAGAAATAGTACTTTGTCCCATTCTGAAACTTAAGGATAGAGATTCTTGGGATTCGCCTGAAAAAATAATACATGTTACACTAAAGTAAGAGGTATTACATATATTAGTAATGGCACTAATGTGTACCTATAACTTACCTGTGGCAAGGTGTCTCAGAGTGAGAGATATTCGGCAGGCGAAATACTATTTCTTAAATAAGTATCTCTCTTTCGAATGAGAGGGCTGACTTTAGCCAAAAGGTCCTCAAACATAGCAGTTGTCATGCGAAGGCACCTAATCACCGAAATAGATAAACACCGTGAATTACCATCATGTGGTAACATTATCATTCAAAATGCGATTTAATTGTTTTTTGTACCTGCGGTACTTCATAGGATCTTCTAATTGAAGTTCTAGAAAGAGATTGTGATGAACACCTTGCTGTTTCCTACGTGCTACCCAATGTTTTACCCAGACACTACGTTCAGGACATCGAGAATCATAAAACGCCAAGACCGTTATAAAAGAAGCAGTTGCCAATTTTCGTTTCTTCGCATTTTCTTCATAATATGACATGAGCAGTCTCTTTTGCATGTTCATCGCGAATGTCAATAAAACGCCAGAATGTCAAATAAATGCAGACGGGCTATATGACGGATACTGTTGACATTCGAATTTCAAACAAATGCCACGCGAAAACCGTGCGCCCTGATTGGCTGCAGCTTTCGCTGCGGCTCGGAAAAATAGCCCGTCGGCTACCCTGGCAGCGACAGCCGCCAGCGACGGCTGCAGCAGCTAGTGTGATACGCGCATAAGTCATTCGTCGCGGTAGTCCATGGAGTAAACACGACATTGCACCGCGCGATACCATGTGTTTATATTTGAATCGTGGGAGTGGTACAGCGACCCTGTATGGGTGAACCGATATCGAAGATACGTTCGAACTGCAGCTAACGTAAGCATAGAGCGATGACGACACAAGATCTCGGGTAGGGTAGGTGGCTAATATATTAAACTCTCAGTCACTCGGTGAAAATCGTGAAATACGTTACGCGTGCATAACATGGACTCTTTCGTGAATTCGTACAAGTTCTTGCAGGGGGTGATCAGACAGTTGCGTACCGAAGAAGAGTTTAGTGAGTGGTTTATATCGTGTAACGAGTGCATGCACCTTATTAATGAATATCTTAAGACTCAAGGAGTATCCCTATCTGAACAACAACGTTTGAAATTACTTAAGATTAATATTGAAAAAGCGCGAGCATGGGTCCGAATCAGAATAGTAAACATACTCATTGAAGAGGACGCGCGAGATGCATTGCTAGCGTCTTCCGACGACGACGGTGATTATTGGGTGAGTCCTTTATCGTCGGTGCCGCAGTTGGATGCCGAAACACTGACAATCGAGAGGCATAAGATTCGCGACACATTAAGCATCCCATCATTATTCGAGACGTCATGGATCAACATCTTCCGACAGGGATTTATGCAATTACCGCGTGAACATCGTCAATTGTTACGCCATATCGCGCGATATAGTGTTGTGAGCAAATGCACATTATATTGCATCGTTGCTGATAAGGATCTGTGTCGCAAGCGGCCGGAGTACACTACTGCGATTGCATGTACACGGTTGACGCTTCTACACGACATCGAAAACGGCTCGGTTGAAGTACGAGAAGTATTGTGTCCAGAAACATTGAAACTCACAGTACACGAGTTTTTGTCTCGGGAATTATCAAAATTTTTGGATAATTGTATGAGTCTACCGCGAAACTCGAGACGTGTACTTGTACCGCTGAGTTTTCGATGGCCTGCTGAGGACTATGACCATTTCACCTGGAAGAGGCGCATCAAGAAATTGAATGAAATCGTACGTCTCTGAGAGGTGAAATATTTGTGAAGTAGTGAATTATGTGTGAAGAAGTGAACATGGAGATGATCATGGACATGTACAGGGTTTTGACCCAGAGGTCGAAGCTTCTACATTCTGTTGAGGAATTCCTAGACTGGCCGAATCAGTGTGACTCGTGTATACGACGCATCGTTGGGTATCAGAGCAGCGGAGGAGTGTCCGTGACCACGAAACAACGCCTGGTGTCGTTGAACGTGCAACAACAGTTATTATCCAATTCGACGGAAACCTTTTTTATTTTGAAGATTATTCATCTGTCTAGGGGGGAACTAGAAAAATTACAAAAATTACATTTTTTTGGAAAATAACGACACTTCAAGTTTGAAATCACTTTTCCCTGTATTTTTCGTCCTTTCAACGCCTTTGAAAATTATAAATTTTTAATTTTTTGTAATTTTTTCTAGCCCCCCCCCCCCCCGCCTAGCCAGCAGTAGTATACAAAATCAAAGATTATTAAAAGCATATCCGCATTTCACTTATATTTTCCCTAATTATATAGGGTAACACGCGTAAGTTTTAATACCTCAATATATCGAGAATTAAGCACACGATCAGTTTTAAATTTTAATCGTTCTGGTCTCGAGTTCCATGCATCTCATGCTTTTAAATATGTATTGGTACAGGCTCGCACTCATCTCTCCTTGTATTTAAAGCAGGAGTGGAACCAATTATTTCCTAATCCACATTAGAAAATAAGCAACTGTTGTTGGAAACCTTTTTTCTTAAAAACATTCCAAACTGTTTCTTGATGTCTAGATGCTAGAAGACAGGCAAAAGGTCAGAAGCTAAAATGGTTTCAAAATGAGAAGCGAAAATCATATTTAGTATCTTGACCTGCAGGAGTATCGTTTACACCACTTGGGTTTTTCCCAATCACTTACCCGATGACCGTCTACCCAGATTATTGTTGCCGCGACGCGACCCCCTCAACCATTCTTTGCGCGTTGCCTGACAACTGACTCCTGCCACAATCACATACCCCAAAAATCAGTCATACGTCACTCTTTCAAACAGTACTCGCTCCTACAGAACACACCTATCTGCTAATTCTCCACATTCATTGTACAATGTGTAGAACAATTATTGGTCATTGCTCTTAGGGGGTGAATCTACACCTCTGGATCGATGGATATTTGTAAAAAAGTGCCCGCGAAATTGTTTATAACATCGAAAATTAATGTTAAATTTTTTGATAAACTGGTCGAAAAGCTACCTCCTCACTGATTTCAATGGACTTCACATATGTTGTCGAAGTCATCATTCTGAACAACAGTTCTCTTTAACTTTTTTGGCGGTTAGCTTTGGTTTACGAAATATTCGCAAAAATCTTTACCTAACCCATGAATTATTACCGAGTTGAACACATGTTCTACTCTGCGGTACCATGCTTTACGCGCCCCGGCCCTAATCTAGTCCCAACCAATACTAATACCGTCAGCTATGAAACAGATTTCAATATATTATGCCGAATTTTTTTCATATGTTTTTGATAACATATGTCAAGATCATTGAAATCACGAAAAACATTAAAAAAGTTCTCACGCAAAGATTGTGAATTCAACTTTGCTAATTCCAATTGTATTCTCGATCTCCGTTCGAACACTGATTCCTCTGTCACTTTTTAAATTAAATTCTCGTTCTCCTCTCGAACACTGATTCCTCTGTCACTTTTTAAATTAAATTCTCGTTCTCCGCTCGAACACTGATTTCCCTGTCACTTTTTATACTTGATATTCCTTATTGGCCACAAATCAATTCAGTGGTCAGATTTTCAGCTTCGGTTTTAAGGAATTAGCGGGCCGTTGTGTTTTTATGAATTGATTTGTGGCCAATAAAGGATTGTCAAATATAAACAGTCACAGAGGAATTAGTGTTCGAGCGGAGAATGAGAATACAATTAGAATTAGCGAAGTTGCTTTCACAATCTTTGCACGTGAACTTTTTTAATTTTTTTCGTGAATTAAAGGGAATTAGCTTCTTTCATACATCAGTCATGTTTATAGGGGGGAGGGGGGGGGGGATAATAAAAACACAACGGCCCGCTAATTCCTTAAAACCGAAGCTGAAAATCTGACCACTGAATTGATTTGTGGCCAATAAGGGATATCAAGTATAAAAAGTGACAGGGAAATCAGTGTTCGAGCGGAGAACGAGAATTTAATTTAAAAAGTGACAGAGGAATCAGTGTTCGAGAGGAGAACGAGAATTTAATTTAAAAAGTGACAGAGGAATCAGTGTTCGAACGGAGAACGAGAATACAAGTGGAATTAGCAAAGTTGAATTCACAATCTTTGCGTGAGAACTTTTTTAATGTTTTTCGTGAATTAAAGGTACAATTGGAATTAGCAAAGATGATCACAATCTTTGCGTGAGAACTTTTTCGTGTTGGAATTAGCAAAGTTGATTTCACAATCTTTGCATGTGAACTTTTTTAATTTAAAAAGTGACAGAAGAATCAGTGTTCGAACGGAGAACGAGAATTCAATTGGAATTAGCAAAGTTGATTTCACAATCTTTGCGTGTGAACTTTTTTAATGCTTTTCGTGAATTAAAGGTACAATTGGAATTAGCAAAGATGATTTCACAATCTTTGCTGGTGAACTTTTTAGTGAATTAAAGGGAATTAGCTTCTTTCATACATGAGTCATGTTTTTTGGGGGGGGGGGATTTCATCACTTTTTTCATAATTTGTTATCAATTACTAAGTGCTCTATTTGATAACGGTCTTCATCCTCAAAGCAGTTCATATTCATGCAAGATACGTGATGATGGTACATCAGCATAGAAATGTATTGTCAACGACAAAATTAATCAAACGAAAGGTCCCCAAACGCTGAAAATGTGTATATTCTTTTTTTGTATTGTCAAATTTGAAAATAAATCGTGTTTTTTAAACGAATTTCTTCAGCTTGGATTCCTCTGTTTGTTTCTCGAACGTCTGCTACATATCTGAAAAATCTAATTTTATCCTATTCCACCAATCCAATTCTCTTGAAACTTTGAAGACGTGCATACTTCTGATGACAATACGATATTTTAAAAACCAAATAACCCCGAGGGGGTGAAAATTGTACCCTGTCAGCAATAATCTATAAAAATATTACCCATAACCACAAATCCAAACGTCTTGTAATCAGTCACTCGCGGTTTTACGAAAAAGACAAAAAGCCGCTAGTCGCATCACGAGTTCCATAAATACCCAATTTATAATCGTGCGAAATCTTCTTTACCATCGTGACATTTCACAAATGTTAACAACTAGCAGGTTATAATTAAATGACAGCCAAATGACATTTATATAAATTATGCTTTCGAGGCGACACCTACTGGCGTCAAGTGCAGGAGGAAAACGTGACGTCATACCTCGTAATCCTAAAAGTATCATTTTTATAACTATTAATTCAGAATAAATCTTATATCTTTTAGACAAATAGCTTGATACATGAAGTAAAACGACATATGGGTTCGAAAAAAAAATGATAAGGCTAAAATAGCTCCAACGACCTGTCAATTTCGCTATCTTTCGTGTATAGAGACATGGTCGCTCAGTGTGCCTATGGGTAGAGGGGAAGGGGGAATTAGCTTCCAGACGCGACCGCGTCTGTTGATCGGTGGGAAGATAGCTTTCAATCTATTAGGCCGAAAGTTTTTCTATTAATATCGTCGAAACTGAGGCCGACTGTCGAAAAGTTTAAATGGAAATGTTGTTCAGAATGACGACATCGACAAGATATGCGAAGGTCATTGAAATCGATGAGGAGGTAGTTTTTCGACAAATTTACCAATTTTCTTTTACATCAACGTATTCTGCGCGTTGGAAAGGAAGAATGTTTGAATGAAGCCATATGACGCAAAGGAACCCTGGTAATTATTTAGAAGTTTTCCATCCTCACCGATTTCAATGATTTTTGGATATGTTGTCGGGGACACGATTCTGAGCAATTTTTTCCTATACATGTTACCGTCGCTCGACCTTCGTTTCCGAGATATTCGCGAAAAACTGCTGCTACTACACAATGTATTCTGCCGTATATCTACCCACAGTACGCATCCGTGGCAGCGTCTGCGCCAGCATGGGACAAAACAAATAACGAAGCTGACCTTTGTTTCCGAGATATTTGCGAAAAACTTCGGTAAACTTGTCGATTACCATGACCATCACCGATTTCGATGACCTTGAAATATGTTGTAGGGGGCATGATTCTGAGCATCTTTTTCCTATACATGTAACCTTCGGTCGGCCTTACTTTTTAAGATATGCACAAAAAACCTTGGTAAACTTTTCCTCATACAGGGTGTCCCACGGTAGACTGGACAGCGCCGTAGCTCCTAAAGTATTGGAGATAAAAATTTTAAAAAAATAGGGAATTGCATGGTTCGAAGGGGCTACTAAATTAGCCCGAACGAATTTTTTTTTCGATTATTATTTTAAAAAATACGATGGTCAAGTTCGGTTTTTCAAATGGAACTATTTTTTTTGAAGTCCTGAGTTGATAGTGCGTTCCAAGACAAATTCAATAAGCATCAATATATAGACTTTATTTTCACTGGTTTTTGAGATATTGCGCTTGCAAATTTACTGATTTTCACTGCAAGAAACTCCTCTGGAATAGCAAGGACCGGGGTCGGTCTTACTGGCGCCACGGGTGGCACTGCCTGTTGAAATAGATACCTACCTGCGAAAGGTCTACGCCAGGCCCAAAGGCTGGACAATTCTTTTCCGCCAGAAATGCTACTTAGGTAGATACATCTGCAGTATCGAGAAGCGCATCGTTACTTTTATTTCGCACTTGCTTCTACGCTCGGATGGCCGGTTCTTTTGGGAGGGATGCAAGTTGGATTGGTTAGGTTCGGAGGAGTGAAAGTTGCTAGACCAAATATCAACTATAGGGAGCATATTGTATCAGAACCAATCAGATTTGCATCCCTCACAAACGGCTGCTAGAGAGCAAGAGGCCCTCTTCACAGCAATACCTTCTCCCCAATGCCCACCTTCTTTCGCACGGAATACGTCAACGCATGGTTTTGCTTTGATATCGAAGCTCATGTTTATACTCGAGAGGACCACGCGTCGACAGCGGGCTACCCCTTTTCTTACCGTGTCTCTCCACGAGGAGTATTGCCGATGGATTGTAGAAGCGCAGATGTCTGGATGCCAGTTGTTGAATTCAGGAGACGATAGAAACACTTTGTTACAAAACACACATGTACTATAATTAAAGTAAATCGTATTCCTCTCGGGCAGGAGTCGCCCGACGTTCGTCAAGAAGATGCGGCCTGGTACCCCGTGGCGAGGACAACCCTTCGCAGGGTCTCGCTCAATTTTTATGACTTTTACCGGAAAAAGGTACGAATCCTGGGCCGAACGTAACGAATTGAGGTCGAGCCCCCGCAGTCGAGGGTGAAATATCCATTACAGCGTATTAAGAAATTCTTTTCTTCATCGTATCGAGAGGGAAGTGACGCGAATGGATTCCTTATGTTTTTCTGACGAAAATCATACCAAATATCATGCAAATCGGACTACTTTGATACAAGCTATTTGTATTCCCTATGTAAAAGTTGTCCGATTTACACGATATTTGTAATGATTTTCATCAGAAAAC
Organism: Andrena chrysosceles; assembly: GCA_963855975.1. Classification (NCBI taxonomy): domain Eukaryota; kingdom Metazoa; phylum Arthropoda; class Insecta; order Hymenoptera; family Andrenidae; genus Andrena; species Andrena chrysosceles. The sequence goes on along the minus strand of OY979766.1, from coordinate 38,462,541 downwards.
CCCTAGGAATCCAACGGCGACACGTCCATATCCATACGATAAAGAATAAAGAATTATTTTATTTCTGAAACAGATACAGGGTAATTATGGAGGTACGCCCGTCAAGAAGATGGGGCCTGGTACCCCGTGGCGAGGACAACCCTTCGCTGGGTCTCGCCCGATTTTTATGGCTTTTTCCGGAAAAAGGTACGAATCCTGGGCCGAACGTAACGAATTGAGGTCCAGCCCTCGCAGTCGAGGGTGAAATATCCATTACAACTTATTAAGAAATTCTTTTCTTCGTCGTATCGAAAGGGAAGTGACGTCAATGGATTCCTTATGTTTTTCTGATGAAAATCATACCAAATATCATGCAAATCGGACTACTTTGATACAAGCTATTTGTATTCCCTATGTAAAAGTTGTCCGATTTACACGATATTTGTAATGATTTTCATCAGAAAACCCCTAGGAATCCAACGGCGACACGTCCATATCCATACGATAAAGAATAAAGAATTATTTTATTTCTGAAACAGATACAGGGTAATTATGGAGGTACGCCCGTCAAGAAGATGGGGCCTGGTACCCCGTGGCGAGGACAACCCTTCGCTGGGTCTCGCCCGATTTTTATGGCTTTTTCCGGAAAAAGGTACGAATCCTGGGCCGAACGTAACGAATTGAGGTCCAGCCCTCGCAGTCGAGGGTGAAATATCCATTACAACTTATTAAGAAATTCTTTTCTTCGTCGTATCGAAAGGGAAGTGACGTCAATGGATTCCTTATGCTTTTCTGATGAAAATCATACCAAATATCATGCAAATCGGACTACTTTGACACAAGCTATTTGTATTCCCTATGTAAAAGTTGTCCGATTTACATGAAATTTGTTATAATTTTAATCGACGAAACGCCAGGAATCTATTGGCATCACTTTCTCCTTCGATACGACGAAGAAAAGAAGCAAACATTTGAAATCCTAAACATTTCTCACGTCTTAATGATATTCCAAACCCTTCGAGGGTCGAAAGCCATAAAATTCGATGGGCACTGCGGGGTGTTGTCCTCGCCACGAGGCGACGGGCGTACCTCCAGAATTACCCTGTATTTGTTTAGGAAATAAAATAATTCTTTATTCTTTATCGTATGGATATGAATGTGTCGCCGATGGATTCCTAGGGGTTTTCTGATGAAAATCATTACAAATATCGTGTAAATCGGACAACTTTTACATAGGGAATACAAATAGCTTGTATCAAAGTAGTCCGATTTGCATGATATTTGGTATGATTTTCGTCAGAAAAACATAAGGAATCCATTCGCGTCACTTCCCTCTCGATACGATGAAGAAAAGAATTTCTTAATACGCTGTAATGGATATTTCACCCTCGACTGCGGGGGCTCGACCTCAATTCGTTACGTTCGGCCCAGGATTCGTACCTTTTTCCGGAAAAAGCCATAAAAATCGGGCGAGACCCAGCGAAGGGTTGTCCTCGCCACGGGGTACCAGGCCCCATCTTCTTGACGGGCGTACCTCCATAATTACCCTGTATCTGTTTCAGAAATAAAATAATTCTTTATTCTTTATCGTATGGATATGGACGTGTCGCCGTTGGATTCCTTGTGGTTTCCCGATGAAAATCATGCCAAATATCGTGTAAATCGGACAACTTTTACATAGGGAATACAAATAGCTTGTATCAAAGTAGTCCGATTTGCATGATATTTGGTATGATTTTCGTCAGAAAAACATAAGGAATCCATTCGCGTCACTTCCCTCTCGATACGATGAAGAAAAGAATTTCTTAATACGCTGTAATGGATATTTCACCCTCGACTGCGGGGGCTCGACCTCAATTCGTTACGTTCGGCCCAGGATTTGTACCTTTTTCCGGTAAAAGTCATAAAAATTGAGCGAGACCCTGCGAAGGGTTGTCCTCGCCACGGGGTACCAGGCCGCATCTTCTTGACGAACGTCGGGCGACTCCTGCCCGAGAGGAATACGATTTACTTTAATTATAGTACATGTGTGTTTTGTAACAAAGTGTTTCTATCGTCTCCTGAATTCAACAACTGGCATCCAGACATCTGCGCTTCTACAATCCATCGGCAATACTCCTCGTGGAGAGACACGGTAAGAAAAGGGGTAGCCCGCTGTCGACGCGTGGTCCTCTCGAGTATAAACATGAGCTTCGATATCAAAGCAAAACCATGCGTTGACGTATTCCGTGCGAAAGAAGGTGGGCATTGGGGAGAAGGTATTGCTGTGAAGAGGGCCTCTTGCTCTCTAGCAGCCGTTTGTGAGGGATGCAAATCTGATTGGTTCTGATACAATATGCTCCCTATAGTTGATATTTGGTCTAGCAACTTTCACTCCTCCGAACCTAACCAATCCAACTTGCATCCCTCCCAAAAGAACCGGCCATCCGAGCGTAGAAGCAAGTCCGAAATAAAAGTAACGATGCGCTTCTCGATACTGCAGATGTATCTACCTAAGTAGCATTTCTGGCGGAAAAGAATTGTCCAGCCTTTGGGCCTGGCGTAGACCTTTCGCAGGTAGGTATCTATTTCAACAGGCAGTGCCACCCGTGGCGCCAGTAAGACCGACCCCGGTCCTTGCTATTCCAGAGGAGTTTCTTGCAGTGAAAATCAGTAAATTTGCAAGCGCAATATCTCAAAAACCAGTGAAAATAAAGTGTATACATTGATGCTTATTGAATTTGTCTTGGAACGCACTATCAACTCAGGACTTCAAAAAAAATAGTTCCATTTGAAAAACCGAACTTGACCATCGTATTTTTTAAAATAATAATCGAAAAAAAAATTCGTTCGGGCTAATTTAGTAGCCCCTTCGAACCATGCAATTCCCTATTTTTTTAAAATTTTTATCTCCAATACTTTAGGAGCTACGGCGCTGTCCAGTCTACCGTGGGACACCCTGTAGATTTGAAGGAAAATTGTTTTAATCACCTCATCACGATCGCCTCACTGTACAGTATTTCTGTTCACTTATTCCGACACAACGCATTCCACTTTCCAACTTGACCCGGGTATTAGTATTGGTTGGCTAGATCAGTGCGGGGGGCGCGCGCCCGCTGGCGGGCGCGTAAAGCATGGCAGCGAACCGATTTGAGTTTAACTAAAACATAATTTTTTCGCTAGAAAGAGAGTGCTTTCAAGAACACCTGTTGGAAATCCCCACTATGTTCGGCGACGCCGGCACATCGGTTCGGTACCATGCTTCCAAGTTGGAAAATGGAAGGCGTTGCGTCGGAATAAATCAACAGAAGTTTTTCGCAAATATCTCGAAAACAAAGATTCGTCATTAGTTTTGTCCCATGCTGTCGCATACGCTGTCACGAACGTGTACTGTAGGTAGATTTACAGCAGAATACATTGTAGCAGTAGCAGCAGTTTTTCGCGAATATCTCGGAAACGAAGGTCGAGCGACGGTAACATGTATAGGAAAAAGTTGTTCAGAATCGTGTCCCCGATAACATATCCAAAAATCATTGAAATCGGTGAGGATGGAAAACTTCTAAATAATTACTGGAACCCTTTGATCAGTAAAAATTGTTAAAGATTTCGGAACGACTTGATTGTGTAGAATTACACGTATATGTAGGCAGGGGCCTACCACTACTCTGCTGCTTGATACGAGACACACCATAAGATTACCATAATTTATTAATCATTTTTTAATTAGTTATTATAGGAAGTGTTCAAAACGATAAATGAATGTGTATGTCTGTACACAGAGTATCCCGGGTATACAGTTGAAAAAATTGAAAAAGTTAATATGAACCCATGTCCGCAAATAATTTATTAGGGAAGTATAAGATAGCAGAGGTTCGTTACATCGTAAGCGAAGTTGTACAATGCTTCTCTGTTGTATAGGTCTGTCGAGTTGCTGATTGATAAAGAAATGAAGAAATTTTTATTTGCCTTTTAAAAATGCTGCATTAATTTGACATCGGGACACCCTGTATGTAAATTCTCACCGCTATTATAACTTTCATTCCTACCGCTTATAGCGCTGCACTCTTATTTCATGCTTAGCCGTTAACGTGGAATGCGACACGGAAATGGTAATGGGACTCTAGAGCCCCAAAATCGAGTGACACAGAAGACAATAGAATGGCAGGTCTCTTCTATACCTGGTCTGTGGTCAGAAGAAGAGATTCTCTACGCCCCTCTTCGTCTTACCACTGGCACGCCAGAACGGTACTGACACGGAACTGACAAGTGTGCGCAGGCCTCTACCCGAATTTTTCAAGCCGCCCGAAACAAATTCGAGCTACCCGGATTTTTCGGGCCGCTCGGATTTTACGGGTTCCCGGCTCGGTCCGGTCCAGTGATGCCAGAATCGTGGGACGTGAGTCCAAACGCTTACCCCCACTATGACTTACCGTCGTCTCCCACTATGCCCTACCGGCGTCCCCCACTTTCTTCCCACCGCACTGCACACAAGCATATTTTTACTCCTGTCCGTGTGAGCTGCTTGTTGGGCTGCCGTGCACACGGACAGGGGTAGGGATATGCTTGTGTCAGTGCGATGGGGAAAAAGTGGGGGTCGACAGTAGACCATAGTGGGAGACGACGGTAGGTCATAGTGGGGGTAAGCGTTTAGTCCCGCGTCCCACGATTCTGGCATCACTGGTCCGGTCAGTCGAGCCGAGCCAGGCTCGGCGCGCTTTATTCGATTACCCGAACAGATCTAGTATGAGGTAGTTGGACCATTGTTATAATTTTTCATATGTTTATTTTTGAGAAAAGTATTACATCTTCTTTATTATTGAAAACCCTCTGCTTTTTATTCAATTAATTATAAACGAAATTCTACCTTTAAAAAAACTGATCCAACAATCCCCGATTTACTTTATCAATTGTAAAAGCAACATCAGAGACCTACTTTATAAAAATCTTAGATATATGGTGTCCCCGTTAAAGTGTTACGTGTTTATTTCATTAATACATAACAAATATTTATATCTGCGAATAATTCTCTTAAAGTCGAAAAAAGTTTGTCCAAAACTTCTTTATCTTGCCTAGCTGACGAGTGATAAAGAAAAATCATTTATTCATGAGAGATTCAAGAACGGGGGCGGAAGTTATAAAATTGAGTGTCCCGTAAGTTAGGATCCACTTTATTAATGTCATCTCATTAAAATAAAAAAATATTAGGTCACATTCTGAAAATATCCACATAGATCCTAGCGAACTCTGAAATGCCTAAAAAAATTTGCCGCTGTTTTGAATAATCTTGAAGAACAAGCTCGTAACATTTTAAAAGAAATAGATGGTTAGGAAGCGTTTTGCAGCTAGCATTTGTGCATCATTCCATAAATGTGTTGCAGCTTCGTTCTTTTAAAGTAATTAATCAATTTCGAATCGAGAATACATTTCAAGAAATTCTAATTTAAGATACAGAAAAACTGCTCAAAATTCATAGCAATGTTGTTATATTAATTAACTAAACTAGAAATGCGCAAATTATTTTGCGATTAAATAATGAACCAAAAATTCTGTTTTAATTAAATGCTTCTTATAAAACGCTTGTATAAGATTTTAAATATCTATTCTACATGGTTGAATTAAATGACATAGGCGTATATTTGTTTAGATCATAATAACCACGATACATAGAATTTTTTGCCATTCATTTTTGACCAAGGTAGAAATACTTCAATAAGCATTGACTACGAAATGTGCTACGTAAGAAAGGAAGTTCCCTTAAATTCGAGTTCACGAGATGTGAATTAAAATGAGGATTTCGGTACAATAGGGAAAAATTGGAGGATAAGAATAAAAAGAAAATAAGGATCCGTAAATCCCCTGCAGGGTCGAACAGTTTCGATTGATGCATGAGGAAAGTCTTTCAGTGTAGATTGTTCAATGTGCGACTGGCCGTAAACGCGCAAGATATTGCGAGATTATGATGTGCGTAAGCTTGCATCTCGCCCACAAACATGCAATTTGTTTTGTAGAGTAAAAATAAGGATGTAAGGACGTTGGTTATAAGTACTACATAGAATATGAAATGTTGCTGAACATTCTTGATGAGACTTCAGGAAACGTATCATATAAAAATATTTCTCGCTCGAATAATCGGGCTCAGATAATCGGGAAAGACATACCCACCCCACTGTTTTGCTTTCTCACTGCGAGCGAGAACCTTCGGGCCTCGGTAGACCGCCCGTTAACAGCCGAGAGCGATAAAACCGATGGGCCACACAAAATCTTCATGTTTTTGATATGTGTTGATGAAAGTATTTCCAATCAACTCCTCATGTCTTCCCGATGAAAATGGCCCCAAAAATGATATAATTCGGACCATAATTAAGGATATTACGTGAGAAATTTATTTGCAGAATTCAAAGCCCGTTTCGTTAAAAATAGTCCGATTTAAATTATTTTTTGCCCAATTAATCGGGAGAACGCCAGGAATCCATTGGTGTCACTTTCATATTGATACGATGAAAACTAAACAAATTCAGATTCTGTAGAATCTGGCCGGTAGGGGACCGCGCGCGGGTCAGGCCGCAAAGGCTCACACTGGTTATTCGACCTTCTAGGATAAAGATATGATAAAAGTTGAACCGTTATTCGAAATCCAAGATGAAGGCCTTCAAATAAACTAGCTTCATCCGTGGCGCTCCAGATGAAGATAACATTATTTGAAAAGTTATTTCATTCGATTTGTATCTAGACAATGCCCATCTCTGATCGGCACCAAGTACATGTTTCGACACCCTGTATATGTCGACTGTCGCTACCGCTATCATTTACTCGTCGCCCGGCTAATCCAACCTAACCTGAAACTTATTTCATTAATATCTCATCATGGATGCAATATTTTCTAAATTCAAAGGCATATTTCTTATGTAAACCGCATATAAGCTTTTGACTAAGACCAAATTCAATAAAATCGGTCCACGCATGACAGAAATATCATCTCATGGATCAGTCGGAAAGGGTAAGATTTTCTCCTGATTCTTCTTCTCCAGTCAAAATTTTCGTCAAACATAATACGTATATACGCACACCTTCAGCCAAAAGAAACTAACACATGTTTCGTTCGTCAATCGCTATCTTCACTATGCAATCTACTGCAAATTTTGACAGCTTACAGTCAGGTTATAACCTGGCGAGTGTTAAATAAGTTGTCAAAATTTGAGATACCACGTGTTTCTACAAATATGTATCGTTGTATCATTGAATTGCAACCAAAATGCAGTCTCAAACATAAGGTAAGGTGGCCAAGTTTGAATTGCATCCTGTTTGTATATCATAAATATAACCCATAACCACAAATTCAAACGACTTAAAATCAGCCTGTAACCACAAATCTAATCAATTGAATCGATATGCAATCAGCATATAACCACACACCAGTATTACTTTTTAATTAAATATTATTAAATTTTTTAATATAACCGTTTCTAACATACACTTTGCGGCTTCGCTAGAGTTTTCTGAAATTATATTTTAAGTCTCATAACGATCCGTTGATATTTCCTCAAGATATTGCAATTTATGTTTAAAGAAATATTGACTTTGGATGATGAGAAATGTGTGGTTTATAATTGCTAGCTCGAATACTAATGAATGGATAAACAAACTGTAAATAGAAAAAATGTGTGTTGTGACAACACTATATTTTTTAAAATACAGATTAATAACACTTAATTTTCCAATCCTTTTTAGCGTTTGGACAATAATTTTTCGCATTTTCGAGCCCCTGTCCCCTTATTGCATCCGACCCTTCATTACTGTGCTGCACGTTAAAAAAACTGCATCGAAATTGATCCATTAGTTCCACATTGTAAGTGATGCAGTAACTCTGCGGTAAGATAAGGTGACAGCGGAAGCATTTTATACATATACATACCTACTTACAATTAGAGAAAAGGGGAGAAGATGAAGAAGCGAAGTGAAAAAGAGATAAAGATAATTTTCATTCGTTGCTTTGAATGATAGAAATTTATAATCGATTTCGCCACAATATTGAAGCATTATTAAATAAAATTGTTTGATCTGTAACCTCTTTGATACTACGGAGCGTAGAAGTAAGTAATTAATAAAAAACTTCAAAACAGTAAAAAAATTACGCCAAGTACATGAAAAAGTCGAGGACGGAAAAGAGTAAATCACAAAAAGAATAGAAGAAAATATACAATCATTTTAAAAAGAAGTGAGATCCCCATAAAAACTTCAAAAAGTAAAAAAATTACGCCAAGTACCTGAAATAAAAAAAACACAAAAAATAGAAAATAATGATAATTGCAATATAAAAAAAGATGTGAAATCAAAATGAGCTGCAAGTACATAAAGGTGCTTTCCCGCAGCGTGCAATGGCGACACTGTGTAACACTATAAAAGACAAAAAAAAGATGTCCGCGCCCTGGAAATCAAATACTTGGCGTGGCCAGGCATCAAATCATCAATACCCATACATTTCCTCTCACAAGCTTTCACATAATTTGTCGATTTAAAACTCTGACAATATGAATACACTTTCATTATCTTGCGTTTTTAATAATTTTTATTCATCGACAACCTTGTCCTTACCTGGCCAAGCCAAGTATTTGACTTCCAGTGTCGCCTACACAGTGTCGCCAAAGCACCTTTATGTACTTGCAGTTCATTTTGATTTCACATCTTTTTGTACTTTGTGATTATTATTATTTTCTGTTTTTTTTTATTTCATGTACTTGGCGTAATTTTTTTACTTTTTGAAGTTTTTATGGGGATATTTCTTACAGAATTAGTTTTTAGTAATTTTCGAACTCCATTATCAATGAAGTGAGCGACGATATTACTATATAAATTAGTTTAAAAAATGCAAGTATTAAGAATGTTAGGTTTACCAAAAGGTATGATGTTTTGGAAATAAAATGCACATCTCTGTTGGTTAACGAAATGAAATGATTATCATATTTTGCTTATACTGTCCATAGTGTTATTTTTTGTCTTCAGCTTCGACACTTATCATGAAGACAGAAATTTAGGCACACGACAATGTTTAGCTGTTTTTAAGGATTTTTATTAATTATGACTAAAATAAGTATGTGCTTGTTTAAGAACTGTATTGATGTTATGGTTAACACTGTGAGATTTTTAAAGGTTTCTGAAAGAATAAGCTAGCCAACGGGTGGCAAGGGGACTACAATTATATATTGGTTATAATTTCAAAGATTTTTATCTACTATGACTGCTACAAAATATGAATACCATTCACACGAATTATCTAGTTCTCTTTTTTATCGTTATTCGAGTAACTTCAAATTTTCGTTGAAAATTAATTTTATGAGTTGTAGTTTAATTCCGCTCTATCAAATTTCTGAAGTTATTAACAAACTCTGCTTCTCACAAACTGAATGTCACTTCATTCTCTTTCTGCCTGCCCGTAATTGCCGCTTTAATAGTTCGGCGTGTAAATATCACAGCATTCCACGTTAGAAATCGATAAAGTTGTAAAGCATGTAATGAAAATAAAAAATACGAGAACTTTATACTGTCTTATACTTGTGCACGAATGAAAACGATTAGTACTTACCGTATAATTTAATAACATGCTTGCAGATTCTTTGTGTCGCAATTTCGGAATGAAGAGAAGACGTGCTTGTAATTCTTAATACCAGAGAGTTCATAAGATAAGTGTCACGATACGTTTTCAGCATTTTTAAATAAAGGTAGCGTACGATTAGGTACATGTAACATTAAAAATGTTCTATCAATACATGAATATTATATTTGTTAAAAAATTATTCCAGGAAAGTAATTAATTTTAATAATTAAGGAGTGATTTTTCAAAAGGACACATTTCCACATAGTAAATTTTTTTAGTTACCACAAAAAATTGTAGAAGTCTTTTTTTTATTGGTACACATACATCTTATTCTTTCATCCGATAGCGGTAATGTTTTAAATTTAGCGACATTGTTTTAATAGTTATTTAAACAAAAATATTTGGAAATAAGACCTTTTGTATGAACAATTTATTTTCTCTTCAATTCGTCAAACAGAAATTAAACCTATTTCATAGTGTTTTGTGCCACTGGGAGATGTATTTTAAGGAGTCATTCTATTTTGAACTGCTGAAAAATTAAGCTATTTTTAAAGATATTTTTCTCAGTAAATGCAGCATATAATGAAATCAATCTTTTTGGTATTTATTAAGCTACTCTTATATTATAGAAAAAAGAATTAAAAAACATTTTTTGCAATTTGTTTTAATGTTTTTCTACAGTGTCCATATGGCACCTAAAAAAGAGGTATGTTCTCGGTGTAGGTGCTTTCCCGGCTCTGGCTAATCCGAAACAAAAAATTCCGAAAGATTCTTAATTTGTATGAGTGACGCTGTAGCTCTTAGCTCAATAAACAATTTTTGTTGGAATGTATGAAAATGGCGCCGATTTAAAAAAAAAGGTTGACAAAACACCCAAATGGATATATTCTCGGGTGTCCCATGAGAAAAATCTCGGTTATTTCTCGACAAAAATTGTTAATTGAGTTAGGGGCTACATCGACACTCATACAGATTAAGAATCTTTCGGAATTTTTTGTTTCGGATAAACCTCAGCCGGGAAATCACCAACGTCGTAAACATACCTTTTTTAGGTGCCACATTGACACGGTAAAAAAACAATTAAAACAAATTGCAAAAATTCTTTTTAATTTTTTTTTGTATAATATAAGAGTAGCTTAATAACTACCAAAAAGATTTATTTCATTATATGTTGTATTTACTGAGAAAAAATCTGTAATAATACCTTAATTTAAGAATGATCCGTTAACATTTTAAGGCGATGCCATCAAAATTTGCTTCAAGGTCAGAAATGAAAATATGCCCTTTTGAAAAATCACTCCTCAATTCTAAATTGCACTAACCTTTTAACTAAATTAAATTCAGTTTATTTATATAAGAACGTGCGTTAAAATTTACAAAGCTATACAAATTTAAGCGTCCCATACTAAAATCAATACCCCTGTCGTTAAAAAAAAATGAACACCACCATTTTTAGAGTCAACCACGCCAAGGACATTATTAGAAATCAGGTTTACCAATGTTTGTTTGGATACCGCGTCGAAATTGTAAATAATAAGATCCGATTGAAAAATTTCTGTTCGACTGACCACTAACGTCTGCAGGCGCCCTTTCACAGAGGAGCGTTACAATGATAACAACGGAATTATCTAAAAGAGAAGGGATGGGGTGGTGGGTTCCACTCATAGTGGGGAACATCCATGGGGTAGGGAGTACGGCCACCGAACATCCCTTCTCTCGATTTTCATACTATAACCACGCGGAGAGAGTGGACGTTGCAAGCAAACCAACTCAGATGCGCGTGCTATCTCGTATCGAGTCCTTTCGTTCTCCACCTACGAGTCATCTTGCAAACGGGCGTCGTTCTAAAGTGTTGCGACAGAATTCTCCTCGCAAACGGTACTTGTCCGTACGCACAGCCGCGAGCGCTCTCACGCACATTCACATTTCGTAAACGCTCACCACAGTTCGATAGAGCTTTCAAGCTCACCTTAATTTCCAAATCGGTCAGGTAAAACGTGATATCGAAAGATTTACTTATTGTGCGCAGAATGAAGAAGTTCGAAGTGGCACGAACTACGACGGAAATATTTCGTCGTTTGGTGATCGTGTTCACGAGAGTTCCAATCCATATACGATAAACGGTCTTCGTGCAATGAACAATTCAACATTTATGTTGCCGAGAAATAACAAGAATAGAGCCAAGTGTTTGACATGGGAAACAGTGGCGCGATGTTACTTCATTGAATTGTTAAACTCTCGACGCCGGGTTTCTCGAGTTCTTCGCTGTTTTATATTATCCTTGAAAATACGGTACATCAGTGGCACTCGATCGCGATTAAATGTCGACAAAACCAGAGGGACCGTCATCGCCCCGACGATTTTTCGCCCGTATCTATGGTCACCTTGAAACTAAGGGAACGGAGGGCAACGATAACGAAGATCAAGAAACATCTGAACCGAAGTCAAGTCTTAATCTGTCTTCGGATGTCGTTTTTTGCGATAGAAGCACGTCGGGTGCAGATACCTCGAGTGACGATCCGAGTAACGATACTGCACAGGTAAGAAATTGTGTTTTTCGTGTAAAAAAACTATTTTTACTGTCAATATCGTTGCATCAATTCTCATTATCTATTTATGAAAAGTTGTTACAGCCTGTTTTGTTAAAAACATCGTGAACCTTAATATCCGTTCTCTGTGTGAAGTTGTACGAACTATTTGGTTCTTACCATCCTTCCCATTTACTGGCTCACAAAAATTCTTTATTATAATCGAAATGATTCTTTTAAAAACTGGACGTACTAACAGATGCTAGTGCACTAATGATTATATTGTATAAAAATATTAGCAATCCGATTAATCTGAAATTTGGACCATGTTTTGATGCATCTTTGAAGAAGCTTTAGTTTTTTCTTTATTAATTTATAACGATAAATATAGTAGTTATGCATTATCGACCATCACGTTGCCCACAGTGGGACGGAGCGACGTTTAAGTAGGCATTCACTTCATTTCTTACATATTTCATCATTTATTGACTTTAATCTAAGATTACAGGTAATATATTGTATAATAAATGCAATAATCATTTTCTCCTCGTCGCTCGTTTTAATAATGGGACTTCAAGAGTCCCTTCATGTCGATTTCCATATATTTATATGGATTGGGGCTTATTAATAAATTATTTAGAACATCTAGATTTGTCATTTTTCGGCTGCTCTTTTTGCGTATAATTCGCAGTAGTTTTTGAAATCATTATTTCGGGCGTTCCGGGCTTCTATGATAAATATTCTAAAAAAAATTTTAGATTTCCATTCCTAGAAAATGATCGGCTTTTTACATTGGAATAGTTTTAGTTAGTCTTTTTTTTTGTAATGAAAAATATAAACACTTATATTCTATTGCCAAATTAAGATATTTTGTTACTATTTTCGTACTTTACTAAATTAAAAAAAATGTTAGCATTTGTTAGTAAATTCAAGCATACCTCGTAATTCTGGATAGATTCAATTTCACAAAACCCAATTATTCATATCCGACCGCATCCGACCCTTTGAAAAATTGATATTTTTTGCGCAAACGCAGGTGCAAGTCAGGACAAATATACTATTTTCATTCAATTTTTTATTTGCAATAATAATTGTGCAAATTGAATGTGTTTAACTTTAAATTACACTAATTGAGTAATGCTCAAAATATAATAATAATGAGTAATATATGTTGGAAGTGAAGCACGCAGAGGTGTGCAATGTGCAAAAATATGAATGAAACGCTAGATAAATAAGAATGGATCATGCATGTAATCAGAGAGTGTTTGGAATCAAATTTTGGGGAAACAAATAAGAAGGAAGCAAGCAAGTTCTAATAATGACCCATGACAATCCGCTGCTAAATTCAACAATTGACTATCGTTTGTCAGCCAATAGTTGAAATCCCTTGCATCTATCTAAATTGAAGCAAAATAGTATATTTTTCCTGACTTGCACCTGCGGTTTTGCAAAAAAATATCAATTTTTCACAGGGTCGGATGCGGTCGGATATGAATAATTGGGGTTTGTGAAATTGAATCTATCCAGAATTACGAGGTATGCTTGAATTTACTAACAAATGCTAACATTTTTTTTAATTTAGTAAAGTACGAAAATGGTAACAAAATATCTTAATTTGGCAAATGAATATAAGTGTTTATATTTTTCATTACAAAAAAGACTAACTAAAACTATTCCAATGTAAAAAGCTGATCATTTTCTAGAAATGGAAATCTAAAATTTTTTTTAGAATATTTATCATAGGAAGCCCAGAACGCCCGAAATAATGATTTCAAAACCTACTGCGAATTATACGCAAAAAGAGCAGCCGAAAAATGACAAATCTAGATGTTCTAAATAATTTATTAATAAGCCCCAATCCATATAAATATATGGAAATCAACATGAAGGGACTCTTGAAGTCCCATTATTAAAACGAGCGACAAGAAAAAAATGATTATTGTATTTATTATACAATATATTACCTGTAATCTTAGATTAAAATCAATAAATGATGAAATATGTAAGAAATGAAGTGAATGCCTACTTAAACGTCGATCCGTCCCACTGTTCGTCGTGCAAAATTCACCGGTGTTTGGTGTGCATGATATTTATCTACCAGGTAATCTAAACAGAAAAACGAAACGGCGTTTTATTTTATACATATGTAGCTTAAAATTGATGAACCAGCAAAAAACAAAAAAAAATTATTGAGCAGTGTGGAGAGTTTCCAACCCAAGGGGCTGAACTTTTAATTTATGCAATCCAATTTTTGTGCCAATTTTCTTATGTAACAAAAGAAGTATAGAACTTAACGATTCATTAAATAGAAACTACATATTTACAAAGTAAAACGCCGTTTCATTTTTTTGTTTCAGATTATCTGAAAGTTAAATATCATGTACACCAGCGACCGACGAGTTTTGCGCGGCGTGATGCATTACTCCTATATTTATTATTAAAAATGAATTAAAAAAACTGTAACTTCTTCAAGGATGCATAAAAACATTGTCCAAATTTCAGATGAATCGAAATGCTAGTTCCTTAAAAAACAATTCCTAAATTTTGCTATGTTTTTAGCCCATAAAATAGGATTCCCCTCATAAATAGAAGTAATAAAAATAGCTACACAATTTTACAAAAAGTGAGCTATGTTAAATTCAAAAATGTATTTACGTGTGTGACGAAGGATTTGAAATTTAGACTTGAATTGTGCTGTTAATATCAACCCATTAATTTGAGCCGAATGCATAGTTTGTCCTGATAATCTTGTTGCACAGGTGTCGAATGTAAAAGAAGTACTCTTGGAGCAAATTGAGGAGCAAAGTATCAACGGGATGAGTACGTCGATGAACGATGAAAAGGAAAAGAGTACAAATTTCTCTGCTTTAAGGCTGCCATTCTTTTGCGGACTTTTGCCTAGAGTGCCCAATCACCCTTCAAACTTGACGCAGATCACGTATCCGCCTGCACTTCCGCCACATTTTCATAATTGGCCGTACCATTCGACACCGGAACATTATTTGCAAGGATTCTCAGCGTTCTGTGAGTATCTTTCCCCTTTCATTGCTTGTTGTCTATAGAATAGAAACTACGGAATATAAAAATTGTTATGGTTTTGTTTAATCTATGTAGTAGTTAGAATTATTTATTTTATGTGAAAGTTTACTTGAAATTTAATAACTGACATACCACTGGTTCGGATTATAATTTGGAATGGAATTCACTGAGGTGGAAATGATTCTTTGAAATTTGAAATAATATAATTTCCAAATTTTTATAATTTCAGTTAATAACAGTTGTTAAGTCTTAAAGGCTTTATCTGTTTACTCTAATACTGAATTAAATTATAATTTCCTTCTTGACTGAGAAATAAGAACATTTCTCTTCAGCACTTAACTAACAAGAGCTGAACGTTTCGAAACACACCCACTGGTGTAAGTCTGACTAACAATAAGTGTCGTCGCTCTTATCAGCACAATGCATGAACAGTATAAATTAATATAACGAATGTGATCATGCCGATTTGGATACCTACTGTTCAAGCGTTGTGCTGATAAGTGAAAAAATACGAAAAAAGGAATTAATAATTAAAAAGAAATAGGTATACTAAGGCAGGGTGGGACTGAAAGTGCCGTTTTTCATACAAACCTATGTCAAATTTAGTAATAACAATCTAGAGATATACGGTGTTATTTTGAATAAACTACAACTATTATACTTTACTTTTACAAAGCTGTTGATTAATAGTGTTATTTTTGTTGAGTTATATCACAAAATGTTTGTCGAAGCAAAATGGACTTCTTAACCCACGCCCGGGGCACAAAGTCCATTGCATAATGTAGAAAGTTCCTAATATCTTTTCGTCTAATATTAAACTAAATATGTAAAACACTCGATTTAAATCAGCAAATATTTACTAAACTAATTCTTTTTGGTATACAATATTGAAAGAAAATAGTACGGAAACCTTTTTTTAAATAAAAGAATGAAAATACAGGACACAGATTCAGCTTTAACAAAAAATTGCACAATAATCTTGGCTCAACATACAGATATAACTCTCTTTTAAGCAGTTTGACCGTAATTCTTAAACTCAATTTATTCTAATGTAAAAAAAAGCAAGAAAAAGGATAGATAATTTATGACTTTACTAATTGGTTTGCTTCAACAAAGACAACCACTCTTTTTAGTATTTTAACATGACTTCTTTAACAAAATATAAAAATATAAGTAAAAAATATAAGTATAAGGGACTTTCCTCCCCAATGGTGCTTCTATAGTTTCGCCGATATATAGGTTTGAAAATATTGTCATTCGGAAATAAACAATGTCATGTACACATTACTAAAGGAACATACAATCCTAACGTATTCACCTTATACGCTATTAAACTGTGGTTTACTTTAAATAACACAACAAAAACGACGTAGTTCTTAGTGTAATAATGACAAAAGCCCAAATACGACTGGCGACTCTGCGGTCCTCGCCATTACCTTTGCCATCAGCATAGTTGTTCTGCAATATTCAATCAGATTTTTCATTGGGGCTTTTTACCCGCAAGACTTTTAACCCCACTCTGCCCTATACATATTTATTAGGATGGTATTTTGAGCCTTTAAGTGTGTTTCCACCATTGCAATATCCACCTATATATGTACAGACTCTCAGACTATATATTCTGACTACAGAATTAATATGTAGGCCAAATTATTTACAGGACAAATAGTGTATATCTCGGATTTAATGCTAATGTACTTATACTGATTGGCGTCTGAATCCTCCATATATAATTACATGTACAGAATGTTCAATAAAACGCCATATAAACAAGCAGGAGATGATTCCTCGTAAAACAACGATTGAAAAATGTACAATAATTGTTTTTCATTGGTTCCGTAATGTTCGAGAAAAAATAAATTCGGACACGAAGATTTACTTAAATAAGTTTACAATAATCAACTGTATATGGCCAAATAACAATACCATGGAACAGTAACAAACAGTTAGTACTGTTAGTAGATTATTTCTATTGTATATAACGGGATCCAAAAATGTATTCTTATAACAACTATAGACAGTGTCGCCCATGTTGCAAGCAAAGCTGAATTCTTCGTATTAAATCATTATGAATTAATTCTAGCATGTACCTACCCATACAGCACAGTTCGTTGCAGCTGTATTGCAGGAACGTTGCTGCAATATTGAGTTGTTGCAGGTTGCATTGCAAAATTGTAAGAACGTTCCTGCAATATTGCCGTGCATTATTGGAGTGGCAATGATCCTACAATATTGCAGCAATATTGCAAGAAAGTTGCCGTGCAATGTTCCATTGGCAATGATCCTACAATATTGCAAGAACGTTGCCGTGCAATGTTCCACTGGCAACGATCCTACAATATTGCAACAATATAGGGAGACCGTTGCCGTGCAATGTTCCATTGGCAACGATTCTTCAATATTTCTGCAATATTGCGCGCTCATTGACGTGCAATGTTCCAGTGACAACGATCCTACAATATTTCGGCAATATTGCGCGCTCATCGACGTGCAACGTTCCACTGGCAACGATCCTACAATATTTCGGCAATATTGCGCGCACATCGATGTGCAATGTTTCAATGGCAACGACCCAGCAAAATTGTCTACATATTGCCGTGCAATACTGTAGTGGAAATATTGTAGAAACAGTACAGCAATATTCTGAAGCAACTATGACTTTGACGAAATTTGAAATATGACGTCGAGTAAATTCTACAGCATGTTTCATTTAACTGGATATGCTAGAATTTCTCGTTGGCCGTTAAAGATATGAAAAAAGTGTTATTGTGAGAGTCGTTTGTACATGAATTTAAATTATAGAAGAGATTTGAAAATGAATTTAATTTGTTTAGATAAAGTAAATACTATATATTTTAATGTGTGAAATTATTATTATTATTATTATTATTATTATTATTATTAAACGTCTTTATTGCACACACACACGTATATAAAATCAAGCAAGAGAAAAGAGAGATGAAAAGACAAATGCAAAGGTTTAGTCTAAAAACTACTTTCCAACCTAACCTAAAATGACACCGGGTTATAGTTAGAGTCCGCACCTACAGTGTTAAAAATCCCTAATAGGTTTGTCAAATGAGCCTTCGTTTTTTTAATAATTTGAGTTTAAAGTTTTGCACGGTAGGAGTATAAGTTCGAATACGTAAGCAATCTTATCAATCAGCGGTTGTAGCTCCGGCGGTAAAGTGTTCGTCTACGATGCTACAGGTCCTCGGTTCGAATCTCCCTGGGATAAAAATATTTTCTATGAGAAAAGGTCACACGGGCGTTATACTACTACGATTCTGCAAACATTCATGTCGTCGCGTCCCTCACTGCCCGAAACGTTGCGGTGGGACCATTTCTGTAAAATTTCCGAAACGTTGCGGAAATATATTCCTGCAATATTGCTAAGGCGGACATAGGAGTGAACCTGCAACTTCCCTGCAATGATACGGTGCAACATTGCAATCTCGCACCGCAATATTTCCGAAGAGTTGCAGGATCATTGCCACAATTTTGCTGTTTCGTTGCAGAATCATTGCCGGAACGTTGCAGGACTATATGTTTGCAATGCTGCCGCAACATTGCAAAAATACACACCCGCAATATTGCGAAGGCGGACATAGGACTGAACCTGCAACGTCTCTGCAATATTATGGTGCAACATTGCAATCTTGCACTGCAATATTGCAGAGACGTTGCTGCAATGTTATGGTGCTGTGTGGGTAGTAAATTTCTATCATTTTCATTATTCAAGACTTGTTATGTACTCGGCATAAAAAATGTCTTTAACCTTCACTCTGTGCATAGGGGTCAAATTGACCCCAGTCATTGTAATATGCGATGTAATAAGTTTTGCACCAAATAAATATGCCAGGCAACTAGGATTGCCTCAACTAAGGTTTTACACAGACATTGTTAAAAAAAAATCGAAAAAATATTGCCTATGACGTATCTACGATAGTTTTAAGCCAACCAAGCATATTTTGGTGCATTGGGGTCAAACCGACCCCAAATTTGGTCATTATTTACTTTAGCGATTCCTCACCGATTTTGATGAAATTTGGATATGTTGCCGGGGACACGATTCTGTACAACTTTTTCCTATACCTGTTACCCCCGCTCGGCCTTAGTTTCCGAGATATTTGCCAAAAACTATCGGTATTATTGTTAGCGTATGCGCCAGCATGGAACAAAACGATAATTATGCAGAACAGGTGTTTCCTCACCGATTTCAATTATTTTTGGATATGTTGTCGGGGACATGATTCTGGACAACTTTTTCCTATACATGTTACCGCCGCTCGACCTTCGTTTCTAAGATATTTGCCGAAAACTGCTGCTACTGCTACAATGTATTCTGCCGTAAACCTACCTACAGTACACGTTCGGAGCAGCGTATGCGCCAGCATGGGACAAAACTAATGACGAACCTTTGTTTCCGAGATATTTGCGAAAAACTTCTATTGATTTATTCCGACGCAACGGACACAGCGATCAACTTGAGGTGGTTGGTCATTTGGGGGATGTGTTTATTTTTGTGTCTGGACACCTCGGGGTGCGAAAAAAATGACTTTCTTTTTGAAAAAATTACTTTCTTTCTTTCAATCTCATTTCCACGTGCTATCCACCTCAGGGCTCCACCGCTTCGCCGAGGTGTCCAGAGACAAAAATAAATACATCCCCCAGATGACTAACCACCTCAAGTTGATCGCTGTGTCCGTTGCATCGGAATATATCGATAGAAGTTTTTGGCAAATATCTCGGAAACAAAGGTTCGTCATTAGTTTTGTCCCATGCTGGCGCATACGCTGCTACGAACGTGTACTGTAGGTAGGTTTACGGCAGAATAAATTGTAGCAGTAGCAGCAGTTTTTCGCAAATATCTCGGAAACGAAAGTCTAGCGGGGGTAACATGTACAGGAAAAAGTTGTTCAGAATGTGGAGTTTTACAACATATTCAAATTTCATCAAAATCGGTGAGGAATCGCTAAAGTAAATAATTACCCCAATTTGTTTCCATGCATTTTGTATCAAAATTTATATTTTATATTTTCTTGTGTGGGAATATCTGGGTTCGGATCCCTGCTGCGTCGAGTCGGGCACCCAGGCAGAGACGTTTCGGGCCCTCCGCTATAAGTATGCGTTGCCGTTTTAATAACTGCATTTGTTTGGAAAAGGACTCTAAAATATGTAAATCCTACTTGCAGTGGTGGGGGAACACCTACAGGAGTGGTGGTTATGTGTGCGTGAACTGCGCCTGGGTCATTTGACGTTTTTTTTAAAAAACTTTCCAAAATATATGAAAATAGATAAGGGGTCAGACTGACCCCAGTACACAGACCACGGGAAATTTTCAATGCCCAGAGTGAAAGTTAATTTGACTCCGTAAGTAAAAATCGGCAAGGAACGTTTAACAACCAGTTCTATAGGTAACATTTTTCTTGAGAACTGGACAACCAATCACAAAAATGTATTCCATGTTTTTACTTTTTTTTTGTATGAGGAATCGTCTCCTGACTGATTGTACCATGATTTACGGAGCACCCTGTATGCATAAGAAAAATTCGTAATAAAATATACCTACCCGTACAGCACACTTTGTTGCAGGAACGTTACACAAACGGTGGATTAGATTACAATGTTGCCGTTTGGTTGCAGGTTGTATTGCAATATTCCTGCATCATTGTGGAAACATTGCCATGCAATATTGCAATGGCCACGTTTGTGCAATGTTTGAGGAATATTGCGCACACATTGCCGTGCAATATTGCAATGGCCACGTTTGTGCAATGTTTCAGGAATATTGCGCATACATTGCCGTGCAATATTGCAATGGCTACGTGTGTGCAATATTTCGGGAATATCGCGTACACATTGCCGTGTAATATTGCAATGGCCACGTTTGTGCAAGATTTCAGCAATAAATCCGCAATAAATCCGGAATTACGCGAACGATCTTGAAATCTCGGCACGCAGAATACAGTCTAAGATTCCACAGGCTACCTCCGAGGAAATATATGCAAAAGTGGACAATATCTTATATAAATAATTAATACAATTATTCGATTAACACTATAGAGTTTAAACAAATTCATTAACTATATACAGCAACAAAAGAGATTTGCAAATAAGTGTTACATTATATTATGTGCCAATTACTGCCAGTGTCCCTATCATTGACATTTAATTTTGTTAGAATATAATGTTTATTTATTAAAGAAAAAATAGAAAATACACAATCGAACGTCAGTATAATAATAATAAGACTGTAGCCTTTTGGGTTTCGCAAGGAAATGGAGATATGGATAATTTCTGGACAGACAAGGTTTATTTGGATTAGGTAGGAATACATGGTTTGGTTGGTAGAAAGGGGCTACAAATTTCATAAAATCAGACATTGCGTCTCGCTGAATTTATACAATTTCGATTGCTTCTAATGGACGAGGTGCATATGGCACATGATTTTAATCTAATGAGGCGTCCAGGAGTTACTCTGTACTCTCCTATTCGATTGGCGTCCAGGTATTGTCGCCGAACTCTCCATATCGAACAGGCGACCAGGAATAATCTCCCGTACTCTCCTCTCTCAACGATAGGGTATTTAAGAAAGGGACTTGGTACTCTAACGATTCTACTCTACTGAGGCGTCCAGGAGTTACTCTGTACTCTCCCGTTCGGTTGGCGTCCAGGTATTATCGCTGTACTCTCCATACCGAACGGGCGTCCAGGAATATTCTCCCGTACTCTCCTCTCTATTCTAGCGAGGCGTCCAGGAGTTCCTTCTGTACTCTCCCGTTCGGTTGGCGTCCAGATATTATCGCTGTACTCTCCATACCGAACGGGCGTCCAGGCATATTCTCCCGTACTCTCCTCTCTATTCTAACGAGGCGTCCAGGAGTTCCTTCTGTACTCTCCCGTTCGGTTGGCGTCCAGGTATTATCGCTGTACTCTCCATACCGAACGGGCATCCAGGCATATTCTCCCGTACTCTCCTCTCTTTTCTAATGTCATGCTCTGTACTCTCTCGACCAGTAGGCGTCCAGGTATTATCGCCGTACTCTCCATACCGGTCGAGCGTCCAGGAACAGACTCTAGTCCCTCCAGCAGGCGTCCAGGTATTATCGCCGAACTCTCCTGTCGGAGTCTCTAAGCTGTTCGAGAGCGTCCGTGTGTGTACCTCGTCCTCTCTCTCGAAGCAGCGAAGAAGCAAAATGCCTTTGCGGGCCTCTAATTTATACCCGATCGTTGCTATCCGCGGCCGCCGAAATCAACAAATGCGTCGTTAAGCGCGCGCCTTGCGAGTCGCGGTTCCGCGCCCGCACGCCTTTCCCCTCGGGCGGCCTACAAGCGTGTTCGCGAAACGTCTCGTTGCTCAGCGTCTCTCATCCGCCTTTTTCTGCATGCTACAAGACTGTATAAACTTAAACTAAAGTAATAGAAAAAATACTGTCCTTAGCGCGATACAAGTTATCCGTTCAGAGGGTTTTCTCGGACTGAGAAGCGCAGGGGTCGAGAAGACCGTTTTCCCCTCTTTTTGGGTCTCTTGTAGCGCTTGAAAGGAAACGCATAAATTACCGGGTCTATTGGTTATAAATAAACGCACCACCGTATTTGTTTGAAATAATGTGTTGAATATATTTGGTAGTAAATATATATACTATTAGCCAAACTTCTGCTAGAAACGAAAATACTGCACGCATGTACAACCCGTATAGAAATAAAAAAGAATACTGTTAACACGTGGCGAGCGAACTCAAGAAAACCGGCACGCAAAAGACACCACATTGCCAGAGAGCAAAAAGAACAATCAGAGAGAGCCGCGGACGCTCGGAGACGCATACACGCTAGACACCAGCGCCACCATACGAACTACTCAGCAACAGTGCCAGAACACACAAGTTCCTCGTACACACGCGGGGGCATTCAAAATACCAAAACCAAAACAAAAAACACTCATTCGCACAATACGGACTATATACTATAGGGAAGGAATATAATACAATATATTTCAACAGGGTCCTTAAAGTCCCTGACACTCTAACTCCAGGAACAGTCTATCGTTGTACATATTCCAACACCCTTCCTCAACAGTAATTAGACTGTATTAAATTGCTGAAACAATCAACCCGCATCGCTCTGCCATATTTTTTAACTTTATTTTTCCTAAAGGTTTTGTCAATAAATCGGCAGGCATTTGATCCGTTGGACAGTATTTGTAGTCCATAATCCCATTATCCTTTAAATCTTTAACATAATGGAACTTAGTGTCTATATATTTTGTCCTGTGACTAAATTTCTTATTAGAGATAAGTTTGAGGCAACTTTGATTATCTTCAAAGATGATTGTTGGCTCTAAAATTGTTCGTTCGAAATCTTCAAGAAGACGGCGAATCCATATTCCTTCCTGCGCTGCTTCCGCAAGTGAAACATATTCTGCTTCCGTCGAAGAGAGTGCAACACATGCCTGTTTCCGGCAGTCCCAGCTTATTGAAGATCCATAATATTGAAATAAATAGCCACTAATTAACTTTCTATTCTCCCTGTTTTGAGCCCAATCAGCGTCAGCGAAACCAACAAGTCCTTTTTGCCCATTTCGATGAACTAGCCTTAGTTCATAATCCTTCGTCCCTTTCAGGTACCGGGCGACCCTTTTTGCCTCTGTCCAATCCACTACTGTAGGTTGCTTATTCTGCTGACTTAATATTGTGACACTTGCAGCAATATCCGGTCGAGTGTTTACTGCTAAATATAACAAAGCCCCAATTAATTGCTGATACTTTTCATTCTTCTCCATTGAAGGCTCCTGGTCCCTTATTTTTGCATATCCTTCATCTAAAGGTGTGCTGGAAATTTTTGCATCTTCTAAGCCAAATCTATTTAAAACCTTTTCGATGTATTTGGTTTGCTTAATGTAATAAAACCCGTCTTTATTTCGTCGAATTTCAATGCCTAGATAATGCTTTAAAATACCTAAATCGTTAAGGCGAAAATGCTCCTTCAAGAAATCAGCTGTTTCGTTAATTTCCTTTATATTTCCTCCAGCAATTAAAATGTCGTCAACATAAATGATAAGATAAATCAGTTGTCCGTTATCATTTTTCATGTATAAACACGGATCAGCTTTGCTCTCTATGAATCCATACTTTTTAAGTAAATTATTGAGTTGATCATTCCATATCTTCGCTGCCTGTTTTAATTCATAAATTCCTCGGTTTAATCTGCAAACATGATCTTCTTTACCTGGAATAACGTAGCCTTCGGGTTGCTTCATGTAAATGGTTTCCGAAATTTTTCCATTGAGAAAAGCAGTCTTCGCGTCGAACTGCTTTATAACCACCCCCTTTATACCTACGTATGTAAGAAAGGTTCGAAAAGTTGTCTGCCGCACAACAGGCGCAAAAAATTCATCATAATCGATTCCATACTTTTGAGAAAAACCTCGCGCAACGAGTCGAGCCTTATATCTCTCAGTATTTCCATCTGCACTACACTTAGTCTTAAAAACCCACTTACAGGTAACAAGATTTCTGTCTTTTGCTATTGGCACAATATCCCACGTACCGTTTTCATTTAGCGAATTAATTTCCTCGTCCATCGCTTTCTTCCACTTCTTTTTGTTAAAACTTGATAGTGCTTCCTTAACACTTCGCGGTTCACTTTCTTCATTTTTAATTAAGTTTAAATTAGCCATATACCTGTCCGGTGGTACTCCTCTATTCGATCTTTCAGATCGTCTGCACCATGTTTGTTCTACCACTTCACTTTGCAAATGTTCAACATTGTCACTGTCTATTTCACCTGTCGAATGAAAATCATCCACACTTGATTCATCTTCCAATGAGGATTCATCTTCATGATTAGTCTCCGTATTTGAAAAAATTATTTCGTCGTGCGTTTCGTGATCCTTTTTCTTTTCTTGAATTTTGTCGAGAAATATTACATCTCGGCTTATCTTGAT
Source organism: Andrena chrysosceles (assembly GCA_963855975.1). Classification (NCBI taxonomy): domain Eukaryota; kingdom Metazoa; phylum Arthropoda; class Insecta; order Hymenoptera; family Andrenidae; genus Andrena; species Andrena chrysosceles. Next base: position 38,437,478 of record OY979766.1, on the reverse strand, counting down.
CACGTTTGTCTGTTTATTTAATAGACGAAACGCCTTCGATTCCTCTGAATAACCGACGAAAATTAGTTTCTCAGCCTTGTCATCTAATTTTCTCTATTGTTCCTTATGAATATGCGCATAGGCTTCACATCCAAATACGTGTAGATTCTTCACATCTGGCTTTCTTGAAAACCATAACTCATATGGGGTTTTGTCTGTTGCTTTTGTTGGTAACCTATTTTGTAAATAGTTTGCTGCATTTACTGCTTCACCTCAGTATTTCTTTTCCAAATTTGCATCTAACAGCATACATCTAGCCATTTCTAGCAATGACCTATTCTTCCGCTCTGCAACACCGTTTTGTTGCGGAGAATATGCAGCTGTGTACTGGACTTGTATGCCTTCCTTTTTCAAATATTCGTGAAGAGCATTGTTAACATACTCCCTTTGTTCGCGAAAGAGCTCGCGATGAGCGTGAGATGCCGGTGAGGTTATGTAAAGAACGCACAGTATTTATTAGCAATGTACAGTCAATGTTTATTGTACACTCGCTGAGTGAGTCAGAACATAAAAGAATCATGAGCGAGAATGAGCGGATGCACGTTATGCAGAGAGTGTACAGTTCCTGTCTCGTTGAGACGAATCGCACAACGACGCACACGTGGCCGCGTAACTGACCACGATCCACAATCGATACACGACGAGTTTGAGCACGAGATATTGAATTGAGCGGTGAGATATAAAACGGTTGAGCGTTAGCACGAGCAGAACAATGAGCCTTCACGAGTTACTTGAGAAAAACGTTCAGTGAAACCGACGCGTCTACTTTCGTACTCTGCGTGAACAAGAAGAGCAATATGGCCGATCGATTTCCGTTAGTCGTCTTCTCCAAAAGTCTGGAGGATCGAGCGACGTGGGGAAATGCGATTGGCTGAGCATTCTGTCGCGGACACCTGATTGGTCGATCGATTGTGGATCGGGCTTGTCGATCCGCTGTCCAGGAGGTGCTGCGATGAGTTGGGTGTGGCGGAGATCGGAACTACCGAATCTCAAACACCCTTCCTTGATCAGATCTTATCCTTTTTGGTTTCTTTTGAAATTGTGTTTCCACTAATTCCACAAATTCTTTAATGAATGTTGCTGCTTCACTTTTATGACTCATAAGACATATCTTAGAATACCTTGAGAAATCATCAATGATCGTTAAAATGTACCGCTTATTTCCCGGCGTTATCGTCTGCATAGGTCCGCAAACGTCTGTATGAATTAAATCTAAAAACGAATGACTCCTATTCATCGATTCCTTCGGGAAAGGAATGCGTGCCATCTTTCCTTTAATGCAGCATTCACAGGTTACTCGCATTTTACAATCCTTGATTGTAATACCTGTTGCTAAATCCTTTTCGGCCAAGTCTTTAATTGCCGCTGGGTCACGGTGTCCAAAACGTCGATGCCAAGCATGCTGACAAAGCTCTGTATGATCCATGTTTATGATTCCACTGACCGTACAAGCCTTTTCAACCGCACTTAGATATTATAAATCTGGAGAAAGTTTTGCTGTTGCCTGCAATTCTCCATTCATTATAATTTGGCAGCGGTCTTCTTTAAAATTAAGGCTGTATCCTTCTTTCGTCAGTTTCTTTACCGACAATAAATTAGAACCTAGGGTCGGAACGTACAACACGTCGCGCATCTGTATCTCGGCAACCTTTCCTGAGTCCGCTACGCATTTTATGATCCCTGAACCGATGCCTTGCACTTTGGCTAGTTTCTTTTCATCTGCAAGACACACTTGGCCTTTTCTGTTTGCGTCAAAATCCTGGAAAAAATCCTTCGATGTGGCCATGTGGCCCGTTGCACCAGAGTCGACAACCCAAGTATCCGCTTTCTCTTTTGTCTGTACTAGATGTGCCTCTTATGAAATTTCGGATGCCTTAGCATAAAAACAACAATTTGTAGAAGATTTATTGTCTGAGACTTTATGAGCTTTGTCCTTTTTGCTCTTCCACAATTTGTATTTCACACATTCACTTTTAAAATGTCCTAGCTTCTTACAAAAGAAACAATTTTTTTTAGTTTGTATATCGCATTTTTCTTTAAAACATGATTTTAATGCTGCTTCATTCCTTTCCGAATTATCCCTTGTGTCCTTTGCTCCTTTACGCCTTTTATACTCGTCGATTAATTTACTTTTTACGAGCTGAGAAGTAAGGTCACTTTCGGGTCTACTCTCTAAAGCCGTTACAAGAGTCTCATAAGATTCGGGTAAACTTCCAAGTAACATTGCAGCAACAAGATTATCTGGCAATTCCTGTCCGAGAGCTGTCAATCGATCCACATTATTCGAAAAAACTGTGATGTGCTCTTCCATATCACCACCCTCTTTTAATACCGTTCTGCATATCCGCTTTAACAAAAGTACTTTACTTGTCAAGGTGGCTTTTTGATGGTATCCTTTTAGTGCATCCCACGCTTCCCGCGCTGTCTTAGCGTTCCTAATGTGCTGCAACTGATTGTCTTCTACCAATAAACCAATTGTAGCACGCGCTTGATCATCCTTTGTTGACCATGCAGCGTCTGCAGGGTTAGGCTTATCCTTAGTTATGACATCCCACAAATGATCCTTTATTAGCAAGAGTTCAACTTTATAACTCCACACTGAGTAGTTCTCACTATTGAGTTTCTGGATGTTAAACCGAAAACCTTCAGCCATTGTGACAATTTTTAACTTCACACTTTTAAATTAAACAACGCACTTTAGTGTCTTAGACTGTCTTCACTTTATAATCACTACACTGGCGATCGGGACTGGGCCCATAACCTGTTAGAATATAATGTTTATTTATTAAAGAAAAAATAGAAAATACACAGTCGAATGTCAGTATAATAATAATAAGACTGTATAAACTTAAACTAAAGTAATAGAAAAAATACTGTCTTTAGGGCGATACAAGTTATCCGTTCAGAGGGTTTTCTCGGACTGAGAAGCGCAGGGGTCGAGAAGACCGTTTTCCCCTCTTTTTGGGTCTCTTGTAGCGCTTGAAAGGAAACGCATAAATTACCTTAAAGTCCCTGACACTCTAACTCCAGGAAATTTATTATGCGTAATGAAAAGTTCAGTATTGTCGAGTGAAAATTTCTAAGTCCGGATTTATTGCGGATTTATTGCTGAAATCTTGCTGTTAAGTTGCAAGTTTTCGCAACTTAACCGGGAGAACCTTGCAACTTAATAGCAAGATTTCAGCAATAAATCCGCAATAAATCCGGACTTATAAATTTTCACTCGGCAATACGGAACTTTTTCATTACGCATAAATTAAATATCAATGATAGGGACACTGGCAGTAATTGGCACGTGTAACACTTTTTCTACAAATATCTTGTGTTGCTGCATATAGTTAATGAAGTTGTTTAAATCATATGTGTTAATTAGGTAATTGTATTAATTATTTATATCACATATGTCGACAAACAGAATACTGTGTTACCTTTCACAGGCTACCTCCGAGGGAATATATGTAAACACGGACAATATGTTATATAAGTAATTAATACAATTAGTTAATTAGCACTATAAGGTTTAAGCAAACTGTTAAACTGTTTACAACAATAAATTATATTTGTAAAGAAGTCTGAGCTGTGAAATGTATATCCACTAACACTAAAGACTGGAATATAAAAAATATATAAAAAAAATTATGTTAAACGATTGTATTAAAAATGCGCTAAAAACTAAAACAATATTATTTTCTTGTACTACACAGGATATTTCATAACAGAATATGAATCAATACAACATCAAGCGTCGGAATGAATTTATTGTGAAATATTCGGCTCCGCGATTAGAGAGATGTAATGAGGTTTGTCAAAACGAATCTTCGTTTTAGAATAATTTCTGTTTAAAGTGTTGCACGGTTGGACTATAAGTTCGAATACGTAAGCAAACTTCTCCACAATTGTATCTTCAGCGATAAAGTGTTCTTCTACGGTTCCACAGATTGCAGGTTCGAATCTTCGTGGGGTGAAAGAATTATTTTTCTATTTATAACAGATACACGGACCTTATACTACAATGATATTCCATGTCCCCCTCACAGACATGTCCGGTATATATAATAATATATGTACGTGTATATAAAAATACCGTTATTTTTACTTTTGGCCATACTGCCCGAAACGTTGCGGGACCATTGCTGTAAAATCTCAGAAATGTTGCGCAACCATTGCTGTAAAAGCTCAGAAATGTTGCGCGACCATTACTGTAACATCTCAGGAATGTTGCGCGACCATTGCTGTAAAATCTCAGAAATGTTGCCTGACCATTGCTGTAAAATCTCAGAAATGTTGCCTGACCATTGCTGTAAAATTTCAGAAATGTTGCCTGACCGTTGCTGTAAAATCTCAGAAATGTTGCGCGACCATTGCCGTAAAATCCCGAAACAATGTTGCAGAAATATATCTTGTAATGTTGTACAGGGGCGGACATAGCAATTTACTTGTAACTTTTCGGCAATATTCCGTGCAATGTTTCAAATAACTGAGATATTTCGGCAACAAATGTGCTGTAGGGATATATACTGTAACGTTCTGGAACGAGACGTTGTCGTTCTTTACAGGAGATTAACGGGTAGAGCGGTTTACCTGTGAATTTGTGGGATTGGTTCGGGTGACGTGCGATTAAGAAATGAATTTCAAGTAACGAGAGTCCTTCTTTTAAGAATTAGTAACAAAAGGTTTATTAAAAAATAAATGGTTTTAACTCTTGGTTCAAATAGCACATATAATATGACACTGAATCGTGCGAATATGACAACTAATAGAAATATGGTGATACGTAACGACGTATCTGTCGATTATAAAGAATATCGTTTTGTCTTCGGTTCCTAACGCTTAGTCGGTAATAAAGTATATCGTTTTGGTTTCGGTACCTAACGCTTAGTCTGTAATAAAGAATATCGTTTTGATTAACGCTAAGTCGGTATTAAAGAATATCGTTTTGATTAACGCTAAGTCGGTAATAATTTATAATTGAGGCGTTAATTAATATAGAAGATATTGTATTAAGGTACGATACTAAATCGTTAGTTGAATATAAACTCTCGACACGATGTCGGTATAATACAAGAAATGACATTAGGTCGATTCGGTATGTTAAAGTTCGAGAATTACGAGAGGATTCCTTCTCTCGGATTGTAGTGACTTCCTGTTGCCTATTAGCTTGCCCACGCTTTCTAGGATGGTAGCCGAGTAGCTAGTTAAAGCGTCCTCAGGTAGCCAGGTAGCCGGTTAGGGCGTCCTCAGATGGAAGTTGGATTAGTGGCTTCCTTCCTTCGTTTTGGTAGTGGCTTCTGGTGCCTATCAGCTGGCCCACGCTTTGGAGAATTGAGGTGTAGGGGCTAGTAAAAGCGTCCTCGGATGGAAGTTGAGGGGACTAGTAAAAGCGACCTCGTATGGGTGTTGAGGGGGCTAGGCTAAAGCGACCTCGAATGGAAGTTTGGTACAAGATTGAAGATACTTCTTTCAGAAACAGAGGGGCTAGTAAAAGCGACCTAGGTCTTGTAGGTTCGGTGGCAGAACCAAGTCTGATTCTCTGCTGCTGGACGGCCTATATTTATACTGGTTTGTTGTACTTGGCCCGCACCAATCACTCGCGGCGCGATCTCGCGCACCAATTATAATTAACATCTGGTTCGCGCCACTCTCGCACTAGACTTGGTTTATTCGGCGTCTGGTTGATCGTCGTCACTCGCGGCACTGAGTTCACTGTTTGAATGGGCGGTTATGCGCATGCGTTGCGCATCGTTTAATTCACTGTTTCCCGCCGCATGGCGTGTCGCTCGCACGTGTTTCGCGTGTTCTAAATATTAACGTTACAACTTAGGTATAATGGAACTAAAACAATGATTAATATAGGAAAAATGTATGGCGGTTCGTAGCGGTACGTTACAATACGTACATGCTTAAAATATTGTTTAGGTCAAATAGATATTTCAAATGTAATTTTAAGATGATATTTGAATTATGCGAACAAAGTATATGTTGATATATTAATACAGCTGAAAGAACAGCTTGATTGAAAAAATTTTCTCGTTTTTTGCTACATTTCTGCTGCAAAATTGGGAACAACCAGAAAGGGCCAAGGGTAGAAAAATGTGCAAACCTGGTAATCGTCGGGAAAATTGAGTTGTTACAGCATGCGAATCTGTATATCATAAAGAATGAAGAAAGCATTGTTGTTTTTTTGATATGCAATGGAAAAATAAGGAAGGACATGGGTAAATGTCGTAATGCAATTGAAATGATATCCCAGATAGCTATCACGTTTTAGCCTCAGTTTCTTTAGAACACAATCTGTCTGTTAAAATAATCATTCACGGAATCCGCAGGTAAATTTACGAAAAATCGGTGTAAACTAAAATGAAAGAATCACGAAATTGTTGCTGTATGAGAGTATCGAAAACTCCAGAGAGCCATCTATCAACATTAAGGTGCAAATCCACGACGAGACAAAAATATCGTGCCTCACATGAGACTTTAATCTCGTTAGACAATTATTTAATTATTTTATTATTTTTTAATTATTTTCATGAAACTAGACTCTCATGAGCCATGCTGGATTAACCAATAAGCAATATAAGCTCGCGCTTAGGGTATCAGGAGAATAACTTTTGTTTAAAACACTTTCTAAGTAGTCAAATTATCGGAAATGCCTATGAAATTGTACATTGTGTTGAAATGATCACCCTTTGTGGGGGCAAAACTTTTTAAGTGCTTAGGGCCTTTAAAGGTCTTATTTCGTGATATATTTTGAAAAATCTCATCTTCCGCGAATATTTCTATTATTTACATTTAGTTGTTGCTGAGATTTTTGTCTCATGATAGAAAAGTCTCATGCAAAATCTCATCGTGGAACTGCACGAAGAAGTTTAGGTACTTGCCAAGAAACGAACATTGCTGCAAAATATAAGTGTTTGAACCTTACATTAATTAAAACAGTATACTAGTTTTCATCGATAAATGTAATTGGAACACATAATAGGTACATATGTTGGTTTGAAAATGTGCGGAATTACGGTTATAAAATTGAAGTGGATACTTACAAAATTATTTAACTAAGGACGCAATTGCAGTTCAGCTATAGTGTAATAGTACCTATCCAATATTTTGCCTCAATTCGGCTTTAACAAAAATAAAGTCGAATTGGGAGCTATTACGTTTATTAATATGATTTCTGATTGTTGCACAGAGTAGCAATTTTATAGTTTTCTGTTGCACATTGATATCAGTTTTGTGTAAAGATACGTGATCAAACATACTAATTCGATAAATTCCGATTAAGATTACAATTCTCGAATTTACATATTTTCTATCACTTTTCTTTCATGTTGAATGTGTATTTTATAGCAATTTTGCTTTTTGGCCACTTTCTGTCATTGCCCTTTTATTCCTTCTGAAAATCTAATTTTATAGTAATAAGAAGAGTTTGTAGGTACTACATATTGAAGCTTTGTGCCGATATTTATTAGAATATTATGAAGTATCTTATTAAGTTTATAATATTATCATCGGGAAAGGAATAGAAAGGATAAGTATTTGCTAAAGGATGACATTTGCTTATCTACCTTCTAAGAAAACATTGAAAAATTCTGAACTATAGGAACCTATTTGACAAGATAGATTTGGATGTCGAAGAAAATCCTAATTCACAATCATGGAAAATCTACTACAGATTGGACATCAAACCAGTATTATTTTCTTCAAATTTCTTCTCTCTCAAATCGTGCACCTAACTCATTGACCACATCCAAGACGATACAAAAAATCTATTATTTATGTTCATAAAACTTTTTAATAAAACACGTAATGTATGGCACTGAATGACGACAGCAGTTTAAAGGTAATTTAAAAATACCGCAATCTCCATCAAGTTGCTTATTTGATATCAAAGACTAATCTGCGACATATGTAATTGTTAAATCACTATCAAACATATTCTTCTGAAATGTTCTAGATACTCTAACTCTCGTGAAAAACTTAAAATAAGACTAATAAGAGCATCCCTGAGTGAAAATTTCAATGATCACCGCTAAATATTAAAAGTATTTTCCCCCATGGAAGAATCAGTGCTCTGCCACAAAATCTATCTCCCTAAAGTTGATTTACCTTAAGGGGTTGTATACATCTAGGATTAGAAAAACATAGGTATATTTAGACAATTCCTTTATTCATTAAAAATGTCTTAAAATACAATACTTAAAATACTTTATTTTTTCAAGTGGAAATAAAGTACTTTTTAAGCAACATTTTGAGACCAGGGCGATGCCTGAATCATGATTCTAATTTCTGAAATAATTTTTTTTCTATATTTTGAACTCGTGGGGTAATGACGAACAAATCGGACTCGTCAATACCAATACCTTTTTTCTTGGAAAAAAGGAGGGGAATGCAGATGAAGAACTAAAGAAGAAGAAAAAGGAGGATAAAAAGGAAGACACAGAAGTGCCAAAGAATGAGACGAAAAAAATGATAAAGTAAAGAAGAAATGTGTTAGGAAACCGATTTTTCTTATAATTCTCAAAGTTACTAACACAGCGATTCGCTAAAAGAAAAAAATATGATAATGGAAACTCACGGTATTATTCGATTGTATTTTCTATGCGTTGAACGACTGACGATATCCTTGGAAAGCAATCTTCTTCAAAGCAATTTCACTTAAAATGAAAAAAAGTGTTACACAAAAACTTTTCAAAGAAATCAGACTTCTGAATGTCCTTAAAGAGCGACCACCCATCATGAAACTGAGAAGTGCATAGCTTTGCAAAAGTAAGAATGAAATAGAATTATGCGACGTCAGCAAATCTTAGAATTAAGGGGGCCGTCTCATTTTTGTTATGATCCGAATCGATCGAAGCGTCCCCAGTAAACAAACGGACCCTATTGAAACTACTACGATCGATAAAAAGAGTTTGTACATAGGTGACATCTCCAGTTACTCTGTGTAGACAAATTTTTGACGCATAGTTGCCACATGTAATGTTCTCTCTGCCTCTGCCGCGCTGTTGCCACAGAGGTCTCTCTTTTTATCGAGAAGTCTTCAAGGAATGCAGCACGAGAGCTGCGTCTAGCGGCAGAGCCTCGCTGAACGTAGCAACAGTGAAAGATAGAGAGGTCCGGGATTGTAAAAAGGAAAGATGGAAAGATATCAAACCTGACACAATTTGAACTGTCATTACAATATTACACATAAAATTTATTTGCAGAATTGAAAGCCTGTTTCGTTCAAAGTAGTCCGATTTAAATTATTTTCTGTCAATATCGGCAGAAACACTTTTATATTGGTACGATGAAAAATAAAGAAATTCTGTTTGTGCATAATCGATGATACATCGCCGAGCAACTCCAGGCGACAGGTTAGGCGGGTGAGCGATACAATGTCGCTCGGCTCGACAAATACAGATAAAGTCTCTTTAATTTGATAGTTTATTTTAATAATTTATGAAATAATACTAATTTGCGTATCAATATCCCTTCTAAACTTCGCAATTCTTATTATCTGCTGTCATTCTGTGCAATATTTATGTTTAGTTATTTTTGGCGCATAGATGGATATATATTTCCCGTGGAAATATATTTTGTGAATATTACGTATTATATAGTGCGTTGCGTATTACTCTACGCAAGTTTTTACGTTGAAAATGCATTTATAACATAACATATTATTCTAATCATCTCTTTCACCGGTGCTTTCAAATTTTTGTACTGCGAAAATTAGCAGGTATAAGTCCACCCTTACGTTATGTAATAAATGCATTTTCAATGTTAAAATTTGCATAGAGTAATATGTAACGCACTATATAATACGTAATGTTATCAAAATATATTTCCACGGGAAAAACTTGAAAAAAAAGTTATGGGTTGCAGGGGACTTGATCCCGGGCCGCTCGTATGACAATCTGACGGGGTACCGTTGTGTCCACGAAACCTTCTTGGATAAAGGTTACTGCAGATGATATATATCTTTATTACTCCTTACGTTAAAAACTATAAAGTCGTGGATCGACTCGCGTGATCGTATGATCCGCGAGTACAAGTGCCATTGCTGGCACTTGTGACCACTGACAGAGTCAGTGGTACCGCGCTTCAAATTTTCACATTTTCTATCGTATCGGCATGAACGTTTCCGTAACATACTGCTGAGATTTTCCAGATGAAAATAAATACACGGTATAAATCGGATTATTTTTAGCATAATCAGGTTAGCAATGTTACATTTATAGTCAATTATCTAGTACCGTTCTAGAAATAAACTGATTTATACCGTGTTTCAACTCATTATAATCTGGAAAATCTCAGCAGTATGTTACTAAAAACATTACGTTTTACATTTTATCAATACATAATCCACCGTATGTATGCCTCTCGAACCGAACATTTATGCTAATTTTTCCAGATATTATCATTGCCCATCTTTGTTCTCCAGCCGCTTCGCCGTGATTCATTCAAGCTTCTCTGACGACAGAATAGTAATAGGGGAAATGCGGCAACAGCGCGATTCGACTCTCAATACGTCTCGGCAACTATGTATTTCCTACATTTATCGGCTAGCTTGGACTTCCACCGGTTCTGATGGTACATGGAGCGAATATATCATCAGCGCTGGTGACGGAGAATCCTTGAAGCATAATTCTGTCATTTCTCGAGTTTGTCTCAAAACACGAGTCATAAATTCATTATTATTTCAACGGACGGTGCTTATTAGCGTTCAAACGCACCAGACCCATCTGCATGGATGTCTTCTGCAGGCAACCATACCCGCAAAAGCTTCCTTCATGCCGATTCCGCGACGTAAGTTGGTTGAAACGGTTTGTTTACTACATCGCGTATACGTATAACGCTGGTGCTACGTGGCTCGAATATACCACCAACGCCGGTTACGGAGAAGCCTTGAAGCTTCATTCTGTCAGTTTTCGAGTCATAAATTCATTATTATTTCAACGTACGGTGTTTATAAGCGTTCAAACGCACCAGACCCATCTGCACGGATGTCTTCTGCAGGCAACCATACCCGCAAAAGCTTCCTTCATGCCGATTCCGCGACGTAAGTTGGTTGAAACGGTTTGTTTACTACATCGCGTATACGTACACGCTTTTCCTAGCTTGTGTGAGCGTACGCACACATTCAAGGCACCGGTGAGACGGCCCCCTTAAGTGGCGAGGACAGAAGGAGGAAGACGGGTGAATAAAATGGAGAAATAATATACGTTTAAGAAATTTTATTTAAAATTAATAGAATATAATTTAACATTTTTTCATACAAGCATCAGCTAGAATATCGTTGATTGCACATGCTACCAGTTCGCAATCTACAAGATACGCCGCATCGAAATATTCGCTATCCCGTATGATTTTGGCAGCACGACGCGCATCTAAGGTTTCGCAGGCAACATCGCTCTGCTGTAGTACGTTGACAAAATTTGAAAATTTCATCCTCACATCTTCTGCAGTTTCATGTAATCGCAGATACACATAGTTTACATACGGCTCAAGATTAAACAAATATGTTACTGTATTCGGTTTGAAATACAGCGACTTAGTATCTAGTGTCATCTTTACAATCGGAGAATCATACATCCGACAAAAATCAACCGATAATTCATTAATCCGTAGCGATTCTGATCCAGGTAATTGTGCACGTTGTTCGATGGTTGTACTTGTCGCGACTAGTGCACACCACGTATACCATGATAATATGAAATGATTCCCGCGATTGTCGCCGAGAACAACTTCCACATCAGCCATAGGTCCTACGCTGATCCTAATTTCCAAATATTTGCTACCCATGGTTGTTAATGCGTATCTTCTGACCATGATCCGCGATGCTTGGCGCGGCCTAAGAGAACAATCAAAGCTATGAAATTGTCCACTCGTATTAGGAATAAACATAAAAAAATTTCAAGAAAATGTGAAAATTAAGTCTTACCTGTCAAATGTATTCTCCCCGCATTGAGCTACGCCATCATCTCGCATGATGGGAACGTAATAATTCATGTGTCCGGCGTTTCCTTCGGCACTGGTACTGCACATTTTTTCAGAGCACTATTTGTTCCGTCGAAAGTCACTGTGGATACTGAGCGATTGATGGAATAGCGTTCGGGAGACTGGCTTAAATATGACCTAAATTGCTTCCCCCACCACAGCATTTTATTTTAAAGCATCCAATTTTTCCATAATGTATTTCAATCTTAACGTCGCAGCATATCGCACGGTTGCATGTAACTTGAGCCCCATCCTCAAGGATAAAAGTCTCGACACGTGTTGAATGTAATATAATACTTTTGGGAACGTAGAATCTTAGAATTATGTGGAATCAGCAGAAACTGTGTCGGATGATTTTTGCGCGCTAATTCGTCATACGCGTGAATCATAGAAAGAATTTTGCTGTATCAGAAGAAACTGCATAGAACCATGTTGGGTCGGATCGTCGTTTTTGCATTGGAGGGAGGGCGTACGCCAAAAGAGTAAGACAGAGATCACAAATCATGACACCGGTCATAAAAGCGCGCTCCAAAACTGCACAAAGCCTCAAATCGTTGCAACGTGTTGCGAGGAAAAGACATGACACTTACATTTACATTCCTTTTTACAATCATGGAAGAATTCGCGCAAGTAATCCGCCAATTATTGGATCAATCCGCACGATTGATTTCGCGAGAAGAATACCTCGCGTGGGAAGAACGGTGCAACGAATGCATCGAATCGTTGGAAGAACACAGCCGCGTAAAACGTCCTCGATTATCGATCGGAGTTCGGCAATCGCTTGTTGCTCGAATCGCGCAGCTCGAAGGACTAAAATATTCGTTGCACGGTCGTTTTGTGCATGAAGTTCCTTCAGGATGCGGGGACCATTGTGCTGGAGCATGTGCGGGGCGCTTTGAGGAAACATCGACACCTCAAAGTGAACACGGTGTTCAACGGTGAATTTGTGGCCGGTGACAAGTGTGCTTGTAAAAGCATCAACACCCGAAAGTGTGAACTCTTCGGCACATCCGATCTGCAGGAGTGGTACCAGAGATGCGTCGTCGAACCCACCCTGACATCGCTGGAAGAGTTCCAGGAACGCGACAGCGGGTGGGCATTGACGAGAATCATGAATCTAACCATCAATGTCAACAAATACAATCCGCTGCGCACGGAGTGCCACCACAAGTTGCCACAGGATTTATTGTTGAAAAATGCAACGATCAATGTGCAATCCCCGGACAATGCATGTTTTGCGTGGGCAGTGATCGCCGCCCTCCATCCTGCGGAAAGACATCTCGATCGCCCAAGTTCATACCCGCACTATACGTCTGTGCTAAATCTCCAGGGCATCGAGTTCCCAATGTCCCTGGGGCAAATTGGAAAATTTGAGCGGTTGAACAAAATCTCCATCAACATCGACACATTCGAGATGGAGAAGACGAAGACGGTCTTTCCGCTGCGCCTCACCAGCCAAAAGAGGAATCGATACGTAAACTTGCTCTACACGCCGAAACAAGAACACGGCGATGTAGGACACTTTGTATGGATCAAGAATTTGTCCCGGCTGGTGAGCACGGAGCTGAGCTGGCACAATGGGAAAAAATTCATCTGCGATCGGTATGTATAGAAAACACATGAAATGTTGAAATATCTCACGAAACAAATTAAATAAAAAATTTTTGGGTTTACAGATGCATGCATTATTTCGGATCTACCGCAAAGTTGGAGCTTCATTCGCTGGACTGCGGCAAGATGAATGACTGCGCCATCCTGCTGCCTAGCGAAGGCAAAAATTTGCTCAACTTCAACAACCACTGCCGGAAGGAGCGACTCCCCTTCGTGGTGTACGCAGATCTAGAGTGCATCATCGCAAAAACAGAGGACAACCGAGTGGGTGATAATAATAATAATAATAATAATAATAAATTATGCGCGTATCAACACCACAAAGTTCATAGCATAGCATATTATATGCATTGTTCGTACGATACATCGTTATCAGTGTATCGATGTCGCCGCGACGCGGATTGTATTTCGTGGTTCGTAGACGAATTGAAAAATTTTGCGAATTTTGTCAAACCCATCTTGTCCAGTAATGTTCCAATGCTGGATTTAACTCCCGAACAGTTGTCGACATTTCACAATGCAACACACTGTCATATTTGCGAAGAACCATTCGAGTCATCTTACGACGCGTCGGAAAAGTCATCGTACTTGATGTACTTTGATGTGAACAATTTGTATGGCTGGGCAATGTGTCAGCCCCTACCATACGCTAAATTTCGATGGGTCGAAGATGCTGCAAATTTTGACGTGTCTTCAATCGGTGTCGATTCGCCCACGGGGTACATTCTCGAGGTAGATCTGGTATATCCGCAACGTCTGCACGACGCTCATACCGATCTACCATTCTGCCCGACGCGTGCCAAACCACCTGGCAGCAGGCAGGACAAGTTACTCGCGACGGTATACGATAAGCAGCGTTACATCATCCATTACCGCAACCTGCAGCAGTACATGCGTCACAGTCTTCGTATTACAAAGATACACCGCGTGCTTCAATTCGCTCAATCTCCCTGGCTCCGCGATTATATCGAACTCAATACACGGTTTAGAACAAGCGTGACAAACGACTTTGAAAAAAATTTGTACAAATTGATGAACAACGCGGTATTCGGTAAAACTATGGACAATGTACGAAACCATGTGGATGTAAAAGTTTTGACACATTGGGAAGGGCGATATGGCACGGAGGCAATGATCGCGAAACCGAATTTCCACAGCAGAAGTGTTTTTTCGGAAAATTTAATAGCTGTTGAATTGCGAAAACTCGAGGTGAGATTCAACAAACCGATATACGTGGGTGTATGCATTCTGGACATATCAAAAATTTGTTTGTACGAATTTCACCACGAGTACATGTCGCCCAAGCACGAAAAAAATTGTAAAATTCTATATACCGACACAGATAGTCTCATTTATCACATTCAATGCGATGATACCCACGAGTCCATGAGACACAATATCGATAGATTCGACACAAGCGATTATCCTACCGACAATCCATATAATATGCCGCGCGTAAATAAGAAGGTTCCGGGGCTGATGAAGGACGAATATAACGGTGCGATAATGACCGAATTCGTAGGTCTTAGAGCGAAAATGTATGCATTGCGCGTAGACGGCAAAAAAGATACGAAAGAGGCAAAAGGCGTCAAGACCAACGTCATAGCCAGAACGATAACTTTCGACGACTACGCGCAATGTTTGCATAGGGAGATCGAAATGGTACGCAGACAATCATGCATACGTTCTAAATTTCATAAAGTGTACACCATTTCGGAATCTAAAATCGCTCTAAGCCCATACGACGACAAGCGGCATATCGTACCCAATTCGACCGACACTCTGCCCTGGGGTCATTATAATATCTCATTGTAAAATAGAAATTGTAATTGTATTTATTAACTCGTTTCTTATAAATAGTGGAATTATTGTATAATATAAAATTCTTCGCGCATGTATAGAAATTTATTATTATTGTATTTATTAACGCATTCATATAAATAGGGGGAATTATTGCGCAATATAAAATTGTTCACCCATGCATATGTATCATTGTATATATTAACTGGATTATAAATGGTTGAAATAATGTGTTAAAAATAAAAAAATTCTTCACACATTTACATATATGTATCATTGTATTTATTGAACGATATATTATTTTTACAATACATTATTTTTATTTATCCATGAATTGTGTGATTTATCAAATCCCAACCACTTGACGTACACCTTATCCCCCTTTCTACGCAACACTTTTTCCACTAGATATACATCAGGATCGGTGACGCGTTGCAGCTCGTGTTCATAGAATCCTCTGGCAACAGGTTTTCCACAGGAATCGACCAGCAGATACGTCGCGGGATTAGTTGCTCGTACTTTGGCTATCTTAAACACCTCCGTTGTCCAATTCGGCGTATAGCCTTTATCGAATGTGGTTTTAAATTTGCTCACGCGCACAAACTCGCCCAACTTGAATCTCGCTGGAGCAGCGATCTTTATGTTGCTGTATAGGGTGGCTAGCAGCTTATCGGCAATCGCAGGGGTAACATCGCAAGGACGCATTCCGATGGGTATATGTTTTCGTGCGTTATACTCTGCAATTAACTTGGTAGCGCATCGGTCCATCCATAGGTTCCATTCAGCGTAAACAGTTTCCACATATTGTTCTTCAAAGTTCGATTGAAACGTTCTACGACGGACGCCTTCATCACCGAATACGTCGCATAATGATTAATGTCATGCTTTGTCAAGAGATTCTGCCCATCGGCGTTGTAAAATTCTTTTCCTTGATCGGTTTGCAATTTTAATTAAATATCTTTAATATCTAAATATCTTTGCAAACGCTTTAGTCACCTTAGCACCACTTTTAGTCTTGAGTGGTAACGCCCATGCATACTTGCTCAACACATCGATGACGGTGAGTATGTTGTGGTGACCCTGGTTGAATCGCGAGTATGGACGCATTTCTACAATGTCAGCTTGCCACAGATCATCGCGACGTGCGTTACGAAAAGTAGCACGTTTTAATTTTCTTACGAAAACTAGCACGTTTCGGTTTGCCACGAAAAGAAGCACGTTTCATCGTTTCTGACGAATACTAGCACGTTTCGTCTTCCGCCGCGAAGAATAGCACATTTCGTACTGTTGCGGCGAAAACTAGCACGTTATACTGTTTCGCCACGAAAAAGAGCACATTTGGAAATTTGCGAACTGGTGAAAATATTGTTTAATAAATAATAATTCCATCTGTAATCTCTATACTACCCAGTACCCAACAAAGCATAATTTTTCTCATAGTTCGGTTACTTAATTCTAAATAAAATCACGGCATCTACTTAAAGTTAAATAAAGGCATCTTATAGTTTTATCAATGTACATATTTACATATTTACTTACAATTATTACCGTTGTCACTCATTTCACCAAGTAAACGTTAATTACGAAGTCTCCGAACACGGAAGATACGAAACCACGTCGTAGATTAAATTAATTATAAATGGGAAATTCAGTATTGAAAAATGAGACAGGATATTATAATACGCTCGCGTCGGTAGCTATGTTGACACTGCATAGTGCTAATCTTGCAAGTATCCGCGTTATCTCGGACTAGTGATCAACGATATTTCGGCTACCTTTCCCATCTATTTCATTCATATTGAATATTTCTCACTTTCGTCTTCTATATTATGATCAGATCAGGACAAAGTTTTGACTAGATCATATCCGATCATACCTGACTTATATGGGCCCACAAAAATCAAATCGTGTCGGTTGCTGTGGTATAAATTTTGTTTGTAGCCAACTATTCAAATTTGCTTCTTTTCATCGCTACAAATGGTAAGTACATACTACTTTTCGTGAAAAATCACTCAAACGTTTTAGCTTTCGCAGCGAAAGACGAAACATGCTATTTTTCATGGCAAACCGCCCAAACGTGCTAGTTTTCGCTGCGAAAACCGAAACGTGATAGTTTTCGTGGCAGACTGCTCAAACGTGCTAGTTTTCGCAGCGAAAGACGAAACATGCTATTTTTCGTGGCAAACCGCTCAAACCTGCTAGTTTTCGCAGCAAAAGGCGAAACATGCTATTTTTCGTGGTAAACTGCTCAAACGTGCTAGTTTTCGCAGCGAAAACCGAAACGTGCTAGTTTTCGTAACGCACGTCGATCGTATTCATGCACTATGACGCGCCTCCGCGGAAAATGTCTTCGAGCTGGAGCATGCAATTCCTCAACGAGTTGTAGCTTCTTGTGGCCGTGGTTTTCTTTACTCTTGGATTTCGATAATGGCTGCGTGTTTGATCGCAGAGGTGTCTTTGACACGAATGATGCGATAATTATCAGGCACGTTCATTAAGTGCTCCCAATCGGTCCAGGGGCAAGTTCATCCGCCTCGCATGATTCTCCTTCGCAGCGTTGCTGCGGGATAGAATTCGACGCCTGCGATATCTTTTGAACGCTGTTTTGCAGCGTCAGCATATCTCTTTGAAACGCGATCAGTTTCCTCTCTAATTCTTCCTGCCGCTCTCTCAAAAGTTTAATGTTCTTTTCCATGTATAGTTTATTGACGGCATCGGTGTCAGCCACCGGTTGAGCTACGCGTCGTATCTTGCATGATTTTGCATCAAAGTCGGCACCAACCACGCAAAGAGCGTTATCTCGCATGTAATTTCGAAGCAAACCACTCCATTTGTAATAGTCCATTCTAGCTGCTCCACTCTTCTCGAGCGATACCCCAAATTTGTTGATCGGCATCTCGATGCATACAGTGCACATCATTGGCGTGCGGCTTAATTTATATAATGAGGCCTACCTCGCGTAGTTCCTCGACAATCGATAGAATTTCGGGATCATGAGAGTTGTTACCCGCCTGACGTGACGCTTCCAGCAAACGCAATCGATCCACCAGCTCGTTGGGATCGTCCCAGTGTACGTAATCGATCTTGTTATCGTTTACCACCATGGCTCGTGGTGTCCTAAGACCTTTCCCTGCTTTATTGACTGATGTGCGTGGGATTAGCGGTGCAATTACATGTCTGTACTTGTATCCCTTGTTGCTCAATATGGGATTTTTAGCACCATGACCGCGTCTGTGGGCATTCGTCGCCAGCAGTATACTTTTGTATTTTTGTTTATCAGCATCGGTGTATATAGCATCATTGGGAATTCTCTTGAAAATCAGTTCGTAAAGACCGGATGTTCCTCCGTATCTTACACCATCTATGATTATATTATCATCCTTGTCTATATCGAAAGCCTTATCCCCAAGCATCGTTCCACTATTGCCAAAGTATACACCGTACACATAGTCCATTGTTGTATCCTTATCACCACTTAGGATCGCGCTCATGTATTTTTGCCCCAGCGGACCGAAATGACTGCGAAACGTTTCTTGTCCCTCGGATGTTTGAAGTTGCTGTCTGATAGATGTTACAAACGACTCATTGGGACTAGTTTCAAAAACGTCGTCATCAATGGTTGCGAGCGATTGTACACTGGGAAATGTACTTATTGGTGTGTGAGGAACGGGAGACTCGTTTGATGTAGCATTCCGTCGTTTATGCTTCGATTGAACTGGTGTTGAGGTTATGGGTGAATATTCAGACGACATGTGCCGTTTCCTCTTTGTCTTGCGCGATGTGTTCCCTTTCGGATGGATTTTTTTAGGCGTTAATGTTTCATTCCCTTCAACGTCTATGCTCATCGGTGGTGATGTGCTAGCTTCTGTCGCTGAGGTATTTTCCACAATATGTTTTAAGGGTTCGACGATAGGTTTGAAGTATCTCTCCAACGCGACATCTTCCTCCATCTTGCCTGTCTTCAAAGCCTGATGTTTCTTGCGAATGGATTCGCTAGTTTTTGCAATTTCCTTCGCTATTCTCTCGCGATCCTTAATCTCCAGAGTATCGATATCAATCATCGTTGTACCGCTGACGTTGCTTTCCCACCGACGTGTTGATGACAATTGACCGTCTCACGGTACGGCAAACTCGTTAAATCCCTTTCTGTAACGTCCATTGGACATCGCGCTATCCTTGTCTATTACCACGAAACCATACTCCCGTTGCCAACAATTACGACACAAAGCGCAGAAATCCTCGTAAGACATGTCAGTGTTTACGTGATCGTTGTACACATGTTTCAAGTTGGTACCATCCTGCTTAAACAGAATCAGCAGATTGGCATTGTCGCGGATAAGATGTTTGGGTATCTTTGCATACGTCTGACAGAGATAGAAGCAGTCAACGTTCGAGTGGCGCCCCATTGCGAAGTATTCCCTTATCGTATCTTGCTTGTCGCATGCCACGTCATCAAAGATGAAAATAGAATTCGGAAGCGATTCACACGGTGGGATGACGTCACTGTTATTCGAAAACGTAAAGTAGCCAATTTCATCTATCGGAGTCAATAAATTCTCCAAATACTGATATTTCGGCTGTTGCAACGACTTGGAGTACACGTACACGTTCTCGAAGCGGACGCCGTGAGGACTTTCCAACAAGCTCACCAACACGTTTGTCTTTCCGCAATTTGATGGGCCACAAACGAGGCAGCGTATAGTGTTTGGTAGCATGCTACCATGTCTGCGTCTTGTTTTCGAAGACATCACTCGTGATTTATCGTCAAAATTTGTCACGCGTATCGTTACAGGTTGTCGCACGAATCGCATCCTCTCCGCAAACTGTGAAAAATGATTTTGATACATCGAAGCGCTGATTTTCGTGAATTTCTTGACACGAATGATGCGATAATTATCGGGCACGTGCATTAAGTGCTCCCCATCGGCCCGAGAAAATTCTGGACAAGTTCAATCGTCTCGCACGCTTCTCCTTCGCAGCGCTGATGCTGTGGGATAGAATTCGACGCCTGCGATATCTTTTGAACGCTGTTTTGCAGCGTCAGCATATCTCTTTGAAACGCGATCAGTTTCCTCTCTAATTTTTCCAGCTGCTCTCTCAAAAGTTTAATGTTCTTTTCCATGTATAGTTTATTGACGGCATCGGTGTCGGCCACCGGTTGAGCTACGCGTCGTATCTTGCATGATTTTGCATCAAAGTCGGCACCAACCACGCAAAGAGCGTTATCTCGCATGTAATTTCGAAGCAAACCACTCCATTTGTAATAGTCCATTCTAGCTGCTCCACTCTTCTCGAGCGTTACTCCAAATTTATTGATCGGCATCTCGATGCATACAGTGCACATCATCGGTGTGCGGTTTAATTTATATAATGAGGCCTACCTCGCGGAGTTCCTCGACAATCGATAGAATTTCGGGATCGTGAGAGTTGTTACCCGCCTGACGCGACGCCTCAAGCAAACGCAATCGATCCACCAGCTCGTTGGGATCGTCCCAGTGTACGTAATCGATCTTGTTATCGTTTACAACCATGGCTCGTGGCACCGTTATACCTTTCCCTGTCCTACTAACTGATGCGCGGGGGATTAGCGGTGCAATTACATGTTTGTACTTGTTAGAAAGTTTATTAGATGATCGGCGCAAGAAACTAAAGTTTATTAAGGAGCACTAGGACAATTATATTTACAGCGTTCATGAACTAAAATACACTTATAAGTTAAATTCTGTACAAAGGTCACACAGTTAAATTAACAGTTATTTTACACAACACGTCTGACTAGATATTACACAAAACAAGTAACACTTAGAAATTAGTATTCAGCTCAAACGTAGCGATTATTAGCTGGCGAAGCAAGGTCGCGAAGCGTAAAGATTCGAAGCAGTATCGAATAAAGCGCAAGCAAGGTGCGATAGAGCGAAAAGTGCTCATTGTGATTAAAACCGTGTTTACTTTAGCAAAGTCGCGAACAGAGTCAAAGATCCAGGAAACCGCGCTCGATTTTCTGGAAGGAAGAGAGTCCCCCTTCCATCGATCGCAAGTTGATGGAAGGGGCAGTGATCGACGCTCCACATGAGTCAGCTGGGCCGTTGCCATTGCCTAATTACCGGTGGGCCTAGAAGATGGCGCAAGAATGCAGAATTTCTTGAACATTCTCCCCGGCATTCATCGCCCGATGAATAATTTAGCTGGCGTTTTGGGCGCGGACATGGCATAGGCCGATGGTGCAGCAGTTGCGCAGCTGGGCTCATGTGGAGGCGTCGGTCAATCCGGCGGAGTTGAAGCAGCTTGTCTCGAGGCAGCAACTGAACGCGAGGCGCGGTATTCATGCTCGCAATCCAGCACGCGGTTGTGAACGAAGCGAGTAATGCACTCGTTTAGCGACGCGAAAGCCCGCATTTATTCGCCCAAAGCAGGGAGGGCGAATAAAGGTTTTAGCGGTCCTAGCCCAAGCAGTTAGGGCTAAATTCTGCGATAACTAATTAAGCGCGTTCGCGGTCTAGTAGCGACGACGAACGAACCCGTTTAGCCAACGGCGAATAGCACAACGCAAAATGTCAGCGGTCCTAGCCCAAGCAAGTAGGGCTAGTTTTAGCGATAAACAAGCTAAAGCGTGTTCGCGGTCTAGCAGCGACGTCGGACGAGCGAGTTTACACTAGCCGCGTAACATTAGCGTAAGCGCGGTACCAGCATTACTCGTCCAAAGCAAATAGGGCGAGTCCCTTAAGCGAGTTCGCGTTTATTTGCTCACAGTATGGAAGGCGAATCAAGCGTTTAGCGTTCCTAGTCCAAAGCAGATAGGGCGCGGTTTAGCGATAAACTAGTTAAAGCGTGTTCGCGGTCTAGCAAGCGACGGCGAACGAACTAGTTTAGCCAAGCAGAGAGGGCAAGTCTCTCAAGCAAGGCTGTGATCTTGTACGCGATCGCGAACAACAGTGAGCAAATGTGACGACGAGACAGAGACTTTCAACGTGTTCGCGGATAAACATATGAACGCGTGAAGGCTATCTTAGTCAGCTGTGCCTCGAGGTGGCGGTCAAGTGGATAGCGGGGAGAAGCCCCATCTTTTTTTGTTTATTTTTGTTCGAATAAAGTGCGTGCAAGTGCGGCAATACACTTTTATCTCGCGGCAGCAAGGGCACACGAGCAGCAATGTACATTTATCTCGCGGCAGCAAACGCGCGCGAGCAGTAGCAGTCCTAGCCCAAAGCAGGTAGGGCCAGGTTTAACGATAAACTAGTTAAAACGTGTTCGCGGTCTAGCGAGCGACGGCGAACGAGTTAGTTTAGACTTTAGCGACACGAAAGCCCGCGTTTATTCGCCCAAAGCAGGGAGGGCGAATCAAGCGTTTAGCGGTCCTAGCCCAAGCAGATCGGGCTAGGCTTTGCGATAACCTACCAAGCGCGTTCGCGGTCCAGCAAGCGACAGCGAACGAATTATCCCAGACAAGCCGAGGGGCGAGTCCCTCAAGTGATTTCGCGATGTAGCACACGATCGCGAATAGCGCAATGCAAAATGTCAGCGATCCTAGCCCAAAGCAGGTAGGGCTAGGTTTAGCGATAAACTAGCTAAAGCTTGTTCGCGGTCTACCAGCGACGTTGAACGAGCTAGTTTAGACAAGCAGAGGGCGAGTCCCTCAAGCGAGTTCGCGATCTAACACGCAATCACGAATAGCGCAACGCAAAATGTCAGCGGTCCTAGCGCAAAGCAGGTAGGGCTAGGTTTAGCGATAAACTAGCTAAAGCTTGTTCGTGGTCTAGCAGCGACGTTGAACGAGCTAGTTTAGACAAGCCGCGTAACATTAGTGTAAGCGCGTTACCAGTTTCACTCGTCCAAAGCAAGTAGGGCGAGTCACTAAGCGAATTCGCGATTTAGCACGTGATCGCGAATAGCAAAAAACGCAAGATGTACAATAAGTGATTCCGAGACAGATACTTTAAGCGCGTTCTCGGATAAGCAAGCTGATCGCGAGTGCGCTATGGTTGTCAGCTGTGTCTCGTGTAACGGTGCTGTTGATAATTGGGAAAGACCCCAGCGACTGTCCTTGCGAATAAACTATTGTTCCCAGAAAATGTATAGAAACGCGAAACCCTAACTGCTTCAATTATTGCCTACAGAAAATATCCAGTCCTTTTACAGTAATATTAGACGTGGAGGAACTGGCCGTGCAATTGTCTAGTAAAGTTTTATACTAAATTATATAGCTTCGGAGAATTATTTGACGAAGCACAGCGCCCGCACAAGTCCCAGGCTATTAGGGTCGTTAAACCACTTCAGAGTCCCGATTGATGGATAAGTTGGAGATGCTAGCTGCTCCGTTGAAGCCCAACGCCAGCACCAGGAACACGTTTGCGAGGACCAGACGGCATCCCGCGTAGCTCACCAAAATGTGGAAAATGCCTGGCATGAAGTGGTAGAACTCCGTGGCACCTTTCCGAAGAACAGCAACAGAGATGATCTGGCTGCGCCTCAGCGTGTCACCGGCCCAGCCGAAGATGAATCCGAAGAACATCCCGTCGGCCCAAGTCCGACTCACATACAAGCCACCCTTCGTCAGCTGGAATCTTAGTGTGTTCGCCCGGTACAGCATCATCGTGTTTTGCAAGAAGAACACGAGGAAGAGAGTGCCAAAGTGGTAGAACAGCAGGTTGATGAACGGCACCGCCAACATCGGCATCTGTAGACGGCACATAGAGTTCGTCCAACACGTCGTGAACATCGTCAGACAGATGATCACTCGCGTCGGTATCCATCGTGGGAAAATCCTCCTGTAGATTCGAGTGTAGTCCTGCTTGCAGTATATTCTGGGAGATCGACGTTGTAGCATATCGAAAATCGTATCCATTGTCCTCAGATATTCAAACGCGCACTAGATTCGGCCGTTAAGGTCGCGCTGACTCGTTATGATGTGCCTCATCGTTTGCAGGTGGAGGTCACGCGCGACGGTTACACGGCACTAGTTAACGGTCGCGAACTGTTTTCACAAGCGCCGATCCGGCTCGAAGGACCAAAAATGTTAGAAAGTTTATTAGAGGATCGGCGCAAGAAACTAAAGTTTATTAAGGAGCACTAGGACAATTATATTTACAGCGTTCATGAACTAAAATACACTTACAAGTTAAATTCTGTACAAAGGTCACACAGTTAAATTAACAGTTATTTTACACAACACGTCTGACTAGATATTACACAAAACAAGTAACACTTAGAAATTAGTATTCAGCTCAAACGTAGCGATTATTAGCTGGCGAAGCAAGGTCGCGAAGCGTAAAGATTCGAAGCAGTATCGAATAAAGCGCAAGCAAGGTGCGATAGAGCGAAAAGTGCGTATTGTGATTAAAACCGTGTTTACTTTAGCAAAGTCGCGAACAGAGTCAAAGATCCAGGAAACCGCGCTCGATTTCCTGGAAGGAAGAGAGTCCCCCTTCCATCGATCGCAAGTTGATGGAAGGGGCAGTGATCGACGCTCCACATGAGTCAGCTGGGCCGTTGCCATTGCCTAATTACCGGTGGGCCTAGAAGATGGCGCAAGAATGCAGAATTTCTTGAACAGTACTTGTATCCCTTGTTGCCCAATATGGGATTTATAGCACCATGACCGCGTCTGTGGGCATTCGTCGCCAGCAGTATACTTTTGTATTTTTGTTTATCGGCATCGGTGTATACAGCATCATCGGGAATTCTCTTGAAAATCAGTTCGTAAAGGCCGGGTGTTCCTCTGTACTTTACACCATCTATGATTATATTATCATCCTTGTCTATATCGAAAGTCTTATCCCCAAGCACCGTTCTACTATTGCTAAAGTATACGCCGTACACATAGTCCATTGCTCCATCCCTATCACCACTTATGATTGTGCTCATGTATTTTTGCCCCAGCGGACCGAAATGACTGCGAAACGATTCTTGTCCCTCGGGTGTTTGGAGTTGTTGTCTAATAGATGTTACAAACGACTCATTGGGACTAGTTTCGAAAACGTCGTCATCAATGGCTGAGAGCGATCGCACACTGGGAAATGTACTTATTGGTGTGGGAGGAACGGGAGACTCGTTTGATGTGACATTCCGTCGTTTATGCTTCGATTGAACAGGTGTTGAGGTTATGGGTGAATATTCCGGTGACATGTATCGTTTCCTCTTTGCCTTGCGCGATGTGTTCCCCTTCGGATGGATTTTTGTTTTAGGCGTTAATGTTTCATTCCCTTCAACGTCTGTGCTCATCAGCGGTGATATGTCATGATTGTAGGCGTTTTGGCGCTCGGAGACAGCGGCCTATGGTGCGAGAGTGGCCCATAGGTAGCGTTGGTTAAATAGGAGTTCGGGGGACTAAGGAACCGGGGGAGTCGGCGGTAGCCGAGGTGGCTAAGGCGGCTGGCCAGCGCGCTACGGATCTAGAGATCGCGGGTTCGAGTCCCGTTGAGGCGACTTTCCCTTTTTTCCGACTCCTATAGTTCAGAAGTGGGATCGACAGCGCTGTACGGTGAGGTCACACTTGGTGTCCAAGATTCGAGATGGTTGAATCCTCGATCTTGGCGTTGGGCAGTACCAAGTGACGCTCCTGTGAGAGATTGTGGGGTGCCTCCTCGTGCTTGACGTGTCCGGTTCCACGGTGGTTGGGATTTTGAGGAACGCGGCCGAGGACGGCCGCAATGGTCAGGATGGCCGAGCTGTAGGCGTTTTGGCGCTCGGAGACAGCGGCCTATGGTGCGAGAGTGGCCCATAGGTAGCGTTGGTTAAATAGGAGTTCGGGGGACTAAGGAACCATGGGGAGTCGGCGGTAGCCGAGGTGGCTAAGGCGGCTGGCCAGCGCGCTACGGATCTAGAGATCGCGGGTTCGAGTCCCGTTGAGGCGACTTTCCCTTTTTTCCGACTCCTATATGATGCTCATGAGCTTCTGCCGCTGCAGTATTTTCCACGATATGTTTTAGTGGTTCGACGATAGGTTTGAAGTATCTCTCCCACGCGACATCTTCCTCCACCTTGCCAGTCTTCAAAGCCTGATGTTTCCGGCGAATGGAATCGCTGGCCTTCGCTATTCTCTCGCGATCCTTAATCTCCAGAGTATCGATATCAGTCATCATTTTGTTGCAGACGTTGCTTTTCCACCGACGTGTTGAAGACAATTGACCGTCTCACGGTACGGCAAACTCGTTAAATCCCTTTCTATAACGTCCATTGGACATCGCGCTATCCTTGTCTATTACCACGAAACCATACTCTCGTTGCCAACAATTACGACACAAAGCGCAGAAATTCTCGTAAGACATGTCAGTGTTTACGTGATCGTTGTACACATGTTTCAAGTTGGTACCATCCTGCTTAAACAGAATCAACAGATTGGCATTGTCGCGTATAAGATGTTTGGGAATCTTTGCATACGTCTGACAGAGATAGAAGCAGTCAACGTTCGAGTGGCGCCCCATTGCAAAGTATTCCCTTATCGTATCTTGCTTGTCGCATGCCACGTCATCAAAGATAAAAATGGAATTCGGAAGCGATTCGCTCGGTGGGATGACGTCACTGTTATTCGAAAACGTAAAGTAGCCAATTTCATCTATCGGAGTCAATAAATTCTCCAAATACTGGTATTTCGGCTGCTGCAACGACTTGGAGTACACGTACACGTTCTCGAAGCGGATGCCGTGAGGACTTTCCAACAAGCTCACCAGCACGTTGGTTTTTCCACAATTTGATGGGCCACAAATGACGTAGCGTATAGTGTTTGGTAGCATGCTACCATGTCTGCGTCTTGTTTTCGAAGACATCACTCGTGATTTATCGTCAAAATTTGTCACGCGTATCGTCACAGGTTGTCGCACAAAATCGCATCCTCTCCGCGAACTGTGAAAAAATGATTTTGATACGTCTAAGCGCCCTATTTATAGGTCCGCACCGAAGCAAAACAGTTCAGTATTCAAAATGCTTCTGGTCCTGTCGGATAATTGTGATATTCGAGACATAACCTCTGAGCAGTTGAAATATATACCAAAGATTATTCTACTCCGAGAGTTTGACAGACACATTGATCAGTTGTGGGACAGACTCCCCGAGCGTATAAAAGCCGATTCTGAGGTTCGACAGTATCGTCTGTGTCTGGAGCATTATAATCGCCCTTGGCAGCGAACGCATATCGACGGTCCAGCACCATTGATTAAAAACTGCGGCGAATGTCGCCGACGAGAGTAAAGAAAGGTTGTGGTTTGTTAAATCGGGCGATAAACGCGCTACCTATCGAATTACATATTCCGGAATACCAGTTTTGCGGTCTGGGAACACATCTAGCAAAACGATTGGCTAGAGGGGATCAAGGCATCAATCCGTTGGACGCAGCGTGTCGCGAACACGATATTGCATATTCGCGTAGCAACGATCTCGGCGAAAGGCACGCGGCAGATAACGTTCTCGCTGACAAAGCGCGAAAACGAATCGTTGCGCGAGACTCGACTCTGGGTGAAAGAGGTGCTGCTACGGCTGTTTGGGCGGCTATGAAGGCCACGACGAAAATCGGAATGGGGATGAAAGCACAATTGCGCAAAAGGACTCCGAAGAGAGCGCCGAAAAAGCAGATTCTTCCGGTGGCAAAACGGGGTGGTATATTACCACTTCTCCCGCTGCTAGGTGTTCTCGGATCATTGGCTGGTGGAGCGGCGGGGATCGCCAAGGCCGTAAACGATAATAAGGCGGAGCAACATCAGCTGCAGAAAATGCAACGTCATAATCGCTCCATGGAAGGTCGCGGACTTTATCTCGCACCGTACAAGCGCGGACAGGGAATATCGAAACGAAAAAAAAACGTCGAAAAGAAAATAAAAATGCCCGCGGGCGTAACTACCGATGCACAATTGGAGGAGTTGGCAACACGTATGCGTATTCCATTCTTTAGAGGTGTTTTTATGCGTAACGCGCTACCAGCTGGAGGAGTACGTCGAAACGAGAGTGGTATCGTAAATTTGGACAATGTGGAGGGGCCTGGAACTCATTGGGTGGCGTATGCGAAGAGAGGGTGTCGAGCAATATATTTCGACAGCTTTGGGAATCTTCGGCCGCCTGTGGAATTGGTAAAATATCTGGATAAAGATTCTGTGCAAATTGAATACAATCATACGTCTTATCAGAAGTACAATCAGAGCAATTGTGGACAACTATGTCTACGCTTTCTACAAACGATCGGCACTAAATTTAAGGATTGACTTCCCGCCACTCTGATTCAGTACCAGTCCAATCGTACAGCTCGGAATATGTCGTTAACATTCACTCTAACCGGCAAGAGTAGCACCCTCGCGGTGAGCTACTTTCCACCCATAGATTTGAGCGACGATGATTACGAGCTTGGTCTAACAACCTTCGAAACTTATCACACGATACCAAACATCGACTCGAGCAACGATAAATTCTACTTCGCCACAAACTATGACATCAACAACAAAAACAACAACGGTGCGGACACCACATATGAATACATTACGATTCCCCACGGCTCCTACGAACTAGACGCCATTGCCAAGTATTTGAAGCAGCGATTACTCGAGCGGTATCCTCAAAATCTCAGCGGCACCGATAAGAACAACAACAACAACAACAACTACTACAACAACGATGATGGTGACAACGATGCGTATCCTATAGTGTTGCGCCCCAACAACAACACTATGAAAAGCGAACTGTACTGTCGGTTCGCCGTAGATTTTACAAAGCCCAATAACATTGGATTGCTATTAGTGTTCTCGACGAATCGGGTATTAGAACCAGGACGGTGGCACGAATCGGACGATCCAATTAATATCATGAACGTGAACATTATTCGTATAGAATGTAGCGTGACCGCTGGCGCGTACAACAATGGAAGGCGTGTACATACGATACATGAATTTTCTCCGAGAGTCCCACCAGGATATAAGATATCGGAAACGCCCGCGCAGATCATTTACCTTCCAATCATCGCACGGGTCATTACGGATCTAACGATACGCGTTGAGGATCAAGACGAACGATTGCTTGATTTTCGAGGTGAAGAGATTACCATCAGACTGCACGTACGACGACGGCGACGATAATACGTGTGGTGCAAAAGAAATGCTTGTATTGAATGACTCCAGAAACCCGTTTCTTCCAAGTGAAATTGTTTACAACAACAACAACAACAACAGCTCTGATTACGCTAAAAAGAAGAGGCTCAGTGCTGCGAACATTGCATTTTTGAAATCTTTGGGATTCATTGTGCGCATTTAAGTTGAAAAAAATGGCTGATATTCTAAGCATTGGAGGGAAGCCGACTTTTGATGATCGCATCGTCAAGCTCGAGACTCACACATACAACCCATACGTCAACACGACGTTTGGATACAGCGATGAGATAAGAATACCGATACAGCAGCAGGATTTATACACATTGCCGTGTGAAAGTTTCCTCTATGTGGAGGGGAAATTGAAGATAAATAAGCCAAATGATGCGTTAATGGTGATGTTAGGAAATAATTGTGTGACGTTCTTATTCGATGAGATTCGATACGAGCTGAATGGCGTGGAGATTGATCGCAACAGAAACATTGGAATAACTAGCATGCTTAAAAACTATGTATCGATGACATCTGACGAAGACAAAAATATGGAGAATGCTGGATGGGGTTTGAAACGACGCGATGGGCTAATAGTGAAAAATCATTTCAATTTTTGCGTCCCGCTCAAATATTTGTTGGGATTTTGCGAGAACTACAAACGCATGATTATTAATTCGCGCCATGAATTGATTTTAATACGCTCGCGCAACGACAACAATGCTCTGATAGGATCACCGATGTTGGAACCAGAAATTAAATTACTCAAACTACAATGGCGGATGCCTCATGTGACGCTGAACGACGTTAATAAGCTATCGTTGCTACGTACTTTGGAAAGTGGACAAAACCTGAGCATTTGTTTTCAATCGTGGAATCTGTACGAGTATCCTCTCTTACAGAGCACCACCAAGCATTCGTGGGCCGTGAAGGCATCTGCACAGCTGGAGAAGCCGCGCTGCGTGATCCTTGCTCTACAGACTGGTCGAAGGAATGTGATGAGCGAAGACGTTACTAAGTTCAGCAACTGTAAATTGACCAATGTAAAACTTTTTCTCAACTCAGAATTTAACCCATACGATGACATGAACTTGGACTTTGACAAGAATAAGCATGCCATCTTGTACCATATGTATACGCAATTCGGTAAAACGTATTATGGACATAGTTGCAACGAGGCATTATTCACCGTCGCTGAATTTTTACAATTTGGCCCCCTCGTGGTAATTGATTGCTCGCGACAAAATGAGTCGATCAACAATGGTACAGTGGATGTGCGCATAGAATTCGAGTGTGAAGAGAATGTGCCGGTAAATACTACGGCCTACTGTCTGATTCTGCACGATCGAGTGGTTGAATACAATCCGTTGACAAACGTGGTGCGCAAAACAAATTAAATTGCCACGCTACTTGCCCGCCCTGTCATGTGTCAAATTCGCAAAAAAATTTCATCGTGAAAATCGAGATGTTTTACGAGAAAAACTACATTCTCCCGTCTGTCTTGAAAGCGAACCGACCTCTAAATTGTACCGATAATGGTCGTGCCAACATTTGTTGACCTGCAAGGGTTCATCGTCGATGGAAGATTTGTCGTCAAGGAAGTGGCTGCCCTACGAAAGGGGACAATTCTCTCGCACTATATTTTTGGGAGTTCGATGCCGCATTATCTTCTTACAAAATCCGACAAATCAAGCTTCCGATGGTTGGTTGCAAAACATCATGGACTACGTTGGGACGATGCAGACGTTCCATACAGTATGGCTAAACGGCTAATTTCGAAAGCTGTAGCTGATGCGATCGACGAAGAAGATGACACATCCCATATCGTATACGTTAAAGGGCTGCAGAAACGCGACTGGCTTGCGGATTTCCTGGATGAAAATACGAGAGCGGGCGTGGTCATTGAGACGCTGGACATTGACTACGAGGATATCAAATCTCTAAATAAGCTAAATGTAGTTAATACTCTGCGATGTGGTAGACACGCGAAACACTGTGCGATGCAAAATGTATTTAAAATATTCAACTGGTGGTCTAAACACCAGAGAAATGCATAAAATATAATCAATATTTTTTAATGTATATGAAAATGTTTTTTCTTCGCCCTCCCCCAACCTAATCTCCTACATGTGATGTACGCTAGATTAAGACAATAGTTGTAATTATTTAGAAGTGGTATCATACACGTTCGATACATGTTCGAAGTGATTCATTACACGTCCAATACACGTTCGAAGTGGTATCATACACGTTCGAAGAGGTATGATTGACGTTCGAAGAGGTATCAAAGAAGAAGGGGAAGAAGACATGTATGAATAAGGAGAAAGGAGAGCGTAAGCCAGAGAATAATTCGAAGAAAATGATAGCTGAACTAAGAATCGTCAGCGAAAATGAAGGTGGAGAACGATAGCATCTTACTTTTGCAACTTAAGCAACACTCAGTTTCATGATGGGAGGGCCAGGAGATGTAGTGTGACCAGTCGCATTCAAATCGTGACAGTGACAGTGACCAGTCACTTCGACAGCTTTTGTGCGAATATTAATTTTGTGTGGCAATTTTATTGAAACAAAAAAAATGGGTTTACTAAGGATTGTCCCGGAGTGTCTCCGTCGCCGCCTCCGCAGGTATGTAATACTTTGCATTGTTTTATACATTTGATGTTTATTATGTGTCAAAATTATATCGACGTGTCTGTGTGTGTGTATGTTCTAGGAGCTGCAGCGGGCTAATGGCCCCGCGATGGCGGCTCGGGTGAAGCGCCCATGGGTGCCGTATCGCCGGATGGAGGGGCCCCTGCGGCGGCCACGGCGCTCATCACCACCCTAGATCGACGTCCGCGGTCCGCTGCCGCCGCCACCACATCCAGGGTGGGTGATGGCGCCTCAGATGCGTGCGGCGTCACCGGCGTCGTCGTCGTCGTCGTCATCTGACACGCCACCCTGGTGGCCACCGGCGACGCCGTCGTCGTCGCCACCATCGTCGTCGTCGTCGCTTTAATTTTTTTTATTATATCTTCTTTCATATTTATATTCATTTTTTATTATTCTATTTCTTTATATTTATATTCTTTTTATTATTCTTTTATTCTTTTATTCCTTTATTCCTTTATTCCCTTATTCCCTTATTCCCTTATTCCCTTATTCCCTTACTCCCTTACTCCCTTACTCCCTTACTCCCTTACTCCCTTACTCCCTTACTCCCTTACTCCGTTACTCCGTTACTCCCTTACTCCCTTACTCCCTTACTCCCTTACTCCCTTACTCCCTTACTCCTTTACTCCTTTACTCCTTTACTCCTTTACTCCTTTACTCCTTTACTCCTTTACTCTTTTACTCTTTTACTCTTTTATTCTTTTATTCTTTTATTCTTTTATTCTTTTATTCTTTTATTCTTTTATTCTTTTATTCTTTTTATTATTCTTTCTTTGTATCAATATATAATCACTTTTAAACGTATATTATTTCTCAATTTATTTACCCGTCCTTCTCCTTTCGCCACATAATTTTAATTTGGAAAAATATTTAGGGGAAAAAATTTCTGGGGAGCGAATCGAGTCTGAAAAAAGAGGTTTTTCATACAGAATCCGCCCCCAGAAATTTTTTAGAGGGTCATTCACTCCCTCCAGTTAGGTCTAAAATGTTTTCGGCGGTGGGCCCGGTCTCCGCGACGGCTCGGCCTGGAGTGATCCCCTCCATCATCGCGGCTTCCCCCACTCCGCGGCTCGTGCGCGCGCAACCGGTCTTCCTCTCCCCGCAGGCCCCGCGCCCATGTTTCCCTCCGCCGCGCTCCCCCGCGCGCCCTCACTTCCTCCCGCCTCCGCGCTCCCCTCAGAGGACCTGGGTTGGAACTCTCCTTGCTATACTACTAAGAACACACTCTTTTCATCCTCGACATCAGCGCCACTCAAAACCGCCTAGCAACAGTGCCAGCTCACGCAAACTGCACACAACACGCGGGAAAAAACTAAAATAAACGTACGCGCGCTAAAAACTAACAATAAGCTTTACAACTCGGACTATATACATTCAGGATATAATTCATTATATCTCAACAAAACGTCATGGCAAAAATCTTTGACACCATAATAGCGGACAAAATAGCGCCACTAATGCGGAATATTATCATTGATGAACAACATGGATTTGTTTCGGGGCGTTCAACAACTACGAATCTCATGATTTACCATGACTACATTTCGCATGAGATTGAGAAAGGTAATCAGATTGATTCGATATATACCGATTTTAAAAAGGCGTTTGATACTGTTCATCACTCTGTCATTATCGATAAGCTAGCGTCGTATGGATTCCATGGAAAGTTGCTTACCAAGCTATTTAGCTATCTAACGGGTAGAATTCAGACGGTTAAATTCGCGGGGACACGATCTACTCGGTTTGAAGTATTATCTGGCGTGCCACAAGGGTCCCATCTCGGCTCCATTCTCTTTATATTATTCATGAATGACATTGTGGGTGTGTTTAAGTATTGTCACTTTTTATTATATGCCAACGCACAGTGCGGTGATGCATGGACAAAAAGTAAAAAATCAAATATTTTGCAGGGTGATAATTATCATCTAATATTTACATCAAGATGTTCAGGAATCGAGTTCGGTTATGGTTGCTAGGATACCGTAGTTGTTTACGATGTTATTTACCATCTTAACTTGGAATCTCAGGACTTCAAGCGTCACTGGAAATTCATACGCGGTAGAGTTACTTTCTATTTTTTCATTTAGACCTTAAGACAATTTATTATTCTTGGCTCATTTTATTCACAATGGATTCTAGTATTATGGGTATGTGTGTTTCAAAGTTATTGTTTAGGCTTATACCCTTACTGATCATTAGAAAACTTCTTAGTCCCGAGAATGATAATTTTATTTCAACCGACTTTTTAAAAAATACGTATCAAAACGTATCCGTGATTTTTTTATATTTGATTCCCCTAACTGTATACTTTATGAAAATATCGCGTTTTCCTGCTACTACGTGCAATTATTTGAGAAATAAATTTTTTTAGGAAGACGTGTGCGCATCAGCAAGTCTGATGTCTTTGAAAAGTGGTTTTCTTTAGACCAGAAAAAAAAATAGATGGAATTTATGACCACATTTTGGTTCTTTTGAATATAAAAGAGTGTCTTTTTTAGTCTAAATAAGCTTATATATGTAAAATATATTTCAATGAAAAAATTCTAACTTCAAATGCACGTGATAAAAATAATTTGATAAAAAAATGTTTGGAACAAAAGTTAGTCAGTATTCAGTTGACAACATATTGCAAAAGTAAATATTGATAAAAAACTTTTTATTCAATAAAAAATCGAGATCACCTCAATTTTTTTGAAGGCAACTATATATTTTTTTATACAACAATCGATGCATCTAGATATTCTGGTTAAAAAAGTATTGGGGT
The DNA here is from genome assembly GCA_963855975.1 of Andrena chrysosceles. Taxonomy (NCBI): domain Eukaryota; kingdom Metazoa; phylum Arthropoda; class Insecta; order Hymenoptera; family Andrenidae; genus Andrena; species Andrena chrysosceles. The sequence goes on along the minus strand of OY979766.1, from coordinate 38,402,585 downwards.
ATATAGGTTGAAAACTGATTAGTTCGGAAGTTATGATTTTTGTCCCAACTTCCCATTGATTCAACGCACTGTGCAACGATTTAAAAATATTCCGTGCCGTTAGCTCAACAGAGGACGCACGTTTCCTACAAGACGACCTACATCGTCTCACTAAATGCATCCAAGTGTCATGTTATGCACTTTTACCGTTCAAGAACAATGGTAACTTATCAATACTCCCTCGATAACAAAATTTTGAAAAATGTTGAGACAGTAGTAGATCTTGGCATCATATTTTCTCCAGCGCTATCCTTTGCTGAGCATTTTGTGAATGTGAGATCCAAAGCGTCAAGAGCCTTGGGTTTGATTATGAAATCCACAGTTGACTTCCATAACCTTCGGAAAATTTTTTTTGGACGTTGGTGCAGGCCTCCCTGCGAGGGAGCCCTTCCGTCTCCCTATTTTTTATATTTGAAATTTTGTAATCACAGTCTCGGTTTTAGCATCGCCGGACTCACATAGGTTCGCTGCCGTGCTTTGCGCGCTCCCCGCACTGGTCTAGCCCCAACCGGTAGCCAATCGAAATGAAACTTGGTGGGTATTACGAGGGGTGTGGACAGACCCCAAATATAAAATTTTAGCTTCGGCAATTAATGTGTTCAAAAGATACAGAGGTAAGAGTGCATAAAAGGGGACACCTTACCGATTTTTTAAATCACTTCACCGCGGTCGCCCCTCTTAACAATATTTCTGTTCACTTATTCCGACACAACGCATTCCACCTTCCAACTTGACCCGGGTATTAGTATTGGTTTGGCTAGATTGGTGCGGGGGCGCGCATCCGCTCGCGGGCGCGTAAAGCATGTTAGCGAACCGATGTGAGTTTGGCAATGCCAAAAATGAGACTGGTTTCAAAATTTCAAAAGTGGAAATGGGGGGATGAAAGGGCTCCCGGGTAGGGAGGCCTGCACCAACGTCCAAAAAAAATTTCCATTAAAAATTAACAATTTTTTATTAATATTTCGGAAATTAATAAATACCCGAAGTTACAAATTTAGATTTAGGGTACACATCCCCTCCCCACCCCTCCCCCCAAACCTCATCTAGACCGGTCACCGGTCCCTTTCGGAAGTATATCCTAATAAACTGCTGGAATGTATGTATCTTTATTGTGATACTTACATTAAAAAAAAAGTTAAATAATGTTACTTGAACGCTACTCAATAGGAACTCTAGTTAATACAGTGTGTTTAAGAACTGTGGTCAATTTTGTAGAACCTATGAGGGTGATGAAATAAAACTTATGTCTGGACATACTTTATTACTGACAAAAGAAAATTCAGAACCCAGAAATTCAAAAAAATTCTGATACTTTGTGAACATGTAGGTGGTTTATAAATATGAGGATATATAGATTATCTTATTTTTTCTACGTATTGCGCACTATTTCCTAATAAGTGTTAGAAGAATGTTACAATGGGGTCCAGAAGTGAAATAGAACAAAGGTTGAATTTGTATGAAAAAATGGATTATGTTGTATCACAATTATTTAAACCACCAATTCAGATTTCACGCGAAAAACGAATTTTAGAAAAAGGTTATTAATATTTTTGTTTATTACTTTTTAATTGATTATACCAAAATTGCGTTGTAATCAGGAGGAAATCCCCTACATATTCACAGTTTCCAAATATTTTAAATTTCCGGTTCGGGATCTTCCCTGTAAGTTATATGATATTGGCACTCCAGGAGGAAAATTATTTCTTTCGTTTCAATAATCCTACAAAACAATCATTGATTTTAAAATGCGTGAATACATGTTTATGTCTGAATATTTGTAGGAAACAATTTTTCCCAAGGTTTAAATATAATTTATAATGTTTATTAAAGAAAGTAAAATAAGTACAAGCCCCACCAAATACTCTCTACATACACAACTCTATACAACCGTCTACAACTCGACACGACCGTCTACAACTCTTAACGCTATGTCCGCTTTCTCGGCACCCTCAACGCATTGTCCTTTCACCGTCATCAACGCCTCGACACCCACCACGCTTATTGCCAAGTCGAACGTCTTCCAACGTCGTCAAATCAAAGCGGAGATACCTATAATAAGAGACGTCATTCCGGGCGGAACCTTTGAAGTCCTTACTTGACCTTGGCATTTAAATTGGTTATCTATTCGAGCGGGATATTCAAATCGACTAAATATACCTTACCGCAGTTGGCTGATTATTGCCGAAGTTTACCGATCATTGCCAAATGGGCATTTAAATTGGTTGTCTAGTGCTGTTCCTAGTTTATTTCTGTCCTTGTCGAGTGACGCCTCTTTAAGGTGGGATCTCCTACCCGCAATTGGTCGCTGCGATTGGTCGCAGCGATTTGACCCAGCGACTGGCCCTAGGCTGAATCTCCTTGCTTGCGACCAGGGGTGTGCTCGGGACGGGCCAGAAACTTTCGGGCGGGATCGGGCGGGGTCCCGAGACTCGATTCGGACTACAAGCATAGCCGCCATGAGCGGGCAATTTGATTTCAGGTCGGCTTGGCAAAACTCGGACGCGATCGGACGATATCGTTACCAGTAATAGATCAAAATTATTACCTGAGAACATAGAAAAATTATGTTTCTTACACGTTAATTTGAAATAATAAAATATTCGCCTGCATGTATATTGTTGTTACTATGAAACATCCAGAAAATATTTCTTTCTGTATGCTTACAGTTGTTCGTACGTTTTCTATTTTAAATCTGAACCTATCCCGAAAAAGATAATACCCTATATATCCCTTTTACATAAAGTACTAACAAGGGGAGTCCACAGTGAGGTGTACATCGATTTTGATGAGCCTTGGCACGATGGATCTATGTCGAAAATAAGTAAATACGTGTCCGAGCGTTTGTGCCATTGGGCCTTAATAACAGAGATAATTACATGTAAATTATTAAACATTTCATAGCGCCGATGGAAACCATAAAAGCCATAACCACAACTTAAGAATATGCCGTGGAGCGTTCGGTAAGACGTCAGCGTGGCGTTGTTGCGGTCGTGAGTTCGATTCCGCCTGTGTCTATATATTTTTTCATACTTTATTTTTTCCACACTTTATTTTTTCCACACTGTATGAATAGTGAGAAAAAAAGGTAACGGTAGTAACGTTCACTAATTCTTTTAAATGTCTAAATACAATTATTATTTTTTTTTTTTTAACGTGGGGAAATCTTCAAAAGACACCCCGACACCTCCAGAGGCGAATCCCCCGAGGGCGCCAGGGTAGTGTGGGATTTTTACCCACTAAAACCCCACGGCCACCATCGCGCGATGGGGTACCACCGGAAACTTCGATAAGACTTCGCAGTACTGTTCCTGAATAATTAATATACCTATAACATAAGAACTATTATATAATAACGAGCGGTAATCTCGAAAAATTAGCATCCCAAAATTAATATCAGTACACAATTCAACTTACAGTAACAAAATGAGATATATATTTATGTTCTTACGTTTCCATTATCTACAGCTCTCCGGGTGATATTGGTCATAAAAACATTCGAAACATAAAATGTTCCTGCATGCAGCACACTTTATAAATCCTGATTTGCTACATCTGCAATTCGATCGCCTCAGGTCTGTTGGAAAGCAAACTTCATTCACATTTGCGAACACAGATCTTGACGGAATTAATTTTGACGCGAACCAGGCGTATTTAATCATATCTTCAAAAATTGGAGCAGACAGTTGGTGGTGTATAAGAGAATGAATTTTAATTGCATCTTCCCTCGAAGATAAATGTTCATTTTTCTGTAGGACATCGACCGAATTTTGTATTTTTTTAATAAAATTCTTCATCTGCCTAAAGAAATAGACGTCCAATGGTTGGCAAAATGGTGTGCAGTGTGGGGGAATAACTGCTATTTGGGAGCTGCAGTTCCCTTCCTCATCCGTGAAAATTCTATTTATTTCTTGCAAATCTGTCTGACCTCCCCACGAATCGAGGAGGAGCAGGAATTTCTGGTGCCCACAATACTCTCTCATGACGTTGGTCAGAAACGTCATGAAATGAGATTTTGTTAATTTTCCGGATTTGGAGGCTGTTAGGTATACATTTTAGTATCTATGTGTTAAATTTTGGACGGTGGTGGCAACGCGAGGGCCAAAATTTCCTTTCGCTTCTTGCAAGCAAAAGAAAACTTTCGGGAGGAGTTTTCCAGAAGCGGAGATAGTATACTGTACTGTATAACTATGCATGACCTTGTTGAAATCTCCAAGAAAAACTTCTGTCATTTTTTCTCCCTTGTGAGACAAAACTCGCTGTATATTCATTCTGTACTCACAGCCACTTTGGTCCGTGTTTAACACGAAATCCGGATTGAAATTTGGTATTATTGTTGAAGTTGTTTTTTGAAATTCTTCTGCTATCCTTAAAATAGTGGGCAAATCCAGAGCATTCCGCGATTTAATATAACGGGTCACTTTCCTCTGGCGAATCGAATTATGCAATTTAAATTTGTTGACCCAACCGTGCGATGCGGAAAACGAAAAATTTTCCCCTTCAAATTGCATAGCCGCTTGAGTGGCCCATTGCTGCAGCATTCTTGTTGTAACTGGAAGTTTTTGTTGCCGAGCTTCATGGAATCGGTCGAGAGTCCATTTATTTATCATATTATGTTTTTCCATTACTCCTCCACCGCTTTCAATTTCTGTTCGCCACCTATATATATGTCTTTTGGAGTCAAGTGAGCTACCTCCATTACGACGTATGGTCTTCAAACTCCATTTCGGATGTTCCCTGGCTAAATTTACAATTTTAATTTTTGTGTCCAGCGGTATGTAATCGGATTTTATCGCTTTGCTATCCCGTTCATATTCGACGTCCATATCTATTTCATTGTCAGATGAAGTGCTCGACGCTGAACTTGCACTTGAAACGGCTCCTGGCACTATATTTTCTTTATCTTCTCCTGGAATATCTTCGTTACAGAAAAATAATTCCTCTTGTTCGTGAAAATCCATTTCTTTTAATACTTCGATGATAGCTGTAGCCATTTTTTCGCCTATAGCTATCGACTTTTCCGATACGGGTTCTTTCGCTGGTCCTGTGATAATATTTAGTGACTCTAAAATTCCGCAACAAATTTTCAAGCTGTTCGCAATGTCGTCTTTGTCGTAGGAGGCCAGGAACGCGTAGTCGTATTTTCCATCGAAGATGGTTTCGGTGGAAGCTCCACTTGTTAAATCTTGCACTACTGCTTGTCTCGTTGCCATTCTGCAGACACCACTTTTTTATTCACCGTTAGAAATCGCACGTTTCACAAAACTTTGAGAAAACTAGAATGCTTCTTGTTGCCACTAATGCAATGCCGATTATTTCGGTGGCTTATGGCATGTGTTTCTTTTGTTTTTTTTACAAACAATCGACAAACGCATCCGAAAATACGACTACGCGTTCCTGGCCTCGTGGGGAGGTCAGACAGATTTGCAAGAAATAAATAGAATTTTCACGGATGAGGAAGGGAACTGCAGCTCCCAAATAGCAGTTATTCCCCCACACTGCACACCATTTTGCCAACCATTGGACGTCTATTTCTTTAGGCAGATGAAGAATTTTATTAAAAAAATACAAAATTCGGTCGATGTCCTACAGAAAAATGAACATTTATCTTCGAGGGAAGATGCAATTAAAATTCATTCTCTTATACACCACCAACTGTCTGCTCCAATTTTTGAAGATATGATTAAATACGCCTGGTTCGCGTCAAAATTAATTCCGTCAAGATCTGTGTTCGCAAATGTGAATGAAGTTTGCTTTCCAACAGACCTGAGGCGATCGAATTGCAGATGTAGCAAATCAGGATTTATAAAGTGTGCTGCATGCAGGAACATTTTATGTTTCGAATGTTTTTATGACCAATATCACCCGGAGAGCTGTAGATAATGGAAACGTAAGAACATAAATATATATCTCATTTTGTTACTGTAAGTTGAATTGTGTACTGATATTAATTTTGGGATGCTAATTTTTCGAGATTACCGCTCGTTATTATATAATAGTTCTTATGTTATAGGTATATTAATTATTCAGGAACAGTACTGCGAAGTCTTATCGAAGTTTCCGGTGGTACCCCATCGCGCGATGGTGGCCGTGGGGTTTTAGTGGGTAAAAATCCCACACTTCGCCCTCGGGGGATTCGCCTCTGGAGGTGTCGGGGTGTCTTTTGAAGATTTCCCCACGTTAAAAAAAAAAAAATAATAATTGTATTTATACATTTAAAAGAATTAGTGAACGTTACTACCGTTACCTTTTTTTCTCACTATTCATACAGTGTGGAAAAAATAAAGTGTGGAAAAAATAAAGTATGAAAAAATATATAGACACAGGCGGAATCGAACTCACGACCGCAACAACGCCACGCTGACGTCTTACCGAACGCTCCACGGCATATTCTTAAGTTGTGGTTATGGCTTTTATGGTTTCCATCGGCGCTATGAAATGTTTAATAATTTACATGTAATTATCTCTGTTATTAAGGCCCAATGGCACAAACGCTCGGACACGTATTTACTTATTTTCGACATAGATCCATCGTGCCAAGGCTCATCAAAATCGATGTACACCTCACTGTGGACTCCCGTTGTAAGTATGAAGTATATTGTATTAAGATTTTAAAATATTGTCGATATAAAAATAGTCTTCTTCCCAAGTTCTGAACATGGTATTTATTTAAGTAGGTATATGGACATATTCAGTATTCACAGACTATTTGGTAGCAATGAAAATACATATATATGTAAATAAATAATAAGATACAAATTATGATTCAACAGGAGACAGAAAGGTAAAAACTTATCACTCTGGTATTGATATAAACTATATACAGTATTGTCTCCGTGTGTGCCCGGTGGTCGGGACTGGCGTTGGGCACTCAGAATGCGCAGATCCCTAATTCCGAGTGTGCGTTTCTCGCTTCTTTCTGGCCGAAGGAGTGAGCGAGATGGACCGGTTTTCTTGCGCGCGGGCGTGCGGGCACTCAGATGGAATCGTGACTGCCCAACGCATGCGCGCGACGGTCAGATAGCCAGGCACGGCACAAGTCTTTTTTGCGCCCTAGACAAACTTTTCAAATTACGCCCTATATTATAATACATGTATTTGAGATTATTAATAACCTTACTTTGAATTTTTATTCGTAATTTAATCCACTTATAGTACAACTTGTAATATTTAATTCTAAAGTTTATTTTCAGCAATAGCAGCAATGAAAATACATACCATTTTGCACCTCTTGTCGACTTTCTGCCCTAGGCAGACGTGCAAAATGGTATGTATTTTCATTGCTGCTATTGCTGAAAATAAACTTTAGAATTAAATATTACAAGTTGTACTATAAGTGGATTAAACTACGAATAAAAATTCAAAGTAAGGTTATTAATAATCTCAAATAAATGTATTATAATAAAGGGCGTAATTTGAAAAGTTGGCCTAGGGCGCAAAAAAAATTGAGCCGGGCCTGCGTCAAGTTTTTGCGTTGCGGTTTCGTGCTTCCGTATGTGCCTGCGACCATCGCGCACGCCCGTCGCGCACGCAAAGGACGGAATGTCACGGTGTCCGAAAGACGGAGGGAGACAAAACATGAACGCTGTCGTCTGTCTCGTACTTTCCTCGCTCGCTTTTAGGGGCTCTCGCTCGCTCTCGTTCCATCTCGCTCTCGCCTTCGCCGGACAAGAGTGAGACAGAAGTGGTGGGGATAGCGACAGGCCTACATCGTGTACACCAAATCGGGTACATATGGAGACAATACTGTACATAATTCTTTTCGTCTCGGTCCTCTCGTAATAGCTGGCTTTCGAGCCGATCGCGTCCGAGTTTTACCGAGCCGACTTGAAATCAAATTGCCCGCTCATGACGGTCATGCTTGTAGCAAAGAGAAGATATAATAAGAAGCGTCACTCCGGGCGGAACCTTTGAAGTCTTTACTTGACCTTGTCATTTAAACTAGTTGTCTATTCTTTGCTTGTAGCCCGAATCACGTCTCGGGATCCCGAAACCGTCGGGATCTCGGGCAATACGAATGTATCGGGACCCCACCCGAAATTTTCCGACCGTCCCTCGGGGCCAGGAACCCGAGCCTCGGGACGATCCGCACACTCCTACCTGCGCCTAAGTCCATTGCCACAATTGGACAGAATCCCAAGAAGCAAGGAAACCAGTCAGAATTCAAAAGTTGTGTGGGGATTATGTATTTTTATATATTTCTTGTAAGCTACTAATATGAGCTCCTAAAAAATGTAAAAATATCATGACGCCTACTTGTGAACTGTGTGTATACGCGTATCTAAGTTTGTATGTATTTTTCGTGCAGAATTTTAAATCGAGTCCTTTAATTTTTGGTGATATAAAAGCAAAAAATTTTTGGGGCCCCAAATGAGTAGTATCGATTGTGGTAAGTAATAGCAAATAATTAGTTGTATACAGTTTTTTTTCTATAAGAAACCAATTGAAAAAGTATCAGCAATCATCGAATTTTTAGTTGCCTTCCGGGAACTTCAAAGCAAATTTCTTTTTAAACGATTTTAATCAGCTTCGATCCTGTTTTTATTTGTTGTATGTATATATGTTTGTTTGTTTGTTCGTTTTATTTGTTTGTTTGGTCCAAATCTGGAAACTCAATCTTAACCGACTTCCACCAATCCAATTGTCTTGAAACTTTGTGATGATGGCAATACAAAATTATGTAAAGCAAAACCGAAGGGTTTGAAAAAATGACCCAGTTACCAATAATTTTAGCCCATAACCCCAAATTCAATCGACTTGAAATCAGCCACTCGCGTTCTTTACGAAAACGACAGAAATCCGCTGCGTTCGTCGGGTCGCTAGCCCGCATCGCGATTTCAATTTATCGCGGTCCTGTCATGGAGCGAAATCAGTCGACAGTGTACCGGTCGACAGTTTACGTATATGGAGGTCGCGCACGAGGGAATGTATGTGAACATGAACAATATGATATAAGTAATTAATACAATTACTTAGCACTATAGGGTTTAAGCAAACTGTTAACCTGTATATAGCAATAAAAGATATTTGTAAAGAAATCTGGGCTGTGAAATGTAAACTAACAAACGGTAATTAGGAAATAAAAAATTATGCTAAACGAGTTTATTAAAAATTCACTAAAACTAATAAATAATTATTTTCTTGTACTACAAATTCGATGGTGCTTTTTCACTTTAAATAAAATCGTGGAGCAGGATATTTCATAACCGAATATGAATCAATTTAACGCGGCATCAAGCGTCAAAATTAATTTGTTGTAAGATATCCTGCACCACGATTTTATTTAAAGTGGAAAAAACGCCATCGAAATTGTAGTACAAGAAAAGAATTTTTTTCGTTTTTAGTGTATTTTTAATAAAATCGTTTAACATAAATGTATTATTATATATTTTACGTGTTTTATAATCAACATATTATAATACTTGTCCTTGCTACTGCGGAAAAAACATTTGCGAATATTTGGCAATACATATGCGATTAAAGGCCTGTATTCTATGTATGTCGCATAGTGGGGGACTAATTCCCAAGAAATAAGGGAAAGATGCAACATCCCACATTTCGCATTCAAAAATGCCGAATTTATCATCTAGAAGAAACATAATATTAGCTCCAAATTTTACATGAGCAGCGTAAATACCAAATGTCACAGTGGTCAACTTATCCTTTCCCCACTGGACAAACAAGTCGGGACGATAATTACGGACGTGAAATTCCTGATGACCTTAATCATGTTGACCTGGCATCCTACAACATCCGAAAGTAACCACACGCTCGCCGTCTGGGCATAATACCGCGTATTATGCACAAGCCAAAGTCGACTTGATCTAGAGCAACACATGCTCATCCACAGTCACACCAACGTCGGACAATCCCATTCTTGGATTTTTAGAAATGGTCTCAATTTCTGTGTTCACTCACAGTCACACAGACGTGTCTTTATGTGAACACCTCATTCACATCATTGACTATCTGTCTTGATGTTGCGGCGTTGCAGAGCGGCCGTCCTCGTCGACGAGCCCAGTATCCTTCGGTGGTATCCTTCCCGTTCACAAACTGTGACTCCCTGACCACGCCATTGGCTCATCACTCATTTTTCTGCACGTACAAAAAATATGAACATATATACCATATACATATCATGCTAACTACCACACTACCACGGCAGACGTTAAATTATTATTTACTACCGTGTTTACCATCGTTAGAAGAAAATCGACACGCAATCCTTTAGACATCTCCATCAGATGACTACATCGATACACCCCTGTCAATATCTTCCGGCTGCCACGCTATTGACCCTTCTGGTGCATTGAAATAATTTTTAAACTTGTCGCGCACCACAAAACCCTCGGCATCTCCGTAGCCTCCGGGTCGATACAACGGCAACATATTGTTCATGGATATGTTACGATCAGGATTTTCACGTTGACCATTACTGAGATGTTCATCACGCAACATATTGTGTAAGCAGCATGTTGCAGTGATGATGTGGTCTGTTGTTTCGGGCAGCACCGCTATTGGTGAATGAAATATCCTGAAAACTTGTGACAGGATTTCAAAAGTATTCTCCGATACTCTTCTTGCTCTGCATAAACGGTAATTAAATATTGTTTTTGGGTGTTCTTCTTGGTTTTTGGGATACGGCTTCATCATATTTTTTGTCAGCCTGAAGGCTTCATCGCCTACAATCACGTGCGGGACCACCACGTCAGATCCTGGTAATGCCTTGTCGACGGGGAAATTAAATTGTCCGGATCGAATTTGCTGACTCCGTGCAGATTTCTGGAAAATTCCACTATCGCCTTCCTTTCCATACGACCCAACGTCGGTCACGACAAATTTATAATTTGCGTCTACTAGAGCGAGTAATACAATAGAAAAATAGTTTTTGTAATTGTAGTACAGTGATCCACTATTTTTGGGGCACACTATTTACACATGCTTGCCATCTAATGCACCAATACAGTTTGGGAAATTCCATTTTGTCTCAAAATCTCGCGCGATTTTTTGCAAATCCAGAATACTTGGCTTCGGTAGGAATATCGGTACTAACTTATTGCATAATTGATCCAGAACGTTTCTGACAATCACACTTATGTAGCCGTACGATATTCTAAATGCAAACGACAAGGATCTGAAGCTTTCTCCAGTAGCGATGAACCTGCAAAAAATATATTATCTAATTGTCTCAGCTGCTGTCTGTAAAAAAAGATGGGGGAGCACTCGCGATACGTCCGTGAAAATGAAGCGGGACAATAAACACTGTACAGGGTCGACAGAAAAAGCCAAAATCTAAATGGTCGTTGTTGGATAAGCAAAGTTTTTGGGACAATGTATCGTTTGAGAGAAGGAAAATATGTTGCACACACAATACGAGTTTTAAAATATAATAAATTTTAAAAATTCATTTCATTTATTTTATTATACTACCCAGAGTAAAGTGCAACAAACTGAAGAGGTTCAACACATTAGAAACACTACGGGTAGCAACATTCCAGGAACGTCAATGGATGTTATAGTACCTCCTGAAACCTGTGAATCTGTTATAGAAACACAGTCAGAGAACAATATTCCTCCTTGGAGGAAGAAGATATCCGTCCAGTTCAGTGTGAAAAAGGCACAGAAATGATTCAAATACTATACTGGATTTATTGGACAGAAGAGCTCTCGAAAGAGAAAAATTAATGGTCGACTCGACTTCGACATTTTTTTAAAATATCGCGTTAACCGTTGATAATTAACCGTTGGTTATGAAAAATTAACTTGCCTTAATGTCACCAGCAACTTGTCTTGTGGTGAAATCGAGTGTTCCACTCTCGCGGATGGGGCTGTTTTTATGTCGTTTCCGATGAGGTTTAATACAAAGGCAACCTGCTCCTTATTCAAACGAAAGAATTGGCTATATGTCGTTTCGTTATCCTCCAAATGATTCGCAACTAGTATCCTACCGTAGCCCTCTCTATTTCGATTTGCGTATAACCTGCTCACTGCCTTTATCTTCTTCCTTCTTTCCAACAGCGCTAACAGAAGTGTCTCATCTTCTGCCTCTTCTTGCACCAGTTGTACCACCAACGGAATAAAATTGCGGTTCATTTCGCAAATCTGTCAAATATGTAAGATAACTACTATCGTTTCACAGACACTATATAATACCGTTAAGAAAGTCACTTGTTTTGGAGCGATGCTTCCACTTCGGAGTCGAAGTAACGAGTATCGTTCTGGCAATGGTTGGCAGACGTCCTGAACCAAGAGCAATAAACTAACGGCATTTATGACAACCCTGTTCAAGCTATTCAGGTATAGCGGAACTTGGAGTAGGGTAGGGTGGGGCTAAAATTCCGACGGGTAAAAAGTCCCGAATTCAATATCTGTATTCCTAAACAATATATTGAATTTCGCAGTATACTATGTAAAAGACGAGAAGAAACGGGAGCGACCATAGAGTCGCTAGTCGCTCCTGCACGTTCGTACGAATTACACGACGCCTTCGTTATTTTATGTATCGAAAACTAAACGAAATACGTCGTCTTTATTGTTTTATACAAAGTAAACCACAGTTTCAACGCGTATCAACCAAATGCGTTAAGATTGTATGTTCTTTTAGTAATGTGTGCATGATATTGTTTATTGCTGAATGATGATATTTTCTACCGTATATATCGCAGAAACTATAGAGGTACCATTGGGGCAAAAAGTCCCTCAGACTGAAAATATATATTTTATTATTTGTTTTCGTAATAAGATGGCCAAAGAATAAAGAAATGACGCCAAAGTCTTTAAATATTGTTTTTTTTCTGTTGAGCGATGTTTTTAGTTTTCAGTTCAAAGTGAGACTCTGACTTATATATTTATTTTTTGTTAAAGAAATCATGCTTTCTTTTCAATATTATATACCAAAAAGAATTGGTTTAATAAATATTATAGGAGTCGGAAAAAAAGGGAAAGTCGCCTTAACGAGACTCGAACCCGCAATCTCTAGATCCGTAGCGCGCTGGCCAGCCGCCTTAGCCACCTCGGCTACCGCCGACTCCCCCGGTTCGTTAGTCCCCCGAACTCCTCATAAATGGACGCCACCTAGGTGCTGCTACTAAACAACTAAGGGTGTAGCACACACACTAGGCCGTTGCCTAAATGCCAGTATGCCTACTACAATATTTGTTGATTTGAAAAGAGGTTTTTATTTATTTACTTTAATATTACACGAAAAGACATTACGGACTTTCTACCATATGCAATGGACGTTTTACCCCGTGCGTGGGGCAAGAAGTCCATTTTGCATTGACAAATATTTTCTGGTATAACTCAACAGAAAATAACAGAATCAACAAACGAACTTCGTGAACGTAAAGCATAATAGTTATACTTTATACAAAATAACATTAGACATCTCTAGATTCTTAATACTAAATTTTAAATAGTTTTATACCAAAAACGGGACTTTTACCCCACCCTACCCTACGCAGGCCAATCCATACATGCCTGTGCATTTCACAAATGCGAATTAATCAGAGGAAATGAGACAAATATATTTATACGTATGTGCGGACACTTATCAGAAGAAGACAAGGGAAATTGTGAACTAGAGCTATTTCGAGACTCGAAAGAACTGAGCCGAGCCTGGCTCGGCTCGAATATCCGAGCCGAGCCGAGACTCGAATATCCGAGCCGAGCCGAGACTCGAATATCCGAGCCGAGCCGAGACTCGAATATCCGAGCCGAGCCGAGACTCGAATATCCGAGCCGAGCCGAGACTCGAACGGTTTCGAGTAACCCGAAAGATTCGGGTAGCTCGATTTTTTCGAGCCGCTCGAATGCGTTTCGGGTAGTTCGATTTTTTCGAACGGCTCGAATGTGTTTCGAGTAGCTCGATTTTTTCGGGCCGCTCGAATGCGTTTCGGGTAGCTCGATTTTTTCGAAAGGTTCGTATGTTTCGGGTAACTCGAATGTTTCGAGCCACTCGAATATATTTTAGGTAGTCGACTGTACGGTGCAATGTGACAGTTTGGTGTAGCTGGAACGTTTGGTAGGCATCGATTATAAATTAATATAGATGTATAATATGAGAAGTATAGATATGAAAGTCATATCTAGTAATTTAACCCTTGCCTGGTGGATATTTTAACTACACATTGGATACGGGATCCATTTGACCCATAATTTAATTCGTATACACCGCGGGATAAGCTCCTAAATAAGGTTATCACCTTGTTAACATCTAGTAGTAGTACTAATAAGAAGTGAAACGTGTAGGTTGATGTTTCGGAGGGTCCCAATACAATATGTATATATATTAAAGGTAATTCTTTATGTTTGTTAAAATCATTTATTTCTGTACCAACGATAGATTATATTGACCTGCCCAACGAATTTAAATGGTTTGTAATATTAAACTATTCCATTGAAAGTTGACAATTCTTTTATTAAAGGAGGAAATAGGAAAGAATGGGAACGTAATAGGTATACAAAAATTATTATTATATACAGTAACATTCACGCAAACGCTAAACTATATACAGACACTATTTACACACTAGTTCTTAAATTGGCTGATAAGTAACAAATTTGCTCCACTTTTTCGCACAAAAGGGAGGCACGTTTATACGTGACAATATTTCCAGCAGTTGAAAATAGTCTTTCGCTATATGCCTGGCTTGCTGGAATACCCAACACATTCTGTGCCACAATGACCAAATTTGGCAACCGAGCTGAATTTTCCTGCCACCATTCCAGGATGCATTTATTGGCTGGTAGGACCTTTTCATCATAATACCATTTTAGTTCGTTTTCTATTGTACATAACGGATTTTCGCTAATTTTCTTGTCCTCCTTCTCAATATTTAAAAACTGCTCCATCAAACTTCCCGCTGACGTTGATGCTGCAATGAAAATATATAAAATACATTATTTCGCTCTATGTCACATAATAATTTTTAACATTTTAATTTTTTTCAAGCATACCTGAAGTCTCTGACATGTCACTTGCCGTTGCCACATCTGTTTCGCGGATTCCTGCGTACTCCATAATTTTACGGTGCAGTAATGAGTGCGCCGATTCCTTTTTTTCGCCCGGTAACAGCCTGTCCTTAAAACGAGGGTCCAACATCATCGCCATTATTAAAACGTGACACTCGTCAATAAAATTGAATCTAATATTTAGACCCAATAGCAGGTTGTTCTGCAGATCTGTCGCAGGATTAGAGGCCTGCTGTTGCGATAAATCAATTAATATTTTTCTTAACATATGCACGGTCGGTATATACCGAGATAAAGTGGGTGCTGTATCTACTGTTGTGATTAATGTCGCTTCTTTAAATATTTTTAAGCAATCACAATAATGTTCGATGTGGGACCACTCGGTACGGGTTAGGTTTCCCTCAATAGGAATTTTAGGTAGGTTAGGAATCACTCAATACTGCACTTAATGCACGGCGCACTTCAAGTAGGCGGTTCATCATGTCGTATTGCGAATTCCATCTGGTTGCCACATCGCGAACAAGACGAAGTGGTTTTAAATCGGGGGAATGTTTCATCTGTTCTTTCTTAAGTTTCTGTTCTGCCGACGCAGAATGGTGAAAGAAGCGAACAATACCTCTGCATTTTTTCAAAAGTTTCTTCATATATTTGCAACTTTCAATTGCGTCCTTTACTACGAGCTGGAAAGAACATCAAATTTAACATAAACTAGAAATAATTTTTAATTTACTTCTAATGTCGACTTTTTTGTACACTTACCTGCAATGTATGGGCAAAACAGGGTACGCGTTCCCACTCGCTACATAATTTTACGGCTTTCACGATATTTGCCGCATTATCCGTGGTAAAATATATTTTTTTTTTTTTTCATTCAAACCCCATTCCTCAATGCCGTTGCGCAATAACTGGCATAAATTTTCACCGGTATGGGATTTTTTGACCGGTTTCGATCGCTTTGCTGTTTGACGTTCACTTACGCTATTTCTGTTAATTATGGAATTAAACATGGCTCATGTGGTAGAAATTAGTGAGAATAGTGACCGCGAAAATCTACCAATATCTGCAAGTGCATGTATAGCCTCGGAAACGATGAATAGCGAAGTGGAAAGCGCGCGGCAATCATCAGCTCCGAAACGAGCGCGAAAAAATGAAAGCTCCGTTTGAAAATTTTTCACGAAGCTGAGTCGTGAAGAGTGTTGTTGCACGCTGTGCAAAAAGAGAATGAAGATGATCGGAGGGTCCACCTCCTCATTAAAAAGACATATGGAGACCTATCATAAGGAGGTTTACAGAAGAAATAATGTGGAAATGAACGCGGGGGAACCATCGACGAGTATGCCGCAGTATAACAGTACGCCACTGTTAGAAAAAGATTCACCTCGAGCTCAAGAATTGACGAACGCAATTGCGCGAATGATAGTTCTGGACTATCAACCATTTTCCATTTTGAAGGATAAGGGTTTTAGAGAATTCGTGAAAGTGGCTGAGCCACGTTATCAAATTCCAACTCGAACCACTTTTTCGGATGATATAATTCCGAATATGTACATAAAAGAGAAAAAGAGACTGCAACAAATTATTAATAGTGACGTCACAAATGTAAGTAAAATTTGTATAATACTACTTGTAATAGTTATCAGCATCATCTGAGCTATAAGTGTAATAATACATAAATCTGTATTACAATATATTAGTCGCTATAAGTAAAATGTTTAAAATTTATTATAATTTTGTAGGGAAATGTACACAGTCTGGCCTTCACTACAGACGGCTGGACCTCACGTGCCAATGACAGTTACGTATCGCTGACTGTACACTACATAAATTCTAATTTTAAATTAAAAAATTATACCCTACGCATAAAACCGGTCAAAAAATCCCATACCGGTGAAAATTTATGCCAGTTATTGCGCAACGGCATTGAGGAATGGGGTTTGAATGAAAAAAAAAAAAATATATTTTACCACGGATAATGCGGCAAATATCGTGAAAGCCGTAAAATTATGTAGCGAGTGGGAACGCGTACCCTGTTTTGCCCATACATTGCAGGTAAGTGTACAAAAAAGTCGACATTAGAAGTAAATTAAAAATTATTTCTAGTTTATGTTAAATTTGATGTTCTTTCCAGCTCGTAGTAAAGGACGCAATTGAAAGTTGCAAATATATGAAGAAACTTTTGAAAAAATGCAGAGGTATTGTTCGCTTCTTTCACCATTCTGCGTCGGCAGAACAGAAACTTAAGAAAGAACAGATGAAACATTCCCCCGATTTAAAACCACTTCGTCTTGTTCGCGATGTGGCAACCAGATGGAATTCGCAATACGACATGATGAACCGCCTACTTGAAGTGCGCCGTGCATTAAGTGCAGTATTGAGTGATTCCTAACCTACCTAAAATTCCTATTGAGGGAAACCTAACCCGTACCGAGTGGTCCCACATCGAACATTATTGTGATTGCTTAAAAATATTTAAAGAAGCGACATTAATCACAACAGTAGATACAGCACCCACTTTATCTCGGTATATACCGACCGTGCATATGTTAAGAAAAATATTAATTGATTTATCGCAACAGCAGGCCTCTAATCCTGCGACAGATCTGCAGAACAACCTGCTATTGGGTCTAAATATTAGATTCAATTTTATTGACGAGTGTCACGTTTTAATAATGGCGATGATGTTGGACCCTCGTTTTAAGGACAGGCTGTTACCGGGCGAAAAAAAGGAATCGGCGCACTCATTACTGCACCGTAAAATTATGGAGTACGCAGGAATCCGCGAAACAGATGTGGCAACGGCAAGTGACATGTCAGAGACTTCAGGTATGCTTGAAAAAAATTAAAATGTTAAAAATTATTATGTGACATAGAGCGAAATAATGTATTTTATATATTTTCATTGCAGCATCAACGTCAGCGGGAAGTTTGATGGAGCAGTTTTTAAATATTGAGAAGGAGGACAAGAAAATTAGCGAAAATCCGTTATGTACAATAGAAAACGAACTAAAATGGTATTATGATGAAAAGGTCCTACCAGCCAATAAATGCATCCTGGAATGGTGGCAGGAAAATTCAGCTCGGTTGCCAAATTTGGCCATTGTGGCACAGAATGTGTTGGGTATTCCAGCAAGCCAGGCATATAGCGAAAGACTATTTTCAACTGCTGGAAATATTGTCACGTATAAACGTGCCTCCCTTTTGTGCGAAAAAGTGGAGCAAATTTGTTACTTATCAGCCAATTTAAGAACTAGTGTGTAAATAGTGTCTGTATATAGTTTAGCGTTTGCGTGAATGTTACTGTATATAATAATAATTTTTGTATACCTATTACGTTCCCATTCTTTCCTATTTCCTCCTTTAATAAAAGAATTGTCAACTTTCAATGGAATAGTTTAATATTACAAACCATTTAAATTCGTTGGGCAGGTCAATATAATCTATCGTTGGTACAGAAATAAATGATTTTAACAAACATAAAGAATTACCTTTAATATATATACATATTGTATTGGGACCCTCCGAAACATCAACCTACACGTTTCACTTCTTATTAGTACTACTACTAGATGTTAACAAGGTGATAACCTTATTTAGGAGCTTATCCCGCGGTGTATACGAATTAAATTATGGGTCAAATGGATCCCGTATCCAATGTGTAGTTAAAATATCCACCAGGCAAGGGTTAAATTACTAGATATGACTTTCATATCTATACTTCTCATATTATACATCTATATTAATTTATAATCGATGCCTACCAAACGTTCCAGCTACACCAAACTGTCACATTGCACCGTACAGTCGACTACCTAAAATATATTCGAGTGGCTCGAAACATTCGAGTTACCCGAAACATACGAACCGTTCGAAAAAATCGAGCTACCCGAAACGCATTCGAGCGGCCCGAAAAAATCGAGCTACTCGAAACACATTCGAGCCGTTCGAAAAAATCGAGCTACCCGAAACGCATTCGAGCGGCTCGAAAAAATCGAGCTACCCGAATCTTTCGGGTTACTCGAAACCGTTCGAGTCTCGGCTCGGCTCGAAAAACCGAGTCCCGCTCGGTGCGAACTTCAAGCTACTCGAATGTTTCGAGTCTCGAAACAGCTCTATTGTGAACTTCTATTGGCACTTTTGGGAAGGAGTAAAATAAATAAAAAAAAGCATATACAAAAATCGATATAGAGATGGCAGGATATTAATAAAAAAATCACTTAGTGGATAACCGAACAACGTATACATAATTCTTCAGATTAAATACAGAACAAGTTGATTTTGTTCTAAATCGTATTGGTAAGGATCTAACAAAACATCATCTACGATAGAGGAACATTCGATTTCACCACAAACAAAGATCCTCGTGACATTAAAGCAAGTTAATTTTTCAAAAAACATATTTTATTACATTTTGTTGTCCTTGGGGCGATTTGAGGACATGCCGGGAATATAATAGTTATTATTATTATGATTATAATTATTTATTAACGGGTAAAGACCCTTCAGATTACAATGAACAATTCATAACGTTAAAAAAGAAACAATGTGAACGAAACGAAAAGAGACAAAAATCCAGTACATAAATAAACAAACAATAATTACAAGAAAATATTAAAACTAATGATCTAATAAAATTAAAATAGAATTAGAATTAGAATTAACGGACGAGTACAGAAACGTTATTGCAAGCCAAAGCCCGCAAACGTTATTTAAACGTGGCCAATGTACCATTAGAAACTTTAAACGCGTTTTACTCGAAAATTTTTTCTCTTCATTTTTTCCTGATTGCGAACGAATGGAAGTTCAGATCGACTTTGAAAAAATTACAGGATGTGTAAAACATGTGCCATTTCGGCCCAAACCTCTGACATCGTCCGTAAAGTACGAGATTTTCATGAAAAAAAAACCCGGTGATTTCTTAATTCTTTTTATGAAAATCTCGAATTTGTACGGACCATATCAGAGGTTTGGGCCAAAATGACACATGTTTTACACATCTTGTAATTTTTTCAAAGTCGATCTGAACTTCCATTCATTCGCAATCAGGAAAAAATGAAAAGAAAAAATATTCGAGCAAAACGCGTTTAAAGTTTCTGGGCAAAGCCAAAATGTCCGTAGA
The DNA here is from genome assembly GCA_963855975.1 of Andrena chrysosceles. Lineage (NCBI taxonomy): Eukaryota > Metazoa > Arthropoda > Insecta > Hymenoptera > Andrenidae > Andrena > Andrena chrysosceles. Next base: position 38,382,460 of record OY979766.1, on the reverse strand, counting down.
GTCTATGAGATGAGAAGTTATGGTGCTCCTTGCAATGATTTTATTTCAATTTCATTGATTATTTTGAATACAGCAGCCTTCGCTTCAACAATAAACTCTGGCCGAAAGGTCCTAACAGTCGCCGCAATGCTTCGGAAAAATAGTGAGATGGGGTCAGAATCCTGCTCTGGTAGCCTGGTAATATTAGCCAGTACCTTCTGCCTCTCCGCCATGTTCCTTTCCAGCATTTCTATGACAGCGTTTGAACTGGTCCGGCGCCTTTTTGGTGCTGGAGTGAACGTCTCGTCTGAGGTCCTCCTCCTTGAAGGCTCTATGTCGAGCTCTGCAAATTTCGCCTCATCTTCAAAAAGATCTGGCGATGCTACTGGCGCAGTGCAGTTGGTGTCCGCACTCTCCTCGTTGCGCTCAAGCGGTTCAACCTCCCGAGGAATTTCCATATTACTCTGGGTACTGTAACAAAATGATGAAAATAAATTTTCAAGATTTAATATGATTTTAAAAATCGTAGCGTGCGTAAAAATACCTACCTTCGCTCGATTGGTACACTTTCCAAGAACTCCAGGCTGGTTAGCAACGGCCACTTCGATTTGGGCTGTGCTGCTGAGCCCGTACCATACTTATTGGCGCGTTTGTGTTTCATGTAGGTGTCGCGTATGTTACGCCACCTGTACTTGCAGTCACTAGCTGAAATAATTAGATAATACATGCTATGCAGGTTCGTTGCTACAGAAGAAACATTCAGGTCGTTATTATTATTATTATTATTATTCAATAAATCATTTATACTCATTGAGAATTACCTAACAAATCTCACGTATTTCTTACCCGGTGTAACTATACATATGTAGATTTGCAAGTAAGTTTCACTTCTGTAGTATGTAGTGTAAAATACACGGTCTTTTTTTTTGAGCATGTAATAACAATCAACGAAAGACCTTTTACACATTTAAGTACGTTTTAGGGTTATGAACTGAAAATTTCGTCGAAAAGCGACCATTACTATTTTCTTCGCTATTCCGGACAATTGCAATTTCTTTCAAAACGACGAAACACGTCACCTGGTAACCTAATCCTTCTAGTTTCTCCAAAAAGCTCAAGTCATTTGGCCCGACTCTAAAAAAGTTATTCTATTTCAATGGGTCTCTGAATACTTTCGTGATCCAGTGTAAGTGTTGTTGCAAAAGACGTATTGAAACAATTATGCGACAAATCAGTGCCCATATTTTTACCGCAATCTAAAATTTCCGCTTTGGAAAAAATTGCAAAAATCTTTAGGATGAAAGAGAATATTGCAAACAGCATTGGAGTATTTGATGGGAAGCGTGTTTGGATATTGTGCCCTCAAACTAGTGTATCATTATACTTTAACCCTTTCGACACGACCTGTTTCGATTTAGATTTTATTATATTTTCTTGCAGACATCGATTGTACTTGGCTGCGGATAGGTACAGATCAAATTTGAAAGTTTTAGGTCGGTTTTACAAATTTTAAATGAAAACTCATATGCACATCTCTATGCTCACTAAGATAAATAAAAACAAAAATTTAAAAACCTTTTAAGGGGTTAGGACACAGTAACGGACCAAGAAAGCGGACGATTTTTAGACGACAATAATGAGATAAGTAAACAATCGATTAATATAAGGTTTTGTATTTTAGTTCACTATATTATGAACTATAAGAAAAGCATGTAAAGAAAGTACAGGGTACTCCCTTTCAAATTAGCCCGCGCTCTCACGGCGCGTGAGTTAAGGAGGTTAGAACACGAGCGAACACGTGCAAGGGAAAACTCCACAAATTGGAAGACCACAGAAAGTAGATTGTAATTAGAGAAGGGACAGACGGGATAATTGACATTTAATGTCGTTTCTCTTTTACAGGTAAATAGTTGTAAATAAGTGTAAATAGTTGTAAATAGGAACACAAATAATAAAACCTCAAAAACTCTTTTACAGAGAGAAACTCAGTCTTGCCATTTATTCCGGCCCCCTTCGAATCGTCTGAAGATTAAATAACATTATAAAACGACATTAACGTCAAGAAAAACAAGACGATGGATAAATTGAGATTCGATTTTGCGGTAAAAGCCGCAGCGGATGGAAAAACAAATGTAATAAACCTAACCTCTATTGGAACACAAGAGGACAGAAACTTCATAATGCCGGCAGAATATCAAACAATGAAACTACACACAACGCTTGAAAAAACAAAAATTTATGATAGAATAAAGAATACTCTAAAAAAAAGGCACCAGAAAAGAGAAGTTTGGATAACTCTTACAGAAGATTTGAAAAACACTTATTTGGATGAAGAAGAGAATTTGATGTTTAACCAGTATTACTTAGAAGAAGTAAAGAAAGAGACACTTGAAAGAAAAGATACGGAGGTCACAGAAGACTCTATGACTAAACTTTTAGAAAAACTCATAGACCAACAGCAAAATTATGAACGCCAAAATTTACAAAAAAATCTCACAGAAATTTATATTAGAAAAATACCAAACAAAAAGTACTAATGCATATCAGTGGCTACAAGATTTTGAAAACGAATGTCATCGCTTTGAAATAATAAAAGATAGGAAAAAATTGAAATTTTTAAACTATTCCTAGAGAAATCTTGCTTAGATTGGTACAGCAGCATGATGATAAAATTAACGATAGACTCAGAGTGGGAAAAGTGGAAAAAAAGCTTTATTGAAACTTATGCAAATAAAGGATGGAGCCAAATTAGACATGCAATGTCATTTAGATACCAGACAGGGTCACTGCTAGAATATGCAGTAAAGAAAGAAAAGCTTCTATTAGTGGTAAGGAAAACTATTGATACTGGTACATTGATAGACCTAATAGCTGCAGGTTTACCAAATTTCATAGCAGACAGAACTGATAGAGGGTCATTACAAGAGACTGAAGACTTATTTAATGAGATAGGAAAACTAGCGCACATGATTGAAAAAAGAAAATTTGGAGAAAAAAAAATGATAACTAAGATAGAAAATAAAGCCACAAGAACACCATGCAAAATTTGTGAGAAAAACAACAAAGGTACACGGTACCACCCCGAGGCATCATGCTGGTTTAAACCAAGGAAGAATGAAGAACATAAAGATGAAAGAATAGAATTCGTAAATAATTCGGAATTAGAAAATGTATTGATAAAAGAAAATCCAAAAAACTAGATTTAACACCATTGATTAGAATAAAGGTATTACTCAATGACACTCTGGAAGTGGATGGCATCTACGACTCTGGTTCAAACGTATCTTTGATAAACTCAAGATTGTTGAAAATGAAGAAAAAACAAATAAGCAATACTAGTAATATAAATTTAAAAACAATCAATGGTGTCAGAAAAGCGGATGGATTAATAACTGTAAAAATAAAACTCTTTAATGTCGAGAATATGTTGGATGTCTTTGTTATAAACAGTGGACATTTTAACTACGATTTCCTGATTGGTTTGGATTGCATAAAAAAATTTAAATTATGCCAAAACGAAAAATTAGAAATAGAACAAAGAATAACCCCCAGTCTAAATGAAGGAGAAATAGAGAAAAACTACGATGATAAAGAGAAAAGAAACTTGAAAGAAGAAAATACGAATCTAGAAAATAAGGAAGGAAGATGTGAAATTGAAGAAGAAGAGGAAAACTATATGATAAATTTTAACGAACACATAGATGTAAAGAATTTTGAAACAGTTACAAATCACTTAGAATATGAAAAGATAAACGATATTGATAAACTTATAGAAAAATATGGAGCAATATTTGCGAAAGATAAATATGATATAGGAACAGTGAAGAATTATGAAGCTCACATAGATTTGCAAGTTGAAAAATATCCTAGTAAAAGACCGTACAGATGTACGATGGAAGACAGGAAAGAAATTGAACAACAAATTGCTCAATTACTAAAAAGAAAATTAATTGAAGAATCGTACAGTCCATTTGGTGCTCCGGTAACCCTTGCATACAAACGAGAGGAGGATAAAAAAGAAAAGAAAAGATTATGCATTGATTTTCGGGATCTAAATAAAATAATAGTACCGCAATCACAGCCGTTCCCTTTGATCGAAGATCTTATGGAGAAAATAATAAACTGTAAATACTTTTCTACGTTAGACATAAACTCGGCATTCTGGGCAATACCTTTGAAAATTGAAGATAGAAAGAAAACAGCATTTGTGACACAGGAGGGTCATTTTCAATGGACCTGTTTACCGTTTGGTCTGAAAACCTCGCCAGCGATCTTCCAAAGAATTTTGAGTAACATTATAAGAAAACATAAACTTTCGAGCTTCGTAGTAAACTACATCGATGACATACTAGTTTTTTCAGAAACTTTTACTGAACATATAAAACACTTAACACAGTTATTGGAAGCAATAATGAGTGAAGGCTTCAGATTAAAGTTTTCAAAATGTGCTTTTGCAAGGAACTGGGTAAAGTATTTAGGTCATATAATACAAAACAATTCAATATGCCCATTGAAAGATAATCTAGTATCAATAAGAAGTTTTCCTACACCAAAAACAAAAAAAAATAAGACAATTCCTGGGAAAGATAAACTTTTACAATAAATATGTAAAAGACAATGCAATCATTTTAGATCCACTACACAATCTGCTAAGGAAAAATCAACAATTTATGTGGACGGAAGATTGTCAAGCAGCATTCGATAGAATAAAAGATCTTCTTTGTCGTCAACCAGTTTTAGGGATATTTGATCAAAAGTTGCCAATAAACATGTACACAGATGCAAGCCTGAAAGGAATAGGAGCGATTTTAAAACAACCACAAATGAACGGAGAAGAAAAACCGATTGCATATTTTTCAAAAAAATTGAACGAGGCCCAAAAGAAAAAAAAAGCCATCTATTTAGAATGCTTGGCTATAAAGGAAGCGGTGAAGTACTGGCAACGTCGGCTCATAGGACAAAGATTTACAGTCTTTACGGACCATAAGCCGTTAGAAAATATGAATATCAAATGTAGGACTGACGAAGAATTGGGCGAGCTGACATATTATTTGTCCCAATACAACTTCAATATAAAATACGCTCCAGGTAAATATAACCTAGAAGCAGACTGCTTAAGCAGAAATCCGGTGCTCGAACCAAATGAAAACGAAGACGAACAACTAAAAATCGTAAACCTCATAAAAATGGGAGAGATTATTAGCGACCAAGGAAAGAACGAAGATTTGCAAATTGATAGAAAAAAAATGATACAAAAAATGGAATATACTATAAAAAGATAAGAAAAAAGAAAAGATTGTACTATCAGAAAAACTTAGTGCAGAATTCATAAAAAAAATTCATCTACACTACTGCCATATAGGCATAGAACAAATGAAAAACAAAATTAGTCCTTTTTACACGAGTAAAAATCTACTGCCAAACATAAAAGAAATATGCAAAAATTGCACAATATACAAAAAAAATAAATCTAGAGGTCAAGACAAATATGGCCTAATGTCTCACTTGGGACCGGCTGAACGACCGTTCGAAATCGTATCAATAGATACAATTGGAGGATTCGGAGGATCGAGATCGACAAAAAGATATCTACACTTACTGGTTGATCATTTTACAAGATATGCCTGGATATTGACGTCAAAGACTCAGAACGCCAATGATTTTATAAAATTAATAAAAAATATTACGAAGGACGAAAAGATTGGCATGGTACTAACAGACCAATATCCAGGAATAAATTCGAGAGAATTTAAGAACTTTCTAGAAGAAAAGAAAATACCACTAATCTTTACAGCAGTAAATTCACCTTTCTCCAACGGACTCAACGAAAGATTAAACCAGACATTGGTAAACAAAATAAGATGCACAATAAATGAAAAAGAAAAAAAAGCTGCATGGACGACGATTGCCACAGAATGCACAAAAAGATATAACGAAACAGAACATACAGCCACAAACTTTACTCCTAAATACCTACTGGAAGGCGAGAACACCACAATTTTACCGAAAGAATTGAAACAGGAAAAAACGCAAAGCGACTTACAGGAAGACAGAAAACGCGCTCTCGAAAGGAGAAAACAATCACACAACTACAACAAAAAGATTTTTGACAAAAGCAGAAAACAATGGGAATTCAAGGTCGGAGACATGATTTCTGTAGAAAATAGTAACAGACTGAACAGAAAAAAGTTAGATGAATTAAAGATCGGTCCTTACAAAATCTTAAAGAAAATATCAAATTCTATATATGTAATAGACACTGGACACAAAAAAACCGAGTCAAACATGTTTCACATAACAAAACTAACACCAACTCCCATTACACCGAATGAATGAGCAGAAATACACTAAAGCTCTGTTCCTGTAGAGAAAATTTTTACAAAATTTTGTTCCCCAGCGGGGAGATGTAAAGAAAGTACAGGGTACTCCCTTTCAAATTAGCCCGCGCTCTCACGGCGCGTGAGTTAAGGAGGTTAGAACACGAGCGAACACGTGCAAGGGAAAACTCCACAAATTGGAAGACCACAGAAAGTAGATTGTAATTAGAGAAGGGACAGACGGGATAATTGACATTTAATGTCGTTTCTCTTTTACAGGTAAATAGTTGTAAATAAGTGTAAATAGTTGTAAATAGGAACACAAATAATAAAACCTCAAAAACTCTTTTACAGAGAGAAGCTCAGTCTTGCCATTTATTCCGGCCCCCTTCGAATCGTCCGAAGATTAAATAACATTATAAGCATATAATATTTACAAAGTAGCATTTGTACACCGTGCAATGTATCCATTTAAATTTTTCCGGATGGTCATCTGGTGGGCCGGATTCCGGGAAATCGGATGAACTGTATCAAAAACCCCAAAAATGTCATAAATTATAATATATTTCCTAGGCATTGACGATCCAACATTTTAAATTTTTGTATTATTGTACAAAATATAAACAAAAAGATCACATTTTTTGTCGAAATTTGACCACTATTTTTAAAACATCTGCCATTTTGTCAATTTTTGCAAAAATTGAAATGTTAGATCGTAAATGCCTAGGAAATATATTATAGTTTATGACATTTTTTGGGTTTTTGATACAGTTCATCCGATTTCCCGGCATCCGGTCCACCAGTTGACCATCCCGAAAAAAGTACGTTTTAAATGGAGACATTGCACGGTGTACAAATGCTATTTTGTAAATGTTATATGCTTTTCTTATAGTTCATAATATAGTGAACTAAAATACAAAACCTTATATTAATCGATTGTTTACTTTTCTTATTATCGTCGTCTAAAAATCGTCCGCTTTCATGGCCCCTTACTGTGTCCTAACCCCTTAACCAAAACAGTTGTAACATACTATGAATAGAAAGGCTAGGATAAAAAATTTCAGAGAATTGTTCAATTACACGTAATATAAATCACAAGATTTCTATCATTGCTACGCTGCAGCCAGACAGCCTACCAAAATAAAACTTATCCATCACAAAAATTCACTGGGGCATACGTGTCCCAACAGGGCCTGTACCTGTTCTGTTCACATGAATTGACACTGTCTTCCACACCTTGTTTTTCACCTCGTATTTTTTATGCTCCGGGTGAGCGGCGTCATAGGGGACACGATTAGGGGCTACAGCCTCAATCAATTTGTCGTCCTCCTCACTCGAAAACACTATTTTCGTCGGCATTTCACGATGTTGTCGACAACCACACGCAAAATTTAAACTGACAGACTGACACCACACAAGTCTGAAGCGTACAGAAATGTTTCCTATACTGACTAACTATCCCCGTAAGTCTCAGTTTAAATATTATTTCCATCAGGACGTGCATCTTTCTGAGGGTGGAGTCTTCTGTGAAACTCTAAATATTATTGGTCGCGAAAAAACTCCCACCTCGCAGATCGTACGCGTAGAAGTGGAAAAATACAATAATAAAGTAACACCGGTGTTTTGGGATTTTCCCCCTGCCCGATTTCCAGTCGTCCTAAACGGATTGTTAGCGGGCCACCGTTTACTACAGCTTTATGACACTAGACCTTCGGCCCCCTACACGGTATAAAGTAATTAGGAAACATCTGCCAAGTAACTTGCAGAACAACGGAACAATTTTAAGTATTAATTCCCAATTGCTAACAAACTAATTCCTCTACGTTCGGCAGGTAATACACCGTGTTTCGCTACAGTATAAAAGAATAATAAGTATGGTGGGAATGTTGACCGTGACGAAAATTAATTTTAAGGTCCGCACAATTACCAAAAGAAGAAGATGTTCTTATATTAGATCGAAGAATGTTTCCCTGGCAATGGGGTAGGAAACGAAATTATTCTGCATTAATACCGGTACGCCTCGCGGAGAACCATATGAAGAAAAGGGGTGGTCCGCTGACTACGCGTGATGAGGCCCGCTTTGTCCTCCCTACAAATTTGAGAGAGATCCCTTATCTCTCAAGTATAAACACGCATTGTAGTATCAAAACTGAAGCACGCGCTTACGTTTCCGGTACGAGAGAACGTCGGCCACAGGGAGGAGATAGATATTACTGGACAGAGGTGGAAAGCTGCTGTTTCAAAGGAATGCAGGAGCGATTGGTCATAATATAATCTCCTCCTTGTGGCACACGTTCTCTTGCACCGAATACGTCACCGCGTGCTTTTGTTTTGATATTCCAACGCGTCTTCATATTCGAGATATAAAAGATCGGTCTCGAATTTGGCGGGAGGACAAAGCAGGCGGCATCACGCGCGGTCAGCGGACCACCCCTTTTCTTCATGTGGCTCTTCGCGACCCGTACTGGTGTTTCTGCAGAATAATTTCGATTCCTACCCCACTGCCAGGGAAACATTCTTCGATCTAACATAAGAACATCTTCTTTTGTTAGTGGAGGAAAATGTCACATCTGATTCCTAACAATTAATCAGGCTGATGGGCTTGGACGTCTCGCCAGGGTCGCGGTTTATGACCGTATTGTCTCGCGAGTCGGTGCGGCGGTTGACAACAGTACCCCTACGTGCGGGTCCGAAGTCATTATAAATAGGTATGTACCATTCACCGACAGAACAACATACGGATTAACTCAGACTGAAAAATACCTAAAATTATCAAAGACGGCACAGCGTTCTTGATTGCCCTTTAGAGATGCTGGCAAACGGATGTTGTCGAAACGTTCTTGGAACAATATGAAATTACCGGTGGAAAGCAACAATAGTACTGTATACGGGCCGAAAGAAGATCCCCAGGACTCATTTTAATCAGAAGAATCTCACCAAACTAATGATAATACTTTCCCGAACATATTGTGAAAAATAAGGAAATTTGTGTGTTATTATATATTAATAGTTAACCGTTAAAGATGCCTACGCTATTGTTTTGACGTTCGTCGGTCAGATCGCTCTATCCCACTCGATCTCGATGTGTTTTGTTCGCTCTCTTCGTCGCACGGTGCGATAATGTATGTGCCTACTTCAGCCAATAAACAAAATACGTGTGCCCCGTCTTTAGAAGTATGTTCAAATAGGTGACTCGACCAATCGTCATAGCGACAAACTGCATCGCCCGAGACCGCCTGCTGGGGATCTTCTTGCGGCCCGTATACAGTACATTGCGTGACAAGGGAGAGAAGTAAGCGATTGCGACGAGCGCGAAGTTTGCTGCCCGAGCGCAGCGCAGGCAGCAATTCACACGAGGCGAAATCGCGTCTCTCTCTTGTCACGCACTATATTTTTTTCAACACCTGCATGAAAGGTGTTTTTTTAAAAGCCTGCTGAGCGATTTGCAAAAAATATGCATGCTCGATTGCTTTTTTATTCTGTCGAAATGAATAAATACGTGTATTACTAAAAAAAACTGATTCCAATAATGATTCTAGTTTGGGGTTATCTCGCCACTCCATAATTTTTTTGTATATCATCTCGTACTTTTCTTTCGATTTTGGTGGCAGCAAATTTTCTTCAATCGCTTTTGCAGCTTCTGGTGCTTGGAGGGGTGTGTGGTGTGGTATCCCGTATTGCTATCACTCTCATTATTTAGCATTTTATCTTTTAAATCTATCCTTTAATAAAAAGGGGTGCTGTGACATTTGTAATATCAAGATAAAACACATATGAACGATAACGATTAGTCGAACAACTGCATCTTCATATCACAGGGTAACGTCAAACACTAGTTTCCTTGGGAGCAAAGTAAAAAATTGCGAATACGCATGCGCGTAAAGTCTTTTTCCCTTGGGAGAAAAGTAGAAAATGCGAATACGTCTGAAATTGGCCATTTTGCTTCCGCTCAGCAGGCGTAAAAAAACACCCATTTTCATGCAGGTGTTGAAAAAATGAATTCACGCTTCACTCCGAGCCCGCTTTTGTCCCAACGCACAGTGGGCCGGAATCTCGAGAAATAGAGAGACTATTCAACATGTCATTTATCGGAATCGAAATGCCGAATCATATTAAGCTACTATATAAAAAAAGTTTTTCGATTTTCTTTCGGCAAAGAGAGAAATTTGATTTTTTTCGGCAAAGGTTGAAAACTATTACTGGATCTAAATAGAATTGCATAAAAAGTTTGAAACCTCTTCGTCTGTATTGCATTGGGAATCTTTTGACTTACAATTTTTTCTACAATCTTTAAAATCTTTATTTCTACCTTCATCTTGGGTCTCACCACCCCATTGGCCGATTGGAAAGTTGTCAAAATATGTTATACTTTCGCAGTAATGTATCAACACTTTTTGTGAACAGTATTTGGTATATAGGGTAAATCCGGGAGACGCGGTCGAGCTAGAGAGTTGGTCGAGTGGCTATATTCAGACTCTACATCTGTGTATATGTAAAAGTGTGTTAAGGTTCTGAACAATTAATTCTATAAGAATCAACTGTTTCGACCAACTTTCCGGCTCGACCGCTTCTCCCGGATTTACCCTAGGATAACATGGATAAGGTTTACAAATACTTTTGCATGTTTCGCCTTGTGGGACAAAAGTGGGCTCAAACCGAGGCGGAAATTCCAATTATCTTTTACAGCCGGTAATTTAGAATTTTTCGAAGCGAAATTTCTTTGTTCGTTTACGGCAGGCAATTGCTTGTTTTCGAAACGTTCTTCGGGAACCATTTGTGTACCTGATGTCGAACAGGGACAATCGACACCGTGCCGTTTTTTGCAGGTGTTCCAACTCTCTTCGCACTGAGTTAATCCGTTGATTGCTCTGTCACCAGATGCTACACGGGGACTTGGGACCGGCATGTACCGTTGTCTACAACCGGCTCGCGGGACCATACGGTCATAAACCGCGACCCTGGGCGAGACGCTTTGACCGATCAGCCCGTTTAGTAGGGTAAAGGTAGGTAATATGGAACATCTGATTTCAAAAGCTTGTCAAAAGTAGGGGAATTTGTTTTTTTTAATAAAACTGACATAAGGGGACGAACGAACTAATGCATAATCATATTTACATAGTCAAATGTAAAAAAATCCAATTGTTTTGCAATTATAGTGAAAAAAACTGAAAAGAGTGAAAATCAGCCGTTCGAAAAATGGGTCCTAATATGGAACACCTAGGATATTTGTAATGTTGTGCCAAGGCGCCTGGGGTCGAGATTCTAGGTGCGAATCTCGGGGTGCTCCTGGGCGTCCTTCGCGATCGTCGTCGGGCTCCGGAGGTTCGGGTGATTATGCCGGGACGGAAGGATTCGGTTGGGAACCCGGAGGTAGGAGATCGTTGCAGGTTAAAGAGTTGGAACTCACCGTAAGGTTAACAAGTTTATTCAGTCCCGATCTGGGTGACAGTGACACTGCGCCTAGGTTGGCGTGAGTCTTGTATAAAGTCGGGTGATGTTCCCGTAACAAAGCTTTATCAAGTCGTAGCTCGCATTGCTCGTACATCGTTATATACTTTAGTCGGGACGAAGCGGGGACCATCGGGGTCTCCGCCTTTGGCCTGGGTTTGGGGTGATTTCGCCATATGCTGACGGTCTTTGTGCGCTTCCGAAATCGCTTACGCGGTTGTGCCTGATTTCGGCCGCTCGATTGCGGCAATCGGTATGTGCGTGGTGTCGACACGCTTAGGTGTCGGCCCGGGCACAACACCCCCCCCCCCTTATGGAGAGGGTGCTTAGGGGGATTTTTCCCTATCGGTCTACAAAATTCCCGGACTACCCTACACCGTCAAGGCTTCGGTGTATTCGCTGTCCTCGGCTGGTCTTCTGGACTTTGTCGCTTTTGGTTGTTTGGGAATCAGTATTTTATGGCGCTGTTGATAGTCGCGTGTTAACAAATATATGACTATTAGGCTAAGTATTACTAGTACAATAGTTGTTGTTGTTGGGTGTACAATTTGCCAGCTCGCTAGTCCCGGTTGGGGGTTGTTATTCTCTAATTCGCTTTCTACCTGGTTAAGTTGGTTGTATAGTGCTGAAAATTCGGATGGATTTTTCAGGAGTTTATCTAGCTGAAACCGCGAGAGGGGGTGCGCTGGTTCGCCCCTGTGTGTCGCGTTTAACGCTACTGTTATGTCGTAACGTGGTGCCGTTGGTAGTTCGAGATCTTGACTATACGCTGTTTGTCGCTTTTTTAATACTACGTCCCTACTTCGGATATTACAATTTCCCGTGATCTTGAGAATTCCTGTCTTATCTATATTGACGTGTTCCGGTTGCCGTTCGTTACACTGTATGGTCAGTGTTTCGGACTGGCGCGTCGCGAAAATCCACGTGTCCGCGTACGAGGTCCCTATCCACATTGTGTGGTTCGCCGCAATGTACTTTATTTCGCAATTTTTGGGGGACTCATCCGCGGGTTGCAGCCATAGGCTTGCTTCGCACTCGAGATCGTTATTTACGTTGTGCGCTAGCATGGGTTGTTCGCAGTAATACTGAGCGGCTACTCGTTTGCATCCCCTTAGCTCGTCTTGATTGGTGAGCACATACTGGTTGCTGCTTGCGTCAATGACGAGTATCGGTGTTCTTATGACTAATACCGCGTATGAATTTCCATGAACATGGATTGGGGCTGGGGTTGCCTCGATCACTGTGAACGTTTGTGAGGAAATGAGGGGAACGGTTATTACTGCTATCAACGTAGTCTTATCGAAATACGCAGTGACCGATGACAATTTCTCGATCACGTTAGTATTTTCTAAGTTGGGTGCTATCGGGAATGTGAGTCCGTTTGGGAGATGCTGTACGGCGGTTTGTAGTAACCTAGTGATTTGCGCGCTCGACAGCACGTTTTTGCTGATGATGCCTCCTTTGAGGCCTGTGTAGTATTGCAACACATCGTCTACGTCTTGTGTCAAGTCGGTCAGTAGGGCATTTAACGTAATGAAATGATCTACTACGCCAGCTCTTCGCGTTTGTTGTAGTATGGTCGTTTCAATTTGCGCGCGTAATAGTCTCGTCTGTTTCGCTAGTATTTGCTCGTTACGCTGTATCGTTTTTTCCGCGTCATGTAAGTGATGCAGTGTGTTATTTGTTATCTGGACTTGTTTTTTCATAGCAGTCATTAGCGTACTTTGTGTTCCGTCTAATCGCGACAAATGGTTGTTAATCTGTTCGGCGTCGTCGGCGTCCATAGTCCCGAATATGGTTTTGGTTAAGGTCCCTATTCCGTTAATTAATCCCCGTCGCTTACTTGGTACATAAGTCGGCATTTCCGACACTTGGTCTACTCTTCTATACAGTTTTTCTGCCCTTCTGAGTAAAGGGTCCAGGTGTTCCCCACATGTTGGTTACCATGTGTAGTTCCCCGAGGTGCGTAAAGTGGATTCCTGCTTTATGATTGATCGGTGATATCGTAAATGATGCCTGGCCGCCAGTTGGCGCTGCTTCGAGTAGGCCTCCCGTTAGGGCGGTCATCCTGAAACAGTGGAGTCGGATTCTATCCCCGCCTAATTTAATTGATTCGCGCCTACTATATATATTAGGTTGATCGCGAGTTTTACTCATTATACATGTTTTGTGGTCTGACCAATTGTTGTCCAGACGCTTCCAACATGTATCCTGAGGCCTTGCGTGTGGTAAGTACCCTCACTGGTTACCAATTTCCTCTTTTAACTATCTTTCGATTTGGTCATTAATTTCCGCCTTTTCTGTTATTCTTGTTAGATGTTTGTACACCGGCAAATTATGGGCTATATATATGTCCAGGACATGTGTGCGGTGCGGTTGCGGCGGCAGCAGCACCGCCGTTATCTTAATATCCTCTGGGAGGAGGGTTATCCTGATTATTATCGGACTGCCGATATTTTTAACCTCAGGCGGCTCTTTGGGGAGCCCCTGTTGAGAGTAGAAGTAAGTATCCTTTTTGTGGTGACACTTTTCTGGTACTCTCTGTTCTTTTCTGATTTTAATTGTCCTCTTTTCCCTTTTTGTTTCAGTTGGAGGATGAGGACTGGGGGCAATGAGGTTACTCATTTGTATTTTATCTTACCAGATTTTTGTGTACTCCCCTTTTACTTTCCTTCACAGCCAGTTCCTTGCTCCCGCCTGTAGTGTTTACGGTTCGTTGTCACGTCTCATTGTTTTTCGAGGCTTCTCCTTTTTTTTGTTATTACTCAACGAAGTGCTTCAGTCTATTTGCGTGAGTGCGTAGGGTTTTTCGTCCGTTTTTAATAGTCACGTTGACTTTCGAGTTTTTCTCTATAATTACGTAGGGGCCTATCCATTTATTATCTAGTTTTTTCGATCTTCCGCGACGTACAGATTCGTCAAAGAGCCACACCTTATCGCCTACCTTTAATTCTATTTCGCGCGCTTTTTTGTCGTATTCTTTTTTGGCCCTTTTTTTTGCTTCTTGGAGTTGTTCCCTGGCTGCTTCATTTGCTACCCTGATACGTTCTCTTGTTTGCTGCGCGTAGTCTTCGTAATTATATGTTAGTTTAGGCGGATTTTTTAATGCGGTTGGTATTGATGCTGTCCTTCCATAGACTAGTTCGTATGGTGTGAACCCTGTTGCCGTATGCGGGGTTGTATTATATGTAAACATGGCGTAAGGTAGCCATTTATCCCAGTCGGACTGGTCATTATCTATGTAGTGTCGCAAGTATTCTACTAGGGTTTTATGCGATCTTTCTAATGCTCCGTTGGACTCTGGGTGATACGCGGTTGTTTGTATTTTCTTGATTCGGAAAAGTTTACATATGTTTTTAAACATTTCGCTGAGAAAATTTCTCCCTTGATCCGTTAGAATCTTTTCGGGTACGCCGTATTCGCAGATAATTTTCTCGACCACTGCTTCCGCTATCGTGGCCACTTCCTGGTTTGGCAGGGGGATCGCCTTGCTAAATTTTGTGAGGAGGTCCTGGAAGGTTAGTATGTAGATATTCCCTTGATTGCTCTCCGGTAGGGGCCCTACAATGTCTAGTGCTACTTTTTCAAAGGGGTCCCGTGGTGTATCGGTGATCTCCAATGGAGTCCTAGTTTTCTTTCCTAACTTATTCTTCTGACAGGTGCTACATTTTTGTATGTACTCCTCAATATCTTTATTCATTCCTTCCCAGCTGTATTTTAATTTTATTCTGTGTGTGGTCTTTTTGATACCTTGATGTCCTCCTATGGGCGTGCAATGGTATTCATAAAGAATTTGTTGTTTCGTTTCTTCGTCGTAGACGTTGGTCGTCCCTGTCTCTTCTTCCTCATTTTGCAACCCAAGCACATTTCGGCTTAACGCGTCTGCGTTCGTATTGTTCTTTCCTGACTTATGTATGATTTCATAGTCGTACTCGGCTAATAGAATTCTCCATCTTATTAATCGGGATCCCGGGTCCTGTACCCTAAATAGCCATGTAAGTGGTTTGTGGTCCGTAACGACTTTGAATGATGTACCGTAGACGTATGGTCGGAAGTGTTTGACTGCCCAGACGATGGCTAGCAATTCTTTTTCCGTTGTGCTATAGTTTCTTTCGGCTTTGTTTAGTACTCGGCTCGCATACGCGATTGGTTTGTCTTCCCCTATCTTTCCTTGTGACAATATTGCGCCTATTGCTACATCGGATGCGTCGGTCGTTACTATGAATTCTTTGGTGAAATCTGGGTAAATTAATAGGGGTGCCGTAGTCAGTGCCTCTTTTAATCTATCAAAAGCATTTTGCTGCTCGGCTGCCCAGATGAACTCGACCTTGGTGCTCGTGATGCTGGATAGGGGTTTAGCTATTTTTTAATATTCTGGGATGAATCTACGGTAGTATCCTGCTAATCCTAAAAACGCTTGTAACTCTTTTAGTTTGGTTGGCGTAGGGAATTCTTTTACGGCTTTGGTTTTTTCGGGGTCTGGTTTGATCCCTTCGGGAGTAATTATGTGTCCCAGAAATCCTACTTCTTTTCGCAGAAACGCGCATTTTTCCGGTTGTAGTTTTAGATTATATTTGCGGAGAGTGTCCATAATTTTCCTCAGCCGTATGTTGTGTTCTTTTAAATTGGCTCCATAGATGACAATATCGTCGAGGTAAACGAAACAGTCTATTCCCTGTAACCCGATTAGTCTCGTTAGCCCTTCTCCTAAGTATATGCCTTCGGCTAGCTGTTGTTTCTCTATTGTACCGTCTCGGGTGCTATCTGTAGGGACCATTATCAGTTGTTGTGTGCGTGCGGGTATCGTTATTTCCATGCTTTTACTTAACGTTTTCCAGGGTTTTCCGTTTACTAGCAGGCTTTGCTCGGGGTAGCTAATAGTTACTCCGTTATCTTTGAAAAAATCTACTCCTAGTATCCCGTCTGCGTTTGTTAAGGTGTTTCCTTCTACTACGTATAATGGGTGTATTACCCTTTTCCCATTTATTTTAAATGTGGCATCTATTTTTCCTAGTGTCCCTATTTTTTCCCCTGAGAATGAAACTAGCGTAACTTCGGCCTTTCTTATTTTGATGTCGCCCGGAAGGGCTCTCCTAGCGATTAGGGATACTTCCGCCCCGTTATCTATTAGCATTACGGTTTGTTTGTTTTTACTATTTTTTATTTCTACTTCTATCCTATCCGAGGTGTGTCCGCCTTTGGAGAGGGACCCTATTTTAATCATGCGGTAGGTTTGCGCGGTTTTTTGAGTAGGTGAGTCGCGATCCGGTGATTCGGAACTATCGCGGCTGCTTTGTGTGCAATGTGCGCTGTCAGTGCTTCTGTGTCGCGGCTGGCGTTTTTCTTCGGCGGTCGGTTGCTGACACTCTGATTTATGCCTTGTCGATTTCTCGTTTTTTCCTTTTGCCGTTACCGTTTGCACTCGGCGGTTATTTTCTGGAGAAAATTTTTTCCCATTTTGCTTATCCTTGTCTCTGTTTTTCCAACACTCCTTAGTGTCATGCCCTGCTCGTTTACAGTTGTTGCAGTAACGCGATGCTGTCTTGTTTTTATTCTGCGTAGAGGGGTTTGTCCCGCGCGTCGCCGGTGGTTTCGTGATTGCCCGTTCTTCATCTATGGCTATAGTGATTGCCTCCTGCAAGTCCGCGGGTCTTTGTGATTTTACTAAGATCTTTAGGTCATCGCGGAGTCCGTCCTCGAATATAGTCAATGTCTGTTTTTTGAATACCTTCACGGTTGCGGTTTTCTCTATTGGACTGTCTTTATCGTCGATTCCGGTCGCTATTAGTTCCCTTAATAATTTCGATACACGATTTCCGTATTGATGCGCGCTTTCATTGGGGCCCTGCCTACTATATAACAATTCCCTTTGTACAGTTGAAGCTGCACGGGGAGGTTTGTAAACTGAAGTTAGTACATCCTCTAAGTCCTGCATGGATAAGATGCGGCGCGTCTGTACTTCGTCCAGGGCGTCGCCTCCGACTCGTAACGCGATTATCCCCCGTAGGATCTGGGCCTGTTCTTCCGCCGTTTGATATGTGTGGTATACATATTTACAGGCGGTCAGGAACCCAGGTAATTCCTTGGGGTCCTTCCCGTTGAACAGGGGTAGGGTTTTTATGGTGTGGAGTATTTCTCGAGTGTCTGTTACGTTCGGCGCGTAAGTTAGGTCGTTTATCTCGAGGTTGGCGGGAACGAATCGACTAGAGCGCCTCGGGTTTTCCTCTGGATTGTGAAAATTATCGAAATGGACCGTAGTCCTGCCTGAGGGGCCGGGCGTTGCGTGTGTCGAGTTCATCGTTTCCCTTAGTCTACTTATTTCTCTATCTATCGAGTCCTGTAGCGGACCTTCCCTGCCTCTAGTGCTCCTAACCTGTCGTTTATTCCTAACATTCCGTTCGTTACTTGAGCTAGAGAGGTGGTTACTCCCGTGAGTAATCTCTCTAGGTTTGCTAGTCGGTCCGCGACACTTGGTTCTGCGTCTACGCCCGCGGTTGCTGGATGGGGGGACGACATGGTTGTGATTCCTTCGCTCGGAATTAAACTATAGTCTAACTCGTTAAACGGGTATAGTCTCCTAGCGGTTAGGTGTCTAGGCGTAATCGGTAATCTGGTCGAGACGCTGAGGTCTTCGCTAGATCCGACGTCTAGAGCAAGTCGCGTACGTTCTCCGATTTCACGAAAGGCTTCGAATGTGGTGTCGAAGATAGCTTCGCCAGGGAGTTGTTTTGTACGGACTTTAAAGAATTTACGGGGGGCACTTCGGCGAATTGCTCTAGGCGAGAGAATTTCCTTTCGCTCAGCTAATTCTAAATTACGCTCGATGTCCGCATCTAATGATTTCGCTCGGCGCATGGGAATTGTGGCGTGCGGCCTGAGTTTGCTGATAGTGGTGTTTCGCACTTACAGTACGTAGATCAGGTGCTGCATCGCTCGTCGATTTATGAGAGGTAGACTGTCCTGGCGGCGTCCTCTATTGGCGTTCGTCGTTACTGCGGAGTGGCTGCCTTTCTGGTTAAGGGGTCGTTGTCTCCGCTGTGTCCTGTTGTCACCGTTGATCAGGCTTGGTCCTTACGTTAGCAGGATCCCACCGCTGCCACCAATTCTTGTGCCAAGGCGCCTGGGGTCGAGATTCTAGGTGCGAATCTCGGGGTGCTCCTAGGCGTCCATCGCGATCGTCGTCCACGGGCTCCGGAGGTTCGGGTGATTATGCCGGGACGGAAGGATTCGGTTGGGAACCCGGAGGTAGGAGATCGTTGCAGGTTAAAGAGTTGGAACTCACTGTAAGGTTAACAAGTTTATTCAGTCCCGATCTGGGTGACAGTGACACTGCGCCTAGGTTGGCGTGAGTCTTGTATAAAGTCGGGTGATGTTCCCGTAACAAAGCTTTATCAAGTCGTAGCTCGCATTGCTCGTACATCGTTATATACTTTAGTCGGGACGAAGCGGGGACCATCGGGGTCTCCGCCTTTGGCCTGGGTTTGGGGTGATTTCGCCATATGCTGACGGTCTTTGTGCGCTTCCGAAATCGCTTACGCGGTTGTGCCTGATTTCGGCCGCTCGATTGCGGCAATCGGTATGTGCGTTGTGTCGACACGCTTAGGTGTCGGCCCGGGCACAACAGTAAAGAAAACTCAAAAATCTTTACTTTTTTTTTACCAAAAATGAAGAATTATTAAGTAGAAGATAGAAATAAATAAATATGTGGTAGGTATTTTCCGCCTCCACTTCATCACCAGGGAGAGGGTTCCATTGTCCGGGAAACATTTTTCGATCTATGTTCAAGAAATTCTGCATTCTTACGCCATCTTCTAGGCCCACCGGTAATTAGGCAATGGCAACAGCGCGCTGACTCATGCGGAGCGTCGATCACTGCCCCTTCCATCAACTTGCGATCGATGGAAGGGGGACTCTCTTCCTTCCAGGAAATCAGAGCCGATTTCCTAGAGAGGTTGGACTCTGTTCGCGACTTTGCTACAGTAAACACGCTTTTAATCACAATACGCACTTTTCGCTCTCTCGTACCTTGCTTGCACTTTATTCGAAACTGCTTCGAATCTTTACGCTTCGCGACTTTGCTTCGCCAGCTAATAATCGCTACGCTTGAGCTTAATACTAGTTTCTAAGTGTTGCTTGTTTTGTGTAATAACTAGACAAACGTGTTGTGTAAAATAACTGTTAATTTAACTGTGTGACCCTTGTACAGAATTTGACTTATAAGTGTATTTTGGTCCGTGAACGCTGCAAATATAATTGTCTTAGTGCTCCTTAATAAACTTTAGTTTCTTGCGCCGATCGTCTAATAAGTTCTCTAACAATCTAACTTAAGAACCTCTTCTTCTTTTGGTAATTGTGCAGACCATAAAATTAATTTCGTCACGGTCAACGTTCCGACCTTTATTATTCTTTTATACTGTAGCGAAACAAGGTTTATTGCATGCCGAACGTAGAGGAATTAGCTTGTAGCAATTGGGGATTAGCGTAAAAATTATTCTGTTCTTCTGCAAGTTACTTGGCAGATGTTTCCTAACTACTTTATATTGTGTAGGGAGCCAAAGGTCTAGTGTCATAAAGCTGTAGAAAAAAGCGTGGTTCGATACAAACACTGCACTTTCCATGGCATATTTATCAAATTCTTTTAGTTTTATTGGAATTATTGACGTCAATTCATGACGAATTGACGTTATTTTCTTAAGGGGGGAGACCACTGTCTCGGCCCGAAATGTAAGGGTATTTTCGGGAATTTATTTCAACCAAACAACGCAAGTAAATCAATTTATTGCTTAGTATAGTCAATAGTGTATATATCGAAGGGTAAGAAAATTTTTTTTTTAATCAAATTCATAAATCGGTTTTCTGTATACACTCCGTCAAAATTTGCGCTCCGGAAAAAACATGCTAGTCGCGTTGACAGTCCCCAGACCATATGGTTCATCGAAATTCAAAAAAACAATAATATTTAGAAACTAGAAGCCTGCCTCTATTACGTGACGATCGCAAAATGTCGAATTTGTAAAAAATAACAAAATGGCGGACCACTGAAAAAAGTCATGTTTTCGGGGTACAAAATTGGGGAAATGTTGCTAAAAAAAATAGAAGCAGGTTGAAAATTGATAATGTCTGATCGTCACGTAATAGCGACGGGTTTTCCGAACAATAAATGTCCTTGATCAAGCCAATTGGACGTATAGGTTTCTCTGTAGACCGTCAACGCGGTTGAGAAATGTCATTCTGAGAAAAACGCGTTCAAAGTTCCGCGTGGCTCAGTCGCGCGTTTGACACCGCTTCACGAAAAACACCATATCTCCATCAATTTTGCGAATTTCTTTATCAAATTTGGAGAGAACATTCTTGAAACATACGCCATTCAGAAAATGTAAAAAAAAACAGATTTGAGACAGTGGTCTCCCCCCTTAAATAACGCCAAACTTATATATTAACACTTTTTGTATCAATTTCCTTAATAATATTCGGCATTGTTGAATGCGAAATACAGGATGATGCAATTTGTCCCTATTTCTTGGGATTCACCCCCATTGTGTGACATAGAATAAATGTATTTAATCCATTACTGCCAAATATTCGCAAATGCTTTTTCCGCAGTAGCAAGGATAAGATTAAGTTGATTATAAAACAAACAAAAAATTTGTTCGGAAGTTCCCGGAAGGCAACTAAAAAGTCGATTTTCAATTGGTTTCTTATAGAAAAAAAAACTGTATGCAACTAATTATTTGCTATTACTTACCCGAATCGATACTACTCATTTGGGGGCCCCAAAAAATTTTTTCTTTTATATCACCAAAAATTAAAGGACTCGATTTAAAATTCTGCACGAAAAATACATACAAACATAGACACGTGTTCACACATAGATCAGAAGTAGGCGTCATAATATTTTAACCGTTTTTAGGTGCTCATATTAGTAGTCTACAGGTAACATAAAAATACATATCTTTTGAATTCTGACTTCTTTCCTTATTTCTTGGGATTCTGTCACACCGTGGTAATGGGTCGCAGTGCGACTGGTCGCTAGACTCCCTCCGGGAGGAGTCCAGCGACCAGAGGTCGTAATACCCAGCCTGCGACTACGTATAATGGGAAACAGACCCTCCTCGCATTGTGTTGCCTCTCGAGTAGCCTAGGCTGGTACTCAAACAGACTCGCGTCAGGCTCCTACGTCTGGCGCATACCCGACGATCGCAGTCGCATGTAGGAGAACATATACAGGGTCATCGTTTAATCCTGCAACCCGCGCGCGCGCGAACAGACGAAAATGGCAACACCGCCTCACGGACACATTCCACTACAACCATGCACCGGCCCAGCGCAGAGCTGCCTGCGACCGTTGGACAAGAGTGATGCCCGAGCTTCGAAAATTTTAGCGTCGCAAAGAGCTAGGTATTAGGAATTTCCCGACCCAGGTAATCGAGCCGCGTGCTCCGCTTTAATGATCGGTCTACCACTCGCACCCCAGATCACTGTAATGAGGTTTGAAAATAATGTCAACAGATCTCGTACCCGTCTCAATTTCAAAAATTTTAGCTACGACAGGGTTGACGGTTTCTTGTACGGAGAGATTTTTCGCCACCTGCTTGTTAAAACCACAGTAACGGCACATCGTTCCAAAAAATGACATTAACGGAAGCCGGTATAGGCGTGGCGTTGAGTAGCTAAAACATTCTAACACAAAAATTCTAGAAAAAAAATTCAAACACCGCTACAATCAAAGACACGTCGCATTAGTTACCCCTTACGTCTGATCTAGGTATGCACCGCATTAAGGATAAAATCATAAAAAAGAAAACCAGAACAATAGATTCTGAGGTCTGCAGAACTAACACATAATTGAATAAAAATTTAATTTCTCAATTTATAAATGTAATGATACAGAATCAACTAGCCTATTGTTTATCAACACCACGAATTTTAAAAACAGCGTTAAATACATTATCAAATAAACAGTTTCCAACAGCTTTTTAAACAATTATGGTTAAAAAAATTGATAAAAGAAAAATTAAGTAAACGTAAAATATGTTAAATTATCCATCATTAAGAGGGATTAATTTTTCCTCATTTTTTTGGCCCAAATTGCATTCCGATATGTCTTACAGTTCAAAAGTTATACGAAAAAGACCTCAAAATTTTCAACCGGGGCCAGGAAATTCTGAATAGTTCTTTGCAACGTTAATTTGACAAGGACCAGCCAAAAATTCTCGAAGCTCGAGCATCATTGCTGTCCAGCGGTCGCTAGCAGCTCTCCGAACGCGGTGACGGTGCATGGTTGTAGTGGAATGCGTCCGTGAGGCGGTGTTGCCATTTTACAAGTTCGCGCGCGCGCGGGTTGCAGGATTAAACGATGACCCTGTACATGCTTTCCCATTGCACCAGTATACTGCGACCAATCGCAGGTAGGAGATCCCGCCTTAAGGCTCCTACACACGATGATGCAAGAGTCCGTGAAACACTGATGCCTGCATCACACATCTTGCTCACCAGCTACGTGCGTGAGCAAGATGCAAGAGTCGTGATGCCTGCATCCGTGTTTCGGCCGCTCGGCGTACCAAAAACTCTATCGCCCCTAAAAATTTCGTAGCACCCTTGAAATTATATATTTATAAGCTTTCGAAATGTGTTCGGTCTGTACAAAACTAATGATTGTTGAAACTTTCCAAATATTTTTAGGATATTAAAATTTCCACTTCTAATACTTTCTTGTGCATTAAATGTCTTACATAATGTTCTAAGTAGAAGTCAAACGACGTTAAGTTCGGTAATGTAGAAGACCAAATGATTAATCCTCTGTAACTGATACAATGTTTTAACAGCGAAGTAATTATTAATTTAATCACGATCATTATTTCCAAAATGAAATAAAGTACCACACAAATGTAACTCTTGTTTATTTGTATCTGAACAAATGATTCCCCTAAGAAGTTATTAATACGATTGTCTTCGTTTAATATACTGTATAAAATTAGCTACGTTTTTTCTAAACGCCTTGTACATTGCATAAGTATTAAACAATTATATTAATACAAGCTAGATATTTTAAAATTAATTTATACAATACCTATAGTAATAAATATTTTGCCTTATTAAATAGATATTTTAAAAATACAATAACAGCACTTGTTCAAAAGAAACTATTTCTGTTTCATTCTGTCAACAATTTCATTTTTCTCTTTCACATTGTTTTTACGTAGGGGTAATTTTTTGAACATTGTTTGAAGGTATTTAAATGTATTGTTTTGTCCATTACTAACTTAACAATCGGCAATGTTTCAACAGCTGAGGATGCCAACTTGTGTGTAATGTGAAAAAAGAATGTTTACCATTTTTATTATAATCACGCAATATTCCATATAGGGTGAATTGACCAGTAAATGAACAATGACCAGTGAATGAACAAATTGACTTTTTTCGTGTATAACAAGAATACTATTTCATTGAAAACAATGATCTTATATTTAGAATGAAGGAAAATTTATTCAGATAACGGCGATACTAATATTTTTTAATCTATGAACGTCTTGGTCGCTTATTAAGTTTTTTTGTTTTGTGGTGTCGGGTGCTGCATTCACGGCGAGAAACCTAGAAAGAAAACACGTACGATGACAGTTAACCGAAATATTGTGTAAAGTGTAAAATAAATAATTCCCAAGGTATGTAATAGTTTTTCAACTGTTGATATTATCAATCTTTAATTTCAGTGAAACATATTGAATAAATACTGTTAAATATTTGCAATTTATTAGTATTTATTCACTGGTTCGGGTTTTTAACCTATTTTCCACTGAAAGAACATAGACTTATTCAGACAACCGAAAATTCATTTTATTTTAGATGATATCAAAAAAAAGCAAAATTGTTCCGTATAAACGGTTCAAATATACAGAGGAGGACATGTAAAATGCATTGGAATCAGTAAGGAGAGGAATGAAACTGTGTAAAGCAGCTGAAAAATATAACGTACCAAAATCAACTCTAAGTGCAAAATTAACTGGTAAAAATCCAGAAAGAAGAAAGATGGGCCCCTCTTCAGTTTTAACAGAAGAGGAAGAAAACCGATTAGAACACTGGATTTGAGTAAGGCAAAACTAGGATTTCCAATGCATCCCGAGGAAGTCAAAGTTACTGTGCAATGTGTACTTAAGGAAACACCTAGACATAATTTATTTATTGAAGATAAACCTGGGTGTAAATGGTTTAAATTATTCCTGCAACGACATCCTCAAATTGTCAGGAGAAATACTGAAATTATTTCAAAAGCTCGGGCCGCCGTGACTGAAAAAGGTATAAGAGAGTGGTTCGGCGAAGTTAAGGATTTTTGCAAGAAATCAATGCTCTTGATGTGCTCACAAGGCCGAAAAGCATTTTTAATAGTGACGAAACAGGCGTCCAAATTTGTCCAAAAACTGGTAAAATGTTAGGACCGAAAAACGAAAAGAATTTTTACGAAATAGCCAGTGGAAAAGAAAAAGAATCAATTACTGTGTTGTGCACATTTTCTGCAGATGGTAATTACGTGCCACCCATGATTGTTTACCCCTACGAAAGAATTCCAAAAGAAATTTCAAACTCTGTTGTCATTGGTCGCTCTGAAAGTGGGTGGATGGTCTCCAAAACATTTTTTGAATACATCGCCAATGTGTTTTATCCGTGGTATTTGGAGAATGAGGTGGTGTTTCCAGTCATCTTTTTCCTGGATGGACACAAATCCCATTTAAGTTTGGAAGTGTCTAAGTTTTGTAGCCAACACAATATAATTTGTTATTGTTTACCACCCAACGCAACTCACATTATGCAACCATGCGATGTATCTATTTTCAAGCCGTTAAAAGAAAAGTGGAAGAAGGTAGTTCTAGAGCACAAACAAAAAACACAGAAAGCCATTACAAAATCAACTTTTGCTCCACTCTTTCAAACGGCTTTCAATCAGTTTTATAAAACAGAAATAATACAGAAAGGTTTTGAAAGATGTGGCCTATCGCCATTCGATGAAAATGCTATTGATTATAACAAATGTATCAGTACAAGACGTAATATGATTTTCAATACATCATCAGATGATTCCTGGCCGTCTCTAGAGTCTAGAAGATTACTCACCAGCAAAGAATGTGATGGAGCATACGCTTGGTGACGTAATAATCGAAATTTTTTCAAGAAAAAGAAGGTTCAATGACGAATACACCGATCCAATGTACAAACTGTGGAAACTGTACGCTGACCGTATAGATGGTCGTCAATCACAAGCTCTGGATTTTTCTCCAGAGATATGTACAGAGCAACCGTTAGACTTGAACTCTGCAATATCCTCAAACGGTGATGGTATCGTTGTATGTGTAATTGATAATTCTGGTAACTTAATAGTTGAAAAAAGTAAGCTTCTTTGTACTTTCTTGGAAACTAACTACAAGTAACATCAACTATTACCTGATTTTCGAAAGAAGACGCCTGGGCGGGCAATTATCATACGTAAGTGGCTCCGACCCCAAGGTGCCGTCTTTCAAAAATCGGACAATACCTAATCAAAAGTAAAATTACCTAACCAATATACTCCATGCATTATAGATTGTGAGTATGAAACTCGCCCCCTCTCATTACCGAATCTCAATTCGGTTTGGGATAAACACTTGTCCTGGCCATCTGCAGATCAGGGTCAATCAAAGAAAAGGGGAAAAACTAAAAGCCTCCCATATGCCATTACGTCTTTTAAGTGGCAAGAATACCACGAGGCAATAAAAATTCAACAATTAGATAATCAAAAAAAGGCTGCTGAAAAGATAAAATTGAAGAAAAAAAACAGGAAGAGGCAGAGTTTTTTAAAATAGAGAAAACTCGAATAAGAGAAGAGAAAGCTAAAAAAAGCAGAGATGTGCAAAATTAAAAAAGAAAAACTTTTATTTAAAAAAATAAAAAATAATTAAATACATTTGTAATGTTATATGTACTTACCGTGTTCTGATATAAATAAATTTGTCAAGTTCCTATTATTATAATATATAATATGAACTTCCTTTCTACTTTTGTAGCGTTTTCAGCGTTTTCTCGTCGGAAAATTAAGTACTATTCTTTGTGTTCATTCACTGGGTACAAGGTATTCATTTATTGGATATTCTGTTCATTCACTAGTATATTGGGCATTGATTACATTTTTATGATTTATTTCAGACGCCGTTCAAGTAAAAAACCACAAACAATTTTTTTAGACATTTTTAAACCCTATTCTGTTACAAATTCTTGTTTCATTAATAAATTAGGACATTATTTAATTTTTATCGTTATTTGAAACTGATAAAACGCTTAGCTGTTCCTTCACTGGTCAATTCACTCTATTCAATCAAAATTGTAAATGCATTATACAAATGTTTGCGGATCGACTTGAAAAGAACATATTGATATTGGATATTCAGTTGCAGATAATTTGGTAGTTTTGAAATAATATAATGTACATAGTATGTACATAATCATGAGTGAAGTAAAATTTGTAATTTGAAATCGAAATGTGTATAAAAACATTGTTAACATCGTTGCTACCGGCACTAAAATTACAAATATTCAGTCTTCTAATAAATGTTCTGTCTAATATCTATAGGTATTATTTAATTAATATAGGTATGTTTAATGATCCTAAACTTTTTTCAACATATCCATTAGAAATAAATGAAAGACTATTGAAAAACAAAATTTTATATCCTCAATATACTTCTCATGGTGAAATACATGCACTGTCAGACTTTATTAATAACGAGCAAATAATCCAAGTGCGAAAATTCAAATGGAAGTAAATGGAGAATTCCTTAATACGTAATAATTATGCTTCATAGTACAAATCTACGTTAAACAGGTACAATTTGCGTCAAAACAGTCGTTAACACCTGGATACCTTGCTTGTTTAGTTTATCATGCTTAAAGGATGTTAAGTGTATATAAATTTTATAAGTACTGCTTTCAGAGTCGAGATTAGCATTTCGTAAAAAGCTGTGAAGTTTACAATGTTACGAGCCGGGGCTGCGGCAACGCGAGAGGCCGGCGAGAAGGGTATTTCCCAAGGAATACGGTTTATGAATTTGTTAGTTAGGTGCGCGGACGAACCTGATGCGAAATTAGGGAGCCGCTAGGATTATTGACGGCGAGGACGAACCTGATGCGAAATCAGGGAGCCGCAGGAGGGTGAAACGTCGTGAACGAACCCGATGCGAAATCGGGGAGTCACTAGAATGAAGTTCACAGATGAACCTGGTGCGAAACCAGGGAGCTGTTAGGAGGTTGGATTATTCACAGACGAACCTGGTGCGAAACCAGGGAGCTGTTCGGAAGTTGGTAGACTTACAGACGAACCTGATGCGAAATCAGGGAGCTGTAGGATACGGACGAACCTGATGCGAAATCAGGGAGCCGTAGGAAGGGTGAGTTTTCGTGGACGAACCCGATGCGAAATCGGGGAGCCACTGGGTTGGAGAAGATGGCTTGTTTTGGTAAAGGGTTGCGAACGAACCTGATACGAAATCAGGGAGTCGCGGGAAATGTTAGTAATGCCTCGTAACTCTTAATTAAAATTGATACAACTCGAGCGGTAAAGTTGTATCGGTAGGTGAGTGCTACTAATATTATAAGGATCGCTGGGTAAAAGATGGGTTTAACGTAATCGACTCGATTTACACGTGAACACCATAAGTATATTGAATAGTCAATTATAATACAAATGTAAGTGTCGCGAGTAATAATTAAATAAAATGTGTATGTTACCACTAATTGCACGGTGTTGACGCACTGGCGATGCGGGGCGTACGAGTGGCTATTTCAAAGTGCCAAATAGAATATAAACCGAACTCCCGGATTCTGTGAGGTTAACTATGATTCCGATGGAGACTTTAGCCCGATCTTGCTGGATATAACCGACTCTGTACGAGCGTGACACGACGTGACTTTACGCGTGACTCTATAGCTTTGAACCAACGAGGGATGAAACCAAAGGGTTTATATAGTCCCGAAAATGAGTGGGGGTTCGTTAGAAGTTTCCATATAAGGAGATCTTTCGGGGTCGTCGTCGTGTCACTCCCGTTCCCATGGTCGTGATCCAGATGGTCGAGATCGTGAGCACCATTAGTGGTATGTCATAAACAAAAAAGATTTTAGGGCGTTTTCCCTTCGTAGACGCGAGCTCGTAAAACGGTTGAGAGCGGCGTATCGGAAAATTCCACATACGTAACAACATTTGCAAAAGAAATTAAAGAGTGAGAATTAAAAATAAAAATTTTTGCTGGTCAAGATATATTCCCTATGTGTTTCTCCTATAACTGATTATATACTGTGCATCCATTATCAATGTGGTTTCTTGAATAGTATCAAGAAAAAAAAAATAATTCCTGCATTAAAAGCAAATATGGTTCCATTCATCAATTTTCTATAACTGTTTAAACAATTCAGGTCTTTCATATGTTCCTCAAACATTTCCTCCTGTTTGCAAAGAATAAAATAAAAACGAAAAGCAGCTGACATTTCAGGAATCAATTTTTTTCTCCGAGTAATTTTGCGCCAGGCGCTACAAGTAACGATTTATTTACCAACAATTCGTAACATTTTTTTATTAGTTGAAAAAACGTTAGTGTCGATGATGAATTAACAGCACTCCTACGAAATTCAGTTATTTATCCGCTTTCATTTTTTTCGAATCGCTTTGATAATTTGCCGTTTATTTATATTTAGAATGTTCCGCTGTCCATCTAAAAGTGTGATACTGGCATGTGTTATTGCAACAAGGATGCGTACACGCTCACATTTGAGTGGATTTATCCCGCTTCGCCACCTCGTACCGATATTGTGATGAGATTACGAAACGCAGTTGGTCGCATCTCAATGTGGAATATATATCGCTACACTTCCTCAAACCCATCTCTATTCGCCTGCCCCTCAAGCCATTGTTATAGTAAAGCAGACAAAGAATCACCGGCTTGTTAAATAAAAGGTAGAAATGCGAAGCACAAAAATATAACTGTCGGGATTTAAAAACTTTGTACGTTCCTCTTTCGAGTGGGTCTTTCATATATTATTTTGCAATATCCAGAAAGCACACGAAAGCAAATTCTTAACTCGATTCGTTATTGAAATTATATTTATTATAGAAAAATATAGCATTTTCAATAGGAATTGATATTCGATACTAGTAATAGAAACTCTAGTATGAACAAACTAGAAATACAGAAGAGTCTTATTGAAAAGTCTAGATTTATTGAAAAGAAATTGTGTTACTCTTAAACCTGGCCGTAAAATGATTTTGGTTCTTAAAACAGTTACAAAGCAGTTTCTGTTAAATAGCAGAAATGAATCAATTGATGGCCAAACTTTGGAAATGTATTCCACTCATCTCCAAAATAAAGAGATATATAAATATGGATCTGGAAACTTATAATCATAGGCGTCCACAGACTTTTTCCAGGGGGGGGGAGGCAACTTTGAGAAACAGTAACGGTAAAAAAAGGACCATTGCATCCATTTTGTAGCGCCAAATTAATTAAAAATTTAAAATTAATGTTGCAAAATATTCACTTTTTTGTATAAACTTAGTAACGATACTTTTTAAAAAGAAGCAATTCTTTCTCAAGCCGGGGGGGGGGCGACCGCCCCCTTCGGACGTCCACGGCTATAATCACTATTTATTAACGATAAAGTTCGACAGAAATGCCTACAAGGCTTACAATAATTAATGTTACAATTACTGTTACCATTTACTTCCTGATACAAATAAACGCTAAAAATATTAGTGATTGAATTAGTCGACTTGAAATTGAAACAAATATTTATTGCAGTAAATATGTAAAGTATTAACTTTTATTATATAATACAAACTTCGAAATTATTCACAGGATCCCATTATCGAAATGCATATTTAACATTTGAAAATAGCAATTACGCATAAATATAGCGATTCAAGTCACAATGGTAAACGCAATATAGAATTTTAAAACAAATTATTAAATACAATTATTGTCGTAGTTGTAGTCATTGTGTTTTGATTATAATAAACTAGATGTGTCATTTTAAATACAATAGCAATAGAAATGCAGTGTGCAGGAGAACTACTTAGGTAGTCATAATATTATATTTATTAATACATATGTTGGTAGTGATTAGTTATTACGGTACATTAATGTTTGCTATAGGTTGCCATATGTCCATAAGAAATTACGGTATCGCATGTTACATGTAGAAAATATCTTCTCAAATATTCAACTATCACTTCACTGAAATTACATATTTTTCTTTCCTTACAAACTTCCCTTCTGCCTGATAATAGGATTCTAATTGTGATTATTATATATCATCAGTAGACCAGATTAGTATGCCACTTAACGTAAGAACTTGTATTGTACAAATTCAAGCATATTAATATATTTCATGTATGGACAATACCAGATAACCGGTACATACACTATTTAGGTAAGAACATACATATCTCCAAGTGAAAAGCACAAAACTCAAAGAGTGTTAAAGCCTTGTTCACATTAGTCAAGTTTACTAGCTTCAGGTCGCTTGAATTCAAGTATACTGACTTCAAGTTACTTTCAAGAGTACTTGAAGCTTGAAGCTGAAGAGTGAAGCAAGTAGATTAAGATATCTGAAAGGGCGTCAAAGGGGGTGGTATTTGTTGGCTTGTGCATAATAAATAAAAAATATATAAAACAAAATTTTATGTTAAACGATTTTGTTAAAAATGGACTAAAAACTAAAAAATAATTCCTTTCTTGTACTTCAATTTCGGTGTTTTTCACTTTAAATAAAATCGTGGAGCAGGATATGTCACAACAAATTCATTTCGACGCTTGATTCTGTATTAAATTGATTCATATCAGTGGCACACGCAGGGGGGTCAGGGCCCCCTGACCCCCAAAACAAAAAGAGAAACAATGGAAAAGGAACGGAATTGTATCAAGCGCCTGAAAGGCGGAGCGAGACAAAGTATCAACGAGTCGCGCGTCGTCTGTCTCACCCCCCACCCACCCACCCCTCCCCCCCAAACAAAATTCTTGGTGCGCCACTGAGTCATATTCTGTTATGACATATCCTGCTCCACAATTTTATTTAAAGTGAAAAGACCATCGAAATTGTAGTACAAGAATAGAATTATTTGTTAGTTTTTAGTGCATTTTTAATAAAATCGTTTAACATAAAATTTTTTTTGAAGTGAAACTTTTTTTGCCGCGGTAGCGTAAGTTTTCTCGGGTGTAACGGAAGTATGAAACGCTTCCCCCACCAAGAACGCTTGCCCCACCAAGATACCCACTTCCGTTTACTCCCACGCTGCGAAGGCGAGAGCGCGTTAGAGGGACGAAAGCGAACGAGGAACGGTAGGAGACAGACGACGCATTGATACTCTGTTTCTCTCTCTGTCTTTCGGGCGCCTGATATTCTGTCCCTTGCGTACCGTTCCTCGCTCGCCCTCAGTCCCTCTGACTAGCTCTCGTTCCATCTCGCTCTAACCTAAGGTAAGAAAGGAGGGAGAAACTACCACTCGGAATACTGGGTAGCCCCCCCTTTTCCTTGAATGTTTTTTAGTGACAAATTACTGTACACAGGAAATCTTCATATGGTCGTACAAGTCGTTTTAGTATATATAGCTCTATATATACATGCGAGAACTCGGCAACAGGGTTGTCGGGCAACACTATGCAGCACCACATATTTAGCGGAGGGGGAACACCTACAGGAGTGGTGGTAATGTGTGCGTGTGGCGACGCCAGCGCCAAGTCAAGCCAAGTGACGCTAACGCGACCCTCTTCGGCAAGCTTCCGGATACACGTCACACTCGTTTTTGTGTTTACGAAAGTGTTAACATTGAAAATTCTGAAATTTTGTTTGGACAATATTATTAATATGCCAAAAGAAAAGAGCACTGAACGTGTCCGAGCGTTCCGAAAACGACAATACGCTAAGAATAATAATAATAATAATATTAATATTAATATTAATACTAATATTAATGATATTAATGATATTAATAATAATAAACTGCCTAAAAAACCAGCAAAAGTAACATTGCAAAGAGTGCAGGAATACAGAGCCAGGAAAAAGGCAATGGAGGCGTCCGTTCACCAATATAACCTCCAAACTGCATCAAGTGTATCAAACATACGCAATCCAGCTGTACCATCAATAACGGTACCCTCTACAAGTAAGAATTCATTTGTAGCCTCGGATAAACCCAATGAAAATGAATATGATTCAGGTGTCGCATTATCCAGTACCGATACACCCATTGTTGATACACTACCGTACGCAAACTTCAATGTATTTAAAAATGCCCATCACGAATTCCAAACACAATTTCTCAACAATAGGCTTGGTACAGTTTGCTTCATTTGTGATAGAATATGGTTTAAGAATGATGTGAAACCAGTTGATCCCAAACACCAACAACTATTAAATACTGCTTTCCCAGGCATTAACATACAAAATGTGGTAACCTGTAACACATGTAGAAATTGTCTCATGAAAAATAACATTCCAACGTTATCAAAATCAAATGGTTTTGCCTATCCACGAACACCTGTCCATCTACCAATACTAGATTTAGTATCAGAAAGGTTAATTTCACCAAGGATACCATTCATGCAAATTCGACGCTTACGACATGCACAGGGACAGCATGGGATCTTCGGGCAAGTTATTAATGTTCCAGTGTGTGTAAATACAATGGTCAATCACTCACCAAGAAACATTGCCGACGATCATTGCATTAATCTTCACATTAAGAGAAAAAAGATACATAAATCCAGCTACTTAATTGGTTTGGTGAAAAAACGCAACATAAAAAATTGACTGCAATATTTAATTGACACACCTCTGTACAGGCTGTACAACATTACAGTTGATGAATCTTTCTTTCATAATGACAATATTAATCCAATTATTACAGAGGAAATTAGTGAAGAAATACAAATAGAAGATAGTCTCACTGCACAACAGCAAACACTTTTATGGAATGACGAAAAGTATCTTCGTATTGCACCAGGAGAAGCAAATATACCAGAGAGTCTGCTTTTTGATGAACATGCAGAGGAATTATCATTTCCTACAACTTATCTTGGACAATTCAGAATATTTCCAGAAGGACTACGTGTCACACCATTCATGATGGCCACGAGTGAGATTAGACGTTCAGACCGACGTGGAGTAACACCGCAACACCTTCTTTACATGGCTATGAAAATAATGAGATTGAGGGTGAGGGATTCCCTGACAATTGCTTTTAAACGTGTTGGAAAAAATACAAATGTGACTTGGCAACAAATCCAATCAGAAGAGTACATTAACAATGCAATCGAAAGTAATCTTGCCTTTCTTCGCTCTATACCTAATTCAATGTGGTATTGGGCGGAACGTAAAAAAGATTTGTTTGCTATGATTAGACAACTTGGCAAACCTACCATGTTTTTAACACTGAGTGCAAATGAAATCGGCTGAGTTCCCTTGCTTCAAACATTATATCAATTTAAACACAACGATACTGAGATCTCAGAACAAACAGTAGCTGATTTGAATTTTATTCAAAAAACCACATTAATAAATGAAGACGCAGTAACGTGTGCCCTTTATTTTAATAAGCTCGTCAATGTATTACTTATCATTTTACAGTCAAAGAAATTTAGCCCGTTTGGACAATATCGTGTGATTAATTACTTCAAAAGGATTGAGTTCCAACATCGTAGGAGTCCACATGCGCACATTTTACTATGGCTTGACAATGCTCCAAAAAATCCACTTGGTGAAGATAAGGCCGCTGCTATAGCGATGATTGATCATCTTATATCAGTTTCAAGGAAACAAGCATCTGGAAATATCAAACTTCAAACACATAAGCACACATTCACTTGTTATAAAAAGGTAGTTGCAGACAGACCACAGACCTGCAGATTTGAAGCTCCTTTCATGCCTTGCCGTTCAACAAATATACTAACACCCATGCCAAAAACAGACACTTCATTTGCAAAAAACAAAGAACATTATAAATATATAAAACAAAATCTAGAAAATGAAAACTATGAAAATATTGACACCTTCTTCCAGAAAAATAATATAATTTCAGACGAGCACTACTTAGACATTCTCCGAGCTGGTATTACTCGACCACGAGTCTTCTTAAAACGACAACCTGATGAAAAATGCCACAATCCATTTCATCCATTCATTTTAAATATTCTCAAATCAAACACTGATCTCCAATTCATCATCGAGGAGTATTCTTGTGCAGCGTACATTGTCGAATATGTGAACAAGACCAATAGAGGGATCAGCAATCTGCAACGTCAAATCGTTACAATCATGGATGAACATCCAGAATTTGATATTGTAGATATCACAAGAAAAATGAGTGTTGATATGCTGAACACCGTTGAAATATCAAGGCAAGAAGCTGCATGGTACCTATTACGGGAGCCAATGTCAAAAAGTTCAGTTTTTACAGCTTATATACCAACAGTGTGGCCTATCGAACGCCAAAGGATCAGGAAAACTCAGAAACAATTGGCCGAGTTACATGATGATGCCGATACGAACATCTGGAAGGAAAACTGGTTCGACAAATACGAGAAAAGACCACAAGATTTAGAAGAGGTAACTCTTGCACAGTTCGTTGCCCACTATACGTGTACTGGAACAGGCACAGTGACAAAACGAAAGGATGCACGGGTAATTCGTTACCGCAATTACGATATAGCTCAAGATTTCAACGAATATAAGAGAGAAATGGTAACATTGCATATACCTTTCAGGAATGAGGAAATGGAAATTCTTGAAGAAATGAAATTCATTGCAACGTACGAGACAAACGAACACTTAATATTGCAGCGTCGAAAAGAGTTTGAATCAGATCTGGATATGCAAAAGACAATAGAAATTCGCATGCAGTTGTGCCGTGAGGAGGGGAACCTCGATGATAATTTAAATCTACCGGACATAGGCGCCAGGAACCTTGAACGTGACCATTTCCAAGAACTATATCAAAATGAAAACTCTGCGATGAACAGCGATCAGACTTGCAACACTGAACAAATTGGGTGCCATTGCCAAAAAGAGGGAAAATCTTATGGACAACAAAATGTATTACAGTCTCATGCGACAAGCTAACGACAAGCAAAAAGGATTTTTAATTTAAGAAGACCGAACACCACTTCAGATATTCATCACAGGCCCTGCAGGATGCGGTAAAACATTCGTTATAAGATTACTTATGGAAATCTATAATCGATATACAAATACAGAAGGGTATTGCAATGCATACATAAGTTGTGCATCAACTGGCAAAGCTGCCGTGGCAATTGATGGTACGACTATTCATACTGCGCTCAAGATAACTTTGTCAAAATTCCTTCCATTATCCAACGAAGTGGTTCAACAATATCGAACATTATTCAAATTTGTACAAGTAATAATTATTGATGAAATCAGCATGATTAGTGCAGAACTACTGTCAAAAATTGATTCCAGATTAAAACAGATAACGGGCAATTATGAGAATACCTTCGGTGGAGTCGACATAATTTTAATTGGTGATTTACGGCAGTTGCCACCTGTGAGAGCTACACCAATTTATAAACAAACAAAACAACGAATCGCAGGTCCTACGTTGTGGCGATCACTCAAATTTTATGAGTTGGATGAAATTATACGACAGGCAGATTTAGTATTTTCAACGTTACTGACCAAAATTGGAAATGGTACCAATTTAGACGAAATGGAGCTGAATCTGATTGAATCAAGATTTTTCAAAACTGATGAATGTAATAGACTATGTCCTGATGGCATTCGTCTATTCCTTACTAACGATTCCGTCAACAAGTATAATCAATCCATCCTAAATTCAATGGACAACAAAATTACATCAGTTGCGAAAGACGTCTATATTGGCTGCCACAATCAAGAACAGGAGAATTTCGTCCGTCAAAAACTACACAAAATGTCGATTATAGACACCGGTGGATTACCGTATGAGATCACACTCGTTGTAAACAAAACATATATTATAACAACCAACGTGGACGTCGCAGATGGTTTGGCGAATGGTGCTTTAGGCACATTAGTTCATATTGAATATGATGATGATGGGTATGTGAAACGTGTTTGGCTGGAGTTCCCAGGTTCACCAAAGATTGGAGAAAAAACGAGGAAGAAAGCTGCTGCTTACATTCAGGCAAACGGACTCAGTCGTACAGGAGTGCCTCTAGGAAGACGAACATCTACCATTCCATTAAATAATAATAAAACGATCATTGCAAAAAGGAATCACCTGCCACTAGTACCTGCTTTAGCTATCACAATTCACAAATCCCAAGGCGGTACTTTCAATGAGGTCGTCTATGAATATAACAAAACCCAATCGCAGCAACTTGTGTATGTAGCTTTGTCACGAGTCACAAACATCAACGGCCTCTACATCGTTACAAAATACGACAATGCATACTTTCATCACGGGCGAAAACCAAATTCAGCGATTAGTCTACAAGATGAGCTTCGGAGGCTGGATCTTAATCGATTACACACGCTGGATAGAGTGTTAATCGATTTTATTACAAATAGAAGAGGAATTTCGTTTTGCTCGCTTAATTGTCAAAGTCTGCGGGCTCACTCTCTGGACATGGGTGATACAGTGATGCAACGATGTAACTTCTTGCTGTTATCGGAGACATGGGTCAAGAATGAAGAAAAATGGACATTACCAATTTTCATTGTATTGTACAATCGAAACGTACAAATATGAGAGCTGGAGGAGTAGCAATTTACAAAAATAAAAATGAAGTGACAAACGTTGTGACTGCTAATTTGAATTTTAATCTAGAACAAACCGATTCAGTAGGTGTCCATTCCACAGGAATTGGTGATATTTGTTCAGCCCAATGTCGATTACAAAATGGGCAACTGATTATCCTGGTCGTCATCTACATATCGCCAAACAAAAACGTTGACGAGATTATTGAATTTATTCATGAAGTCTTGCTGCCATACACTATTGAGGGTGCAAAATTGTTGAAACGAAATCTGGACAAATTACCCATGATTTTAAGTGGTGATTTCAACATCAATTTTGGTTCAGAACAAGCTGAACCACTAATCGCATTTCTAGAACAAAAATTCAATTTGAAAATAAACACTGATAGGAATAAATCCACTACCAGGTCGGACACCACAATCGATGCAGTATTTGCTCGCTATTTTTATAATTTGCAATCGAAAATGTTTATATCCTATTTCAGTTATCATAAACCAATCATTTCATTCTTCGAGTATGAAGAGATGGAAATTAATGACTAAAAATTAATAAACCTCAAAATATTTCATTTAATTATGTTATGTTTACTCAATTGATTTACCGCATTACTGTCTCCTAATCCTAACATGTTAAAACTTATTCACAGTACGGGAAACAAAATTAACGGTTTTGATATTTAATAAGAAGTTTCACTTCTAACGCGTGAGAGTTCCACGCATTCTTTTTTAATGTTTTTTGTGGATGAAGGGTATAATTAGAATTAGCAAAGATGATTTCACAATCTTTGCATGTGAACTTTTTTCGTGACTTAAAGGGAATTAGCTTCTTTCATACATGAGTCATGTTTTTTTTTGGGGGGGGGGGGATTTCATTACTTTTTTCATAATTTGTTATAAATTACTAAGTGCCCTATCTCATAACGGTCTTCATCCTCAAAGCGGTTCATTTTTATGCATGATACGTGATGGTGCATCAGCATAGAAATGTATTGACGACAAAATTAAACGAAAGCCCAAAAACGCTAAAAATGTGTTTATTTTAATTTTTTATGATTTTTTATGATCAACAGACGCGGTCGCGTCTGGAAGCTAATAATTATTAATACTGTTATTAAATATTATTTCCGCCACGACCGCCACGGCTACCACGACCACGGCCTCGGCCACGGCCGCGTCTGTGACCCTGCACTAGCTGCTGCAGGGTGTTGGCTTGTGCGCGCAGGCTTACGGCCTGCGCCCGCACCGCCTGGAGGGTAACCCAGCGCTCTTGGCGAGCTCACACCCTGCAGCCGCTCCTCATATGCCGATTTGTCACATTTGGTCCTGTAATTAGTAAACGTCAACAATTATATTATATTAATATATAGATTTTAATTTATAGATTTTTGACACGCCCAGGAAAAAATGTTCGCCTCCCCTGATATAGGCTTAGCCGACTAATTCTTATATTGTAAAAACATAAAAATGTACCGTGAACTGGGGGAACACTGGTAGCACGGGGTAACATTGGCATACGTTGGAATTACGTTCTTTTACGTCAGATTAGTAAAACTTAAACCGTTAATGCTATTTATATGATGTGCCAATGTTACGAATTGATTTTAGTTAAGATGTTAAAAATAAAATTAAAAATAAAATAAAATAAACAAATTTAAGTTTACGTAATTCACATTAGTAAAACTTAACCCGTTAATGCTATCTATATACATGATGTGCCAATGTCACCCCGGTACACTAACATTTTTAACATGTATTAAAGAAGTTTGTTACTTTTAGTACAATCACAAAAGATGCAATGTTATGATAGGATACTTAAAGCAAATGTAAATATTAATTTTTACATTATATATCAAAACGTTTCAGAAACCCGCCAATGTTCCCTCAGTTTACGGTATTTAATTAAATAATTAAAAAATAATACCATCTGCCGTGGCCGGGCCCTGCATATTTTGATGCGGTGGACAGGCTGGTGGTCGTGGCGGAGGCGCCGTATATACGGCTGGCAGCGGCGGCGGCGCCGTGGATACGGCTGGCAGCGGCGGCGGCGGCGCCGTGGATACGGCTGGCAGCGGCGGCGGCGGCGGCGCCGTGGATACGGCTGGTGTGGATACGGGTGTCCAAACGGACCGAGCCTCTTCAATTGATACCACTAAAAGGGCATCATCAATCGAGTATTGAAAAAAAATAAATTTGAATAAATGTATATATATATAAAAATTTTCATTATTTATTGCATTTGTTAGTTTACCGTGAATAAAACTTACCATCGAGAAGGGCGTCCTCGTGTATTTTCTACAAAAATTAATAAACAATTAATTAACCAAAATGATCATCAAGAGTTGTTAAGAAAGAAAGTGATATGTTAAGTATCAGTGGACATAGACCGTAACTATATAACACGTAATACAACATAGAAGCATATTTTAACTCAGATGTGTTTCATATTTCTAATCGTTGGCGTAACAAGTTAGTTACAATATGCTTCATCGTGTCTAATATCTTCTAGTTGTTTTGTTATTATACAGTTACGGTGTAGGTCCGCTGATTCCATAGGCCAAGTGCAACTTTGTAATGAGTATATGTGTAATAATAGTAGAGTATTTTTTTATTTTTTATTACTTACAGTTTCTTCCTCCGTCTCCATTCGTTGGTCCGCCATAATGATGATAGCTTTTCTCTGAAGCTGGCCTAGATGCTAAGTAAACATTCGACGTTCAATGAGCAATTTTTAGTAAATATCGATCTATCGAAATTCTTCATTACGATTTGCTCAAGCCGTGAGTTTCCAATGGCCCAATGCCGTGGCAGTGGCGGCCGTATTTTGTAAAGAAACATTTACATAAATAGTTCCATTAAAATTATAATAATAAATAATCACCTAATTTAAACTCGTTTAATTTATAATAATATAATACTATGTCCCAATTATTTTTTTTCTCCTTCAAATTATACATTTTTCCATTGTAATCTTTATTGCTGCCAAAAGTTTGAGAACACCTTCAATGTGTTATTTATTTTATCTATTCGTTTGTAACGACTCCTTTCTCGATATAAATTGTGTTTTTACGGAAATCGTGCTTAGAGCATATACGACTAGCGACCCGAACGCAGCGGCTTTTTGTCTTTTTCGTAAAATCGCGAGAGGCTGATTTCAAGTCGTTTGGATTTCTGGTTATGGATTATATTTATTGTTTATTGCTGCCTGGATGTTTTTTTCACTCCCTCAGGGTTATTTGGTTTTTAAAATATTGTATGTATTGTCATCCAAACTACGCTCGCCTGCAAAATGTCATGACAATTGGATTGCTGGAATTTGTTTAGATTTGAGTTTTCAGATATATGAAGCAAACTTTCAAGAAGCGAACAGAGAATCGAGTCTGAATAAAATCGTTTAAAAAGTATGGTTTATTTTCATTTTTGACGTTGCAAAAAAAGAATATACACATTTCTTGCGTTTGTGGGCCATTTCGTTTGATTAATTTTGTCGTTGTCAATACATTTCCATGCTGATCTACCATCACGTATCATGCATGAATATGAACCGCTTTGAGGATGGAGACCGTTATGAAATACGGCACTTAGTAATTTATATTTTTTATTACATATTGATATCGGTTGTGGAGCAGCTGATATTTTGCAATTAATTTCTTTAATAATGTCGCCTTTTTCATCATAAGAGAACAACAATAGTTGCATTATAATAATTTTTGGCGGAATAGTTATTTCAATTTTAGTAAACATTTGCCCCGAGCATTGTTCCCATGGTTTTTGCGGACTCGGTTTCCAACCAATCGGTAAAGCAATATTAACATAATCTTGTAAAGGTATACCTTTCTTCGACTTCAAACACAATTCTTTAACGGGCAGGGGGAGAATATAATGCTTGTTAGTGGTTGTTTCTTTATGAGGACATTTTCTGCACTGTACAGGTGTTGTCATTTCCAATTGAATTATTTTTGGAGCCCTTGTAAATTATTGCATAATGCTAAAAGAAATTCAGATGCGTCTTGTTGAACTTTTTGCAAAAATTTGCCTCCTATGAAACTTCTAATTTTCAAAGTAGTTATTTTTTTATGTTGTTCCGAGTAATCATTTATGAAATCTCGAATTTCGTCGAACTCTGTAAACTCTAATAATTTTGTTTTGATTACATTACATTGTATCCCCTACAGCACATTTGTTGCAGAAATGTTTCAGTTACGTTGCGGTTTAATATTTGAAATATTGCACGGAATATTGCCCAAAAGTTACAAGTAAATTGCTATGTCCGCCCCTGTGCAACATTGCAGGATATTACAGCAATGGTAGCGCAACATTTCTGAGATTTTACAGCAATGGTAGCGCAACATTCCTGAGATATTACAGCAATGGTAGCGCAACATTTCTGAGATTTTACAGCAATGGTAGCGCAACATTTCTGAGATATTACAGCAATGGTAGCGCAACATTTCTGAGATTTTACAGCAATGGTAGCGCAATATTTCTGAGATTTTACAGCAATGGTAACGCAACATTTCTGAGATTTTACAGTAATGGGCAGGCAACATTTCTGAGATCTTACAGCAATGGTCGCGCAACATTTCTGAGATTTTACAGCAATGGTCCCGCAAGGTTTCGGGCAGTAGGGCAAAAAAAATAACAGTATTTTATATACATACAGTAGCGGACAAAAAAGTTACCACTGTCTACATTTTTTTTTTATTATTTTTAACAGCAACTTAAAACTGTAGTATGTGTTTATTATACATGTTCTGAAAGAGAATTAAAAGCTGCGTAAAACTTAGTTATAGTCGTATTTATTAATTAACAGAACAAAATTTTATATAACAATATACAGAAGCAATACAGTTTTATGACCGACAAAAAAGTTACCACTTTCAAATTCCCGCGTATTTGTCTTCCGTTTTTCTGGTTTGTGCTTGTTTACTGCGTTCTTTTGTTTTGAGTAGACGCTTAAGAGGTTAAAATCGATTAAAAATGCCTCGTGGAAAGAAAACTGATCCCCAATTGCGATGTTTAATGGTTCGGTTACGGGATAACGAAGGCTATACTTTTCAACAACTTGCAGAGCATATGAAGATGGATAAAAGCACAATTCGTCGCATTTATTGTCGTGAAAAGAATCCATTGGTTGTGGAGAATCGAGGGCGACCAAGAAAAACTAATGAAAGGTTAATATTACACATTTAAGTCTTACTTTGGCAACAAAATTTCATTAAAATCGATAAATATTTTTAGAACGGACCGACTCCTAGTTCGAAAATCAATAGAGAATCCAAAGCTAACTGCCCCCGAAATCCATGATAAAGTGTTGGTTGAAAATTTTGAAATTAGTGTCCGAACGGTTCAACGGAGACTAGCGGAGAAGGGACTAAATGGCCGGATTGCTGCTAAGAAGCCATTTGTATCCAAGAAAAACATGCATAAAAGGATGAATTTTGCGCGTGAACATCTTGCATGGTCCACTGATGACTGGGCAAAGGTCTTATTTAGCGATGAGTCAAAATTTAATTTAATACATAGCGATGGAATTAGATTTGTACGCCGTCCGATTAATGAAAGGTTTAGTCCTCGTTATACCATTGGTACGGTTAAGCATGGTGGAGGTTGTATAATGGTGTGGGGGGCATTTAGTCTTTCGGGAGTAGGTCCTATTCACCGAATAAACGGTATAATGGATCAGTATCAATATTCTAGTATTATGAAAAATGTGATGAAGCCACATGCTCGCCGGGTCATGCCTGCTGGATGGATATTCCAACAGGATAATGATCCAAAACACACAGCAAAGTCCGTCAAAAAATGGTTTTCCAACAATAAAATAAGGG
Organism: Andrena chrysosceles; assembly: GCA_963855975.1. Taxonomy (NCBI): domain Eukaryota; kingdom Metazoa; phylum Arthropoda; class Insecta; order Hymenoptera; family Andrenidae; genus Andrena; species Andrena chrysosceles. The sequence continues at coordinate 38,339,124 of OY979766.1, read as the reverse complement.
TAATGAAATGGCCAGCACAATCGCCAGACCTAAACCCCATTGAAAATTTGTGGGGTGCGATTAAGCGTAAGCTCAATGGGCAGAAGTTTAAAAAACCCGATGAGTTATTTGCGGCTGTCGACAAAGCTTGGCATGACCTTCCTGTTGCCCTTATTGAAAAATTGATACATTCGATGCCAAAAAGATGTAAGGCCGTCCTAAAAGCAAGAGGTGCTCTGACAAAATATTAGCATTTTTATTACCTTTCAAAAGTGGTAACTTTTTTGTCGGTCATAAAAATGTATTGCTTCTGTATATTGTTATATAAAACTTTGGTCTGTTAATTAATAAATATGACTATAACTAAGATTTACGCAGCTTTTAATTCTCTTTTAGAACATGTATAATAAACACATACTACAGTTTTAAGTTGCTGTTAAAAATAATAAAAATAAAGAAATGTAGACAGTGGTAACTTTTTTGTCCGCTACTGTATAATTCCGGATGAGTCCGTGAGGGGGACCCGATGACATGAATGTGTGCAGGAATCGTAGTAGCATAACGTCCGTGTGTCTTTTACAAATAGAAAATACTTTACCCCAGGGAGATTCGAACCCGCGACCTGTAGCACCGTAGACGAACACTTTACCGCTGCAGCTATAATCCTTGATTAGGAAAATTGCTTCCGTATTCGAACTTAGATTTCTACCGTGCAACACATTAAACCCAAATTATTCAAAAACGAAGATTTGTTTTGACAAACCCCATTACATCTCCCTAATTGTGGAGCGGATATTTCACAACAAATTCATTTCGACACTTGATGTTGTATTAAGTTGATTCATATTCTGTTATGAGATATCCTGCGTTGTACAAAAAAATAATGTTTTTTTAGTTTGTAACGCATTTTTAATACAATCGTTTAACATAAATTTTGTTTATATTTTTTTTTATTTTCTAGTTTTTAGTGTTTGTGGATTTACATTTCAGAGATCAGAGTTCTTTACAAATATCTTTTATTGTTGTATGCAGTTTAACAGTTTGCTTAAACCTTATAGTCCTCGCTTCTATCTATCCTATCATAAAACGGTCGCGTCGTCTTCAGCCGCGTATTCGGCGAGTCAAGGGTGGCTCGCCAAACCGACCACACGGTCACCAGGCGTAGGGAAAAACCCCAGGCCCGGTGTTAGCTTTCCAGGCTCGCGGCTTACAATTGCAAGTACAGTGTAAGACTGTATTCTATTTGTTGACATATCTGATATAAATAATTAATACAATTATTCAATTAACACTATATACAGGGTGTCCCACGGTAGACTGGACAGCGCCGTAGCTCCTAATGTATTGGAGATAAAAATATTTAAAAAATAGGGAATTGCATGGTTCGAGGGGGCTAATCAATTAGCAGGGGCGAATTTTTTTTCGATTATTATTTTAAAAAATACGATGGTCAAGTTCGGTTTTTCAAATGGAACTATTTTTTTTTAAGTCCTGAGTTGATAGTGCGTTCCAAGACAAATTCAATAAGCTTCAATGTATACACTTTATTTCCACTGGTTTTTGAGCTATTGCGCTTGCAAATTTACTGATTTTCACTGCAAGAAACTCCTCTGGAATAGCAAGGATCGGGGACGGTCTTACTGGCGCCACGGGTGGCACTGTCTGTTGAAATAGATACATACCTGCGAAAGGTCTACGCCAGGCTCAAAGGCTGGACAATACTTTTCCGTCAAAAATGCTACTTAGGTAGGTACATCTGCGGTATCGAGAAGCGCATCGTTACTTTTATTTCGCACTTGCTTCTACACTCGAATGGCCGGTTCTTCTGGGAGGGATGCAAGTTGGATTGGTTAGGTTCGGAGGAGTGAAAGTTGCTAGACTAAATTTCAACCATAGGGAGCAGATTGTACCAGAACCAATCGGATTTGCATCCCTCACAAACGGCTGCACTCTTGAAGAGGCCCTCTTCACAGCAATACCTCCTCCCCAATGCCCACCTTCTCTCGCACGGAATACGTCAACGCATGGTTTTGTTTTGATATCGAAGCTCATGTTTATACTCGAGAGGACCACGCGTTGACAGCGGGCTACCCCTTTTCTTACTGTGTCTCTCCACGAGGAGTATTGCCGGTGGATTGTAGAAGCGCAGTTGTTGGGTGACAGTTGTTGAATTCAGGAGACGATAGAAACACTTTATTACAAAACACACATGTACTATAATTAAAGTAAATCGTATTCCTCTCGGGCAGGAGTCGCCCGACGTTCGTCAAGGAGATGCGACCTGGTACCCCGTGGCGAGGGCTGCCCTTCACAGTGCCTCACCCGATTTTTATGGCTTTTACCGGAAAAAGGTACGAATCCTGGGCCGAACGTAACGAATTGAGGTCGAGCCCCCGCAGTCGAGGGTGAAATGTCCATTACAGCGTATTAAGAAATTCATTTCTTCATCGTATCGAGAGGGAAGTGACGCGAATGGATTCCTTATGTTTTACTGACGAAAATCATACCAAATATCATGCATATCGTACTACTTTGATACAAGCTATTTGTATCCCCTATGTAAAAGTTGTCCGATTTACACGACATTTGGCATGATTTTCATCGGAAAACCACAAGGAATCCAACGGCGACACTTCCATATCCATACGATAAAGAATAAAGAATTATTTTATTTCCTAAACAGATACAGGGTAATTCTTGAGCAACGCCCGTCACGGAGATGCGGTCTGGTACCCCGTGGCGAGGACAGACCTTCGCAGTGCCTCACCCGATTTTTATGGTTTTCGACCCTCGAAGGGGTTCGACAGCCTATTAAGAAGTGAGAAATCTTCGACTCGCGCATTTCTCATCAGATCTTTGCAAAAACGACAACCATCGATTCCTTATGTTTTGCCGATGAAAATGACACCACGAACGACGTAATTCGGACCATAATGAAGGAAATTCCATGGAAAATCGATTTATATCATTTCAAGCTGACTTGACTTGGTTAAAAATAGTCCGATTTACATGAAATTGGTATGATTTTAATCGATGGAACGCCAGGAATCCATTGGCATCACTTTCTCTTTCGATATGACGAAGAAAAGAAGCAAACATTTGAAATCCTAAACATTTCTCACTTCTTAATGATATTCCAAATCCTTCGAGGGTCGAAAGCCATAAAATTCGATGGGCACTGCGGGGTGTTGTCCTCGCCACGAGACGACGGGCGTACCTCCAGAATTACCCTGTATTTGTTTAGGAAATAAAATCATTCCTTATTCTTTATCATATGGTTATGGATGTGTCACCGATGGATTCCTTGTGGTTTTCTGATGAAAATCATTACAAATGTCATGTAAATCGGACAACTTTTACATAGGGAATACAAATAGCTTGTGTCAAAGTAGTCCGATTTGCATGATATTTAGTATGATTTTCATCAGAAATACATAAGAAATCCATTGGCGTCACTTCCCTTTCGATACGATGAAGAAAAGAATTTCTTAATAAGTTGTAATGGATATTTTACCCTCGACTGCGGGGGCTCGACCTCAATTCGTTACGTTCGGCCCAGGATTCGTACCTTTTTACGGAAAAAGCCATAAAAATCGGGCGAGACCCTGCGAAGGGTTGTCCTCGCCACGGGGTACCAGGCCGCATCTTCTTGACGAACGTCGGGCGACTCCTGCCCGAGAGGAATACGATTTACTTTAATTATAGTACATGTGTGTTTTGTAATAAAGTGTTTCTATCGTCTCCTGAATTCAACAACTGGCATCCAGACATCTGCGCTTCTACAATCCACCGGCAATACTCCTCGTGGAGAGACACGGTAAGAAAAGGGGTAGCCCGCTGTCGACGCGTGGTCCTCTCGAGTATAAACATGAGCTTCGATATCAAAACAAAACCATGCGTTGACGTATTCCGTGCGAGAGAAGGTGGGCATTGGGGAGAAGGTATTGCTGTGAAGAGGGCCTCTTGCTCTCTAGCAGCCGTTTGTGAGGGATGCAAATCCGATTGGTTCTGATACAATCTGCTCCCTATAGTTGAAATTTAGTCTAGTAACTTTCACTCCTCCGAACCTAACCAATCCAACTTGCATCCCTCCCAGACGAACCGGCTATCCGAGCCTAGAAGCAAGTGCGAAATAAAAGTAACGATGCGCTTCTCGATACCGCAGATGTACCTACCTAAGTAGCATTTATGACGGAAAAGAATTGTCCAGCCTTTGGGCCTGGCGTAGACCTTTCGCAGGTATGTATCTATTTCAACAGGCAGTGCCACCCGTGGCGCCAGTAAGACCGTCCCCGGTCCTTGCTATTCCAGAGGAGTTTCTTGCAGTGAAAATCAGTAAATTTGCAACCGCAATATCTCAAAAACCAGTGGAAATAAAGTGTATACATTGATGCTTATTGAATTTGTCTTGGAACGCACTATCAACTCAGGACTTCAAAAAAAATAGTTCCATTTGAAAAACTGAACTTGTCCATCGTATTTTTTAAAATAATAATCGAAAAAAAAATTCGTTCGGGCTAATTTATTAGCCCCCTCGAACCATGCAATTCCCTATTTTTTAAATATTTTTATCTCCAATACTTTAGGAGCTACGGCACTGTCCAGTCTACCGTGGGACACCCTGTATACACTCAATAACACTATATAACACTCATTAACACTATATAACACTCAATAAACAAACTCATAAACTATATAGGCATAGCAAGAAAAGAGATTTGCAAATAAGAGTTACACGTGCCAATTACTGACAGTGTCCTTACCATTCACATTTAATTTATTATGCGTAATGAAAAAGTTCCGTATTGTTGAGAGAAAATTTCTAAGTCCGGATATGTTGCGGATTTATTGCCGAAATCTTGCCGTTTAGTTGCCAGGTTTCGCAACTAAACGGCAAGATTTCGGCAATAAATCCGCAACATATCCGGACTTAGAAATTTTCTCTCGACAATACGGAACTTTTTCATTACGCATAATAAATTAAATGTGAATGGTAGGGAGACTGGCAGGAATTGGCACGTGTAACACATTTTACAATTTTTTTTTGCTGAATAATATTTAATTGTTTGTTTAAACTCGATAATGTTAATTAAATAATCGTATTAATTTTTTTTGTCAAATAATGTCCGCGTTCGCATACATTTTCTCGGTGGTAGCCTGTGCAATCTTAGACTGTATTCTGCGTGTCGACAATTCGGGATCGCTCCGCGAAATTCCGGATTTATTGCGGTTTCATTGCAGATATCTTGCTCATATCTTGCGAGCGCCGTACATCTTGCAACATATGTGCAAGATATCAGCAATGAAACCGCAATATATCCGGACTTAGATTTTTTCCTCGACAATTCGGAACGTTCTAATTAGATATAATCAATTAAAAGGTAATGGTAGGGAGACTGGCAGGAATTGGCACGTGTAACACATTTTACAATTTTTTTTTGCTGAATAATATTTAATTGTTTGTTTAAACTCAATAATGTTAATTAAATAATCGTATTAATTTTTTTTGTCAAATAATGTCCACGTTCGCATACATTTTCTCGGTGGTAGCCTGTGGAATCTTAGACTGTATTCTGCGTGTCGACAATTCGGGATCGCTCCGCGAAATTCCGGATTTATTGCGGTTTCATTGCTGAAACGTTTCGCGTGGATTATACCTCAATATATGCGCAATATTTCACGGCAAGTTGTGCGTAATATTTCCGAAATATTGCACAAACTTGAGCATTGTAATATGGCACGGCAAGTTGTGCGGAATATTCCCGAAATATTGCACAAACTTGGCCATTGCAATATTGCACGGCAAGTTGTGCGGAATATTCCCGAAATATTGCCCAAACTTGGCCATTATAATATTGCACGGCAAGTTGTGCGGAATATTCCCGAAATATTGCACAAACTTGGCCATTGCAATATTGCACGGCAAGTTGTGCGGAATATTTCTGTAACATTGCACAAATCTGGCCGTTGAAATATTGCACGGCAATGTTTCCACAATTTTGCAGTAATATTGCAATGTAACTCGCAACCAAACGGCAACATTGCAATGTACTGCAACTTTTGTGCAACATTTCTGCAACAAAATGTGCTGTAGGGGATAATACATCGCATTCTAGAAGGTTATATCTTAGATACGTAGGTCGAATTTCGTAATTAGCGGCTTTGTTCAATAAGTAAGAATAAGCCGACATATGAGAATCCTCAAGCCAGCCATCGTTTGACTCACATCTTATAATTTTCTTATCCTCCTCGGTTAAATTTTTATGAGGATTATTAAAATTTAGGTCTTGTGTTATAGATCTTAAATATTTATTTTGTACATGTACAGACATTTTGGTTTTTTAAATATTAATTAACTTTAAACTTGATTGAAAGTTGGAGAGAGAAGGCGCACTGCAGCCTATCGAGTGATGTTATAAGATAAGGCGCGCTGCAGCCTGTAAAACTTACTCGGAATAGCGCACAGCAGCCGACCGAGTGTGTTTTACTTACTTTTGGAATATTCCAATCTGTAAAAAACAAAAAATTTGTAATGAACACTACTATCATACGTATTATTATAAATAAATGTTAAGGTCACTTACGAAATATAATATTTGTGCTTTGGTTTCTCCCACTAAGCAGAATGGAATGTCCTTCCAAGGGACTTGATACTAAAAGGATACACATTAGGCCGTCCCGAAAAAAATGAAAATGATTGTAGCGTTAGGCCTTAGTGCGGGAAAGTTGTGTCTTGGGATCAATAACAACTGTACAAAATTTCAGCCCTGTGAGTTAATATCTTCTGTTCCGGCAAGAGCCTTGAAATTGCGAAATTTGATCAAAAAGTATAAAAATGACTTGATAGTGAATCACACTTTATTATACGGCATTCTTAGATTAAGATTCCGAAAATAGAGAATGTAACATGCTTGTGCGAGCGGTTTATGCAGCCCTCCGCCCACCCTATGACAAGAGAGTGACTCAGAACTCACCACGTGAAGGTGGCTGCATGTCGAGTTCCTCCCTAGCCCACCCAACCACCCTACCTTGTGGACTAGACGACGGAATTTATAGACTTGATGTAGTGGAAAAATGGGATTTGTACTCAAAAGCGGGCATATGACTGTGCGACTGAAGGGTGGCTCGAATGAAGCCATCCCTTGCGTCGACTCCAATGACTTTGTTGGATGCCTCCGTTACGAGCTTTACCATACGCTCCACAGCCTGAGTGTGGCAAGTGTATGCCTCAAAGTCTCAGGATTTGGGGGTCTTTCCCTCCTCCAGCATTTTTTTCAGGGAGATGGTTTCCACAGAGTCCAGTACAGGTGGTGAAGTTATTGCACATTCGTCCCAATTGATCAAGCCGGTATAATCGGTAGCATCGAAATTCAACGAAGGTGGAGAACATTTTCGGATTTCTACCGACTTTAGTTTCTCACGTGCTGCCAGCACTCTGCGCACAGCAAGTTCTCTGATGTGTCTCTGTCATCAGTTAACATAGCCAAAAGGACTGGTAAGGCGAAGTATGCATTATTTGAAATTACCTTATCAATGATTGACCTGTATTTATTGGCTAAGTAACGCGAGGATTGAATAAATTGCCATACATGACGAGCACCATACTTAACAGAATGTTCCCCTTTGATTCTGAACCATGATGGTGCATAGACCTTGAGAATAAAATTAACAAGCAACTTCAAATGTGCACTGGGCTGTCGGGTGGAAACGTAAAGCCTCAAGATTCTATTGGCTGTAGTCAACCATCGTGAAAGATTAAGTGCACCTGGTTCTGACTTCAGAAGATCTTCGGGAACCACACCAACCTTAATGGCAGAAGCAATCCTCAACAAATATTTTTTATCCTTACTGAGAATGGATGGGTCAATACCAGGAAACTCACAATCAATGGCTTGGAAGCAAATTACTGGAAGGTTCTCACATCCTTTCAAATTTTGACCGATGATACCACAATAGGCCCTTGGTCCAGAAGTGTGCCCATCGGCATGAGAGAAAAAATGCCGGAAAGGCAGCTCATTGAAATGTAATAAACAAATAATCCACTGAAGTGGCCTGCCCAATTTAACTTCTAGGAGTCTGATGGCACCTCCATGAATTCCTGTATTTACAACAGTTCTGTCGCAACCTACGACGCGAATATGTGCTACACCACCAGGAACTTCTTCATCTAAGTAAGTAAAAATACTTTCTGAAATGTCAGGACTACAGCCTGACTTTGGCGATACGTGGTCGAGATATTTAGATTCTGGTTCTTTAACCAGTGAATAATGATCTTCCTTTATAGTTTTTTGAAAGTATTTGGCGCCGTGCTTTTCTCTAAACAAGGTGCTATCATGGCGGCCATTAAAATACAAACCTGTTAGATGACCATTATTATCTTTCTGAGCTGCTACTTTAAGTTCTTTTCCTGTGTGTGTTTTCTCTCGGGAGATCTTGTTCTTATCAATGATACGTGTTCTGTCTGTTTCGGATATGAAGCCCATGCCTTCAAGAAGAGTTGACCCGAAAGCCGCAGCTCCCCTGTGTGAAATATTGTATTTCTGAGCAACAATTGCAGCGTTTGTGAGTTTCAATCTCATTTGACTACAATTAGAAGCAGATGTGGTTGGTTTATACTCTTTGTCAAAAGTCAAATTATCGTCATCACTACAATCGATTTCTTGAACCATTTGTGAAATGGTAGATGACGAAGGAGTACCCGCGGAAGTACTTGGAGTAGATCCATTATTATACTTACGCTCTAGTCTTTTATTAAGTTTTCATGATTGAACAGCATCTACCCTGCCCACGCCCATTTTTCTGTCAGTTCTTTGATCAATAAGAAATTGTTGCTCAATTTTAGGCACCTTTTTTCTTTAGGACAGTGACAAAGTTCATTAAAACCTAAGCATTTGCATGCTGTGACATCAAACACTTTTTCAGCTTCTTGTTTGAATACTGCAATTCTAGCTTTTACAGTTTGACTTTCATTCTCTCGTTTAATCACATCTTTAATACTAATGTACTTTGTGTGATACGATTGTATCATCGCAATAATACGCTGTCGAGAAACGGTGGGGATAGATGCTGCCTCATAGATCTGTTCAAGCTTTGTAGCAATTCTCTCTACAATAGCTGAGAAATGTGGTTCCCTATTACCACCTGATTCAGAACCTATAACCCATCGTTCGTGTAAACAACAAGAAATTACATCCTTGTATGTTGGGAGGACACGTTGAGAACTGAAATCAGTTGGAGGACCAAAAAAGGGGCAATTTACAGATCGCCTGAAAGCAAATTTTGACGATTTGCTGAGACTCATTGTTTACGCTGTGATGGCAAAAAACGTCTCCAGACAAAAGCAGGACTAAGACTGACGTGGGCTGAGGGTGGAAGAACTACGCTGACAAGTGACACGGTTAAGGAGATACTGTCGTGTGCTGAGAAGATTGCGTCCAAAGAGGAGACAGGCAAGAGCTGGTGTCGACGTTCGCTCTCTTCGCTATTAGCCGACGCGACATCTATGAATCGGTAAGTAGTACCACGTGCCTCACGTGACGAAGAAACCGAACGGGTCGCGCCCCTCGGACGCAATCTTCTCAGCAAACGACAGTAGATACAAGTAATAAAAGTCACTTATTATTGCGCAATTGCACTTCGCGTAACATTGTAAATTTTGTAAAACTCTTCTTATCGCATAAACGGCTTTGAAGAATACTTTACATTCAATACTGACGACACTGAAGTTAACAACAACACGGATAGTGACTTATAAGCAATTTTTACACTTTTTACTCAAATTTCGAAATTTCAAGGCTCTTGCCGGAACAGAAGATATTAACTCACAGGGCTGAAATTTTGCACAGTTGTTATTGATCCCAAGACACAACTTTCCCGCACTAAGGCCTAACGCTACAATCATTTTCATTTTTTTCGGGACGGCCTAATACACATTTCACTAAAGAAACAGGTTAATAAAAATCCGCAAACTATTATTTGACTGCGCATAAATCTGGTCTATTCATTGAAAATATATTCGTTTCATTATACATACAGCTTGATTAAGATAATAATGAAGCACACTTACATGTAAGAAAATAACGAAGAAATTTCGAATGCCAGGAATGTCTCTGCCAATACGAAAATGAAGTGAGCCCCGGTCGCCCGCTTCGTTTTGTGTTTCGCGCGACCGTAGACTCACATGCCCATCGGTCAGAGCGAGCCCTGCTCGTACACACGGCTCAAACGATTGTGGCCGATCGAGTTTCGATTGCATTCGAGCTTACTAGGACTGACTTTTTTGCATCGCTAACATTCTACAGTATTTCATGAATATGGTGAGAACACTGCCAAGCTACAGGTTCCCGTCTAGAACACTTCTATTTCATGAGGAAACATCACTGTGACACAAGAAAGGATGACTTTTGGCCTTAGAGCATAAGGATTTAATTTATTTGAGGTGAAGTTTCTAATTGTATGAATATATCATATTTTTTTATTATTTGAATTCGTGGAGTTATACCTCGTATTCGATATGATGAATTAATATATATATGTTGAAAAAAATTTCTTTCTTGTTCTTTAGTTTATTTAGTATTTATTTTTGGGTTGAAGCTGATTTTTCTTTCCAGCTGCGCCCAGATATATTTTGATACAAATACATATTTTAATACGAATAAATATTTTATTCAAAATACTTGGCGCCTGCCTCCAGCCTCTCCTCTTATGACGCTTCGACGTGTATCCTCCTGTAATCAGTAATAATAATAATAAACGTCAGCAATTATATTATTATAATAATTTATACATTGTTGGCACGTGCAGATAAAAATGTGATATTGTAAAAAACATAAACAGGTATTTAATTAAAGTATTAAGAAATAATACCATGTGCCGTGGCCGGGCCCTGTGGTGGAGATGGTGGTGGTGGTGGTGGTGATGGTGGGGGAGGGGGCAGCGACGTAGTTGCGACTGCCAGCGACAGCCAACCGGCCTGGGCTCCCCTGATATAAGCTAAAGTCAACAATTTTTATTATATTGTTAAAAGATAAAAAATACTAATTAATAATAATATTAGGAATTAATACCGTTTGTCGCCGGCTGCTATGGTGGTGGTGGCAACGCCGCCGTTCTATAGGTACCTTGTTCGCTGCCGGCATCATTCGAGTCTGGAAAAATGAATTTGAATAAATGTATATATAAAATTTTTTATTATTTAATTCTTCTGCAAGCTTATTGTTAATAAAACTCACCATCAAGTAGGGCGGCCTCCCGCATTTTCTACAAAAATTAATAAACAATTAATTAACCAAAAAAATCATCCAGAGTTCATAAAAGTGGCGTAAGATAGAAGAAAGTCATACGTTAAGTATCAGTGGACATAGACCGTAACTGTATAACAAAAATAATATAGCGACTTACGTTGTTAATTGATTGAGACAATAATTCAATGTTCTATATGGTGGAAAAACTCGTGACATTTCAAAACTTTTGATAACTGACACAGGCAAGTTGTGATTGATTGACAGCTAGGTGACATTTACTAGCGAGCCGAAAGCAGCGGCTTTTTGCCTTTTTTTTTGTAAACTGCGCAACCGCATTTTCAGCAAAACCATTCCGGATAACTTCAGCTTACGAAAGGCGACATCTATCCGCGTGAATTGGAGAAGTAAAATGAGAATGGCGACATCTACTGGCGTCAAGTACTAGCGCTACGTGCGGACTGACTGTCTCGTAAAAAAGTGTCCTTTTCCTAAATAAAAATTTTGCATAATTGTTTTATCTTTTAGAAAAACAGCTTGATACATTAAGTAAAACGACAAATGGGTTCGAAAAAAAATAATTATTCGCTTAATCACGTTAAAACACCGGGACTATGTCATAAGACAAGAAAAAAAGACCAAAATAGCTACGGAGACCTGTCAATTTCGCTGTCATTCGTGTACAGAGACGTGGTCGCTCGGTGTGCCTGGGGAGAGGGGAAGGGGGAATTAACTTTCAGACGCGACCGCATCTGTTGATATACGTGTTTGTGCAATAAATACGTTTAATAATAATAATAATTTCACACATTAAAATATATAGTATCTGCTCTATCTAAACAAATTAAATTCATTTTCAAATCTCTTCTATAATTTAAATTCATGTACAAACAACTCTCACAATAACACTTTTTTCATATCTTCAACAGCCAACAAAAAATTCTAGCATATCCAGTTAAATGAAACATGCTGTAGAATCTACTTGACGTCATATTTCAAATTTCGTCAAAGTTATAGTTGTTTCAGAATATTGCTGTACTGTTTCTACAATATTTCCACTACAGTATTGCACGGCAATATGTAGGCAATTTTACTGGGTCGTTGCCACTGAAACATTGCACATCGATGTGCGCGCAATATTGCCGAAATATTGTAGGATCGTTGCCACTGGAACATTGCACGGCAACATTCTTGCAATATTGCGGCAATATTGTAGGATCATTGCCACTCCAATAATGCACGGCAATATTGCAGTAACGTTCCTATATATTGCAATGCATCCTGTAACAACGCAATATTTCAGCAACGTTCCTGCAATACAGCTGCAACGAAGTGTGCTATATGGGTAGCGTCTAAGTAGGTAATAATTAAATAGCAGCAATATTATAGTTTTTCAACAAACTAGGGCTGTAACGAATATTCGAATAATCTAAGTATTCGAATACCAGAAAATTCGAATAATTTCTTCGAATATTCGAATAATCAGATGTATTCGAATATTCGGAGTGATCTAATTTCGGATTGTACCGAATAGGAATTTGAACATGCAATATTTTTTCACACTTTATCGTGAAATTCTTTTTATATTGGCTTTTACAACAATTGTTTATTTTTCAAACGTTAAATTTGGGACTATATTTGTGTTTGGTAAATTTATACTAATGATTATTCGAATATTCGAATATTCGAAGAAATTATTTGTATTCGAAATTATTCGAATATTCGAATATTCGAAGAAATTATTTGTATTCGAAATTATTTGAATATTCGAATAGTCGAATAAATACAGCTCTATTACACAATACCTACTTAACATCCTCGTATAATGAAATTGCATACTCTTTTAAATACTTCAGGTTTATTTGCGGATTACTTTATAGGCGCTTTGTAACCATTCCCAGAAATCTGTTAAATTGTTTATTGTTAACTGTGTGTTAATATGTACGGACTGAAGAAACACAATAAGATAATCCTCTAGTTTCGAAAATCGCCATTAGAATTTGAAAATTGCTGTTTATTTTGAAAGGATTCATTTGCGATGCTAGGTTTATTAAACATTTTTTATTCAGTTTAGTGAGTATTATAAGCCTGCAAAATTTTGTTTTGGCGAACTGGTCAGGGTATCAGCTTGCTCGATCGATAGCAAGTGGACCCCTGATGAAGTGAGCCCCCTTTCAACATTAGACAATAAGTTGAAAATGTTAATTACCTTTTAGTAGCTTGAAAATATAATAGAAGCTCCAATATAATTACTGTGTGCAAATACAACGAAAATTGTATTACTATTTAAAAATATTTAAAACTATTTAAAAATATTTAAAACTATTTAAAAATATTTAAAACTATTTAAAAATATTCACCATTAAGGCTGTCGTCTCAGCGGGCCTTGAATGTGTGCGTACGCTCACACAAGCTAAGAAAAGCGTGTACGTATACGCGTGTAGTAAACAATCCGTTTCAACCGACTTTCGTCCTGGAATCGGCCAGAAGGAAGTTTTTGCGGGTACAGTTGCCTCTAGCAGACATCAGTGCAGGGTGGTCTGGTGCGTTTGAACGCTAATAACCACCGTACGTTGAGATAATAATGAATTTATGAATCGAAAACTGACAGAATGAGGCTTCAAGGCTTCTCCGTTGGTGGCGCTAATGGTGTACCGCAGCCACGTAGCACCAGCGTGACGTATACGCAGGGCCGATGCGAGGTTAGCTGGCGCCCGTATGCAAGAAAATTTTTGGTGCCCCCAAATTTTTGCACCTGTTTTCTATTTAATATGATTTGTCTTTACGGGGTGTACATTTCGTTTATGTGGGAGTTGGATTCCCTTATTATTAAGCGTGCGATATAGTTTTTTAGCGTCCCATTCTGCTGGCGCCCTTATGCGGCACATGACTTGCATAATGATTTCGCCGATCCTGCCTATACGCGATGTAGTAAACAAACCGTTTCAACCGACTTTCGTCCTGGAATCGGCAAGGAGAAGGTTTTTGCGGGTATAGTTGCCTCCGGTAGACATTCGTGCAGGGTGGTCTGGTGCGTTTGAACGCTAATAAGCATCGTACGTTGAAATAATAATGAATTTATGAATCGTGTATTGAGACAGACTCGAGAAATGACAGAATGAAGCTTCAAGGATTCTCCGCCCCAGCGCTGATGGTATTTTCGCGCCATTTACCATCAGAACCGGTAGAAGTCCAAGCTAGCCGATAAATATAGGAAAGACATAGTTGCCGAGACGTATCGAGAGGTATATCGCGCTGTTGCCGCATTTCCTCTATTACTATTTTCTCGTAAGGAAGGCTTGAATGAATCACGGCGAAGCTGCTAGAGAACAGAAATGGGCAAAGATAATATCTGGATAAACTCAAATAAAAGATACTACAGTATTGTCTTGTTACGGGTTCGGTTTGGGGTACACTATGTGGATTTTTCGCTATTTCCACCACTTCTGTTTCACTCCTGTCCGGCGAAGGCGAGAGCGAGATGGAACGAGAGCGAGCGAGAGCCACTGAAAGCGAGCGAGGACGGTACGAGACAGACGATGCGTTGATGTTTTGTCTCGCTCCGTCTTTCGGACGCCTGACACTCCGTCCTTTACGTTCCCGGCCGTCGCGCAGGCAAAGCGTTCCATCTCGCTCCCCCCTTCTGCCAGAAAGCAGCGAGAAACGAACACTGGGAATTAGGGTTCTGTTCGCGATACCCGCGAGACCAGCGAGGACTTGGGCTGTTCGGCGGCGGCTTGTAATCTCAGTTGGAGAGGCATACAGTGTTGATAAAATGTAAAACGTCACGTTTTCAATATTCAGTAACACACTGCTGAGATTTTCCATATTAAAATGAATTCAAATACGGTGTGAATCGGATTATTTCTAGAACTGTACTAGATAATTAAATATAAATGCGTAACATTTCAAATCTAATAAAGCTAAAAATAATCCGAAATATCGTGTTTAAATTCATTTTCATCTGGAAAATCTAAGCAGTATGTTACTGAAACGTTCATGCCGATACGATAGAAAATGTGAAAGTTTTACATTCTATTAAACCAAAAAAATAAACAATCATCGAGTATTTATAATGTTATATATATATATATTTTATTTTAAATTAAAAATTATTTATGATAATCGGATTGCCGCCGCGGCCTTCACGGCGGCCTCCCCGGCGGCCTCCTCGGCGGCCTCCACGGCGCCCCCCCTCGCCATATTTCAGGATTTTAATCTCTTTTTCATCTGAAACAGTATCATAAAAATTACATTTTCTAGTTCGACGCCTACATATGAGCCGTTATTTCTTAAAGTGGTATAAGTCGATTTATTCATACATTGGGATATTTAAGGGTATGCTTTTGAATCAACTTAAAAATATTCGCATCCGTAAATCAAATCGGGTAATGTTTTTAAAACTATAAACTTGTGTAATTTTATGGCTGTACTTCCGAATGGCCCCAGTGGCCGATCGACACGAGGTTTCGGGGGTGTTACGTTCGGAACGTAAAATTTTTCTTTTTGGTCAGGGTATGCATCAACAACGCCTAGCGTTATGGGAAATCCCTCGTTGATCATACTCCCGCCCATTAATCAATAATATTTTTGATAGAACAAAAATCCCTTTCTTGAAGCGTCGTCGTCTCGACGTATTGCCGTCCCGCGATACAGATAAGGCGGTGCTGACGCAGCGGCGATCTCACCAGAGAGTCGCGTTCGAAAAGACCCAGTGATTCTCCTTCTGTGCCGAATCCGTCCTGTGTAAGCGGCAGGAGTGCGTTTCAACAATGCCTTGCAGCATTGTGGGAGAACCCTCGCTGAGAACACCTCTGACCGCCGCGTTAAACATTGTAACATAATCAGTAACGGCTACAGCGGGAATGCGCAGACTGGATCATTTCTTAGAATACTGACGGAATTGTATACTCTACATCCGGTGCAGGGAACCGCGCCTTCCCACGGTTTTGTCGCATGTGTGAATTAATTAATTAATTGATTATAATTTATTGTTAAAATTGAATACCCAACACAATTTCTGATAGTCCAACGACTGTGGGATTTCCCTAGTCAGAAATCGTGTATATGAGTTTATGAACATTGAGGAACAGCCCCTAGCTGTGCGAAATTGTATAGTTTCAAGATGTGGGATGTCATGTTTTCCTGTGCGTACTAATGTTCCGTAAAGATTGATCATGTATTTGAATCGGGAGTCTGATGGATAGGCGTGAACACGCACACACCGCCTCATTAAGTAGACGGGCCCATGGTAGCGCGGCCGAGCGATAAAATGCAGCGTAAGCATTTTCGGTACGGACCCACTCTGGTCGCTGCCGAGAGCGTGAAGCTGCGACACTCTGTGACGATAAATCGTGAGGTACGTGTCGCTGGGTCCGCGAGTGTTTTCGAGCTAGAGTTCCTCGGTAGTGAAACCGTGTGAAAGACTCACTTCGCGAAACAACTAATTCCTTTTTACTAAACTTCGCGAAACAACTATTCTAATAACTTCGAAAATAATATATTGTTAACGATTTACTTTAAGACTTCAACGGATTTGCTCAATTAAGATTACAATTATTCAATTTTCATAAGATAATTCAACTCAGATTATTCAAAAACGAAACCAAGTGTGTGCGTGTTCGCGTTTAATCATCTTTTCTGAGTCAGGTTTATCAGCGACTCAGAGCTATACAAGCTGCAAGTTTTAATCTCAAAACGGAAATTAAAAGCATTTTGTCATTTATATCAACTGTGACTGTCTGGTGAGTTGCACATCTTATCTCTTCCTGTACACGGAAATACACCGTTATAATTAATTCGTACTTAACGATAATTTCTGACAGTCAAACGACTGTGGGATTTCCCTAGTCAGGAATTATACTGATTTCACGAACACCTATTCTTTGTAAATTATTGATTAATTTGCTCATATTCAGTTCTGTTAAATGTTCTACATCCATTCATTATTTAACCATTAAAACCTTATTTATTATTAAATTCATCTCATCAATTACCTATCTGATTCCACTGAAAAGTCCCGTACGGGACTAGAGCACCAGCGATCCCAAAATCTACTCCTTATCCATCTGATAAGGTACTTAGAGATTTAAAATTTAAATAATTGACTGTTACAAGCGCGGCGAGCCTCCTTGCTTTTCTAACGAAAATATCCAATACT
Organism: Andrena chrysosceles; assembly: GCA_963855975.1. Taxonomy (NCBI): domain Eukaryota; kingdom Metazoa; phylum Arthropoda; class Insecta; order Hymenoptera; family Andrenidae; genus Andrena; species Andrena chrysosceles. The sequence goes on along the minus strand of OY979766.1, from coordinate 38,321,745 downwards.
GCAACTTCTGATAGTCTAATGACTGTGGGATATCCCTAATCCGAATTTGTAAGTATCAAACGTGCCGCTCGAACACTGAAGCCCGCGGCGCGTAACAGGGGTAGGGTGGGAATGATGTGAGGACCCTAAATATAAAATTGTTGCTTCGGGAATTTATTAGTGTCCGAGATATTAATAAAAAACTTTTACTATGTCTGTTGATTTATTCCGACATAACGCATTTCACTTTCCGCTTTGTCCCGGGTATTAGTTTGGTTTGGGCTAGATTAGGGGGGAGGGAGGTGCGCGCCCGCTTGCGGGCGCGAAAAGCATGGTAGCGAACCGATGTGAGTTTGGAGATTTGAACCAGCAACTTGCGAATGTGACCCATTCTACTATATAGGGTATATAGTATACATATACATTCTACTGACAGTGAATATTCCAGGGGGTGATTCTAGAGGCTAAAATAAGACGAAAATATAGAATACAATTTTTTAATATTGCGCTTCGTTATCGAGAAAATTGACTTTGAATTTCAGCTAAATACGCGTGCCTTTCCGGCGCCTGGGGAGCACGCGGAGGTAAGGGGAACGCGTCCAGCAGTTCGTAAAACAGTTTGGGGGAACGGGAGGGTCGCCGGGTAGGGGTGCCTGCACCTACCGTCCAAAAAAATTTAAAAATAAAATTAACAATAATTTTTTATTAATATTTTGGAAACTAATAAATACCCGAAGCTAAAATTTTAGATTTAGGGTCGCGCAATATTAAAAAATTGTATTCTATATTTTCGTCTTATTTTGGCCTCTAGAATCACCCCCTGGAATATTCACTGTCAGTAGAATGTATATGTATACTATATACCATATATAGTAGAATGGGTCGCATTCGCAAGTTGCTGGTTCAAATCTCCAAACTCACATCGGTTCGCTACCATGCTTTTCGCGCCCGCAAGCGGGCGCGCACCTCCCTCCCCCCTAATCTAGCCCAAACCAATACTAATTCCCGGGACAAAGCGGAAAGTGGAATGCGTTATGTCGGAATAAATCACAGACATACTAAAAGTATTTTATTAATATCTCGAAAACTAAAAAATTCCCGAAGCAACAATTTTAGATTTAGGGTCCACACCTCATTCCCACTCTACCCCCGAAACGTCGTGTCGATCGGCCACTGGGGCCATTCGGAAGTATAGCCCGAGTTATACCACTTTCAATAATAATACAGTATTGTCTCATTACGGGCCCAGTTTGGTGTACACGATGTGGACTTTTCGTTATTCCCATCATTTCTGTCTCACTCTTGTCCGGCGAAGGCGAGAGCGAGATGGAACGAGAGCAAACGAAGGCACTGGAAGTCCTTTGTGTTCGCGGCCGTCGCGCAGGCAAAGCTTTCCATATCGCTCCCCCCTTCGGCCAGAAAGAAGCGAGAAACGAACACTCGGAATTAGGGATCTGTTCACAACAGGAGCCCCACATCGGTTCCGATCAGCGACCACATACGGAGACAATACTATACACACAGATTCAACATAACTTACTTTTGCAACAGTTTTTTCCAACTTTGCCGCCCTCTCCTCCGCCTTCTTCTCCTTATCCTCCTTCTCCTCTTTCCTCTCCTCCTGCTTCTCCTCCTCCCCCTCTCCTCCACTCTCCGCCGATACGGCGGGTACAGTATCTTTCATCTGGAAATGAAATGATGAATGTATTATTTTATGGCAAATAGTAGGATTGTACAGCGTGATTCTCTCGCTAGAGCCCTCAAAGACAATAGTCTAACCCCGGGTTTACACCAAGGGGAACAAGAACAAATACATTGTTCGCGAACGTTTTCGTCTGTTCTTGCCGTGTCCACACCGCCGCAAACATGAACAAAACTCAGTATAAGAATCGTATATGAACGTTTTGTTCTATTTACGACGGTGTGAACACGGCAACAATAAACGAAAACGTTTGCGAACAATGTTTTTGTTCGTGTTCGCGTTGGTGTAAACCCGGGGTAAGAGCTGGCTATATAAGAACTGTGATTGCATCGAGACATGTGGACCCCTATGTAGCCAGCTCTCGGTTACAATGTCGCCAATAAACCGCGTCTCGCTGAGTTTCGTGGAAGTGACGAAATCCACGTTCTGCATTTCTCAACAGATCTTTGCGAAAATGGCGTCAATCAATGTCGTGCCGATGAAAGTGGCCCCACGCATCGTTAAAAATAGTCCGATTTACATGACATGATTTTAATCGGGAGAACGCCAGGAATTCATTGGTATCACTGCCATATCGATGCGATGAAGAATAAAGAATTTTTCAATACGTTGTAGTAAATCTCGTCACGAACATCGAAATTCACCAAACTCAGCGAGGCCCGGCTTATTGGCGGCATCGCCTTTGAATACTCTAGCTAGAGAGTCACTCACAATCAGTATAATAATATACAATATAATACTTACATTTTTCGAATTATCCATCGTTCGCCGCTGTGTCGCTTGCTTGAAACTGACTGAGTGGCAAGGATCCCCGGGCCCTAGCTACCGCTGCTGGAGGGGGAAACACCTACAGGAACGGTGGTTATGTGTGCGTGACTGATGCAGGCGCAGTTCACGCACACACGACCACCGCTCCTGTAGGTGTTTCCCCCTCCAGCAGCGGTAGATGGAGCCCGCCGATTCCTGACTGACTGTGCCGTTGCACGTGGTCTGTAAAGTGTCATTTGTTTTAGAACGCACCACAGACGAATCTTCGGATTCACGTTTCGCGTTCACGGTTCGCGTTTACGTTTTTTGTTTTTTGAGTTGCGTTGCGTTGCATTGTGTTTGTGTTGTGTTTGTTGGTTTAGTGTAAAATGAGTGGCACTCTAAATGTGAATATGCAGGATGTGCAAGAAGATATGGACAATAATTCTCCGTCTCGTCCGCGAAAATTACGTGCGTACGCAAAGAGATTATCGAAACGGAAAGTATATCGCGTAAAGAGAATGTCTTTAGCCCTTCAGAAGAAGAAAAAAGAAGGCGCAAAAACGGCAGACGACACTGCCGTAGAACAATATCTAGAAGAAGTGGCCGGGGAACGTCTTGTAGAGGAACCATCAACCTCCGACGGACGACATCATACGCGACAAGAGATAATGTACTCGCCATCCGATAAAGATACTGATACGGTCAGTTCCGGAGAAACTGAAGAGGCACTTGAAGAATTTGATATACAAAGTAACGAAGAGGAAAACTTCGTTATAGAAAAAGTTGGGAAGGACGAGCCACAAGAGCAATCGAGTATCCTAAATAGCAACGATATAATGAATTTCCCAAATGTGCTTGCTCAATTGCAAAAAATAGGTAAGCATGCAAAAGGTAGGGAAGACTGTGGCATTGAACACCTAAGAATAACTGGTGTGAAACGGCGTGGCTTCAAGAGCATCTTCAGCGTAATGTGCACTTTATGCCATTACAAAGCTGAAATCTGCAATCAATCGGACGAAGCCGAAGAAGTGGATTGCAATCAGGGCGCCGTTAATGCAACAATTTTATGTGGAGGCAGTTATGCCCAGTTGCAACACACTTTTGCAGGAGTGAACATACGTTGCATGTCGAAGAGAGACTTCGTGAAGGATCAAGATGAATTCGTCAAGTCCGCAATTGCCGCTGCAGAAGAAGAGATGCTAGCAGCGGCTGAAGAAGAAAAACGTTTGGCGATTGAAAGAGGCGACGTTCTTTCCGGATCAGGGATTCCTCACATCCCCGTTGTGGCTGACGGAAGCTGGATGAAGAGATCCTACCGCAGTAGTTGTTACGATTCTGCGTCTGGAGTCGGCGTGATAGTTGGCTATCACACGAAAAAAGTTTTATTTTACGGCGTTCGAAATAAAGTTTGCAGAATTTGTCGGATTGCTGCGAAAAACAAGAAAGAACCCCGAAAGCACACATGCTTCAAAAACTGGAACGCATCTCGAGCATCGACTGCTATGGAAAGCGATGCTATAGTAGAAGGATTCAAGACTAGCGTAGAAAAACGTGGACTCGTTTATTCTACTTTGATTGCCGATGGGGACAGCAGCGTGTATAAGAAGATTATTGATGCTGATCCATACAAGAGACAGATTCGTGTAAAAAAAATTGAATGCACGAATCATTTGTTGCGAAACTTCTGTACAAAAATGAAAGCGATTGTGAAGAAGACTACACCTGGACCATTGCGGCAATCTGTGGAAAGTAGCATTCGCCGGATGCGCACGGACATCGTAAAAGCCGCAAAGTTTAGATACAATCAGAATGTATCAATCGAAGAAAAAACAAGGAATTTGCATGGCGATATACAGAATGTTCCGAGCCACGTGTTTGGTGAACACAAAGAGTGTGCACAACTAAAATATTTCTGCGATGGAAAGAATAAAGAGAATGAAAGAAACATCGTTCCAGAATTGACGAAAATTGGAGTGTACCAGGACATAAAAGAAGCACTTCGTCCAGTGTTAGCTCATGCGGAGAGCTTACTCTATAACACGAATAATAACGCTGTGGAAAGCTTGAACGCAATAATTGCCAAGTACATTGGCGGAAAAAGATTAAATTTCGCCGAAAGAGGATCCTATACAGGAAGATGTGCAGCTGCTGTCGTGGAGTACAACAGTAACCAAGTGCACTCGCGATTGAATGCAGTAATGAAGAAGAAAACGCCCGAGGTTGTTCTCCAAATGGAAGAAAAGAAAAAGAAAGAAAAGGAAAAGAGAGCTGCAAAACAGAAGGAACCGAAGACTGCGCGATATGTACGCAAGCAATTGCCCTCGCAGAAAGATTCCGATTATGGACAAAATGCGCAGAAGCCAGACATGCCGTCCGAAATGTATGAACTGGAGCGGGAAAAGCATATGCAAATGCTCAAGGACTGGCAAGAGAAAAGACACGCTATCGAAGACGAAACCATTGGACAAGCAAAGAACCGCAGATGGTTGCAGTACAGGTCCAAATTGTTGACAGCATCCAATTTTGGACAAGTGTGCCGTCGCCGACGTGACACGCCTTGCGCAAATGCAGTAAAGTCATTTCTGTATCCGCGGATAATTAGTGCACCCGCCGTGGAATACGGAAAAGAATGCGAGAATATTGCTCGCGAAGAATTGAAGAAGCAATACACGGATATTGCAGAATGTGGAATTTTCATCGACAGTTCCATCCCCTTCTTAGGAGCTTCACCGGATGGAATCATCGGTCAAGAGGGTATTTTGGAAATTAAATGCCCCAAATCAGCGGAGAACTTTACGCCGGAAGAAGCTATGGAAAAAGTACCCGCTGTCCGGCGCATGTTCACACGTAAAACAGGTATTTCAATGAGCAAAACGCATCACTATTATTATCAAGTACAAGGTCAGTTACCTATTACTGACAGAAAGTACTGTATATTTTGCCTTTGGACCCCGAAGGGGCTGAAATCTATAAAAGTAGAGAGAGATGATGCGTTTTGGGAAACAGAAATGGAGCCAAAACTGGTTCAATTTTATTTAGAATGCATGCTACCCGAATTAATAGATAGTCGGCACAATAGGTGCATGCCTATTCGGGAGCCAGAATTTATACTGGAGGAGAGAGCGAAAGAAAAACCTAAAAGCTTGAAAAAGCGAAAAAGGTCTCCAGTTGAAAATAGTGAAACTGTTGTAACGGTCCGGCGTCGCACCGCGTTGTAAAGCGCGGGACCACTGACTCCGTCAGTGGTCATAAGTGCCAGCAATGGCACTTTTACTCGCTGATCATACGATCACGCGAGTCGATCGACGCCGCCGTCACTTTGCCAAGAAAGTGACGAAAGATATAATAAATTTGATCGATCCGGCGTCGCACCGCGTTGTAAAGCGCGGGACCACTGACTCCGTCAGTGGTCATAAGTGCCAGCAATGGCACTTTTACTCGCTGATCATACGATCACGCGAGTCGATCGACGCCGCCGTCACTTTGCCAAGAAAGTGACGAAAGATATAATAAATTTGATCGATCCGGCGTCGCACCGCGTTGTAAAGCGCGGGACCACTGACTCCGTCAGTGGTCATAAGTGCCAGCAATGGCACTTTTGCTCGCTGATCATACGATCACGCGAGTCGATCGACGCCGCCGTCACATTCCTAAGAAAATGACGAAGGAAATATTAAATTTAATTCACCCTTTAATTTTTTCAGACATATTTCTAAGTTTACAGGAGCAGATAGACAGAATTCAAGGGGACCGGAATGAGAAGGCGGCACCTAGAGGGGGTTTTTAGTGGGTATACCGGAGACCGGAGAGTCCCACATAACCCCGGCAATACTGTAGCCGGGGTATGCATAAAGCATTTTCCCCCTCTGAAAAAAAAAAAAAGCTGATATATATGTACGGGCGTCGCAGGTATGCATGATGTTCGACGAATTATTGAAACAAATTTTTACTGTTATACCAAACTTACCGAAATGTCTGCGATTATTTGTTACAGGCGGACCTTTTACCAAATTACTGCAAACATGGTATATGGGACAGTAATGCCAGGACAAATGGAATAAGTACCATATTCCAGGTAAAGTTTAACAGCTTATAAATCTACATTAAAATTTTGTACGCTCATAAAACAACCCTATTTCCTAATGTGTATCATAATGTGTTACAGATCCACACTGCCTACGTCATCTTTCATTATGAGCGACCTGGGAAAATTGTAGGAAGACCGTCAATGGAGAAGAGGAATTACACAGAATGAGAGAAGATAATGTTGCAATATTGTCTCGTTAGCGGATCGCTGGTCGGGATCGGCGCACAGTGGGACGGATCGACGTTTAGGTAGGCATTCGCTTCATTTCTTACATATTTCATCATTTATTGATTATAATCTAAGATTACAGGTAATATATTGTATAATAAATACAATAATCATTTTTTTTCTCGTCGCTCTTTTTAATAATGGGACTTCAAGTGTCCCTTCATGTTGATTTCCATATATATACATCCATATATATGGATCGGGGCTTATTAATAAATTATTTAGAACATCTTGATTTGTCTTTTTTCGGCTGCTCTTTTTGCGTATAATTCGCAGTAATTTTTAAAATCATTATTTCGGGCGTTCTGGGCTTCCTCAGTTAAATATTCTAAAAAAATTTTATATTTCCATTTTTAGAAAATGATCAGCTTTTACACATTGGAATAGTTTTAGTTAGTCTTTTTCTGGTAATGAAAAATATAAACGCTTATATTCTATTGCCAAATTAAGATTTTTTGTTACCATTTTCGTATTTTTCTAAATTAAAAGAATTGTTCGTATTTGTCCGTAAATTCAAGCACACCTCATAATTCTGGATAGATTCAATTTCACAAAATTCAATTACTCATATCCGACCACATCCGACCCTTTGAAAAATTGATATTTTTTTGCACAAACGCAGGTGCAAGTCAGGAGAAATATACTATTTTGCTCCAATTTTTTATTTGCAATAATCATTGTGCAAATTGAATGTTTTTAACTTTAAATTACACTAATTGAGTAATGTTCAAATATAATAATAATGAGTAATATATGTTGGAAGTGAGGCACGCAGGGGTGTGCAACGTGCAAAAGTATGAATGAAACGCTAGATAAATAAGAATGAATCATGTATGTAATCAGAGAGTGATTGGAATCGAATTTTGCACACCCCTGCGTGCCTCACTTCCAACATATATTACTCATTATTATTATATTTGAACATTACACAATTAGTGTAATTTCAAGTTAAAAACATTCAATTTGCACAATTATTATTGCAAATAAAAAATTGGAGCAAAATAGTATATTTCTCCTGACTTGCACCTGCGTTTGTGCAAAAAAATATCAATTTTTCAAAGGGTCGGATGTGGTCGGATATGAGTAATTGAATTTTGTGAAATTGAATCTATCCAGAATTATGAGGTGTGCTTGAATTTACGGACAAATACGAACAATTCTTTTAATTTAGAAAAATACGAAAATGGTAACAAAAAATCTTAATTTGGCAATAGAATATAAGCGTTTATATTTTTCATTACCAGAAAAAGACTAACTAAAACTATTCCAATGTGTAAAAGCTGATCATTTTCTAAAAATGGAAATATAAATTTTTTTTAGAATATTTAACTGAGGAAGCCCAGAACGCCCGAAATAATGATTTTAAATACTACTGCGAATTATACGCAAAAAGAGCAGCCGAAAAAAGACAAATCAAGATGTTCTAAATAATTTATTAATAAGCCCCGATCCATATATATGGATGTATATATATGGAAATCAACATGAAGGGACACTTGAAGTCCCATTATTAAAAAGAGCGACGAGAAAAAAAATGATTATTGTATTTATTATACAATATATTACCTGTAATCTTAGATTATAATCAATAAATGATGAAATATGTAAGAAATGAAGCGAATGCCTACCTAAATGTCGATCCGTCCCACTGTGCGGCGTTTAGCCCGTATCGAGAACAGATTCCCTAATGGGGATAACGAAAAGTCCACATCGTGTACACCAAACCTAGCCGCTAACCAGACAATACTGTATTCTTGGAAAAATATACACTTTTTTATCTGTAATTGTCCATTTCAAGGGGGCGAAAGCTTGAATGTCGAATTTCAATTCTCCAATAAAGTTGGATTGATTTATTGTGATGACTGTAACTTGATTAGAGACAAAAAAATATATAAAAAAATGTTCTGTTAAACAATTTTGTCAAAAAGGCACTGACAACTAAAAAATACTTCTATTCTTGTACTACAATTTCGATGGTGTTTTTTAACTTTAAATAAAAACGTGGAGCAGGATATTTCGTAACAGAATATGAATCAATTTAGTACAGCATCAAGTGTCGAAATAAATTTATTGCGAGATATCCTGCTCTACGATTTTATTTATAGTGAAAATACACCATCGAAATTGTAGTGTAGTGGACCGTCGAACTTGAGAAAGATTTATTTTCTCAGGGTTAGGCGGTTCCTCACTCAAGTGCGTACCGCGGGCGACCGGGTCGAGGCGTAGGCAATAAACATGACGATTGCCAGGACCAGGTATTTTTCCACCCTCTGCTTTCCGGACGACCGTTGAGCGTCCATGGAAATCGGCAGAAGAAAACCAGCCGCCGAACGAGACGCTTCGTTCATGCGGTGTGTTGACCATTGTGTGCTCTCCATTTTCAATATCGTTATTAATAAACTTAGTCATTGTTATTGTTAATATCGTGTTGTAATATTCACCCTCACGGACCACTCCTACAGTAGTATAAGAAAATAATTATTTTTTAGTTCAATGCATTTTTAATAAAATCGTTTATTATAAATTTTTTATTTTCTATTTTTTAGTGTTCGTGGATTTACATTTCATAGCTCAAACTTCTTTACAAATATCTTTTATTGTTGTATGCACTACATATGCAGTTTAACAATTTGCTTGAACCCTACAGTGCTAAAAGTTCGTAAAGAACATGAGTGGTTGAGTTTAAGTTGATTGGATTTGTGGTTATGGGTTCTAATTTATTGGTGACTGGGTAATTTTTTCACCCCCTTGGAGTTTTTTTCATAATTTTGTATTGTCATCCAAACTACGCACCCCTGCAAAGGTTTCAGACAATTGGATAGTTGGAAGTGGATTAAAATTGAGTTTCCAGATTTGAATCAAACATACAAACAAACAGGGGATCGTAGCTGAATAAAATCGTTTAATGAGACATTCCAAAATATACCTATTGTTAGTACTGATCTCTAGTTTATGTTGATAAATTTTTACAATCGTGAAATAACAATTCCGAAGAAAAGCATGTACAAAAGTATTAAATTGAAATATACTTTTGTCCAAATAGATGTTTTAAAAAAAATGATTGCGTTATTCAATTTGTATTTAGACAACAGACAATTCTTGTTGATAAAAAAGATAATTTGATGTATAGTTAGATAAAAAAGAAAGCGTCATATGATTTTAAAAGAACTATAGCATTTATAGATTTCATTGCGATCGGCGTGTTACACTTCAGTGATGTACCTTATTCAAATTCTATGCTTTGAAATTACACATTGATTATACAAAATCTTACATCCTTTTACGTATAAATAAAAACTATTAATACGCAAATTAGTATTGTTTCATTGACATGTTTCCTAACTTCACTACCCAACCTCTCTATGTTTTATTATTGCTATCCTCTTTTACGTTCAGCGAGGCTCTGACGCTAGACGCAGCTCTCGTGCCGTATTCCTTCGAGCTTCTCGATAGAAGGAACTGTGGCAACAGCGCGGCAGAGATAGATAGAACAGAAAATGTGGCAACTATGCGTAAAAAATTCGTCTACACAGAGTACCTGGAGATGTCACCTCTGTATATGTTCTTTTTATCGACCGGACTAGTTTCATTAGGGTCCGTCTGTTTACTGAGGACGCTTCGATCGATTCGGACCATAACAAACTTGAGACGGCAGCCTTAATTTAAAATTAAATCAAACATATTTTAAAAATTCAATTATAACTATCTGTATTTATATTTAGTATCTATTGTATGCTGCCAATAATATGTACAATATATATATATTGTAACCACTAAAAATTATATAATTATTTCACAAAAATTTTAATTCTACTTTTTTGCCACTTATGTATTTTTGGAAAAATTTATTTATTTATTATAAAAATTAAGTGATAGCCTTATAGTTGAGGGCGGGCCCCACTGGCCCATTTCTATTTTCTGGCAATTCATATTTTTAGTACACATAAATCACAAATTTATTCGTTGACAAATATAAATTTTATACTCAAATATGTGCACTATCTTGCTTTGAAAACTACAATTTCAGACACCTTTAACGTTTATTTTGGACAGTAGCTCGTAGAAGAAGGAAGGAAGGACGACCGCGGAGACAAAGGACAACTTTCAGTGGAGAACAAACGTTAAGGCTGGAAGTTGAATATCGTAGAGGGGAATATATTTCTAGAGGGCGAAGATTCGAACTCGCTACGTCGCTCCGTCTCACGGAAACGCAAATTAAAATTTGGTTTCAAAATCGACGTGCCAAAGACAAAAGGATTGAAAAGGCGCAGCTCGATCAACACTACAGGTAATTACGCACACTGTACATTAAATATCTAATTGAGAAAATATCTGTTGAAGAACTTGCAGACTAAACAGAATAATAATGTTTAATAATGCATAACAATGAATGGCAAATTTGTATAAACTTGAATCTTTCGTAAGCTTCATAAACCATCATCAGTAATATTAAAAATAATTGTAATTATGCATTGTGAAATATCTACAAAAATAAACAAAAATTCGTCTATTGTTTTCAAAGAAGAAATAAATTTTTGGCAGTTCAGTGTTCCTGATATCTGACAGTCGTTGAAATATTTTTCAGTGGAATCCTAGTTTTTACCGCATTTCAGGGAAACAAAAATTAATTCAAAAAGCTTCATGAAATATTCGAAGTTAATATAATTTTGACGTCAATGCTTCATATCGTGGATAAAAGGATCAATACGATTTTAATTTATAATACTTTATGATATCATGTGTCTTTAAACAAAAGAATCTTGAGCACTGATGAAATTTCATTCAGTGACTATTGGATAGAAAATTTGGCCAATTCGCGGAATAATATTTCGTCGTTTTAAACGATATGTCAAAAGTCCCCATCGATGTGACTCCTGCCAAAAATTTTACAGAGGATCAATGTAAAAAAGAATAGTTTTTCCCGAATATCTCGTGATCTATCAGTTGTACGATATAAATAGTTATTATAAAATTTATAGCTTAGGAAGTTCTCTACAAAAAGCGTAGTATGAGTTTTTTTGTAAGAGTGACCGTTTTCATAGTGATTGCTTACAAAGTTTTAACCTTCATACTTCTGACAGGGGAAAATTCCCAACACAGACAGTCAAAAAAATATTAAACATTGGGGATATGCAATTTTTTTGCTGTCCAAATTCACTATAAGGGGGTGAAATTGAACTGTAAGTTACCAAACGATAGTCCTAATTAAAAGAAGTAGGTAACTTATGTCTGAAACCTTCTATCTCTTACAGTTGGCGAGTAGTAACATCAAATCGGAAAACTTTCAGGGTTACTCTTACGAAAAAAACTTATATAACCTTTTTCGTACAGAATTTTATAATAACTATTTTTGTCTAAAACTGATAGATAGTGAGCTAATCACGAAAAATTGTTTTTTTTACCTTTGACCCTGTGTACAGTTTTCAACAGGGGCACATCAATGGGACCTTTTGACATGGTTTAAACCAACAAAATAAGGAGCCATACAAAAATTTAGGTTGCTGGCAATTACTTCGCAGACAGATCCTAATTTCACTGGGCTACTAATCAAGTAAACTGGTACACTTCATGACAATTTGAAAATCCTATGACAACGGACAGAAATAATAATGTAGAATGCAAGTTTGCAGTTTGTAATATATTGGGTTGAATCATAAGTAACTTTCCATTAGCAGTACTATAGTGAGTTTTGTGTTGTTGTTAAGTATGAGATTTCAGTATGAACAACTGCAGCTGACAGGCAATGCTCGAAAATAAAAAAATCTGTACTGTACGTCGTTCTTAAAAAAAAAGTATAACAAAAATTATTGTCGAAAACTAATCACGTAAAACAATGTGCAAATCGTCGTACAGCAATAAATTCCGGTACAAAGTGAGAACAGCAGTCGTAGACACTGAGATAGATTTAAAAGTGAAACTGATTTACAATTGCAAAAACATTTCTGTCAATGTTAGACAGAGTGTTTAATTCCAGCATGATGGTTCCGTAATTATGAACAGGATTGATGTTGGTGGATAAGACAGAAAAAAAAACATAACAATATCCAACTTGTTCATGGGACTTCCCATGGATATGAAAGAATACTTGTTATCAACAAAACTCCAGAAATTAAAAATACGATCGCATTTTCTCAGAAACGCACTTGGGTACAATACAATTTTAGTTTACACTATAATTTTATTTTTATAAAACAAATATTTTCCTCGATTGTACCAAGAAGTACATACCCCCGCAATACACACATACGTGCAGATAATATTTTGTGGAAAATGATTATTATAATAACAGAATTTTTAAAAATTTAAACACTTAACGCAGTAACAAACTACGTACACATTTTAAATGATCGCTTAGTTTCGTCGTTTGAAAAGCTAAACGTCGCCTATCTCCCCTCTATGTGGGTCATAATCGCGTGGGAAAGCTCATGTGGTTGAATTCGAATTGTCACAAGTGGTTTAGAAAATCCGTTGCTGTACAGTCAACACATTTATCCGGCGTTTATCGGCAGATTGATGTATGCTTGTGAAATGCTATAATAGAGTTGGATGCATATTGGCTGTGTAATAGTAAGGTCTTCAATAGCAGAGGGTCGGGAATGATCGGCGAAAGGATATAGGGAAACACGCTGACTGTAATTCGAGGGAGGGGAGATGATTTCAGATGTGATACACCATTAAATAGCCTTAAGTGGGATTACACTCGCGTGCCCCGCCCGTTCGTGTACCATTCCATTGTGGTTAGACGTCGGAAGCAACCACGGCTCCATAAATTTCCCCTTTTGTTCAGATGTGGAAACACGATGGAACAGATCAGGTTATCCTATAAAGAGCTACGAATCTTTCTTTTATGAGCACACTACTATGTATCGTGCAAACGAAGATACATATTATGTTACTTGTCACTGTTACTCTTTGGCGGTACAATAACAATTTCATTAAAACAGAACAGCTAAAAATGTATTCTTGTAAGAAGCATAGGAAATAGGGAAGAATTGCTTATATCGTACCACTTAAAATATTTTAAGTTATATTTCGTAATTGGTTTTAATGTGATCGCAAGTTAATATTGGATATTGTAGCTTGATGTTTTAGACACCTACTATTAGATGTTTCGCCTTTTGTCCAGAACATATTAATTTGTTATTAATCTCTTTTGTGGCATACTGAAAAAGGTACGATTTAGGCAACCGGTCTCCTAAATCGCACCTCTCTGTTTTCAAAATCGAAGCTCATGTAAAAATGAAGATGATAATATAAATAAAATATTCAACATAAAGTAATAATTATTATATAGTTACATATACATATATGTATATAGATTGTAAATGAATGTAAAATATTCTACATTAAACCCGCTTTTAGAAAAATCAAGAGACACGGTAGTGTCTCGGGCCAAGTACATATAAGGTAAAAGTACCAATAACTGGACACTTAAGGATATCAAAGTTGTATATCTTAAAAATGAACAAAAAATAAATGTCCTTTTGAACGGAACTGTCAATATTCAGATAAGTGTTACTTCTTTCTATCAAATGAGTTACTAAAACCTTGTTTTCAGTGCGTTATTTCCATTAAATTGAGTAAAAACACAAATAGTTATGTGTACCAGTACATGGACAATAGAATTCTGATTTGTCCCAGCGTCCCATTTGTGGTGTCCCAATACCTGGTCAATAGGGAAGATGACGCAAAGCGCGGGGCAGAGGGCGCCACTAGTGTTTGTGTGAATGGTTATATTAAAAATGTAGCATGCAATTGAATAAAAATATGACTGAAAATAGAAAGCTGTTAATTTATGTACAGTATACTTGTACTTACACTTTTGATATACAAAAATTGGAGGAAACACAGACACTTTATCGGTTTGACAATGCCGTCAGGTATTGGGATTTCACCTAACCGTTCAAAATGCTGACAGGCCGACCAACTGGACGGCTGGTCAGTCATTGGGACAGCGTGCAGAGGGCAAGATTATTATGTACCTGTACATGAACACGTATATTTTTAATTAAAATCAACATTAACCGATCAATGTTTTGTTTTGTATGTGACAAGAAACTTCTTAAGATTCTGTACATACGTTTTTTTCTCACAAAAACGTTATATAAAGATGATTATCACCTTAACAACTAACTGTATTTTTCTTAAGAATTACTTAAGAAATCTACGCAGAATTCAAGTGCATGCACCTCCGATATTTAAAGACTGTTTTATATATTAAACTTTACATCTAGGACTTTCTTAATTTTTTATATAAGAGATCAAGTTGCAAAATAACATATATTCCCAACAATATTGTCCAAAACTTTCTATGAAGCTTAGAAAAAATATAAATGTCATTGGTGTCCAGGTATTGGGACGTGTCCAGTTATTGGTACTTATACCTTACGCGAGTTTTGACAAGTGAACAGACGTCGGTACGTAACGACGTATCGCACAGTGATTGGTTTTTAAACGCTTGGTCGGTAATAAAGTTTATAGTAGTTTTGAGGTTACGACGCTAAGTCGGTAATAAAGAATAGAGTTCGGTTTTAGTTGAAACGCTATGTTGATAATGCGGGGAATCACGCTAGGTCGATTTGAACGTAGAATTTGAGAAGATTCCTTCCCTCTGATTTGGTGAATGCTTCCAGTTGCCTATAAGCTGTACATAAAAAGTCTATTAAAAAAATTTAGCGACTTACCTTGTTAATTGAGACAATAATTCAGTGTCCCATATGGTGGAAAAACTCGTGTTTGAGATTCGGTAGTTCCGATCTCCGCCACACCCAACTCATCGCAGCACCTCCTGGACAGCGGATCGACAAGCCCGATCCACAATCGATCGACCAATCAGGTGTCAGCGACAGAACGCTCAGCCAATCGCATTTCCCCACGTCGCTCGATCCTCCAGACTTTTGGAGAAGACGACTAACGGAAATCGATCGGCCATATTGCTCTTCTTGTTCACGCAGAGTACGAAGGTAGACGCGTCGGTTTTACTGAACGTTTTTCTCATGTAACTCGTGAAGGCTCATTGTTCTGCTCGTGCTAACGCTCAACCGTTTTGTATCTCACCGCTCAATTCAATATCTCGTGCTCAGACTTGTCGTGTATCGATTGTGGATCGTGGTCAGTTACGCGGCCACGTGTGCGTCGTTTTGCGATTCGTCTCAACGAGACAGGAACTGTACATTCTCTGCACAACGTGCATCCGCTCATTCTCACTCATAATTCTTTTATGTTCGGACTCACTCAACGAGTGTACAATAAACATTGACTGTACATTGCTCAAAATTCCTGTGCGTTCTTTACATAACCTCACTGGCATCTCACGCTCATCGCGATCTCTTTCGCGAACAACTCGTAACATTTCAAACATTTTGACAGGTTTCCTTATTTGACACTTGGTGGGTTATGATTGTTTGACATTAGCTAGGTTACATTTACTAGCGACCTGAACGCAGCGCACTTAATTGGTACGTATCTAGCCCCACCACCGTTTATTGGCGTAATTTTTCCTATTGGGCGAAGCAATAACATCTATCAATTGGATTCCACAACATTGAGCGAAAAGTGGGAACAGGAGCAAACTTCATTTAATACTGTGCCACGTCCCGGGTGGAGGGCTTTAGGGACGATGACACGTGGGGTAATTGTCAGGCGAGAATGCTGACAGGCCGACCAACTGGACGGCTGGTCAGTTATTGGGACAGCGTGCAGAGGGCAAGGTTATTATGTACCGGTACATGAACACGTATATTTTTAATTAAAATCAACATTAACCGATCAATGTTTTGTTTTGTATGTGACAAGAAACTTCTTAAGATTCTGTACATACGTTTTTTCTCAGAAAAACGTTATATAACGATGCACTTCTACAATCCACCGGCAATATTTCTCGTAGAGAGACACAGTAAGAAAAGGGGTAGCCCGCTGTCGACGCGTGGTCCTCTCGAGTATAAACATGAGCTTCGATATCAAAACAAAACCATGCGTTAACGTATTCCGTGCGAGAGAAGGTGGGCATTGGGGAGGAGGTATTGCTGTGAAGAGGGCCTCTTCAAGAGTGCAGCCGTTTGTGAGGGATGCAAATCCGATTGGTTCTGATACAATCTGCTCCCTATGGTTGAAATTTAGTCTAGCAACTTTCACTCCTCCGAACCTAACCAATCCAACTTGCATCCCTCCCAGAAGAACCGGCTATCCGAGCGTAGAAGCAAGTGCGAAATAAAAGTAACGATGCGCTTCTCGATACCGCAGATGTACCTACCTAAATAGCATTTCTGACGGAAAAGAATTGTCCAGCCTTTGGGCCTGGCGTAGACCTTTCGCAGGTATGTATCTATTTCAACAGGCAGTGCCACCCGTGGCGCCAGTAAGATCGTCCCCGGTCCTTGCTATTCCAGAGGAGTTTCTTGCAGTGAAAATCAGTAAATTTGCAAGCGCACTATCTCAAAAACCAGTGGAAATAAAGTGTATACATTGATGCTTATTGAATTTGACTTGGAACGCACTATCAACTCAGGTCTTCAAAAAAAAATAGTTCCATTTGAAAAACCGAACTTGACCATCGTATTTTTTAAAATAATAATCGAAAAAAAAAATTCGTCCGGGCTAATTGATTAGCCCTTTCGAATCATCCAATTCCCTATTTTTTAAATATTTTTACCTCCAATACTTTAGGAGCTACGGCGCTGTCCAGTTTACCGTGGGACACCCTGTATACTATCTATACTATCTATACTATCTATACTATCTACACTATTTATACTATCTATACTATCTATACTATCTATACTATTTATACTATCTATACTATCTATACTATCTATACTATCTATACTATCTATACTATCTATACTATCTATACTATTATAATAAAGCTACAGCGTTTATTTGTATGCACACGAAAATCTCAAAAAGTACTAAACCAATCACTACGAAATTTTAACTACAGCATCTTTGAACAACAAGAACGGACATAGGCTATGTTTAATCACGTAAAATATAGTTAATCTGTGGAATTTTATGCACATAAAAGAAGTCATGACTCATGACAAAACTTTCGGCATAATATATTGAAATCAGTTTCATAACCGACGGTATTAGTATTGGTTTGGCTAGATTAGGGCGGGGGGCGCGCGCCCTCTCGCGGGCGCGTAAAGCCTGGTGGTGAACCGATGTGAGTATGCTCCTCACCGTGGGCATACTTCTGCTGGAAAAGATCAGTTCGTTCGCAACGTTTGTACACGCGACCTCAAAATGACATCCTTTACATCCGTTTGTGCGGGAAATAAACGCAGAAGAAAAATGTATAGATTTCCCTATCGAGAAAAATATTTTTAAAAATACTATGAAGTGTCCGTTATGCGAAAAGCAATTGACGCTTAATCGCGAAAGCAAATTCTTTGGTTGTCGAAATTCTTCTAATGGTAAAAATAAGAAGAGGAAGAAGAACATGCAATGTAATTTTGTACAATCTTATAAAACAGGGACATGGTTTGAGAATGTTCGTCTCCCGTTATTTACAGCCATAACATTTATCGTGGAATGGTTGTGCCTTTCACCACCACGATTCGGATTTACTTCGGATGACTTACGTATTTCATCGCACACCTTCGTTGACTGGAGTAATTTTTGTAGAGAGGTTAGATTTTATGTATTATTTTATATGTATTATACAGGGTGTTCCACGGTAGACTGGACAGCGCCGTAGCTCCTAAAGTATTGAAGATAAAAATTTTTAAAAAATAGGGAATTGCATGGTTCGAGGGGGCTAATCAATTAGCCCGGGCGAAACGCCATCGACGAAAGCATCGACGAAACGCCAGGAATCCATTGGCATCACTTTCTCCTTCGATACGACGAAGAAAAGAAGCAAAGATTTGAAATCCTAAACATTTCTCACTTCTTAATGATATAAGTTGTAATGGATATTTCACCCTCGACTACGGGGGCTCGACCTCAATTCGTTACGTTCGGCCCAGGATTCGTACCTTTTTCCGGAAAAAGCCATAAAAATCGGATGAGGCACTGCGAAGGGCAGCCCTCGCCACGGGGTACCAGGCCGCATCTTCTTGACGAACGTCGGGCGACTCCTGCCCGAGAGGAATACGATTTACTTTAATTATAGTACATGTGTGTTTTGTAATAAAGTGTTTCTATCGTCTCCTGAATTCAATAACTGGGTAGCCCGCTGCCGATGCGTGGTCCTCCCGAGTATAAAAACGAGATTCGACATCAAAACAAAAGCATGCGTGGACGTATCCGTGCGAGAGAAGGTGGGCATTGGGGAGGAGGTATTGCTGTGAAGAGGGCCTCTTGCTCTCTAGCAGCCGTTTGTGAGGGATGCAAATCCGATTGGCTCTAATACAATCTGCTCCCTATGGTTGAAATTTTCTCTAGCAACATTCACACCTCCTAACCTAACCAATTCAACTTGCACCCCTCCCAAAAGAACCGGACATCCGAGCGTAGAAGCAAGTGCGATATAAAAGTAACGATGCGCTTCTCGATACCGCAGATGTACCTACCTAAGTAGCATTTCTGACGGAAAAGAATTGTCCAGCCTTTGGGCCTGCCATTTCTGGCGGAGACCTTTGGCAGGTAGCTATCTTTTTCAACGGGCAATGCCACCCGTGACGCCAGCAAGACCGCCCTTGGTCCTTGCTATTCCAGAGGGTTTTCTTGCAGTGAAAATCAGTAAATTTGCAAGCGCAATATCTCAAAAACCAGTGGAAATAAAGTGCATACATTCATGCTTATTGAATTTGTCTTGGAACGCACTATCAACTCAGGTCTTCAAAAAAAATAGTTCCATTTGAAAAACCGAACTTGACCATCGTATTTTTTAAAATAATAATCGAAAAAAAATTCGTCCGGGCTAATTGATTAGCCCCCTCGAACCATGCAATTCTCTATTTTTTAAAAAATTTTATCTTCAATACTTTAGGAGCTACGGCGCTGTCCAGTCTACCGTGGGACACCCTGTATAGGCAATAACTGCATCACAGCTTTTTACTTAAAGATTGAAACTTTCAGTGCTATTTTGCGAAAATTTTAATGCGGTTATTGATAAACATGTCGATTAACGTCCCTCTCATGGATTCCAATAACCGTGAAATATGTTTTCGGGCGCGTAAACATGGTAGCGAGCCGATGTGAATTTAGTGATGCTAAAATGAGAGTGCGGTTACAAGCATCCCGCGACGGCGTGCAAGAATTATTTCTTTACTGTCTTCGTCGAAAACAAACATAAAAGTTACACAAATGCTACAATGTATAGGAAACAGTTATTCAGAATGTTGACCTTGAAAACATATTTGAAGGTCATTGGAATCCATGAGGGGGATGTTAATCGACAAGTTTACCCAATTATTTGTCTTGTGCAATAGGTGTGCGTAAAATGGTGTGAGAAAAATTCTACTCAGGTAATAGGACCCAATAAAACCGTAGAAATCGATGAAGCGAAATTTGGGACTCGTAAATACTACCGTGGACGTCTTATACAGGGAAAATGGGTTTTCGGTGGTTATGAGCGAGATTCGAAAAAGATATTCATTGTGGCCATGGAAGATAGAATGGCAGAAACATTGTTAGATGTTATAAAAAAATGGATACATCCAGGGACAACTATTATGTCTGATTGTTGGAAGGCGTACAATTGCCTTCGCAACCAAGGCTATAAACACTTAACAGTAAATCATTCTTACAATTTTGTCGATCCCGATACACGTAATTGATTTTCATTACATTTTTTTCAAATTTTGTTTACAAAATACTGATGTATTCCATAATTACTCTCGTTTAGAAGCCAATACACAATCAATTGAAAGAACGTGGAAGGATATTCGCGAAAATATTTCCAAATATGGAAACAAAAAAGAGGACTTGACATCATATCTCAGCGAATATCTTTTTAAAAGAAGTTATTCCCGACCTAGTAGAATTGAGGTTTTCTTTAATGAAGTCGCCGAGTTTCAAATATCCGATTTTCAAAAATAACGAAGGCGGCGGTTAATACGTAAAATTTTGTATTAGTAAATTTATTATTTTCATAATGGAAATAAAAAAATATTTACCTACACTACTACATTTGTTTGTGAATATCTCGGAAACTAGAGCTGACCGCCATTTTCGGCAAAGGAAAAAGTTGTTCAGAATGTTAACTTCTACAACATATTCAAACCTCATTGATATCGGTGACAGGTAGCTCTTGGACAAGTTTACCTCCAATTGTTTTGAAACTATGCAGGCGTGCGTAGTTCGAATGACAATACAATAGTTTAAAATCAAATAACCCCGAGGGGGTGAAAATTGTACCCAGTCAGCAATAATCCATAAATATAACCTACAACCACAAATCCAAACCACTTGAAATCAGTCACTCGCGGTTTTACGAAAAAGTCAAAAACCCGCTGCGTTCGGGTCGCTAGTCGCATCACGAGTTCCGTAAATACACAGTTTATATCGAGAAATGATTCGTTACGAACGAATAGAAAAAGAAAAGAAATCATTGAAGGTGTTCTCAAACAGGAAAGGATGACTGTTGGCAGCATTAAAGATTGCAATGGAAAAATGTATAATTTGGAAGAGAAAAAAAAATAATTAGGACATAGTATTATTATAAATTAAACGAGTTTAAATCAGGTGGACAAAAAGTGTATATATATATATTATTTATTATAACTTCAATGTTTACAAATACAAATGTTTCTTTTTACAAAATAAGGCCGCCACGGCTACGGCCATGGTTCTGGGCCTTTACTAAATCTCGAAGCGTGCTCGTCTGAGAGCGGAGACTGACGACTTGAGCCCGCACCGCCTGGAGGGTGGCCCACTGTTCCTGACGGACCCGCACCCTCCAGCCGCTCCGCTTGTGCCGCTTGTGCTCGTACATCCTTCTGTAATTAGTAAACATCAGCAATTCGTTAAATATAATTTATAAATTTTTGGCATGCGCAAATAAAAATGTTCGCCTCCCCTGATATAGGCTAAACTCAACAAGTTTTATATTGTTAAAACATAAAAAGGTATTTCATTAAAGTATTAAGAAATAATACCATGTGCCGTGGCCGGGTCTTGCACAGCCTGATGCGGGGGACAAGGTGGTGGTGGTGGCGGCAGTTAAGCCGTAATTGCGGCTCCCAGCGGCTGCTAAACAGGCTGGGCTCCCCTGATATCAGCTAAAGTGAACAATTTTTACATTGTTTAAAGATAAAAAGTATTAACTAAAAGTATTAATACCATCTGCCATAGGCTGCTGTGGTGATGGTGGCGGCGCTGAGGTTATAGGTACCTTGGTTGCTGCCAATAGTAAGTCATCATTCGAGTCTGGAAAAATAAATTTGAATAAATGTATATATAAAACATTTTATTATTTAATTATCTCAAAAATTGAGAAAATGCCTAGATAGGACAGTTTAACTAAGGAGAGCAGTATAATAAAATTAATAATATTAATAAAATTAATTTAGTATGTTTATTGGTGTATTAAAATAAATATATTGTTAAGTGGAAACTAATAAAATTAATGACTAGCGTGGGAACTACTGTGGATTTTAAAGTGTTACGAATGTCTTTCACAAAAGATTGAAAAGTATCAAGGGATATGTGTTTTCGGCGTACTTTCTGCAAAAATGTGACTTGCTCTACATTGCAAGCAATCCGCCACAATTTTTCTTATTTCTTAATGCTATGTCTTTTGACAAATGTTGTCGATTTACCTTAAATGACAAATTTCCAGAAACTTGCGCATAAGAAGATGCTTCTCTGTCGAACCTTCTCCGGACAAGTTCCAAGTCTGTACGTCTCCTTCGTTTCTATCTACATAAAATGTCTATTATAAAATTTGGGTTCTATAAGCTGTACATAAAAAGTCTATTAAAAAATTTTAGCGACTTACCTTGTAAATTGAGACAATAATTCAGTGTCCCATATGGTGGAAAAACTCGTAACATTTCAAACATTTTGACAGGTTTCCTTATTTGACACTTGGTGGGTTATGATTGTTTGACATTAGCTAGGTTACATTTACTAGCGACCTGAACGCAGCGCACTTAATTGGTACGTGTCTAGCCCCACCACCGTTTATTGGCGTAATTTTTCCTATTGGGCGAAGCAATAACATCTATCAATTGGATTCCACAACATTGAGCGAAAAGTGGGAACAGGAGCAAACTTCATTTAATACTGTGCCACGTCCCGGGTGGAGGGCTTTAGGGACGATGACACGTGGGGTAATTGTCAGGCGAGAATGCAAGTTTTCCGCACGCTGAGGTTCTGGAGGAACTCAGGCGAGAATGCAAGTTTTTCGCACGCTGAGGATTAGAAGGACCTCAGGCGAGAATGCACGTTTTCCGCACGCTGGGATTTTAGAAGGAACTCAGGCGAGAATGCACGTTTTCCGCACGCTGGGATTTTAGAAGGAACTCAGGCGAGAATGCACGTTTTCCGCATGCTGAGGTTTTAGAAGGAACTCAGGCGAGAATGCACGTCTTCCGCACGCTGGGATTTTAGAAGGAACTCAGGTGAGAATGCACGTTTTCCGCACGCTGAGGTTTTAGAAGGAACTCAGGCGAGAATGCAAGTTTTCCGCACGCTAATCGACCAGGGAAGGCTTAAATGGCGAATATACACCCGGGGGACACCCGTTAGAGCACTTTGTTTTGTTTTGGCTGGGTAATTGCATTTGTCGTTGCATTCACATGAGAAATTCACGTAACACTTCCGCGAAATCAGTCTAGGCATGCGACGGTATACGGCCCGTGTAAAAGAACGTTAGTAAACACAATAGGCACTTTCGCGTTGCGGACCGAGATCAGCTGTTGCTACAGTTTGTTTTGGTTAGAGAATCCCCGTATTCGAAGAGTAGACACAATAATTTGAAGCGTGATTTAAAAATGAGAATTGTTTATTCAATTCTAAGCACTTTGATAGAATGTTTATAAATATGCGTTGGACATTTAGCATTGGCACATAACATTTATATAATAATAAGCAATAGCAATGTGTGTATAGACATGAGTTACAATATATGATAATAAAGTGGAATAATATGAGCAATAAGCAATAATTATACAAGATAATATGAAAGCAATAAGCAATAATTATACAAGATAATATGAACGCAGTAAGCGTTGATAGTACAAAATGATAGAAAGTAATCTATACTATTATATAAAATTGAAGTTGCATACTTTGAAATGCGGTTTCTCAGTAAATATGAACTGTTCCCACAAGTATGTTACATCACTTTATTCGTCTTGGCGAGAGGGAGGTTCTAACGTTTTTATTTTTTTTAAATAATGATTTTTAAATAATAGTAGTTTGCGACGCGATCGCCAGGCGGTGACCGGGCGATCGCTTCTTGGTACCACTAAAGAAGAATTTTTGGAAATTCCACCTCCAATGGGATAAAAAGGGGTGAAATGTATTTTTACTCGATTAGATATCAACTTCGTTGTTACTTGGAAAGTTTATCCACATAAATGCCTAAAAAATTCCGGATCTTGGCCTAAGGGGGTGGTGAAAAGGGGTGGAATGTGTTTTCATGGAGTCCTTAGGCCCGACGCGAAGCGCGGGGGTATTTTGCTAGTAAGCAATAATTATACAAGATGGAATACGAACGCAGTAACCGTTGATAGTACAAAATGATAGAAAGCAATAAGCAATAACTATACGAAATAAATGAAAGCAATAAGCAATAATTATGCAAAATAATATGAAAGCAATAATAAGACAAGAATGAAGTAGATGATGGTGATATTCAATTTGGTTAAATGGTTATTATAAACGCTTACAATGATTGATGAACGTCGTTGATTTACACTGTTTTAGAAATACTTGTTGAATAGTCCTTTCGCGGATAGGTTTCGTTGAAAGAGGACTTCTGTCTCGGTCCCCTCGTATTTATATGTTTGTCGCGGGGGTACGCGTGGTATAGACCTTGACATATTTAACGAATAAGTCGCAGTAGGATTTCCGAGGTTTTTACAATAGGTGCGTCTATTATTAGACGCATTTCTGTCACGTACACCAAGTTTTCGTCGTAATTATACTTCCGGGGTTTTTATGACTGTGAATTAATATGCTCAATCCATCGAATGGATTTTGGGAGTTTTAATAGGAAAGGGGTAATTGTGGGCTTGACTTGGAGGGTCTTAGAGAAGGGGTGAGACGTGGTCTCGATTTAAGAGGTTTTTGGGACGAGGGACTTGTTTAGATTTAGTAAGAGGGAGGAATTTGTGCCTCGTAGGGCGAATAAGTGAAGGAGATTTCGTACTGACCATCTTGAGATGGGGACCGCTAAGGTACATCGTCAAGGTGATCAGCGATTGGGGAAAAGGGGTAAGAGTTGAGTTGGAAGGACTTTGATGGAGTGATCTTGATAATAAGAGAGTATTTTTAGAATTGTACCGCGCGAAAAGATAGTGGGATATCACAACTGCCATTTTTGAACGTGCGAACTGTTGCTAACGCGTGCAGATTTTGTAAGGCGACATCTACTGGCATCAAGTGGCGAAGTAAAACGAGAATGGCGACGTCACGAAACGTCTGACTGAAAAAAGTATCATTTTGAAAATTATTAATTTAGATTAATTTATCTTATCTTTTAGAAAAAAAGCTTGATACAATAAGTAAAACAACAAATGGGTTCGAAAAAAAAATTATTCTTTTAACCTTTAGGCTGCCGCTATTTTTTCGTAAAAATAGGGGTCCTTTTTTCCAAAAATTGTTATGTATAAGTAGTCAATAGGTCCCATAGAGTCGAGGGGGTAGAACCGTGCCAATATAGTGGCTATAGGGGCAGCCTAAGGGTTAATCATGTTAAAACACCGGGACTGTGTCATAAGGTAAGATAATAAGGCCAAAATAGTTGCGGGGACCTGTCAATTTCGCTATCATTCGGGTATAGAGACATGGTCGCTCATTGTCAGTGTGCCTATGGGTAGAGGGGGAAGAGGAATTAGCTTCCAGACGCGACCGCGTCTGTTGATATATATAATATATATTATATATTTATATAATAAATAATATCGTCCATATCATTTATGTTCCCAAATGGGCAGGTAGATGTTTATTATAGTTATAATGGGGAACCAACTACTGTAAAAATTAAAGCATCCATTGGAGTGAAAGATTTGCAAAAAGCGCAATTGGCAGGCGGAGTAGGAGTGACTGCTGAAAACTGTAAAGACTCCGAAAATTTACTACAATACTTATTGTACCCCCAGTGGACAAGATTTCTGCAAAAAATTTTTAAGCACGACATCTGTAAAAAATAAAGTGTGTAAAGATGAAAAGGTAAGCAAAAAGAAAATGAAAAAGGAAAGATAGAAAAAGGGAGAAAAAATAAAATTTATAAAAGAACAGAACCGAAACATGGTATAGATACCTTACAACGTGTAAATATTGTAAATATTGCGTGTAAATACTATAATAAAAATGTTAATAAATATTTCGAAAATAATATCGCAATATTTTGTTGTAATATATCATATATTATAATCATATAATAATGAGAAAGTCATGTCTTTGCAGTGTAATGCGAGTGGTAAGTAGCGCAGTACGTAGCTGGTGACTGTTGATGGCGCGCGACATTTATATAAATCGTCATATCTTCTACAATTATTTATTAATCAGTGTGAAAATTGGTGAAAAACTTCCTTGTATATTAAGGAAAAACTTTGTCGCTGCAAGTTATATGTACGTCAAAATTTTTCTCAAATATCTGTAAGCTTTCGGTGATACACTCCTCAATGCTATTGCAGATGCAATGTCTTCGTTGCTCCATTTATATACTTTTCGTTCCGGGTATAAAAGTTTTTGTATTTGACTAGTAGAAAAAACAGGGCTTAAAATTTTTAAAATTTTTTTCATAATTTTTTCTTTAGTCGTTTTTTCTTCTAAACGTAGACTTTCATTTAATCTTTTTAAATCATTTTTCAATTGTTCATTTTCTAATTTCAACAAACTATTCTCTGACTTTAGATCATATATTTCTTTCTTTAATAAATTTATGTCGCAAGGGTTTTCTTTCCAAAAGTTAAAGAAGTTTTTAAACTAAATTAAAATATTAATACTTAAACTTAATACTTAAAATATAACACATTATTAATTAAACTATACCGTATATCTTCATGGGACATAGGCTCCTTTGATTGTAATTTATTTTCTTCATTACTTGGTAGTAATACTTGAGGCAGAGAAATACATACGGATTCAATTGAAATAAATTTACATTTTTTATTACTTGGGTCACTAGGTTGTGGGTAATCCACTAAGGCTTTTCGCTTATTTCTACAATTACTAAAATAGAAGTATCAGTGATTAAGTATAAATAAAAATGACTTCTTACTTCGTTAAGTAATAAACAAATTTCACTCTCGAAAAAAACCATAAATGTCAAGAGCATGCGTCAAATTTTCTGTAGGAACAGCGGATTTTGTTAATTTAAATATATTTGAATCCCCAGGGACAATGAGATGATTTGGCTTTTTTCAAAACAGTCGTTTGTAAAATGAATGGAGCACACGCGTGCTATTACAAAATGAATTATTTATTAATAAATACGTATAAATTGAAACAAGAGTTTTTATAAATTGCAAATAAAAATTACCATTCTTGATGTTTAATTTATCAATTGCACAAGCCTTTATTCACTTGTCAGCAATTTCGGAGTCATTTGGAAATCTAAAATACTTTATATTTAAACTCTTTGTGTTTCCATTCCAATTTGAACATGATTTAACAGAACAACCAGGCATTTTTTAAATCTATAAATATTCAAACAAAAAGGACAAAAGCAACAAAAGGAACTTCGAACAAGAAACTAAACTTTATTAAACTTTATTATATTGAACGAAACAGTGAATACAAGTGAAATTCTCACGAATGATCGCTTTACAAAACCAAACTTTCATGAATTTATAGTCGTGAAGTATGTTTACCAAAAAGATCTGTAACTATTTTCAAATCCTTGGGGGCTTAGTCTAACTTCACCTTTACTTTTCTTTCCTATTACATTCGTGTAGTCTTGTTCAAACTTCGCGCCTCTAGAGTTTACGCTACACGAAGTTAGGTAGTACATTATAAACCCCATAATGTAACTAGGCGGCCATATTTTAACATGGCGGAAAGTGGGAAGGCGCAGTAGAAGACGAAAATGAGTTGCCGGTCGAGCACACCTTATGTCCTTACATCATGGCCATTGTACTGTTTTTGGCTATGTGCATAATAATTTTTAAATTGCTTGCGGATCATTATTGTGTGGAGAATTTCGCATCATAAATATTTTGTTTAGTATACCGCCAGAAATATTAGGTTAAATTTATTGCTTACACGGAAAAATATTATATTTTTTAAGAAGTGACCAAAACTGGTACAATACCTTAAAGTGGTCATAAATGGTACATCTACCCTAGCGTAATTTTATTAGAACGACAAAATTATTTGAGATGCTGGTTTCAAGCCAGTACAACGGACATAGAGATTGGGATTTTTTTTTATTTAAATATAAATTTCGAACAAGGAATAAATGTTTAAAAAACTATTCGTCATGTGTCGAATTTCTGAATAGAATTCTGATTTGTCCCAGCGTCCCATTTGTGGTGTCTCAATACCTGGTCAATAGGGAAGATGACGCAAAGCTCGGGGCAGAGGGCGCCACTAGTGTTTGTGTCAATGGTCATGTTGAAAATGTAGCACGCAATTGAATAAAAATATGACTTGAAAATAGAAAGCTGTTAATTTATGTACAGTATACTTGTACTTACACTTTTGATATACAAAAATTGGAGGAAACACAGACACTTTATCGGTTTGACAATGCCGTCAGGTATTGGGATTTCACCTAACCGTTCAAAATGCTGACAGGCCGACCAACTGGACGGCTGGTCAGTTATTGGGACAGCGTGCAGAGGGCAAGATTATTATGTACCGGTACATGAACACGTATATTTTTAATTAAAATCAACATTAACCGATCAATGTTTTGTTTTCTATGTGACAAGAAACTTCTTAAGATTCTGTACATACGTTTTTTCTCAGAAAAACGTTATATAACGATGATTATCACCTTAACAAATAACTGTATATTTCTCAAGAATTACTTAACCCCTCAGTGTGGTATGACGAGCAGGACTCGTCATGAGAAAAAGGTCCTCAACGACGGTATGACGAGCACTGCTCGTCATGGGACGTGAAGCGGAGGCGTCAGCATTAGGCCTTGGGACCACGGTCTATTGGACACTCGAATTAGAGGCGTGTTGTGCACTTCCCAAATACTTTCTGTAGGCCTTGGGGAGGAGATATGTACAGAGTGATCTTAGAGCCACTGGACTCAAAGAGGTGCTGTCTGGCATCCCGTGGCGAAGGCAACCCCCCCGCAGTGCCTCACCGAATTTTATGGCTTTCGACCCTCGAAGTGGTTGGAATACATTAAGATATGAAAAATGTCCCGGATTTGCGCAGGTATCATCAGATCTTTGCGAAAACGGCACCAATCGATTCCTTATATTTCGCCGATGAAATTAACACCACGAACGACGTGATTCGGAGCATAATGAAGGAAATTCCGTTTAACATTCATTTGTATAATTTCTTTCTAGCTTCGTTAAAAATAGTGCGATTAACATGAAATTTAGTACAATCTTCATCGGAAAAACATAAGGAATCCATCGGTGTCACTTCCATATCGATACGATAAAGAATAAAGAATTATTTTATTTCTGAAACAGGTAGGAATCCTCGGCCGACCGCGGCGATTCGAGGTCGACACCCCGCAGTCGAGGGTGAAATATTCATTACAGCGTATTAAGAAATTCTTTATTCTTCAGCGTATCGATATGAAAATAACACTAATGGATTCCTTATGTTTTTCTGATGAAAATCGTACCAAATGTCATGTAAATCGGACTACTTTTACATAAGAATAGACAGATACGAGGTATGTATTTTGTGCCCGCCCAAGTATTTACTTTTCCAGCAGAGTCGACCAATAGCACTCAAGTTTGACAATACTTCTTCAGATCCGCTATGTAGTAACACCTTAACAGCAGGGGTCAAGGTTTTAACCAATGACATTCATCCCGCAGTTAGGAACTGTTCTGGACAGAAAATCTTCCAGCTTGAGGGGTTAAGAAATCTACGCAGAATTGAAGTGCATGCACCTCCGATATTTAAAGACTGTTTTATATATTAAACTTTACATCTAGGATTTTCTTAATTTTTTATATAAGAGATCAAGTTGCAAAATAACATATATTCCCAACAATATTATTCAAAACTTTCTATGAAGCTTAGTAAAAATATAAATGTCATTGATGTCCAGATATTGGGACGTTGTTACGAAGTAGAGAAGCCACTCGTGGTTCCTCAGTAACTTTAGAGTTTTACTTGTAGATAGACTTTTATTGCAAGAATGAAAAACGTGCTTAAGGTAACGAACGCGTAACAATATGTATAACTAGGTTGTCCGTACTGGAGTGACTGGCGTCGGTGGAACTCCAAGGGTTTTATACCCCTTGAGGGCCCGACGGTTTCCTCTGCTTTTTGGCGGGAAAGTCTGGCGGGAAAATCAGACGGGAAAATTAGGCGGGAAGATCCTCGTTGGCGCTAAGATCTATTGCGAAGATCCGGAGAGATCTGCTATCGAGTGGATCTAACGAGAAGTTATGGTGGTCCTTTGTCGCGGGTTTGGGCTGATCCTTGTCTATCGGCGCCAGCCTGGCGCATAGCGTAACAACGTGTCCAGTTATTGGTACTTTTACCTTACCCCCCTTAAGTTAGCAGCTATCGTGAATTGAATATATTATGTTAAAATAACATTTTGCAGTCAGATTTATTAATATAATCTATTACATAGCACACTATTAATATTTTCTCCTGGAGTACCTACCCTGTATAAGTGTGCCCTAGTAGCATTTATTGTTGGCATTTTGATGGCCAACTAATTCCCAACTTGGGGATACTGTGGGCCAACCAGAAATGCTACTAGGGTATACATATGTAGTATAGCTACGTTCAAAATGAAGGTACAATTTCATAAAAATATAGCTTTTCAGATCAATCTTAGTTGAAGGCCATAGAAGTATAGGTAGCTGAATTTGTCATAAAAAACAATAGGTCATAATAAACAAGAAAATCTCAGTGATCTTGATATCTCGGGAAAAAAATGATAAATCCAGAGAGGCATATGTGTAATATGCATCCTTCTGAATTGAATAATTCCATCTAACAAGGGACGTTAGGCAACCCGGCAATTCAGAAAATTATGCAACTTTGTGTATGTTGAAGAGTGCATGTTGGTATCAAGCGAAATGCGATTTAGGTTGGCATCACCTTCTTTAGTTTCTTTTTCCTTATGTTTGTGGTATCTTACACATGGCAGTGCTATGAAATATATCATGGCGGTCAGTCAGTTTATAACAACGTGCTTTATTACTTAACCAATAAAAGAATCCAAAGTCATCAACAGGTTATGGGCCCAGAGCGACACATTGACTTCGAAAATTAAAAATAGAAAAGCAAGAAGAAAATAAAGAAGATGGCATTTTCGACATTGGAAGATATTGCCCACGTCGAAAAATTGAAAGATGTGGATTCTTATGCAATGTGGGTTTTTCAAATCAAAATCCTGTTTCAAGCCAAAGAGCTTATGGACGTTGTGGATGGAACGGAGACATTGGCAAACCAAGGAGAGGATGCTGAAAAGATAAACAAATGGAAAACGCGTGATGCGAGAGCTCAACACTATACGGTGACTACTTTAGCAAAGCACGTGGTGCCACATATCATAACCTGCAAAACCGCGAAAAAAATGTTTGATGTATTGAAGAAAATGTATCCCTTATCTAAAAATAATGTCAACGTGGACTTAGAAGTATTCTGCGACTCGGACTACGCTGGAGACGTGCAGGACAGGAAAAACACAACAGGATACGTGATGATGTATGCGGGCGCTCCAGTCGTTTGGTGCTCACGTAAGCAGAGCATTGTTACCCTATCTTCAACAGAGGCGGAATATTTTGCTGCTGCTGAATGCTGTAAGGAGTTGCAAACTGTGAAAGCTGTAATCACGGACTTGACTGAAAAACCAGTGTCTGTTAGTTTGAACATTGATAATCAAAGTGCAATTAAACTTATAAAATCAGGACAAATGAGTAGGAAGAGCAGACACATAGACGTAAGGTATCATTATATAAGTGTGCAATTCAATGAGGGACTGTTCTCTATTAACTATTGTCCAACACATGAGCAAATTGCTGATGTTCTAACCAAACCTTTACTGTCTGTAAAATTTGAAAAATTCAGTAGTGTTATGGTGACCGAAGTAATGTGTAAATGAAAAACGTACCAAAGCGTTCATGCCAAATAATATTTTTATAAGACTGTAATATTAAAAACATTTCGTTCTTAAGGGTGAATGTTGAAGAGTGAATGTTGGTAACAGCGAAATGCGATTTAGGTTGGCATCACCTTCTTTAGTATCTTTTTCCTAATGTTTGTGGCATCTTACACATGGCAGTACCAAAGAGGAGATATAATATGAGGCGCCACTCCGGGCGGAACCTTTGAAGTCCTTACTTGACCTTGGCATTTAAATTGGTTGTCTATTCGAGCGGGATATTCAAATCGACAAAATGTACCTTAAGGGGTCATGCCTAGTTGGCAGGCGTGATTTTCGGGAATTTTTTGTTGAAAATCTAATGTATATATAATGTACTCTCCCGGAAGCTATTTTGTTTGCGGTGAGCACGATTTCTCAGAGCCGGATCATCTGAAATTGAAAAATGAAGAAGATTCTGTTAGTGTATAAGTTTATCTAGTTCGTGAACGAAGGATTTTTGTTTTTGATGAAAATTCTATTTTTAATTCACCAAAAACGAACAATTCAGACATCGAAAAATCATGATTTTGTGATAAACGGCCGCCATTTTGTGTGAAATCATATTTTTAAAAAATCCTTCGTTCACGAACTAGATAAACTCGTATACTAACAGAGTCTTCTTCACTTTTCGATTTCAGATGATCCGGCATTGAGAAATCGTGCTCACCGGAAACAAAATAGCTTCCGGGAGAGTAACTGTTATTTGTTCATTTTGTAATATTTTTCTATAACAAAATTACTGAGAGTTGCTGAATATATGTACTTTTAAAATAAGTGAATAGTTGTAAAAAATATACATTAGATTTTCAACAAAAAATTCCCGAAAATCACGCCTGCCAACTAGGCATGACCCCTTAAGGGGGGAAACCACTGTCTCGGCCCGAAATGTAAGGGTATTTTCGGGAATTTATTTCAACCAAACAACGCAAGTAAATCAATTTATTGCTTAGTATAGTCAATAGTGTATATATCGAAGGGTAAGAAAATTTTTTTTTTAATCAAATTCATAAATCGGTTTTCTGTATACACTCCGTCAAAATTTGCGCTCCGGAAAAAACATGCTAGTCGCGTTGACAGTCCCCAGACCATACGGTTCATCGAAATTCAAAAAAACAATAATATTTAGAAACTAGAAGCCTGCCTCTATTACGTGACGATCGCAAAATGTCGAATTTGTAAAAAATAACAAAATGGCGGAACACTGAAAAAAAAGTCGTATTTTCGGGGTACAAAATTGGGGAAATGTTGCTAAAAAAATAGAAGCAGGTCGAAAATTGAAAATGTCTGATCGTCACGTAATAGCGACGGGTTTTCCGTACAATAAATGTCCTTGATCAAGCCAATTGGACGTATAGTTTTCTCTGTAGACCGTCAACGCGGTTGAGAGATGTCATTCTGAGAAAAACGCGTTCAAAGTTCCACGTGGCTCAGTCGCGCGTTTGACACCGCTTCACGAAAAACACCATATCTCCGTCAATTTTGCGAATTTCTTCATCAAATTTGGAGAGAACATTCTTGAAATATACGCCTTTCAGAAAATGTAAAAAAATTCAGATTTGAGACAGTGGTCTCCCCCCTTAAGAGGTTAGCTACCCTCAGCAAGGTCAGAAAAATCGATTTTTGGATTTTATCATTTTCTCAAAGTATATAATCCTGAAAATGTTTTCTGTAAGTTTCAAGACGATTCGATTAAAATTGTGGGAGATATACGACTTAAGGTAGGATTTCCTAGACACGATTCGCCGCGGCGGCGGAGGAGTTGTTGAAAGGGTCTATTCTAACGGTCGGTATATTTGTTTCAGAAAAACCAGATTGTTTATTATTTACCATATCGATGTGGAAGTGACACCGATGGATTCTTTACGTTTTGCCGATGAAAATTATACCAAATATCATTTAAGGGGGAACACCACTGTGAAAGTTGAAAAAATTTCGATTTTTTTTTTCTTCACTTTCTTAATGTTTAACTCTTCAAAAATACTCTCTGAAAATTTCAAGTTGATATTCGAAGAATTGACGAAGATACAGTGCATTTTGTGAGACGCGTCACGATGCCGCGCCGTTCCGAGCGCGCTATGTTAGCGGCAAATAGCGCGCCGACATTTTTCTTACCCACTGTTCCCCCACATTGTTAAAGGTTATAAATTTTGGGTTTTTCCCGTTTTTACGCACGGTACGCTGTTCGTTCGAGAATCGAAGAAATGCAACCGTTGATCGGGCATTCGAGTGACAGTGAACGTCACGAACGGAAGTGTGATTTTTCCCGTGCAAACTTTAAACGCGATTTTCTCGAAACGACATTTTTCTAACTGATCGAATCAATAGCTCTGTCAATTTTTATCCGATCGACTTGAAATTTTGATAGGATCTTTAAAACAAGAGTATCTTCAGTTGTACGTACCGATTTTTTGATCGAAAACATATTTTTTTAAATACGCTCGAAAAACTATCCATTTTTTTGCGGATTTTCGAAACTTTTTCTTCCCAAGCGCACCATTTTTACAAAAACAATTTTTTTTAAAAATCGGTACGTACAACGGAAACTACACTCATACCGATTATATTAAAAAAAAAAAATTGATTTCAGAGTTGCCGTTCCAAAGATATCGTTTCGATAAGCGACCTATGTTTTCTTGTGAGGGATGTAGGAGATTAACTGTATATGGAAATCTATGCATGTTTTTCTATTACTTTTTTTCTTATAGTCTCTTAAGACATTGTACTAAAGATAGGTAATAACAATTTTATAATAAAACTGTAAGTTGTCCCTTAAAAAAATCTTAAAAATGGGCTCATTTTTCCGGCCGTCACAGTGGTGTTCCCCCTTAAGGGGACTAGGCAGTCGAAAAATCGATTTTTTTTTATTGCATTTTCCAAAAGTACTATCCTTTCTGAATAAAATGCCGCTTGGTTTATAGTAAAATTCGCAAAATTGTAGATTTGACAGCTAAAATCGTCAAGCGGCAACCTATAGCGTCGCCTTTGCCCAGAAACTTTAAACGCGTTTTTCTCGAATATTTTCTTCTCTTCGTTTTTACCTTATTGTGAACGAATGGAGGTTCAGATCGACTTGAAAAAATTACAGGATGTGTAAAACATGTGCCATTTCCGACCAAACCTCTGATATGGTCCGTAAAAATTCGAGATTTTCATAAAAAAAATTGAAAAGTCACCGGATTTTAGTAGCGCACAAGCAAGAACGAATTTTTCTCGGAAAAATCGCCGTTTTTCGGCCACCAATCGTATAATTTTGATTTAATTTCTGTTTTTATAGGTTTGGTCGGAAACTGTGAATCCAACAAACAAGAATCACACCTTTAAAATTGAATTACGTCACATTTTAAGACCGATATTAGGGCAAAACGACGGAAAACCGTTAAAATGTTTACCCGTCTGCAGCGCCATTTTTAAAACACATATATATTTCTTACCATTTATTTCTCAATCTGTATGGTAGTAATAAACATTGGGTAAAAGGGTACACCTGGATATGCTTTCATTTCTTTACAAATAAATAAAGGACAGAGTCTCTTTCTCACGAAAAACGACTGCCTAGTCCCCTTAAATCGGACTATTTTTAACGAAGCTAGCGAGAAATTATATAAATGAATTTTTCATCTAATTTCCTTCATTATGCTCCGAATTACGTCGTTCTTGGTGTTAGTTTCATCGGCGAAACATAGAGAATCGAATGGTACCGTTTTCGCAGAGATCTGATGAGAAATGTGGAACTTGGATTTTTTCACTTTTAAAGGTATTCCAAACCCTTCGAGGGTCGAAAGCCATAAAATTCGGCGCGGCATCATGGGAAGTTGACCTCGCCACGTGGTGCCAGCCGGCATCTCTTGGACAGGCGTCGCTCCAGAATCACCCTGTACAATACAGAATGTACATATACAGGGTGTCCGCGGGAAGAGTGAACAGCGCGATTTCTCGTAAAGTATTGGAGGTAAAAATATAAAAAAAAATGGAATGGTTCGAGGGGGCCAACTTATTACCCCGAACGAATTTTTTTTTCGATTATTGTTATAAAAGATACGATGGTCAAGTTCGGTTTCTCAAATGGAACTATTTTTTTTGAAGACCTGAGTTGATAGTGCGTTCCAAGACAAATTCAATAAGCATGAATGTATACACTTTATTTCCACTGGTTTTTGAGATATTGCGCTTGCAAATTTACTGATTTTCACTGCAAGAAAACCCTCTGGAATAGCAAGGACCAAGGGCGGTCTTGCTGGCGTCACGGGTGGCATTGCCCGTTGAAAAAGATAGCTACCTGCCAAAGGTCTCCGCCAGAAATGGCAGGCCCAAAGGCTGGACAATTCTTTTCCGTCAGAAATGCTACTTAGGTAGGTACATCTGCGGTATCGAGAAGCGCATCGTTACTTTTATATCGCACTTGCTTCTACGCTCGGATGTCCGGTTCTTTTGGGAGGGGTGCAAGTTGAATTGGTTAGGTTAGGAGGTGTGAATGTTGCTAGAGAAAATTTCAACCACAGGGAGCAGATTGTATTAGAACCAATCGGATTTGCATCCCTCACAAACGGCTGCTAGAGAGCAAGAGGCCCTCTTCACAGCAATACCTCCTCCCGAATGCCCACATTCTCTCGCACGGATACGTCCACGCATGCTTTTGTTTTGATATCGAATCTCGTGTTTATACTCGGAAGGACCACGCATCGACAGTGGGCTACCCGTTTTTTTCCTTGTGTCTCTCCACGAGGCGTATTGACGGTGGATTGTAAGAGCGTAGATGTCTGGATGTCAGTTATTGAATTCAGGAGACGATAGAAACAATTTATTACAAAACACACAGGTACTATAATTAAAGTAAATCGTATTCCTCTCGGGCAGGAGTCGCCCGACGTTCGTCAAGGAGATGCGACCTGGTACCCCGTGACGAGGACAGACCTTCGCAGTACCTCTACCGATGTTTATGGCTTTTTCCGGAAAAAGGTATGAATCCTGGGCCGAACGTAGCGAATTGAGGTTGAGCCCCCGCAGTCGAGGGTAAAATATCCATTACAGCGTATTAAGAAATTCTTTTCTTCATCGTATCGAGAGGGAAGTGACGCCAATGGATTCCTTATGTTTTTCTGACGAAAATCATACCAAATATCATGCAAATCGGACTACTTGGCACAAGTTGTATTCTCTATGTAAAAGTTGTCCGATTCACACGACATTTGTAATGATTTTCATCAGAAAACTCCAAGGAATCCATCGGCGACACTTCCATATCCATACGATAAAGAATAAAGAATTATTTTATTTCCTAAACAAATACAGAGTAATTCTGGAGGTACGCCCGTCACCACGTGGCGGGGACAACACCCCGCAGTGCCCATCGAATTTTATAGCTTTCGACCATCGAAGGGTTTGGAAGTGAAAAATGCTCAGGATTTCAAATGTTTGCTTCTTTTCTTCGTCGTATCGAGGGGGAAAGTGATGCCAATGGATTCCTGGCGTTCCATCGATTAAAATCATACCAATTTCATGTAAATCGGACTATTTTTAACCAAGTCAAGTCAGCTTTAATTGATATAAATCGATTTTCCATGGAATTTCCTTCATTATGGTCCGAATTACGTCGTTCGTGGTGTCAGTTTCATCGGCGAAACATAAGGAATCGATGGGTGTCGGTTTCATCTGATGTGAAATGCGCAAGTCGAAGATTTCTCACTTCCTAATAGGCACCCGAACCCCTTCGAAGGTCGAAAGCCATAAAAATCGGGTGTGGCACTGCGAAGGACTGTCCTCGCCACGGGGTACCAGGCCGCATCTCCTTGACGTGCGTTTCTCCAGAATTACCCCGTATTTGTTTAGGAAATAAAATAATTCTTTATTCTTTATCGTATGGATATGGAAGTGTCGCCGATTGATTCCTTGGAGTTTTCTGATGAAAATCATTACAAATGTTGTTTGAATCGGACAACTTTTACATAGGGAATACAAATAGCTTGTGTCAAAGTAGTCCGATTTGCATGATATTTGGTATGATTTTCGTCAGAAAAACATAAGGAATCCATTGGCGTCACTTCCCTCTCGTTACGATGAAGAAAAGAATTTCTTAATACGCTGTAATGGATATTTCACCCTCGACTGCGGGGGCTCGACCTCAATTCGCTACGTTCGGCCCAGGATTCATACCTTTTTCCGGAAAAAGCCATAAACATCGGTATAGGTACTGCGAAGGTCTGTCCTCGTCACGGGGTACCAGGTCGCATCTCCTTGACGAACGTCGGGCGACTCCTGCCCGAGAGGCATACGATTTACTTTAATTATAGTACATGTGTGTTTTGTAATAAATTGTTTCTATCGTCTCCTGAATTCAATAACTGGCATCCAGACATCTACGCTCCTACAATCCATCGTCAATACGCCTCGTGGAGAGACACAAGGAAGAAAAGGGGTAGCCCGCTGTTGATGCGTGGTCCTCCCGAGTATAAACACGAGATTCGATATCAAAACAAAAGCATGCGTGGATGTATCCGTGCGAGACAAGGTAGGCATTGGGGAGGAGGTATTGCTGTGAAGAGGGCCTCTAGCTCTCTAGCAGCCGTTTGTGAGGCATGCAAATCCGATTGGTTCTAATACAATCTGCTCCCTATGGTTGAAACTTTGTCTAGCAACTTTCACACCTCCTAACCTAACCAATTCAACTTGCATCCCTCTCAAAAGAACCGGCCATCCGAGCGTAGAAGCAAGTGCGAAATAAAAGTAACGATGCGCTTCTCGATACCGTAGATGTACCTACGTAAGTAGCATTTCTAACGGAAAAGAATTGTCCAGCCTTTGGGCCTGCCATTTCTGGCGTAGACCTTTGGCAGGTAGATATCAGTTTCAACAGGCAATGCCACCCGTGGCGCCAGCAGGACCGTCCCCGGTCCTTGCTATTCCAGCTGGTTTTCCTCCAGGGAAAATGAGTAAATTTGCAAGCGCAATATCTCAAAAACCAGTGGAAATAAAGTGTATACATTGATGCTTATTGAATTTGTCTTTGTATGGAGAACTTGTGAAATATTGCGAGAATAGGAAGGCAATAGAACTTTGATTCACTTTATTTAAATCGTAAGAGAGATGTACTTTATTATCGCGTCGGCCACGGTACAACAAAGAGGCTGCTATCGCCTTCCGGTTTTATTGTTGTCGGGTGTACAAAAACTAGGAGGGCCCGCGGTCCGTCGGTGGGGAAATCGGTGGCTATTCGGCATGTATGTGCCATCCGCCGTTAGCGCGAGTCACTTGGTGACAGAGGTCTGATGACCTGCTCAAACAATACTACTCATTTCGGTTCCCAAAATATTTTTCTTCTATATCACCGACATTCCAAAGCCTCGACTTAAATTTTTTCACAAAATAAAAATTAGTTTTCAAGAAATATATAAAGAAAACATAATCTCATAACTTTTGGATTTCAACTAGTTTCCCTATTTCTTGGGATTCTGTCCCACTGTGGAGATGGATCGCGGCGGTTTCAAGCTTTTGGCCGCCGCGACTAGCCGCCCGCCAGGAGATTCCGCCATAATGGCGGAAAACAGACACTCATCGCATTGTGTTGCGTCTCGAGTAGCCTGGGTAGCTGCCGAGACAGACGCACTGACACAGCGGTTGGAAAACTCACCTAGGAAAACAGTTACACGCTTCTCCATAAGAGCGGTGCTTACGATCCGGCCGCCGCGATCCGCCGCCGCGGCGAATCGTGTCTAGGTAATCCTATCTTTAGAGTGTACGCGCCGCGAAGCGTACCGCCGACCACAGGTAGGCCCGTGCCGCGGTACTGATACTGGTCGACACAGAGGGTGTTATAAACTTTATAGTGGAAATTGCCAGAAATTTTATGGTTGAAATTTCCAGAAACTTTTAGGCTAACGTTGACGAAATTCGGGAAGGCTGCTACCAATATAGCAGTCAACCTCGAGCTGTGTAGTTAAACGTTAGCTTCTGTAATTTTTCTGTAATTTTCTTTATAATTATGGAACGTCAAAAGGATTCCAGAGATTCAAGAAAATCTGATCAAGTTCGGAAATCAAGACCCACAAAGCAGAAGAACGTGTTTAATCCTAAAACGGCGAAATGCGAAGAAAGTGCGCTTAGTACATCTGCAAAAAAATTAAAGTTGCAAACAAAGATTATTGTGTCACCAGACACTAATATTGACTACAGAATTTTGAACTTTGTTACTGTTTTTGCTACAATTTCCAATCTCATGAAGTGCAAACAGTGTAGTGGAAATGTTGAATTCCAAACCGCAAATACATGCCGCCTCGGATTCAAAATTTTAGTTTTATGTGATAAGTGTGTGCCTCAGTACATTCCTTCTTGCTTATTGACATTTTCACGAAGAGCGCATATTGTAAAATGTGTGAAACTTGGCGAAAGAAAACAGACACTGTGAAATATGAAGAGTGGTTCAAATCGCACCGAAAGGAATGTCCCGCAAATCATCAATGATCATCTGGTAAAATGGAGGTAGACGCCATCACCGAAATGTTTCACCGTTCTCAAAAAAATTACGATGTGAAATATGTGAATTATATCGGTGATGGTGATTCCGAAACATATACGGGTACCGTTAAGGAACTAGTTTCTGATCAGTTTAGAGGGCTTCCCGCTTTAATATTTATT
This sequence comes from Andrena chrysosceles, assembly GCA_963855975.1. NCBI lineage: Eukaryota > Metazoa > Arthropoda > Insecta > Hymenoptera > Andrenidae > Andrena > Andrena chrysosceles. Next base: position 38,280,999 of record OY979766.1, on the reverse strand, counting down.
TTTGACCTATTAAAACTTTCTACCATAGATTGTTTTTTATACTAAAAGATGAATTAAGGTTTACACTTTAAGGGGGCCGTCTCACCGGTGCCTTGAATGTGTGCGTACGCTCACACAAGCTAGGAAAAGCGTGTACGAATACGCGATGTAGTAAACAAACCGTTTCAACCAACTTACGTCGCGGAATCGGCATGAAGGAAGCTTTTGCGGGTATGGTTGCCTGCAGAAGACATCCGTGCAGATGGGTCTGGTGCGTTTGAACGCTTATAAACACCGTACGTTGAAATAATAATGAATTTATGACTCGAAAACTGACAGAATGAAGCTTCAAGGCTTCTCCGTAACCGGCGTTGGTGGTATATTCGAGCCACGTAGCACCAGCGTTATACGTATACGCGATGTAGTAAATAAACCGTTTCAACCAACTTACGTCGCGGAATCGGCATGAAGGAAGCTTTTGCGGGTATGGTTGCCTGCAGAAGACATCCGTGCAGATGGGTCTGCTGCGTTTGAACGCTAATAAGCACCGTCCGTTGAAATAATAATGAATTTATGACTCGTGTTTTGAGACAAACTCGAGAAATGACAGAATTATGCTTCAAGGATTCTCCGTCACCAGCGCTGATGATATATTCGCTCCATGTACCATCAGAACCGGTGGAAGTCCAAGCTAGCCGATAAATGTAGGAAATACATAGTTGCCGAGACGTATTGAGAGTCGAATCGCGCTGTTGCCGCATTTCCCCTATTACTATTCTGTCGTCAGAGAAGCTTGAATGAATCACGGCGAAGCGGCTGGAGAACAAAGATGGGCAATGATAATATCTGGAAAAATTAGCATAAATGTTCGGTTCGAGAGGCATACATACGGTGGATTATGTATTGATAAAATGTAAAACGTAATGTTTTTAGTAACATACTGCTGAGATTTTCCAGATTATAATGAGTTGAAACACGGTATAAATCAGTTTATTTCTAGAACGGTACTAGATAATTGACTATAAATGTAACATTGCTAACCTGATTATGCTAAAAATAATCGGATTTATACCAGGTATTTATTTTCATCTGGAAAATCTCAGCAGTATGTTACGGAAGCGTTCATGCCGATACGATAGAAAATGTGAACGTTTTACATTCTATTAATACAAACAAAATAAACTTTATATATATTTTTTTATATAAATATTTATTTATTTAATTATTTAATTATCTGTTGTAAATAATAATTTGTCCCCCGTCCCCCCCCCCCTTCCGCCGCCGTACCATCCTCCACCCCATCCACCTCCGCGCCTTCCTCCCCTGCCACCTCCGCGCCTTCCTCCCCAGCGGTCATCGCCTCTTCTTTTGCACCCCCCGCGGCGATATGTTAGGCGTTTTAGTGCCTTTTTTATCTGGAACAATAACATAATAATTTCATTTTTCATAAAACTACATAATGTTACGATTTTGGTTGGGCATAGTATAGGTTTACTGAACAGCAATGATAACAGAACATGAACATGGGGGGATAACAAGGAAAGTAGAACGGTAACGAATACAATCAGTAATTAGCGTAATAGGATAACGAGACGTCTGCTGGCAATGGCGGCTGACTATCGAATGACAGCTTGACAGGCGATCGTCCCGATCGCCTTCTTCTCGCTGTCTCTTGTCCCGCTCGCGAGCACCAGTGAGCCTTGGATCCCCATCCAAGGGGTGTTCGCAACACTGCTCCCCCCCCTGGAGAAGCGGTCGTCCCGGCCGCTGCAGTCCCTTCATCTCCTGTAGCCGTACCCTGGTCCGGAAGGGTGGAAAGGACGCCGTGTGGCCCCTTCCGTCCGCTGCCTCGGCATTCGCCTTCCCGCCCAGGGGAAAACCACTCCAAAAACCCTGGACAAGGCGTGGGTACGTGGGTCTTCGCGCCTCCGCCCTCCACTTGCGTCTTCAAACTTGCGCACTTCTTTCTTGCGCGGTCTTCCTCTTCTCCGACGGCGCATCTTCTTCGTGGGCAGAGACGGATGAGGCTTCCTGTTCTTTCGGGGGCCGGGGCTCCTCGTTCCTTTAGCCGTCGGGAGGCACGGCGTGTCTCGTGCGACGACTCGGCAGTCCAGGTTCCCTCGAGGCGGTTCCTCCGGGGCTCCAACGGCGAAATCCCGCGACGCTCCGGATCATCCCTAGGCGGTTCCGCTCCGTCCGTCGCCCCTCAGCGGTCCGGCCGGTCCCACGCTGCATCCGGGCTCGCCCTCGACTGCATCCAGATCCTGCGCGTCCCTTCGCTCCTCGAAGTTCCCTTTGCAAAAGGACAGAGAAACATTTTATTTCCTTCCTTTTTGCCGGCATCCGGTGGAGCGGCCGGAACGAGGGACGGAAAGGCGAGGCAAGCACGAAAGCAGGGGGTCACACATATGAGCATTGCTATCGGCCCGCTCCCCGATCAATCCACCCCGATCTGTCCGCCCGTCTTCTCTCTTCTAGCTGCTCCAGTTTTCCAATCCTTGTCTTCTAGATGGCCCCAATCCTCTTCGTGGCATCTGGTGCTGAACCAGGGGGACCGTCCTGTGCGTCCTGCCCGCGCTCCCGTCTTCGCGACATTCCCTCCAGCCGATCCAAGCACCGCTTGTCCGTCTGGTGGTTGGGAATGCCATTTCCCTTCTGCTGTCCACCCATCCTCCTATTCCTTCCTGGGTCCCCCGCGAGAACCTCCATCCCGGCCGTGCCGGGGGCACGTAGGGGAACCTCCAGGGGCTAGCGGGGCGCTTTCACGTATGTCCGCACCCCGCTGCGGACTGCCACGCTATTATGGCACAGTTGGGGAACCCGGGAGCGCGCATCCAGGCTGCGGTGGCGGTCCCCTGACACCTTGTCCCTCGTGGTGGGGGTCTCGCGAACCTGAAACAGACTCAAGAGCGGGGGCTGGGCTACGCAGGCAGCCCAGTCCACCAAATTAGCTTAAACTAATCTTCTTTCTTGAGTCCAGCGTAAGTCCCGCGACGTCTTCACTCCTCTCGCAGTTGTCCCGATTTCTTTTTCCGAACGAGCGCCACTGCTGTTCTCAGACTCTTCATCCTGGGCCTTCACTTATGGGTCGCCGACTCCGTGACGGTATTCGCCCTCGAACTCCCTCCGTCACGACGCGTCGCGGATCTCTCGACGGTATTCGCCCTCGAACTCCCTCCGTCGCAACTTCGTACACAGCTATCCCGCGACGGTATTCGCCCTCGAACTCCCTCCGTCCGGTCTTTGTACTCAGCTATACTGTGACGATATTCGCCCTCGAACTCCCTTCGTCACAGCTCGGCAACTCCGCGCACTCCAGGCGCCTCCACGTTGCAACAGATCCGCACGCCCTCACGGCAGCACTATCCTGGCTCCGAGTGTTGTCGACCGGTGTTCCCCCAAATCGGTCGAGCCCAGGTACCATCGTCTCCGACGGCCTCCCTTCACTCCTTTTCCTGACGCTGTTCCTCTCAATTTCTCAATTCGAAGCAGTTCCTCTGGAGATGTCCGGCCTTTCCACACCGCCAGCAGGTTTTCTCCGTGAAGTCCGTACGATCCTCGAGTGTGTCGCACCTTCGCTTCTTGGCCGGGTACCTTTCAAATGTGTCGGAGGGCTTAGCCTTGCGTTTTTCCGTGTAACGTTCTCGCGATTCGGTTGCGGAGCTGCGAGACATTGCCTCGACGGCCTCGATTTCTAGAGCTCTGGTCACAGCGGCTCTTAAAGATGTAAAACCGCCGAGTCGCAGTTCCCGCTGCATAACCGAGCTCGACAATGCCGTCACGAACTGAGACGCGGCAAGCTTGTCGCGGGTCTCCAACGGGCAGTCCGCGAAAGCGGACTGCGCTAATCGCTCGATTTCACTGGCAAACGATGAGATACTCTCATCTCTCCGCTGCCTATGGCTCTGGAAGAGTACATAGTTCAGGTTTGAAAGATTCTTCGCCCCGTAGCGGAATTCGAGCGCGGAAACCAACTCTGCGAAGCTTTCGCATTGGGCCGCGGAGAGCGTCGTAAGGACGCTCCTCGCTGCACCTCCCAGGGAAGCGATCAAGGCTGTCGCCTTTTTCAGATCGTCCCACCCATTTGCATGCGCGATCGTGTCAAATTGTACTTTGTACTCTTCCCACGAGCTTTTCCCGTCAAACATCGCCGGTTTCATAGCGTATCCCAAACTGAGAACGCGCGGTTCCGACGCTGGGGCAGCGGCGGGCGCACCGACGGGTACGGGGACATGTGCCGGGGAAACACTATTCACAACGCTATTAACAACACTATTTACAACAGGCACATACTCCCCACCCGGAGGGACCGTGCCGCCCCCAACCGAACTATGGCCGTACTGTAACAAAGCGGTTACGACCTGTATTCGCTCCTCCATGTTCGTCAAGCGCGCCTCAAGAGCCGCTTGCGTCCGTCGGTCGGCGGCTTCCTTTTCCTCCCTGCGACGGTCTTCCCGCTGCCACCGGGCCTCGTTGTCCCTCCGCAGTTCCCGTAACTGTCCCGCGATGCCTAGTTGGAGGCTGGTAAACAGCTCCTGCAGGGAGGGGTCGCCCATCGCTCCGGAGGGAAGTTCCGCAGGGATCGCGGAAACCGCGGAAGCGCGAGTGGGCATGCCGCTCCGGGCGGGCATCCCACTTCTGACACCAATGTTACGATTTTGGTTGGGCATAGTATAGGTTTACTGAACAGCAATGATAACAGAACATGAACATGGGGGGATAACAAGGAAAGTAGAACGGTAACGAATACAATCAGTAATTAGCGTAATAGGATAACGAGACGTCTGCTGGCAATGGCGGCTGACTATCGAATGACAGCTTGACAGGCGATCGTCCCGATCGCCTTCTTCTCGCTGTCTCTTGTCCCGCTCGCGAGCACCAGTGAGCCTTGGATCCCCATCCAAGGGGTGTTCGCAACAATAACATAAAAAATATCGGACACAAACGAAATAATATTCACACCAGAGTTGGGCAAAATGTAATCTAATTACAAATTACGATAAAAATGTAATTGCGTAATTGATTACACATTATTTTCCGTAATATTTAGGTAGTTGACCACAATTGGGTGAAGCCACCAGTAGTCGACCATGTATCAGTAGTCGACCGCTTTCAGAAAAACATGAAAAATAAGGTTTTTAGAAGTAACGATCTTTTGAACAAAGTGCAGTTCTCTAACTGCACTCTATCTACACTCTGTTCAAAAGATTGTCACTTCTAAAAACCTTTTTTTCATGTTTTTCTGAAACTGGTCGACTACTGATACATGGTCGACAACTGGTGGCTTCACCCATAGCTTGTGTACTTGTGTAATTGATTACACATTACTTTCTGTAATCGTTAATTTATGTAGTTGACAAAATGTTATGTGTTGAAAATAATGTGTAATCAATTACACAAGTACAGTATTTCCTCCCTGGGAGCCCAGTTTGGTGTACACGATACGGACTTTTCGCTATCCCCACCACTTCCGTCTCATTCTTGTCCGGCGAAGGCGAGAGCGAGATGGAACGAGAGCGAGCGAGCGCCACTGAAAGCGAGAGAGGACGGTACGAGGCAGCGACGTCGCGCACGTCCGCCGCGCACGCAAAGCGTTCCATCTCGCTCGCTCCTTCGGCCAGAAAGAAGCGAGAAACGAACACTCGGAATTAGGGCTCTGTTCACGATACGGGCTCAACGCCGGTCCGGACCAGTGACCTCTCACGGAGGAAATACTGAACATTTTGCCCAACTCTGATTCACACATATGCTATCACAGTCACATAAACCACATTCCACATAATTACTTTTTTAATTCTGCCCTCATGGCTTGGTCCTCCCTCCTGGGCCGGGATTTCCGCCTGTGGCGGATTTTCCTGCAAGGCCGGATTTTCGCCCCCCGGCTCCACCGCTTCATCAAGCGCTTGTTTAATCTGGAAATGAAATAATGAATGTATTATTTTGTGACAAATAGTACAATTGTATGAACATACAGGGTAATTCCCCCGCTAGGGTCCTCAAAGACAATGCCGCCAATAAGCCGTGCCTCACTGAATTTCGTGGAATTGACGAATTCCACGTTCTGCATTTCTCATCAGATCTTTGCGAAAAAGCCATCAACCGATGACGTGCCGATAAAAATGGCCCCAAGCTAACTTCGATAAAAAAAAGTCCGATTTACACGACATTTGACATGATTTTGAATTTTTTAACATTCCGTAGTGAATCTCGTCTCGAACGTCGAAATTCGCGAAACTCAGCGAGACGCGGCTTATTGGCGACAACGCCGACACTAGCCAGAAAATCACTCTGTATAACAGTATATAATATAATACTTACATTATTCATATTCTCCATCCTTATCATGTACGTCCACGTTGATGGCGTTCTTTGCCGGGACTGACTCTCTACGCAACGGACTGTTTGCGCCGTTGGCCTGTTTTGTAGAGCGTCATTTGTTTCTAAACGCGGCCCGGACGAATCTTTGAATTCACGTTCACGGTTCGCGATTACGGTTTTTTGCAACGGGCAGAAGGATTTTGACTTGTGTTGCGTTGTGTTGTATTGTGTTTGTGTTGTGTTTGTTGGTTTAGTGTATGTGAATATGCAGGACGTGCCGGAAGATATGGACAATAATTCTTCGTTTCGTTCGCGATATTTACGTCCGTACGCAAAGCGATTATCGAAACGGAAAGTACATCGCCAAAAGAGAAGGACGTCAGCCCTTCAGAAGAAACAAGAAAGCGCAAAAACGGCAGACGACACTGCCGTAGGACAACATCTAGAAGAAGTGGCCGAGGAACGTATGGTAGAGGAACCATCCACTTCCGATGGAAATCATACGCAACAAGAGATAATGTATGCGCCATCCGATGAAGATACTGATACGGCTGAAGAAGCGCTGGAAGAATTTGTAACGTACCGCTACGAACCGCCATACATTTTTCCTAATTTAACCATTGTTTTAGTTATACCTAAGTTGTAACACGCGAAACACGTGCAAGCGACATCCCATGCGGCGGGAAAAACATTGAACTCAAGTGACGCGTAACGCATGCGCATAACCGCATATTCAAACAGTAGACTCAGTGCCGCGAGTGAAGCGCGCACGCATGCGCACGCCGTACGGTAAACCGGACGCCGAATTTACCGAGCATAGTGAGCAAGTGGCGCGAACCGGATGTTAATTATGATTGGTGCGCGAGATCGCACAGCCAGTGATTGGTGCGGGCTACGTACCACAGATTGGTATAAATACAGGGCTGCCAGCAGCAGAAAGGCAGACATGGTTCTGCCACCGAACCTAGAACACATAGGTCGCTTTAACTAGCCCCTTCTGTTTCGAAAAGTCTAAAGGAAGTTTATCTTAAATCTTCTTCCAAACTTCCTTTCGAGGTCGCTTTAACTAGCTCCTCTCACCACCTTTACGAGGTCGCTTTAACTAGCCCCTCTCACCTTCCATCCGAGGTCGCTTTTACTAGCCCCTTGGATATCTCACTCCTCCCAAGCGTGGGCCAGCTGATAGGCACCAGAAGCCACTATCAAATCGAAGGAAGGAAGCTACTAATTCAACTTCCATCTGGGGACGCCCTAACCGGCTACCTGGCTACCATCTGAGATCGCTTTCACTAGCACTCAGCTACCATCCTAGAAAGCGTGGGCAAGCTTATAGGCAACTGGAAGCTACTCCAAATCCGAGAGAAGGAACCCTCTCCAGTTCTCAAACTCTAACATATTAGACCGATCACGGATCACTTTCTGTATTATACATCGATTTAGCGTCGAGACTTTACGTTCAATTAGCGATTTAGTATCGTTACATTATATTACCTTTAAATATCAATTAACTATTAGTTCTAGACATTCTATATCAACAACTAGAACGATTCTTGTGTTCTGTTTTACCGAGCGAAACAACAATTCTATTTTCTTTATTACCGACTTAGCGTCGTAACCAAAAACCGAATTATATTCATCGTTACCGACTTAGCGTCAATCAATCACCGACCGATACGTCGTTACGTATTAACATTAGTTCTATTAATTAATTATAATAATCCACACGACTGAGCGTCGTACTATATGTTCAATTTCGACCTAGAGTCGCTAACATTTATTCTTGAATAAACCATTGTTATTTTCACGTTAAAAGAAGGACTCTCGTATCTTGAAATTCATTTCTTAATCGCACGCCACCCGAACCAATCCCACAAATTCACAGGTAAACCGCTCTACTTGTGAATCTCCTGTAAAGAACGGCAACGTCTCGTTTGAGAACGTTACAGGTAGTTAATTTTGGTGGCAGCGGTGGGATATAATTTGCTTGAAACCGCGATCGCGTGGCAAAGGAGATCAACACTCCTAGCGAAGAACAAGACTCCTTCTTTCTTACTAAGTCAGGCGCGTAAAACAAAAGCAAAATCATGAATACTACAGGGCCAAATACCCCTCAGGTAGACGCAGTTATAGAAGAATTGCAACGTTTGCAATTGAGTCAGGAAAACGGGCGTCAACCAAATATTAGAATTCGCGATGCCGCGGACACGGTTCCAGCCTTCGACGGGCGGAACATTACAATACATCAATTCACAAAATGCTGTAGGAACGCGAAAAGTATGATCGCGCCAAACGCCGAATACGGTTTAGTACAGCTAATCAAATGTAAACTATCCGGACAAGCCTCTCGAGTCATACTTAACGGCGATTATAACACAATCGAAGAGGTAATTAGAGTCCTCAGCTCACGTTTCGCTCCACTACATTCTTCAATCCAGTTATATGGAGAAATGTCGAAAATTGCTCAGTTACCAAATGAAGCCACTGTAGATTATAGCAGTCGAGTCTCCGGGATCCTCCTACAATTAAGATACTGTAATGAAATAGAGGTTCCCTTACACGTCGCGCAATACAATCAATCCGCGGAAACAAATTCCATTAAAGCTTTCTTAACGGGGTTAAAACCTGAAATCTACGCACGAATGCGAACCGTCGAATTCGCTGACCTCGATACCGCCATTAGCACCGCTATCAAAGCCGAGGCAGAGTGTCAGGAAAACATAATGAGGAATAAATTCGCAGAAGGACTATCGCACTCCGCGCAGTGCAGTAATTGTTTCGGGTACGGGCACTCAGCTACGGAGTGTAGCAGTAAATTCCCGGCAGGGCAAATAGCACAAATTAGTTGGCGATCTAAATATTGCATTGTCGGAAAGTAGGACACACGGTTCAGGAATGCCGGAACATAAACACCGCGCCCCAGTCAACACATAATAATCCTGGGTCAAGGCCGGCGTCATACAATACCGGGTCACAAACAATGCCGCGCCAAACTCAATCAATAGAATGCAAATACTGTAAAAACAAGGGACACACAATTCAGGAATGTCGAAAGAAAATGTATAACGACAAACGAAGATCCGCAGACACAACCAAACCCGAACACCAAACGCCAAACCCCACCCAAAATCCTGTACGCAATCAAACCGTGTTAAGATTTCGATTATCCGAAACATGGAGAGCCCCTAGTTTAGCTTTATCGAGTCCAGAATTAAAACCAGATAAGGTAATAATGATGATAGATACCGGAGCAGATCTAAGCGTAATCAAAGAAGAAGCCGTTTCTCCAGGCACTCCAATTTTCTCTGACGTAACCTACGAATTAACAGGAATTACTGAAGGTTGTCTATCCACAATAGGATATATTAAAACTAAAATATTAGATACAGTAGCAGAAATTCACGTAGTAAAAACTTTACCTACTGCTCAGGACGGAATTTTAGGATCAGATTTTTTCCACGGCAGCGGAGCTGTTATAGATTATTCAAGGAAAGGGATTACGATAGGAAACGAATTACTCCCGTTTAAAAACGTAGAAATAAAAATTCCTGCCCGAATGAGATATCAAATTCCAATCAAAATTCTAAACCAAGGTCTAAAAACGGGATACATACCGAAATTAAACGTACACCCCAAAATCTTAATGGGTAATGCTGTAGTCACTAACGACGATGCAATAGGATACCTATACGCAATTAACACCTCTTCCAAGGAAATAAAAATAGAGATACCCTCGATAGAAATAAAACCATATGAAGAAATAAAATTCGAAGGAGAAATTGCATCACCAGACCATGTTAAACAAGTACTCGAACTACTTCGTCTTAACCATCTAAACCAAGAGGAAAGAGCAAACATAGTAAAATTAATCGAACAATACGCAGATAGATTCCACCTCCCCGGTAGCAAACTAGAAGCAATAAACGCAGTGTCTCACAGAATAATTACCGAAAACGAGGCACCCGTAAATGTAAAACAATATAGATATCCCCAAGTTCACAAGGAGGAAATTAATAAACAAATAAATGAACTCATACAGAACAAAATAATCTCACATTCAACCTCTCCGTATAACTCACCATTGTTCATAGTAACCAAGAAACGGGATAGTCAAGGGAACATACGTTGGAGAATAGTAATAGATTTTCGTCGACTAAATGAAAAAACTATAGGCGACGCGGACCCCTTACCTAATATAGTGGAAATATTAGATCAACTAGGCAGTGCAAAATATTTCTCAATATTCGATCTAGCCTCGGGATTCCATCAGATACCGATACATCCGGAAGATAAGCATAAAACCGCCTTTTCAACACCCTATGGACATTACGAATTTAATCGAATGCCATTTGGTCTCAAGAACGCTCCAGCTACATTTCAAAGATTAATGGACCAAGTTCTCATCGGATTACAAGGAATAGAATTATTCGTGTACCTAGACGACATAGTAATCTATGCTAGTTCACTGCATAAACACACTACTAAATTCATAAGATTAATGAATCGGCTACGGGAAGCCAACCTATCTCTGCAACCAGACAAATGCGAATTTCTAAAAAGAGAAGTATGTTATTTAGGACATATCATTAGTGAGGAAGGAGTTAGGCCCGACCCAAAGAAACTAGAAGCAGTTAAACAGTTCCCACAACCCAAAACTCAGAAGAATATAAGACAATTTTTAGGACTAGCCGGATACTACCGGAGATTTATAAAGAATTTTTCTAAAATAGCAAAACCATTATCTGACCTAACTAGAAAGGATAACAGATTCGAATGGACAATCAAACAACAAATAGCTTTTGAAACATTACGGGACGCTCTATGTGAGGAACCAATATTACAATATCCAGACTTCAATAAACAATTTATCATTACCACAGACGCCTCTGGTTACGCAGTAGGCGCAGTTCTAAGTCAAGGAGAAATCGGGAAGGACCTTCCAATAGCATACGCCTCAAGAATATTAAATGATGCAGAAACGCGATATGCTCCAACAGAACGCGAACTACTTGCTCTAATATACGCCGTACAACATTTCCGTTCATACGTATACGGGAAGCGTTTTACCCTAGTGATGGACCATAAACCACTAGAATGGCTACATACGCTAGATAATACTACCTCCAGGCTCATGCGCTGGAAAATAAAATTAGCAGAATACGATTACAAGATCATATACAAGCCCGGGAGATACAATACTAACGCAGACGCCCTCTCGCGGAATCCAGTAACTTTACTCCCGCTACAAGTGGAAGGGAAACGATCGCGCTCCCAAACCGCCACGAGTCCGGGATCCCCAAATCCAAGCCCCACAAAACAACCTAAGGGAGATGGATCATCCTCCTCATCATCATCCGATTTCAATCCAGATCAAATACAAATGAGAAGAAAATTAAAAAGAAAACATAAAACCACAACTACCACATCATCATCAAACAGACCGGCGGAAAAGAAAAGGGGAATCGCACCAAGAGGGGATTCAGAAGAAATGGAAGTATCCACCGATAGCTTCGAAGCGACCAAAAATATTGAGGTATCAGTAGAGGTTCACCCCTCCCCTGGACAAATCGGTCTTCCACCATCAAACCCCAGACCAACCACCCTTAACCGTCCTCACAGCCCACAACGAATGGAAATAGAAACATTAGATCAAATTATGGAAATAAGCAATGCAGAAATCCCAAAAAGTCATACTTACAGAGAGCCACCCAAAATAGACTCTAGCAATAGTAGCAGCAGCAAGAAAAATAGCCCACCAATAAGAGGTAGAAAATATTGTACAAGAGATTCCAGCGAAACACTATCAGGACCAATATCCCCAATTACAATAAGAAAAGATCCACAAAATAATTTTAAAACATCCACGGGACCACCCCGACAGCAAATACAATCACGTCAACAGAGACCACCCCAGCAACAAAAATCACCACCACAACGAGCACTACCAAGAATAGTGAACCAAGAAATATATCAGAGTAGAGTCAAAGAAATTGCAGACCATTTATGGATGAGAAGGGAAACTGCAGGAATATTTATCACTACACATGGGAAACCAGTGGGCAAGGAAAGTATGAAATTTATGAGTAAAGAACAAATTAAAATTACCTTACCCCTGCCACTCCAGGCAGGAAGTATAATAGAAATTCCCAAACTAGAACGAACCATCTTAGGTATGGTAATGCCAGATCCTCCAAACGAAGAAGCCTATCATACCATAATTAGACACATGTATAATAAATTAACACAAAATAACATTAACAAAATCTCACTACCCAAAACAGAAATTAATATATCTTGGGAAAAATTAAAACAAATGATCACCCTAAGGTTCCTACAAACAAATATCAGCATCACAATCTGCAATGGCACTGTACAGCTGCCATCAGAACAAGATCGTCCAATAATAATTAGAGAAAACCATGAGTCACCAGTAGGAGGACATAAAGGGGTAACCAAAACCTATAACAGAATTAGAAATCTGTACCATTGGCCAAACATGAAAAAGGATGTAAGGCAACACATTAAAACATGCATAAGTTGTCAAAAGAAGAAACTAGTACGAGCTGAAACAAAAGAACCTATGATAATAACAGATACGCCACTAGACGCCTTTGACAAAATATCCATGGATATTGTAGGACCATTGCCACCTACAAGGTCAGGAAAAACATATATACTTACCATACAGGACAATCTAACCAAATTTTCATTAGCAATACCACTAGTCTCATTCACAAGCGAAGAAATAGCCCAGGCATTCACCACACACTTCATATGCCAATACGGATGCCCAAAAGCCATTCTCACAGATCAAGGATCTTCATTCATCAGTTCTCTCATGCGAAACTTTGCAAAGGCTTTCAATATCAAGCAGTATAAAACCTCAGCATTCCATCCACAGTCAAACGGTTCCCTGGAAAGAAGCCATCACGTATTAGTTGAATACTTAAAACATTACATAACCAAAGAAAAACAATGGGATCAGTGGCTACCACAGGCAATGTTCTCTTATAACACTAGTATACATGAAGGCACCAAATACACTCCCTACGAATTAGTATATGGGAAAAAGGCCAGACAACCATCAAGTCTAATGCCAAATGATTCATTAACTACATATCCAGACTTCGTGGAGAGGTTAGTAACAAAGTTGCTCAACATTCGCGAACTAGGACGCCAAAATTTAGAAAACTCAAAATATCGTCAAAAACACTACTACGACCGAAATGTATCCTCCGTTAATTACCACAAGGGAGAACAAGTACTGGTTTTAAAACCAAAAAGAGATAAATTTAGCGACGAATACGAGGGGCCCTACACAATCATCGAAATCTTGAAAAACAACAATGTAAAGATAGCTGTGAGCCCCCGTCGAACTAAGGTTGTCCACAAGGACAGAATAAAAAAGGCCTATACGCCACCAGACTGCGCCACTCCTAGGGATATTACGGCAAACCATTAACAACTTCACAGCGCCCAATTTAAAAGTAGTGGGGATTACGCAAAAGGGCTCATTCAGAAAAGTGACACCCTCGTGAAAAGCACGCAAAAAAAATTATAGTAAAGATAAAGAAAGGAAGTGGAAGCAGAGAGAAAAGAATCAAGCAGACTGCAAACGAAATTAAGGTAGGAACAGCATAAAGCATATATTAATAGAAAGAATAAATCATAATAAAAAAAAAAAAAATTCAAGTAATTAAAATAACACGTGGCGTATCCATACAGGCAATGTCAATCAGATCGTCTGAAGAGAAATGGATGAACCGCCCTCGAGAAAACGAAGAGGACCCATATCTAGTTCTTCTCGACATGATTTGCTTAAAGCCTAAATGGGCAGGGTACAGAACAGATTTAAGTGATCTATATCGGCGCAAGATCTGCTATCCCTGTTATAGAAATCTCCGAGCGGAGGACACACGTTATTATACCCCTGCAAGCCAGCACCTACTCACCCTACGTAGGCATCTAATAAATTTTAAATACTGTCTAATTTGTACAAGAGAAATTTTTAAATGGGGAGTGGCAGCCCAATGCGCGGATTGCATTGACACATTTTTCGCTATGAGCTCCGGAAACAAAGAGGCGTTAGAATTAGGGGTAGCCCTAAATGTATTGGCAAGAGACGAACGGCAGGCTCAACAATAAATAAACATTTATATTTTTTTTTCCATTACAAATACGTGTAAAAGTTCAATTACCTTTCCAAATAAATCCAATCATATCCTGTTACATATTCGCGACATTCCTGAATACCCCTTAGCAACAACGTATAAGAAGGATAGCTATAGACCGAGGTCAACGAAGCCGGGGCGTGATGTAAACAAACCGCACACTCCTGAAATATAGAAAAACGGAGTCACATAGTAAATAGAATAAGACAGAAGCATTGCAAGAAATCCTATACCCTAATAGAGTCGTGTAATAAACAGAGAAAGACACCAAATTTTAGGGGAACATATAGTCAATAAGGGGATAGAATTCAAGTCATAATACGACGTAAGGAGAACTGTATATATTTAAGGGACATCATACAGCTAGGTTTCATTCGGTCTCAAGTGAGGGAAACAAATTAATCGATAGCGTTATAATGCCAAACCGATCGGGAGAAAAATTAAAAAATTTTTAGAGTACTATCAAGTTCAAAGCCGTCAGTACTAACACCGCCACCGTGGAAAGTGCATAAAATAACTATGCCAGAAGTAGACTGGCGACCTTATACAAGGCTTTTACATTCCTATCCGCGACAACGTGCATGGAAATATATATTCCTATTCGGGACAGAAAACGTACCCCCAACGAAGGGAATGGCGGCCAATGTCAATAAAGACGCAGAAACATTTAAACATATAGAAGAAGAAATCGAGCGCCAGACTTCTTCTCGCGAACCGATAGTCCGCGTAGTGAAACCTAAAGCTACATCTCTCGGGACGAGAGAAAAACCGGGCGGCGAGATGTAACGTACCGCTACGAACCGCCATACATTTTTCCTAATTTAACCATTGTTTTAGTTATACCTAAGTTGTAACACGCGAAACACGTGCAAGCGACATCCCATGCGGCGGGAAAAACATTGAACTCAAGTGACGCGTAACGCATGCGCATAACCGCATATTCAAACAGTAGACTCAGTGCCGCGAGTGAAGCGCGCACGCATGCGCACGCCGTACGGTAAACCGGACGCCGAATTTACCGAGCATAGTGAGCAAGTGGCGCGAACCGGATGTTAATTTTGATTGGTGCGCGAGATCGCACAGCCAGTGATTGGTGCGGGCTACGTACCACAGATTGGTATAAATACAGGGCTGCCAGCAGCAGAAAGGCAGACATGGTTCTGCCACCGAACCTAGAACACATAGGTCGCTTTAACTAGCCCCTTCTGTTTCGAAAAGTCTAAAGGAAGTTTATCTTAAATCTTCTTCCAAACTTCCTTTCGAGGTCGCTTTAACTAGCTCCTCTCACCACCTTTACGAGGTCGCTTTAACTAGCCCCTCTCACCTTCCATCCGAGGTCGCTTTTACTAGCCCCTTGGATATCTCACTCCTCCCAAGCGTGGGCCAGCTGATAGGCACCAGAAGCCACTATCAAATCGAAGGAACTAATTCAACTTCCATCTGGGGACGCCCTAACCGGCTACCTGGCTACCATCTGAGATCGCTTTCACTAGCACTCAGCTACCATCCTAGAAAGCGTGGGCAAGCTTATAGGCAACTGGAAGCTACTCCAAATCCGAGAGAAGGAACCCTCTCCAGTTCTCAAACTCTAACATATTAGACCGATCACGGATCACTTTCTGTATTATACATCGATTTAGCGTCGAGACTTTACGTTCGATTAGCGATTTAGTATCGTTACATTATATTACCTTTAAATATCAATTAACCATTAGTTCTAGACATTCTATATCAACAACTAGAACGATTCTTGTGTTCTGTTTTACCGAGCGAAACAACAATTCTATTTTCTTTATTACCGACTTAGCGTCGTAACCAAAAACCGAATTATATTCATCGTTACCGACTTAGCGTCAATCAATCACCGACCGATACGTCGTTACGTATTAACATTAGTTCTATTAATTAATTATAATAATCCACACGACTGAGCGTCGTACTATATGTTCAATTTCGACCTAGAGTCGCTAACATTTATTCTTGAATAAACCATTGTTATTTTCACGTTAAAAGAAGGATTCACGTATCTTGAAATTCATTTCTTAATCGCACGCCACCCGAACCAATCCCACAAATTCACAGGTAAACCGCTCTACTTGTGAATCTCCTGTAAAGAACGGCAACGTCTCGTTCGAGAACGTTACAAATTGGAAAACAAATTATCAGAAGGCACGGATGTAGGAAGTAACGAAGAAGAAAACTTCGTTCTAGAAAAAGTTGCGAAGAACAAGCCACAAGAAGAATCCCTTCCTCTAAATAGCAACGATATAATGAATTTCCAAAATGTGCTTGTTCAATTGCAGGAAATAGGCAAGCATGCAAAACATAGGGAAGAATGTGGCATTGAACACCTACGAATAACTGGTGTGAAACGGCGTGGCTTCAAGAGCACCTTCAGCGTAATGTGCACTTTATGCCATTACAAAGCTGAAATCCACAATCAATCGGACGAAGCCGAAGAAGTGGATACGAATCAGGGCGCCGTTAATGCAACAATTTTATGTGGAGGCAGCTATGCCCAATTGGAACACACTTTTGCAGGAGTGAACATACGTTGCATGTCGAAGAGAGACTTCGTAAAGAATCAAGATGAATTCGTCAAGTCCGCAATTGCCGCTGCAGAAGAAGAGATGCTAGCAGCGGCTGAAGAAGAAAAACGTTTGGCGATTGAAAGAGGCGACATTCTTCCCGAATCGGGAATCCCCCATATCTGCGTGGTGGCCGACGGAAGCTGGATGAAGAGATCCTACCGCAGTGGATCTTACGATTCTGCGTCTGGAGTCGGCGTGATAGTTGGCTATCACACGAAAAAAGTTTTATTTTACGGAGTTCGAAATAAAGTTTGCAGAATTTGTCGGATTGCTGCGAAAAAGGAGAAAGAACCCCGAAAGCACACATGCTTCAAAAACTGGAACACACCTCGAGCATCGACTGCTATGGAAAGCGATGCTATAGTAGAAGGATTCAATACTAGCGTAGAAAAGCGTGGGCTCGTTTATTCTACCCTGATTGCTGATGGGGATAGCAGCGTGTATAAGAAGATTATTGATGCGGACCCATATAAGAGACAGATACGTGTAAAAAAAATTGAATGCACGAATCATTTGTTGCGAAACTTTTGCACAAAAATGAAGGCGATTGTAAAGAAGACTACACCTGGACCATTGAGGCAAACTGTGGAAAGTAGTATTCGCCGGATACGCACGGATATCGTAAAAGCCGTAAAGTTTAGATACAATGAGAATGTATCAATCGACGAGAAAACGAAGAATTTGTATGGCGACATACAGAATGTTCCAAGCCACGTGTTTGGTGAACACGCAGAGTGTGCAAGACTAGAATATTTCTGCGATGGAAAGAATAAAGAGAATGAAAGAAACATTGTTCCAAAATTGGTGAAAATTGGAGTGTACCAGGAAGTAAAAGAAATACTTCGTCCACTGTTAGCTCATGCGGAGAGCTTACTGTATAATACTACAAATAACGCTGTGGAAAGTTTGAACGGACTAATTGCTAAGTACACTGGCGGAAAAAGATTAAATTTCGCCGAAAGAGAATCGTATACAGGGAGATGTGCTGCTGCTGTCGTGCAGTACAACTCGAACCAAGTGCACTCGCGATTGAATGCGATAATGAAGAAGAAAACGCCCGAATCTGTACGCCAAATGGAAGAAAAAAAGAAGAAGGGAAAGAGAAATGAAAAACAGAAGGGAACTAAGGCTGCGCGATATGTTCGCAAGCACTTGCCCTCGCAAAAAGATTCCGATTATGGACAAAATGCACAGAAGCCAGACATGACATCTAAAATTTATGAACTGGAGCGGGAGAAGCATATGCAAATGCTCAATGAGTGGCAAGAGAAAAGACATGCTATTGAAGAGGAAACCATCGGACAAGCGAAAAACCGCAGATGGTTGCAGTATAGGTCGAAATTATTGACAGCATCCAATTTTGGACAAGTGTGCCGTCGTCGACCTGACACGCTATGCGCAAACGCAGTGAAGTCATTTGTGTATCCGAAGATAATTAGTGCACCCGCAGTGGAATACGGGAAAGAATGTGAGAAAATTGCTCGCGAAGAATTGAAGAAGCAATACACAGATATTGCGGAATGTGGAATTTTCATCGACAGCTGCATCCCTTTCTTAGGAGCTTCACCGGATGGAATCATCGGTGAAGAGGGTATTTTGGAAATTAAATGCCCCAAATCAGCGGAGAACTTTACGCCGGAAGAAGCTATGGAAAAAATACCCGCTGTCCGGCGCATGTTCACACGTAAAACAGGTATTTCAACGAGCAAAACGCATCACTATTATTATCAAGTACAAGGCCAGTTACACATTACTGACCGAAAGTACTGTATATTTTGCATTTGGACCCCGAAGGGTCTAAAATCTATAAAAGTAGAGAGAGATGATGCGTTTTGGGAAATAGAAATGGAACCAAAACTGGTTAAATTTTATTTAGAATGTATGCTACCGGAATTAATAGATAGTCGACACAACAGATGCATGCCTATTCGGGAGCCTCAATTTATACTAGAGGAAAGAGCGAAAGAAAAACCGAAGAGCTTGCAAAAGCGAAAAAGGTCTGCCGCCGGAAATAGTGATACTATTTTACCGGACGCGTGTCGCACCGCGCTTTGAAGCGCGGTACCACTGACTCTGTCAGTGGTCACAAGTGCCAGCAATGGCACTTGTACTCGCGGATCATACGATCACGCGAGTCGATCCACGCCAGCGCAATTTTACCAAGAAAGTGGAAAAGGAAATATATTTTACCGGACGCGTATGGCACCGCGCTGTGAAGCGCGGTACCACTGCCTCTGTCAGTGGTCACAAGTGCCAGCAATGGCACTTGTACTCGCGGATCATACGATCACGCGAGTCGATCCACGCCAGCGCAATTTTACCAAGAAAGTGGAAAAGGAAATAATAAATTTAATTCACTCTTTAATTTTTTGGACACATTTCTAAGTTCACAGGAGCAGACAGACAGGAGACAGAAGAAAAATAGAAGAAATGATAAGGATGTTGAGTCCGGTTCGGTCAAAGTGCGCCAGGCTAATACATACGGGCGTCGCAGGTATGCATAATGGGCGAGGAATTATTGAACCAAACTTTTACTTTTATACTAAACTTATCGAAATGTCTGGGATCATTTCTTACAGGTGGACTTTTTAAAAAATTACCTAGAGCACGGAATACTCATGTAGTATGAAAATACCATTTCGGCTTTCTGCATGGTGGGCCTTCGTTTTCGAGATATTTTGATTTATAGTTTTTAACGTAAGGAGTAATAAAGATATATATCATCTGCAGTAACCTTTATCCAAGAAGGTTTCGTGGCCACAACGGTACCCCGTCAGATTGTCATACGAGCGGTCCGGGATCAAGTCCCCTGCAACCCATAACTTTTTTTTTCAAGTTTTTCCCGTGGAAATATATATACATAACGTAAGGGTGGACTTATACCTGCTAATTTTCGCAGTACAAAAATTTGAAAGCACCGGTGAAAGAGATGATTAGAATAATATGTTATGTTATAAATGCATTTTCAACGTAAAAATTTGCGTAGAGTAATACGCAACGCACTATATAATACGTAATATTCACAAAATATATTTCCACGGGAAAAATAACTAAACATAAATATTGCACAGAATGACAGCAGATAATAAGAATTGCGAAGTTTAGAAGGGATATTGATACGCAAATTAGTATTATTTCATAAATTATTAAAATAAACTATCAAATTAAAGAGACTTTATCTTTATTTGTCGAGCCGAGCGACATTGTATCGCTCACCCGCCTAACCTGTCGCCTGGAGTTGCTCGGCGATGTATCATCGATTATGCACAAACAGAATTTCTTTATTTTTCATCGTACCAATATAAAAGTGTTTCTGCCGATATTGACAGAAAATAATTTAAATCGGACTACTTTGAACGAAACAGGCTTTCAATTCTGCAAATAAATTTTATATGTAATATTGTAATGACAGTTCAAATTGTGTCAGGTTTGATATCTTTCCATCTTTCCTTTTTACAATCCCGGACCTCTCTATCTTTCATTGTTGCTACGTTCAGTGAGGCTCTGCCGCTAGACGCAGCTCTCGTGCTGCATTCCTTGAAGACTTCTCGATAAAAAGAGAGACCTCTGTGGCAACAGCGCGGCAGAGGCAGAGAGAACAGTACATGTGGCAACTATGCGTCAAAAATTAGTCTACACAGAGTAACTGGAGATGTCACCTATGTACAAACTCTTTTTATCGATCGTAGTAGTTTCAATAGGGTCCGTTTGTTTACTGGGGACGCTTCGATCGATTCGGATCATAACAAAAATGAGACGGCCCCCTTAAGGAAAAATTTTAAAATGTTGAAAATAAGTATAATTTAATTATTTCTAAGGGACGGAAGAATAAGATGACTAGGAACTAGTTTTTGATCATCTGAAAATACATGGGAACTAATTTTTTATCAGGTCAGGAACTAGTTTTTGATCATCTAAAATACATTGGAACTAATTTCTTATCAGGTAACGAACTAATATTTGCTCAGATACTAATACTAATTAAAAAGAAAGTACCAAATAAACTTATTTTTAGTATTAAACCATCTAAATTTAATTTTTTTTATAATTTTATAATGTCCTAACCTAAATTTTATTCAGGTGATCAAAAACTGGTTCCATAAGAAAAAAATGGAACTAAATAATGATCACTGACTTTTAAAGCAAAATGATACATATAATACTAAAATTCTTTCGCTACATTGTAAAGTAAACTATTGTAAGCAAAATGTATGAAAATAACCTTTAATACCGCAATAACCAGTAAAGAAATCGACTGTGGCGTCGATAGTGATCTCTTAGTTCGAACAGTAAGAGATGGCGTTCAACAGAGGCTTCTTTCAAGTGAGCTACCTTACACATTTATTTTCACAAAAACAAACAATACTAACTGCTTTCACAGACAACACGTATATTTTTTAATTATCAATTTTTATGTTAGTAATTATTTCAAACAATTATTTAATGACATAAACTGAAAAGAACGATTTATTTCATGAACTGATCAAAAATTAGTGCCTAATCAAGAACTAATTCCTTAACGGTATTATAAATTCTACCCCGTATGGCGTTATTCCCATAAACAAAAAGGAATGCATGGGGCATGTTCAAAAGAAGATGGGAACCCGATTGCGCGAATGCAAGAAGAAAACGCCAGGACTAGGTGGTAAGGGAAAGTTAACGGGAAAAATGATAAACAAGTTATCTGTATATTATGGTTTAGCAATACGACGGCACTGCGACTCACTGCAAAATATGAAAAATGCGATATGGGCAACATATTTGCACTATAGTTCGACCGATGGGGAACCGCATCACTACACTGCCCCACAGGCGCTGAATCTTGGTGTAATTGGCAGCGTGCGAATGCAAACCAGCAGCTAGCCTCATATAAACAAGATTACAAACCATTGCCTCGAAATGTTTTGATTGCCATAAAGCCGATATATGAACAACTCAGTAGCGATAATTTACTTGAAATATGTCTCGGCGGCTTTAGCCAAAACAATAATGAAAACTATAATCAGCTGATTTGGAAAACCAGTCCTAAAGCAATACCAAACAGCGCACTTACTGTCGAAATAGCTGCAAATATCGCTGCCTGTGTATTCAATGAAGGATCTCAGGCATTACTTCAAATACTGCAGTCAATCGGAGTAAGATGTGGTTCAAACGCCCACAATTAAGTAGAAATGGAGGACGCAACACGCGTAAAGATTGCTGAGAAACGCGCGCACAACAATACTCGAGAGGAAAGAATGCGTCGTCGGCAGCAACAAATTGACGTAATGGAGGCAGCAGAGACAGCAGAAGGACTATTGTATGGGCCTGGAATAGATGATTCAGTGTAAGTTAAGAAATAATCTTCCTACTCGCATGTAAACTGCACTTGAAACTTTAAACGCGTTTTTCTCGAAACGGGTTTTTCGATTGCGGTGACCACGATTTCTCCAAAACTGCTTCACCAATCTTTCTGCAACTTTGTAGGTTTCTTCTAGACATTCAAATCTAGTTTTTAATCGAAGCATTTGTTTTTCCAATGCATAGTTTTTATTTTATGGATGAAAAATGAGTGTTTTTTCTGCGAAAATCGATCATTTCACTTAAAACATCTGCCATTTTGTCCCAGATTAATATTTCATAAAACGGAACGATTAAAGACTAGATAAACTATTCTACTAACTAAATCTTCTTTGTTTTTTTATTTCAGGTAACCCAGTTCCGAGTAATGTTGGTCACCGCAAAACGTGTTTCTAAAAACAGCTTCCGGGAAACCACTTGTAATTGTTCAATAAATAAATATTTTTATACCAAAACATAATATAATAATCTGTTAAAGTGTCCCTCATTTGAATACAAAAACCATTGCATAAAAATATGCATGTACTTTCTGAAATAAATTCCCAAAAAATCGATTCTTTTTCTACCTCCTGAGGGGAGCTAACTCCTTAACGCAATTCGCTGATTATTGCCGAAGTTTACCGATCTTTGCCGAATGGGGTCGAATGGGCATTTAAATTGGTTGTCCAGTGATTTCCCTAGGTTATTTCTATCCTTGTCGAGTGACGCCTCTTATTATATCTCCTCTTTAGCAATACTATGAAATATATCATGGCGGTCAGTCACGCTGATAACCATCTGACGCCAATCTGACATCAGACTGGTAGCAAGATCTGGCATGAGAGCGCAGAATCTGACGTCAGAACCGTAATCATCTGTGTCCGCATTTGGCTGCGTTCTGAGGTGCAGATACTGATGTCAGATCGGCAGCAGATGCCGTCTGCTAGGCACAGCCAACAGCGCCATCTGAGGTTCAGAATTAACATACAATTCCCTACGCGTGACGTCACACTGGGTGTATCCCCCCCCCCCCGTTTCTGCTGCGCGTAGAGAAGTTTTGGAGCAGATTCTAAGATTCTGCTCACAGGTTATGCAAGCCGCAGTTCAGTAAATAATTTTTCTATTTTTTTCTAAAGGTATGTGTTTATTCTTTAATATTACAAGTAAAAAATATATATACGTGGCACATATATTAACATTTAATATTTACATTTAGAAATGGTGATTCTAGATGCAAACAGAAGCCACTTTTCCCGAGAACGAATTTTTATTCTATACCACATTTTTATTTATATAGATTTTTACTTATTGTTTTTGCATAGAATCACCATATCCTTGCTTGAGTTAACTCTGAAAACAAAAAGAACATTAGTATAAAATTGAAACTATACTGGGAAAGTACCGATGAATATTTTATTAAACGTTAAGTACTTTATTTCAGTGATGCTGAAGTAAAGTGAGTACTGAAAAGTACTGTTTGGTTTGGTACGTTTTAAGAGACTGGCGCTGAAAAGTGCCGATTATTGTTTCTTCTGAACGTCGAGAGGTTGTTCCCGTTGGATTCGATTAAAATGGGCACTGAAAAGTACCGTTTGGTCTCTTCGCCACTGTAAAAGAAATCACATCTCTACTTTTAATGGGCATATTTCTGAAAAATAAAATATTTACCGCAGTTAAGGGTCGTTTTTACGTGACAGTAAATCGTCACTTTTACGGTTATGACACTAAATGTTGTGATTTTTAATATTACGTTAAGACGGACCTTCACAAGGGAAGGACCCCAAGTGGTCGGCTTGGATTTTAACGAGCTTTTGTAAGATGATAGCATGCAGGTCCCTAATGATATATATGGAATATTAGCCGTAGTTACATGGCGGTTTTAAAGATATTAACAATTAAAGTTACGTACCTCGTTACATACTATGTATATAAAGCTTTTTACAGAAGCTGCGGCGGCGAAGTGGGTTGGTGCGTGGATTGCGAATCCGACGGTCCTGCGATCGGATTACCCCATTAGACGAATTTTTTTTTATTGCATCTTTATGGTGCTAGCATCGTGTACGATGCAGGGTGATAATTATCATACATGCAGGAAAAACACAAGTAAAAATAATAACCAATAACAATAAAAATTCTTCTCATTTTTTTTAGATAATGGTTTGAAAAAGGTAATTAAAATTCATGCACTTGTACATCAACAATTACAAGCACCGATTTATTAAAATATGATTAGATACGCATGGTTTGCATCCAAATTAACTTCCTCAAGGGAAATATTTCTTAACGTAAATCAAGTTGCTTTTCCGGACGCAGTAAAAACTAAAAAATGTCAGTGCACGAAACAAGCTTTTATTATGTGTTCATGGTGACGGGCTGCTTTATGTTTTTCCTGCATGTATGTTAATTATCACTCAGCATCGTGCACGATGCTAGCACTAGGGCTGGGACTATTTGTCGAATTATTTGGTATTCGAATATTCGAATACTTCAGTTGCTCAATTATTTGGCGAATATAATTCGAATACCCAAGTATTCGAATATTGACGTATTCGAATAGTGATGTATTTGAATACTATTCGAATAGTGATGTATTCGAATATTATTCGAATACTGATGTATTCGAATAGTATGGTGTGAATTATAAATCAAGTTCTTTAGGTTCATTTTTTTTCTACAAGGTTTTATTTAGTTTTAATTGTGATTTCGTTAGTTTGTCAGGGTGAAATCTTGTAAGCTAATTTTGACCCACTTCAACATATCCGATTGGCTTGAAACTTTGCACACATACGTAGTTCCGATGACAATACAATATTTTCACTAAAAAGCATGAAATATTTTATAGTGAAATTTTTTTAAAAACAAGCTTTTATTAAAATGTACTAAAAAGGAAACAATAATTTGGATACCGGTCCAAATGACTGCCTAAGAAGAATTCCCTCATGAGGTAAGTGCGGATAATAAGGCCCAGCAGGTAATAAGGCCCACCTGTCATTTATCCTTGGCAGGTCAATCTACAATACTGGTAGCGCCATTTATTGCCTTTATTACATATGAAAGAGTAAATTCAACAAATGTTTCGCGGGAAACTAGCGTTTCTGCAATTATAAGAATTACGTCGGTTTCTTAGCTTTGTATTGGGACTCCCAATTTGGGAGTACTCATTGTCCAATTACTGTACAACTATAGATATGTATAAGTACATATGTTGGAAACATATTCCCAGAAAATTGATGATTTTGTAAAGTGTACGCTTAACATATAACCTCGGCAATGAGGAAGTGACAAAACAGATAATAAGGCCCACCAAAATATTAAGTGGGCTTTAAGGCTCAGGAAGTAACCGGAGGCCTCTTCCAAGGCAGGAACGATATTAAAAAGAGCTCCGTGGCACTTCAAAGCACCTGTCACTTCAACGAGAAGAAAAAAGACAAGAGTGTGGGAACAAGAGCCCATGCCATCCACCTCCAGCGAAAACGTGGACGGCAACTCTGCAGACAATTGGTTTTGCAAATTATGCAGAGCTGCATGCAAGAGTGATATGCGACAGTGTGTCATATATCTCACCTGGATGCACGAGAATTGCGTTGGGCTCACACCTGAGGACGAAGATGTCTTTGTTTATCCGAATTGTACATACTAAATAGGTGGGCCTTATTAATTGCACTACACGAAACAAAGCCCGTTTACAAGGTTTTTAGAAATCTATTAATTTTCGTATTTGCTGTGTTCATATATTGTTACAAATATTACAGTTTATAGTTTAATGTCCATAGTTTTCTATAAAAACAAAAGTTTTCAAAAATATGTACAAGTTTTTGTAAATTCAATTATAGATCCTTATTACCCGCACTTACCTTATGACTAAAAATAAACGCGTGGGCCGTAAATATTGAAATGTCCTATTTATATAAATATACAAATTGTACGGAATTAGCATTCACTCCGCAACACTTCCTGACTCGGACGCACTAGTACGCACTCACTCATACTCCAATCTTACGTTTGTCCTTTACGTTAGAACTTATATGATCTCGACGCTTATTCTCATACAAATAATTAGAGGAGACAATATATTTAAGCAATACGTTAACAATATATTTGAATGTGAAAATGTTTACATATGAAAAATATTTTATTGTACATATGTATACATATACAGGGTGTTCGACTACAGGTGGACATTATTTTAGGGAGTGATTTTAAATGAACAACTAAGTCAAAAATATAGAATAAAATCTTCTGATATCGCACTTCGTTTTCGAGAAAATTGAATTTGAATTGTTGCCAAATACGCGTGCCACCGAGGTGCCATAAGCTGTACCTCGGTGTACGCGTTGTTGTAACCCAACCAACGCCTAAGGGCAACGACACCGCGTACATACCGATTGCCGCAACCGAACAGCCAAAAACCGGCACAGCCGCGTAAGGATTCTCGGAAGCGCATCGAGAACCGTCAGCACATGGCGAAATACCCAAAGCGGGTCAAAGATGGAGACCCCGATGGTCCCCACTTCACCCCGATTAGAGTATAAGAACAATGTACAAGCCACGAGTGGCTCTCTTGTAATCAGAACACCGACGTTACAGTACGCGTTACCTGTCACCCAGATCGGGACAGAATAAACCTTGTTTAAACCTTGCGGTGAGTTCCAACTCTTTAACCTGCCACGATCCCCTACCCTTCGGATTCCCTCCGAATCCTTCTGCCACGGCACCTCTACCCGAATCTTCGGAGCCCGTGGACAGCAACTGCGAAGGACGCCCGGAGCACCTCTGAGATTCGCTACCAGAATCTCGGCCTCAGGCGCCTTAGCACAACAAACTTGGTGGCAGCGGTGGGATCCTGCTAACGTGAGGAACAAGCCTGCCCGACGAGATCAACAGGACCTAGCGGAGACAACGACCAAATCAACAACAGAGCAACCCACTACGCAGTACGGACGGACACCCACAGAGGACGCCGCCGAGAAAATCTGCTAGTGACACCGAGACGAGCGATGCATCACCTGCTTCTTGTGCTGTAAGTGCGAAATACCACTACCAGCGAAACCGGGCCTCACGCCACCGTTCTCATGCGCCGTGCAAATTCCTTAGATGCAGATATCGAGCGTAATTTAGAATTAACCGAGCGAAAAGAAATCCTTTCGCCTGGAGCCATCCGCCGAAGTGTTCCGCGTAGATTCGTTAAGGTCCGTACGAAACCCTCCACTGAACCACTTTTCGACGCGACATTCGAAACTTTCCGGGAAATCGGAGACCGTACGCGACTTGCTTTAGACGTAGAAACTAGCGAAGGACAGAGCGTTCCGGCCGTAGTACCAATCGCGTCAAGTCACGCCGGACACCCAACCGCCAGGAGACTATATCCATACACCGAGTTAGATTATAGTTTAGTTTCGGGCGGAGAACAAGCTCCCAATAACATTATGTCCACCACCCCTTCGGCAACCACAAGCGGAAACGCCGAACAGAGTTCCGTAGGCCTCGAAGGCCGATTAGCAAACCTAGAACGACTACTCGAGGGGGTGACCACTTCTTTAGCTAGCGTTACTGACGGAGTAATAACTCTGAATGATAGGATGGGAGCCATAGAGGCAAGGGAAGGTCCACTACAGGACTCGATAGATCGCGAAATAGAAAGGCTAAGGGAAACGATGAACTCTACGCACGCCACCCCCGGCCCCTCAGGTAGGAACACGGTCCACTTCAATACCGCCCACGAGACTAGAGAGGAACCGAGGCGCGCCAGTTTATTCGTTCCCCCAAATTTCGAGTTAGACGACCCCAACTCCATACCAGAACGAACGGTCACCCGAGAAATATTCCACATAGTAAAAGCTTTACCCCTGTTCAACGGGAAGGACCCCTCGGAACTACCTGGGTTCCTAACCGCTTGCAAGTACGTACACAACTCATGCCGGACAGCGGAAGAAAAAGCCCAAATGCTACAAGGAATAATCTCTATGCGGGTTGGAGGCGACGCCTTAGAGGAAGTACAAACGCGTCAAATACTATCAATGCAAAACTTAGAGGACGCGTTAACTTCGGTCTATAAACCCCCTCGAATAGCCTCAACCGTACAAAGGGAACTGCTACATAGCAGACAGGGCCCCAATGAAACCGCACATCAATACGGAAACCGTGTATCAAAATTGCTAAGAGAACTGATCGCGACCGGGATCGATGATAAGGATAGTCTGCTTGAAAGACACGCGAGCGTAAAAATATTCAAAAGACAAACATTGACGATATTCGAGGACGGACTTCGCGACGACCTAAAGGTTTTAGTAAAAGCCCGGGGACCCGCCGACTTACAAGAAGCCATCGCGATAGCAATAGATCAAGAGCGGTCAATCACGAAACGATCAGCGTCACGGGGGGCGAACTACTCTTCGCAGGATAAAAATAAGAAAGCATCTCGCTACTGCAATGATTGTAAACGTGCGGGACACGACACTAAAGAATGTTGGAAAAACAAAGATAAAGATAAGCCAAACGGGAAAATTTTTTTTTCGGAAAACAATCGGCGAATACAAGCGGTAACAGCCAAGGGGAAAAGCGAAAAATCAACAGGAAATAAAACAGAAAACCAGAGACCGACCTCAGGTGGAAAACGACAGTCACGGCCTAGAAGCGCCGACAGTGCACATTCCTGGCAAGGCAGCCGCGATAGCTCATGGTCACCGGAACGCGATCCACCTACCCAAGAATCTGCAAAAACCTATCGCATGATCAAAATAGGATCCCTCTCCAAGAGTGGACACACATCAGATAGTATAGAAGTAGAAATAGAGGATAGTAAAAATAAGCATACATTAATGCTAATAGATAGCGGGGCAGAAGTATCTCTGATCGCTAAAAGAACTCTCCCCGACAAGGTAATAATGAAACAAAGCGATGTCCATCTAATTACATTCTCAGGGGAAAAACAGAAACATTAGGGAAAATAGAGGCCACATTCAATATAAACGTGAAAAAGGTAATACATCCCTTGTACGTAATAGAAGGAAATACCTTAAGAGACGCAGACGGGTTACTGGGAGTAGACTTTCTTAAAGAAAACGGAATAACCATAAGCTACCCCAAGCACAGCGTATTAATAGATGAAAAACCATGGAAGATTCTAAACAAAAGCACAAAAATAACTATACCCGCACGCGCACAACAGCTAGTAATGATTCCCACGGACAGCGTTCAAGACGGGATAATAGAAAAACAACAGTTAGCCGAAGGCGTACATTTAGGAGAAGGGCTAACAAGACCCAAAAACGGGAAATGCGTAGCCTGTATTGTAAATGCAACTACGAAAGCAAAAACAATAATCATGCCGCGAGTCCAGCTAAGTGAGATACCGAAGAACGAAATAATTCAATACAGCGATAGCGCCGCAGCCGTTCGGGCGTTGACCGCAAGAGAATCGCTGACAGCGCGCATCGCCCGAGTTTTAGATCAGGTAGATCGCAAGCACATGAACAAAGAAGAAAAGGAAGCGATTAACGAAATATGCAAAGAATATCACGACACGTTCCATCTACCGGGTGATCAACTAACAAAGGCCACCGTAACCGGCCACCGAATCCCTATAAAACGCGACACGGCACCCTGCAACGTCAAGCCATACAGATTACCTGAAGTTCACAAGCGGGAAGTGCAAAAACAAGTGGAACAGATGCTACACGACGGTATTATCCGTCACAGCGCCAGTCCATGGAACGCACCATTACTGGTGGTACCTAAAAAACCCGACGACGAGGGTAAAAAGAGATATCGCGTAGTAATCGACTATAGGAAACTTAACGAAATCACTATAGGCGATTCATTCCCACTACCCAACATCACAGACATACTAGACCAACTAGGGAAAGCGCAATACTTCACAACACTCGATTTGGCGTCCGGATACCACCAGATTCCGATGAACGAACGCGATAAATGTAAGACCGCGTTTTCAACCCCACAGGGTCATTTCGAATTCAACCGCATGCCCTTCGGATTAAAAAACGCACCCGCGACGTTCCAGCGAGCAATGAACGCTGCGCTGATCGGACTACAAGGAATAGACTGTTTCGTCTACCTCGACGATATAGTCATCTACGGAGCCAGCTTAAAGGAACACAATATGCGTCTGCGGAAAATTCTTGACACCCTTCGCAAAAATAACTTAAAACTACAACCGGAAAAATGCGCATTTTTGCGCAAAGAGGTGGGATTCCTGGGCCATATAATTACCCCTGAAGGGATCAAACCAAATCCCGAGAAAACTAAGGCTGTAAGAGAATTCCCCGCTCCAACAAAACTAAAAGAATTGCAAGCATTCTTAGGGTTAGCAGGATATTATCGTAGATTCATTCCGGAATATTCAAAAATAGCTAAACCCTTGTCGAGCATTACGAGCAGTAAGGTCGAATTTACATGGACAGCCGAGCAACAAAACGCTTTTGAAACACTGAAGGAGGCCCTGACCACGGCACCCTTGTTAATCTATCCGGATTTCACAAAAGAATTGATAGTAACAACCGACGCATCCGACGTAGCACTAGGCGCAATACTGTCACAAGGGAAAATAGGCGAAGATAAACCAATTGCATACGCAAGCCGGGTACTAAATAAAGCCGAAAGAAATTATAGCACGACGGAAAAAGAATTACTAGCCGTAGTCTGGGCAGTTAAACACTTCCGGCCGTACGTCTACGGTACCCCATTTAAGGTAGTAACAGACCATAAGGCACTGATATGGCTATTTAGGGTACAGGACCCAGGATCCAGACTAATAAGATGGAAAATTCTATTAGCCGAGTATGACTACGAAATAATACATAAGTCAGGAAAGAAAAACACAAATGCGGACGCACTAAGCAGGAATGTACACACACTGCAAAACGGCAGAAAAGAAACACAGCCAACCGAGGTCACCGACGAGGAAGCGAAACAGCAAATCCTTCACGAATACCATTGCACCCCCCTAGGAGGACATCAAGGCGTTCAGAGAACAACGAAAAGAATAAAACAAAAATACAGATGGCCAGGGATGAATAAAGACATCCAGAATTACATACAAAAATGTAGTCTCTGTCAGAAAAACAAAATAGGTCGAAAAAATAGGGCACCAATGGAGATCACCGACACACCGCGAAACCCCTTGGAAAAGGTAGCATTAGATATAGTAGGGCCTCTGCCGGAAAGCAACCAAGGAAACATCTACATACTAACCTTCCAAGACCTTCTGACGAAATTTAGCAAGGCGATCCCTCTACCAAACCAGGAAGCAGTGACAATAGCGGAAGCAGTAGTTGAAAGAATCATTTGCGAATATGGTATACCCGAAAAAATACTAACGGACCAGGGTGCAAACTTCCTCAGCGAGATGTTTAAAAATATATGTAAGTTATTCCGAATAACAAAACTACAAACAACTGCATATCACCCACAATCCAATGGAGCACTAGAAAGATCACATAGAACCCTAGTAGAATACTTACGACACTACATAAACAGAGACCAGGCAGACTGGGACAAATGGCTACCTTATGCAATGTTTAGATATAATACAACCCCCCATACAGCGACAGGTTTTACGCCCTACGAATTAATGTATGGAAGAACGGCGTTACTACCAACCGCGTTAAAAACCCTGCCTAGACAGACATACAACTACGAAGACTATGCGCAGGAAGCAAGAGAACGAATAAGAATAACAAACGAAACAGCGAGAGAAAAACTTCAAGACGCAAAAATAAAATCAAAAGAAGCATACGACACAAAAACGCGCGAAATAAAATATAAAGTAGGCGACAAAGTGTGGCTCTACGACGAATCCGTACGTAGGGGAAGATCGAAAAAGCTAGATAATAAATGGATAGGCCCCTACACAATAATAGAAAAAAACTCTAAAGTAAACGTAGCAATAAAAAAGGGAAAGAAAACCTTACACACGCATACGAATAGGCTTAAACATTTCATAGAATAGGCAACGGAACTGCCTCAAAAAAAAAAACAACCAATAACTAAAAACTATAAACAGAAATAAGACGTGGATACATGGAAGGAAATAACTAGGAAAACACGTCGAATAGGTAAAATAATAGTATATTTAAAAAAGGAGGCCATTACACTAGGAGGAAGGCGCCTCACGCATCATTTTGACCCCAATCCTCTTCCTACAAAAAAAAAGAAGAAGGGGAACATTAGATGACAAACAGAAAACAAAAGGAGCAACAAAGGGTCACAAAAAAAAAAATGCTTACCTCCTTATGCATGCATGATAATCCAAACAACCTCCTCAAGGCAAAAGTGTCGCTAGAAAGGGCCCACGAAGGATACCCTTCCTCCCACAGGGTGTCCAAAAAACTGCGGTGCAGAGCCCGCTCCAATCGGATAGAACGCATCTCACTAATAGAGATATACCCGCGAATACGACGCTCGGCATACATCTAACAATAACAATAGGACGATGACAGCCAACAAAGGGGAAAAATAATAAAAACCTTCAAGTAAAAGCAAGAGTACTTACGGCACGAAGATCCTCCGAATACATGGCGGGTAAAACACAAAACGAGATCAAAGAAACGATTAAAGTAAAATTCGCGACAGGGCCAGAATATATAGCAAGCGTGAACTAGGCAAAATAGGAGGGGATAGAACCCGACTTTATTGTTTCAGGAGTACCGTAATGGTGGGGAGCCTAATCGAAGCGGCGCCGACTGGCGGCCAGGCCTTGTATACGATATCACCGATCAAGCATAAAGCAGGTATCCACTTTATGCACCTTGGGAAACTCCACATGGTAACGAATTCGTGGAAGATCGTGACCCACCTGAAAACGGACACCCTCCTTGAAAGAAACCAACAAATAACTTCCTATGTAAACGAGATACAACGCCGATGCGAAAGAGAAATCGTGATACAACCAACGTGCGGACACCGGCTAAGCGCATTACTTAGAAGAGCAGGGAAATTGTGTAAAAGAATAGAGCAGGTAGTAGAAATGCCTACGTATGTGCCAGATAAGCGTCGGGGATTAATCAACGGAATAGGGTCCTTAGCAAAAACCATATTTGGGACTATGGACGCCGACGACGCCGAACGGATTAACAATCACCTATCGCAATTAGACGGAACACAAAAAACATTGATGTCCGCTATGAAAACACAAATTCAAATAATAAACAATACACTACACCATTTACACAACGCGGAAAAAACGATAAAACATAACGAAGAAATACTAGCAAGACAAACGAGACTGCTACAGACGCGAATAGAAACAGCACTGATACAACAAACACAAAGAGCCGACGTAGGAGACCATTTCAACACGTTAACCGACCTACTGACTGACCTGACTCAAGACGTAGACGACGTGTTGCAATACTACACCGGCCTAAAAGGAGGCGTGATCAACACAAACGTACTATCGAGCGCACAAATTACAAAATTGTTACAAATCGCCGTACAACACCTCCCGGACGGACTCACGTTTCCTATAGCGCCGAAACTAGAAAACGCCAACGTAATCGAAAAACTGTCATCGATTACAGCGTATTTCGATAAGACCACCTTAATAGCAGTAATAACCGTCCCCTTAATTTCTTCACAAACATTCACAGTGATCGAGGCAAATCCGACCCTGATCCACTTGCACGACAGCACATACGCGTTATTAGTCATAAGAACGCCAATACTCGTCATCGACGCGAGCAGCAATCAATATGTACTTACAAATCAAGAAGAATTGAAGGGATGTAAACAAATAGCCGCAGAATATTATTGCGAACGACCAATGATCGCGCACAGCGTGAATGACGACCTCGAGTGCGAAGCAAGCCTGTGGCTGCAACCCTCGGACCAATTCCCAAAAAATTGCGAAATAAAAAACATAGCGGCAAACCACACGATGTGGATAGGCACCTCGCGCGCGGACACATGGATATTCGCGGCGCACCAACCCGAGACACTAACTATTCAATGTAACGAGCGACAACCTGAACACACCGATATAGATAAGACAGGAATTCTTAGGATTACGGGAAATTGTGACATCCGAAGTAAAAACGTAGTAATAAAAAAGCAGAAAACAGCATATAGTCAGGACTTCGAAATGTCAACAGCACCGCGATACGATATCACAACGGGAATAAATAAAGCACAAAAGGGCGAACCTACACACCCCCTTACACGCTTCCAGTTAGATAAACTATTAAAAAACCCAGCCGAATTCTCAGCGCTGTATACTCAACTCAACCAAGCAGAAAGCGATCTAACTAATAGCGATTAGCAACCAGGATTAACGGCCTGGCAAATTGTACATCCGACAACGACAACTACGGTGCTAATAATACTTATTGTACTCGACATATACTTGTTAAGACGCGACTACCAACTACGCCGAAAAATGCAAATACCAAAAACCGTAGAAAACCGAAGGCCGAAACGTTCGGCATCCAACCCTAACGTAGGAAACACTCGCGAATCCGCCGCAAGCAGCGACTACACCGAGATCAGGACGTTCTAGGATACCGGGAAATTGTATGAATAAAATTCCCCTAAGCATCCTTTCCTTAAGGGGGGAGGGATGTTGTAACCCAACCAACGCCTAAGGGCAACGACACCGCGTACATACCGATTGCCGCAACCGAACAGCCAAAAACCGGCACAGCCGCGTAAGGACTCTCGGAAACGCATCGAGAACCGTCAGCACATGGCGAAATACCCAAAGCGGGTCAACGATGGAGACCCCGATGGTCCCCACTTCACCCCGATTAGAGTATAAGAACAATGTACAAGCCACGAGTGGCTCTCTTGTAATCAGAACACACTGTCAGGGACAGAATAAACCTTGTTTAAACCTTGCGGTGAGTTCCAACTCTTTAACCTGCCACGATCCCCTACCCTTCGGATTCCCTCCGAATCCTTCTGCCACGGCACCTCTACCCGAATCTTCGGAGCCCGTGGACAGCAACTGCGAAGGACGCCCGGAGCACCTCTGAGATTCGCTACCAGAATCTCGGCCTCAGGCGCCTTAGCACAACAGCGTATTTGGCTAAAATTCAGAGTCAATTTCCTGGAAAATGTAGTGGGATGTCAGAAAATTTTATTCTATATTTTCGACTTAGCTTTTTATGTAAAATCACTCCGTATCCGTACAAGAATGTTCACCTGTATCCGAACACCCTGTATTACTACTGTTGACAATCTTGACATTTCGGTTCTGGTA
Organism: Andrena chrysosceles; assembly: GCA_963855975.1. Taxonomy (NCBI): domain Eukaryota; kingdom Metazoa; phylum Arthropoda; class Insecta; order Hymenoptera; family Andrenidae; genus Andrena; species Andrena chrysosceles. Next base: position 38,245,411 of record OY979766.1, on the reverse strand, counting down.
CAAAAAAACTAATTTATTAACATTTTTAGGATGTAAGCAACTTCTTTTTGTGCTGACTATGTTTCCAGCCGTAGAAAAAACTCTTTCAGCGGAAGAAGAAGTTGCTGGAATGTTTAAATAACATTTGGCTAATTTGGCCACGGATGGAAATTTATTTTCATTTAATTTCCACCATTTCAAAGAATCAGCGTTATGCTCTATTTCCGGCTCTTTTCGGAAATTAACCAACTGCTGTTGAGCACTACTTTTACCCAATGATTTTTTTTTAAATAAATAATCAAGGGGATTTTCGTGTTCTTTTTCATCATTCGGATTTTCATTCATATTCTTATTGCCCTCAACAGGGTTTGTTAATTTGGATTTGATAGTAGCCCAAATTTGTTTTCTTGCCTCGTTTTCTTCGTGTTTGAGGTCTTTGTACCGAGGATCTAATGCACTAGCGATGTGCTCATGTCTGACCATACTTTGACCTTGCTTCCATTCCATTTCAAAGCGTTGCGTAATATCTGTTGCCACTAATAATTTTAAAGATAATAGAATTGGATCATCCTCGTCCTGTGGTTCAAGATGGGCATCAAGTAAACTCCTGACAAGAGGACGCATCATGGATAGTGTACAACTTTTATTTGAACACATTAATGTGGTAGCCATTTCCACAGGCTTCAGAAAAATTATTAATCCTTCAAGTATATTCCATTCCATATCCGATAGGTGAAGTCGTTCATTTACAGATTGCTTTGTAATTGACCGGTCACCCAGTACAGTATTTATGGCACTTTTATTTTTTACGACGCTCATGGCCATGTAATAGTCCGAGTTCCATCTGGTTGTGCATCTCTGCATTAATTTTTGTTTCGGCAGATTCAATTGCTTCTGCCGTACGCGAAGTGCCTCCGTAGCGATTGCAGAATGGCGAAAGTGTGAAACGACAGAAGAAGCTTTATCCAATATTATTTTAACGTCGTTTAGTTTTAGTCCTTTTTGCACACTAAGCTGTAGCGTATGGGCAAAACAACGCACGCCGCCCTCGCAAGCTAATGCATCAACTGCACCAGTTATATTACTCGCATTATCTGTAACAATTCCTAAAACTTTTTCCGTTATTTTCCAATCATCAGTAACATTTTCTAATTTAGTAATAAGATTTGCGATGGTGTGCCTTTCGCTCATTTCCTCCGTTATTAAATTCCATGACTCTTTCTGCCAATCGGAATTTAAGTAGTGGGCATTCACTGTTATGTACGAAGTCATACTTAATGAAGTCCAAGAATCTGTATCTATGGCAATTGACTCAGCAGTAGCAAGCTTCCGTTGAACAAAATTTCTTTTTTCATTATACAACAGATTTATTCGATTTAGAACTGTTCCTTTGCACGGAATTTTGTAGTTTGGTTCCACAACTTGCATGAACAACTCAAAACCTTTCGACTCTATAAATGATATAGGGAGCTGATTAACTACGATCATTTGTGCTGCAGCTTGCGTGATGAGTTCTGTACGTTCTGAACTGACTGGCCTATCTTCAAATGCTTTGGAAACCCTCGAACGACGTTCCGATATTCTAGGAAGTGTACTACTACATTGCATAGAACGAACTTCTGAATGATATATTTCTTCATGTGCGTCCTTATCAGAATCAGAACGGCTAAAAGAAAATAATGAAATTATGTAAATGCAAAATTCATAAAGTACAATATTTTTTTCCGGAAATTGATGGGTGCCCCACCATTTTCTATAGAAAAAAAAATTGTTGTATAAGAAAATAATTATTTTTCAGTTTTTAGTGCATTTTTAATAAAATCGTTTAGCATAAAATTTGTTTTTATATATTTTTTAATTTCATAGTTTAGATTTTATTTTCTTTCATCATTTTGTATTGACTAGCGACCTGAACGCGACGGCGTTTTGTCGTTTTTGTAAAGAACGAGAGTGGCTGATGTCAAGTTGTTTAGTGCACACTGAAAATTATGTACGATTGTACGTTATTACTCACTTCCTCTTACTTCCTCGTTGCATATTTTCTAGTGTTACTTTTACACCTGCTTCTGCTCCATGTATAAATTGTAAATGGTTCCATAACGATGTTGTTGCCCCTTTGGATTTCAAAATTGCATCACAAATTATGCATTTGCTTTGTAGTCCATCAGAGGACCGTTCAAAATGGTCCCAAATATTGCTTCGCAACTTATTCATTGATATTTACAATATTACAATTCAAAGGCTTTTCTTAAATCTCACGCTACAGCTGAGCTTTACTGTATTTTGCCGTAGCTTGAATCACGAAAGTACTATGAAATATGACATATGATATATGGAGTCTAGCCAATGTTCCGAGCAATTCTGCTGCACTGATGGAGGGGGAAACACCTACAGGAGCGGTGGTAATGTGTGCCATGACTTCCTAGAATATCGGAACGTCGTTCGAGGGACTATTACATGGCCATGAGCGTCATAAAAAATAAAAGTGCCATAAATACTGTACTGGGTGACCGGTCAATTACAAAGCAATCTGTAAATGAACGACTTCACCTATCGGATATGGAATGGAATATACTTGAAGGATTAATAATTTTTCTGAAGCCTTTGGAAATGGCTACCACATTAATGTGTTCAAATAAAAGTTGTACACTATCCATGATGCGTCCTCTTGTCAGGAGTTTACTTGATGCCCATCTTGTACCACAGGACGAGAATGATCCAATTATATTATCTTTATAATTATTAGTGGCAACAGATGCTACGCGACGCTTTGAAATGGAATAGAAGCAAGGCCAAATTATCGCCAGACATGAGCACATCGCTAGCGCATTAGATCCTCGGTACAAAGACCTCAAACATGAACGGCATTATTTTCTCTCGATTTTTAATCCGGTTAGATCTCAGGACAGACTTGGAATTGCGGAATTACACTGCTCACAATCAAATGACAAATAAATCGTGCAACAAGGACGCTCTAGCAGAATGTGAAAACTAATGTATCAAAACACGTACATTTTGTATATTTATATAAATAGGACATTTCAATATTTACGCCCCACGCGTTTATATTTAGTCATATGAGGGAATTCATCTCAGGCAGTCATCTGGGCCGGTATCAAAATTATTGGTTCCTTTTTAGTACATTTTAATAAAAGCTTGTTCTTAAAAAAAATTCACTATAAAATATTTCATGCTTTTTAGTGAAAATATTGTATTGTCATCGGAACTACGTATCTCTGCAAAGTTTCAAGCCGATCGGAAATGTTGAAGTGTGTCCAAATTAGCTTACAAGACTTAACCCTGACAAACTAACGAAATCACAATTAAAACTAAATAAAAGCTTGTAGAAAAAAAATGAACCTAAAGAACTTGATTTATAATTCACACCATACTATTCGAATACATCGATATTCGAATAGTATTCGAATAATAACATTCGAATACTCAAATATTCGAATTTTATTCGTAGCATTCGAATACTTGTAAATTATTCGAATATTAAATTATTCGAATAATCCCAGCCCTAGCTAGCACCATAAAAATGCAATAAAAAAAACTTCGTCTAATGAGAGAATCGATCGCAGGACCGTCAGATTCGCAAGCTTCTGTAAAAAGCTTTATATCCATAATATATAAATAGGTGCGTAACCTTAATTGTTAATATCTGTAAAACCGCCAAGTAACTACGGCTAATATTCCATATATATCATTAGGGACCTGCATGCTATCATCTTACAAAAGCTCGTTAAAATCCAAGTCGACCACTTAGGGTCCTTCCCATGTCAAACCCATGATACATAATATCATTTTTATTATTCTTAAACCTCGAATTGCACATCGTTTCGACAATTCTTCGAATATTTTCTTTATTTTCGATACTTTAGTTACAAGAATTGACATTTAATCAATATTAAAAATAAATATCAAAATCAAATAATGAATGTTAGCAAAAAATAAATGTTTAACATAACGGCAATGTCAAACATTAAAGGATTTCATTTGTTGCAGGAACTTTGCAGTTTCCAGTGGACTTGTAAATTTGCCAATTTATGGTAGGGATGGATTCTGTGAGCTCTGCTTTTATAAAGAACCACTTAGATCAGCAGCCAATCATTCCTGCGTTCAAATGAATCCTATTAGTGGAACATTAATAAAACAGCCACAATATAATAGTAGTGAAAACAAAACATCAGGCAACACGTCAAACACGTTGCCTTCGATTAATTAATTAAAAGTTTCAATGGCAATAAAGTCGATTAATTCGTTAAACTTGAAGAAAGACTTGTTACGTCATATTCGACTGATATTTACTTTTATTTATGAAATCCGTAGAAATATAGTTTACAATAATTATAGTGATCCATTGAAAGTCAGGCATGCTTATCAACCATCACGCTTGCGCACGCAGTTTGACGTGTGGGGATGTATTTGAAGAATAATTGAACATGTTTGATTAAATTCCGTCAAACTCTACGTTCGCGCAATCGTGCTGACAGTATATGCCATCCCTTGATAACGTTTAGTTTATTTATAGGGCGGTGTTATGAGTAGTAACACGGAAGGGGTTTCAAAAGTTTATTATGGAAAAATTTGGCACGCTTGTTATGTGATTCTTTCATCCAAATTGTATCTCTTTCCTTAATTGAGTCTTCTTTTAGATTTGTTACACATTATCAGCACTATTGCAGAGCTTATACTAAATCTTTAATAATCCTTCCCACCTTATGCTTGAGGTATAAGCAATAGAACATGGCTCTCCATTTATGAGCCACTTCTTCCATAATCCATATGGAATTAATGTAGATGTGTTATAGTAAAACTTGTGTAATGTTTGATTTATGCCAATGTTTTAATTACCAAAAGGACTTGTCTAGCAAGTACAAAGACCTAATACATATTCAACAGCAGATAATATATTAAAGAGTATACATTAAAATTGTGAAATTTTTTTGATAATATTGAAGAATATAATAAAAATAAGATTAGAATTGAATTGAAGTTAAGAAATGTTCACAGTGTAAACGATACAATAATGTAGATATATTCATATTTTTGAACTACCTTCAATTAAATTAAACCGCACCGTTAGATGCGTGTGAATTTATTGAATTATAAAATATTAAATTTCAGCACTACGCTACAACTTAGGATGTTTTGTTTCACACCATATATTATCTAGAGACGCGTTAGCGTCTCGACGCCAAGTACATGTTTCGACACCCTATATATGTCGACTGTCGCTACGGCTATCATTTACTCGTCGCCCGGCTAATCCAATATAACCTGAAACTTATTTCATTAATATCTTATTACGCCTGCAATATTTTCTAAATTTAAAGGCATTTTTCTTATGTAAACCGCATATAAACTTTCGAATAAGACCAAATTCAATAAAATCGGACCACGCATGACAAAGATATCGTAATATCGTCTCATGGACCAGTTGGAAACGGTAAGATTTTTCTCCTGATTCTTCAAGCTAAATTTTCGTTAACATAATACGTATACGCGTTACACGCACACCTTCAGCCAAAAGAAACTAATACATGTTTCGTTCGTCAATCGCTATCTTCACTATGGAATCTACTCCAAATTTTGACAGTTTACCGTCAAATTATAACCAAATTATAAACGTGTTTTTACAAATTTGTGTCGTTGTACCATTCAATTGCAAGGTAAGTTGCCGAAATGTGAATTGCGACATGTTTGTATATCATCAAACTGTTTGTTATTTCAAATGGTAGGAAAATACCGAAGCCTACCATGTTACCGAAAAGAATACCGAAAAAATACCGGTATTTATTTCGGTTTTCGGTAACCTATTGTTTTCGGTACGATATCGGTTTCGGTATTTATATTTTTCGGTACAATATCGATTTCGGTATTTATTTTTTTCGGTACAATATCGGTTTCGGTATTTATCCATTTCGGTATGATATCGGTTTCGGTATAGCTGTATTGGAGAAATACCGGTATTAAGTCCCAGACGAAGATACAACCGAAAAATACCGGTATAATACCGGTATTTTACGTACCGGTAGGAATCCCTGTTTGTAGCTAAACTGAGGATTTTATGTATATGTATATAATCGAAGCGTAAAATGATGCTGTGACATACGCCAGGCTATGTATGTATTAGGAGAGACCGGGGCTAGTTGACTAATTTTTAACATTTCTAATTTTTATAAATAGACCATTGGTATTTTGTTGACTTGCTGCATACCAAAAGTTTACAAATTTCATTAAGTGTATAGATTTAATTTTGAAAATCGTTTTAATTAAGTCTGGGTTGTAGTTTTTATTGTATTTAGAGTAGTGAGACGAATAACTTAACAAGCCCCGGCTGTGGGGTTAGTTGTATATGTATACTACGACCAATAAAATTTTTTTATTTTTTCTCCACTCCTTCACAGTGTTCTTTTTTAATTAATTATCATGGTGCTAGATATTGTAATTATTTTATACTTGTTTGTTATTTTGTACTTGTTTGTTGACAGCGCTCGAAAGAACCGAGCGGCTCGATTAAGGGGGAACACCACTGTGACGGCCGGAAAAATGAGCCCATTTTTAAGATTTTTTTAAGGGACAACTTACAGTTTTATTATAAAATTGTTATTACCTATCTTTAGTACAATGTCTTAAGAGACTATAAGAAAAAAAGTAATAGAAAAACATGCATAGATTTCCATATACAGTTAATCTCCTACATCCCTCACAAGAAAACATAGGTCGCTTATCGAAACGATATCTTTGGAACGGCAACTCTGAAATCAATTTTTTTTTTAATATAATCGGTATGAGTGTAGTTTCCGTTGTACGTACCGATTTTTAAAAAAAATTGTTTTTGTAAAAATGGTGCGCTTGGGAAGAAAAAGTTTCGAAAATCCGCAAAAAAATGGATAGTTTTTCGAGCGTATTTAAAAAAATATGTTTTCGATCAAAAAATCGGTACGTACAACTGAAGATACTCTTGTTTTAAAGATCCTATCAAAATTTCAAGTCGATCGGATAAAAATTGACAGAGCTATTGATTCGATCAGTTAGAAAAATGTCGTTTCGAGAAAATCGCGTTTAAAGTTTGCACGGGAAAAATCACACTTCCGTTCGTGACGTTCACTGTCACTCGAATGCCCGATCAACGGTTGCATTTCTTCGATTCTCGAACGAACAGCGTACCGTGCGTAAAAACGGGAAAAACCCAAAATTTATAACCTTTAACAATGTGGGGGAACAGTGGGTAAGAAAAATGTCGGCGCGCTATTTGCCGCTAACATAGCGCGCTCGGAACGGCGCGGCATCGTGACGCGTCTCACAAAATGCACTGTATCTTCGTCAATTCTTCGAATATCAACTTGAAATTTTCAGAGAGTATTTTTGAAGAGTTAAACATTAAGAAAGTGAAGAAAAAAAATCGAAATTTTTTCAACTTTCACAGTGGTGTTCCCCCTTAAAAAGCGAGTAGATTGGACAGTGAAGGTAGCGATTGACGAACGAAATATATGGATCGATGGAGCCACCCGATTGTTTCCAGCCGCTCGCTTCATTCGAGTACTCGAACAGCTCTAATTTGGAAGGCCTGAGAGTTTAAAGGGAGGATAGGATGTAAAACTGATAGGTGTGAATTTGGAAGGATTTTATGATGGGGGAAGTGGACTTTAGCAGCTAAAATCTTTGCCTCAACTGCATCTTGAGGATAAAGAATGCAATTATTAGTGGTATTCCTGTGTTTAGTCAATTACCCCCGCCCGACATTGTTAACATGTTACATGCCGTACGTACAAAACCTCCACACACCAGATAAAATAAAATACCGTAAATTATAGTCAATGTATCACGTTTGCACAAAATATTCATGAGAAAACATCAAGCAGTACTCAGTGGACAAAGAATCATAAATAGTCGGAAAAAAATATTTACGGCCCACCGACCTTTTTAGATTTTTCATTCTCACTGATATAACACGTGTAGGGATGGCTGAGGTTGAGTGGAAAATGGAGTAGACAGGTCTTTAAAACAGATACTTTAATAAAAAGAAATAGAATTTACTTATGCGGACACAAAGTAGACCCAAAGGCAACCGATCGCAGAATACCCTTCCGCCCTCGAGCCGATTCGCACTTTCCCTCGCTTCTAGCGATCCGGTCATAAACGGTCGCATCGTCTTCGCCCGCGTATTCGGCGATTCAAGCGTACTCGCTGAACCGACCATACGCTGATCAGGCGCAGGGAAATCCCCCAGGCCCGCAGCCTACACACACCAGTTTTTGTCACGGCACACATTATACGGCAAGCTGGTCATTCATATGCTCCAATATCGCGAATCGCAGCATAATTTATTCCATAATACAAAAATTAAAGGGAATTAGTCAACTAACCTCGTTAAGGTCGAGTTTCCTAGCCGCGATTGGCGGCCAAATCTTAAGAAGCATGCATCCGTTTTCCTAGCCGCGTTTTCGAATGGTTGCGGCCGCGCGTCTGCTACAACCGCAACCTGCCATTCAGCGCCACAGTGGGACAGACTCCCATAAATAAGGAAACAAGTCTGTATACTTTTTTCACCCCCTCGAGGTTATTTTGTTTTTAAAATCATCCAAACTACGCAGGCCTGCAAAGTTTCGTGACAACTGGATTAGTGGAATTGGTTTAAATTTCATTTTTCAGATATGAACCAAACATGTAAGAAGCGAACAGTGGATCGACACTGAATAAAATGGTAATAATTTAGAAGTTTTCCATCCTCACCGATTTCAATGATTTTTGGATATGTTATCAAGATCTAGATTCTGAACACCTTTTTCCTGTGCATATAACCGCCGCTCGGCTTTAGTTTCCGAGATATTCGTGACAAATTGTTGCTACTACTACAATGTATTCTGCCGTATATTTACCTACCTACAGTACGCGTCCGTGGGAGCGTATGCGTCAGCATGGGACAAAACAAATGATGAAGCTGAACCTCGTTTCTGAGATATTTGCGAAAAACTTCTGTAGATTTATTCCGACGCAATGCCTTCCACTTTCCAACTTGATCCGGGTATTAGTATTGGTTTGGCTAGATCAGTGCGGGGGGGGGGGGGGGTGCGCGCCCGCTTGCGGGCACGTAAAGCATGGTAGCAAACCGATGTGCCGGCGCCGCCGAACATAGTCGGGATGTCTAACAGGTGTTCTTGAAAGCACTCTGTTTCTAGCGAAAAAATGATGTTTTAGTTAAACTCACATCGGTTCGCTACTATGCTTTACGCGCCACCCGCACTGATCTAGCTAAACCAATACTAATACCCGGGTCAAGTTGGAAAGTGGAATGCGTTGTGTCGGAATAAGTCAACAGAAATACTGTACAGTGAGGCGATGGTGGTGAAGTGATTAAAACAATTTTCCTTTAAATCCATGAGGAAAAGTTTACCAAGGTTTTTTTGCGCATATCTTATAAAGTAAGGCCGACCGAAGGTTACATGCATAGGAAAAAGATGTTCAGAATCATGCCCCCTACAACATATTTCAAGGTTATTGAAATCGGTGATGGTCATACTAATCGACAAGTTTGCCGAAGTTTTTCGCAAATATCTCGGAAACAAAGGTCAGCTTCGTCATTTGTTTTGTCCCATGCTGGCGCAGACGCGTACTGTAGGTAGATATACGGCAGAATACATTGTGTAGTAGCAGCAATTTTTCGCGAATATCTCGGAAACAAAGGTCGAGCGGCGGTAACATGTATAGGAAAAAATTGATCAGAATCGTATCCCCGACAACATATCCAAAAATTATTGAATTCGGTGAGGATGGAAAACTTCTAAATAATTACCAATAAAATCGTATAATTAATATAATATTTTGTTCCATTTATTCTTTTTTCTCCTCTAAATTATACAGTTTTCCACATTTATAATAAAATTCGATTTTAATTGTAAATACATATTTCTTAAAACTTAAAAATAAAATTATACATGAAAATTCATTTTCTCGTGCAGCAGGGTTACTTTCTCTTTCGCTTCTGCTTCGATTATCTGTAAATATATAAAATCCATATTTTAGTTACAATATAACTTAGAACTTATAGAAGAAGAGTGTAGAAGAGTATAGAATTTCATGTAAATCGGACTATTTTTAATGAAGCTAACGAGAAATTATATAAATTAATTTTTCATCTAACTTCCATCATTATGCTCCGAATTGCGTCCTTCTTGGTGTTAGTTTCATCGGCGAAACATAAGGAGTCGATTGACACCGTTTTCGCAGAAATTTGATGAGAAATGCGGAAACGGGACATTTCGCACTTCTTAATAAGTACTCCAACCCCTTCGAGGGTCGAATCCATAAATTCGGAGAGACACCACGGGGGGTTAACCTCGTCACGGTTGACCAGGCGGAAAATCTTAGATCAGGCGCACCGAGAAAATCACGCTGTAGTAAGTGTAGAGACTAAAACATGTGTCCGAAGGAAGTGAGAGCTCTACATAAATAGTCTATTAAAAAATTTTGGCGACTTACCTTGTTAATTGAGACAATAATTCAGTGTCCTATGTGGTGTGAAAACTCGTGACATTTCAAACAATTTTAACAACTTTCCTTATTGGACACTTGATAGGTTATAATGATTGTTTCACACTAGCGAGGTTACGTTTACCTCCACAGATGTGTTCTCTATGGCCAGTGTTCATAGTCGCTACTTATTCTTAAGCAAATGCTTAAGCATTCGGCATCCTTTACTAGCTACTATTGCCCGGCCGAAAGAAGATCCCCAGCAGGCGGTCTCGGGCGATGCAGTCCGCTGATGTGACGATTGGTCGACTCATCTATTTGGGCACACTTTTAAAGACGGGGCACACGTATTTTGGTTATTGGTTGAAGTAGGCACATACATTGTCGCACCGCGCGACGAAGAGAGCGAACAAAACACATCGAGATCGAGTGGGATAGAGCGATCTGACCGACGAACGCCAAAGCAATAGCGTAGGCATCTTTAATGGTTAACCATTAATATATAATAACATAAAATTATCCGTATTTTTCACAATATGTTCAGGAAAGTATTATCATTGGATTGGCATCAGGATAATACGTTCCCGAATATATTGTGAAAAATAAGGAAATTTTTATGTTATTATATGTTAATTGTTAACCGTTAAAGATGCCTTTGGTTTTATTGCTTTGACGTAAGTCGGTCAGATCGCTCTATCTCACTCGATCTCGATATGTTTTGTTCGCTCTCTTCGTCGCGCGGTGCGACAATGTATGTGCCTACTTCAGCCAATAACCAAAATACGTGTGCCCCGTCTTTAAAAATGTGCCCAAATAGGTGAGTCGACCTATCGTCACATCGGCGAACTGCATCGCCCGAGACCGCCTGCTAGGGATCTTCTTTCGGCCGGGCAATAGTACTAGGTTAGTAGAGGATGGCACATGCTTAAGCATTTGCTTAAGAATAAGTAGCGACTATGAATACCGGCCTATCTGCTGTCACGTGACAATGTGTTACGCGATTGGCCGAAAGTGCCGAAACCTTCATCCAATGACGACGTGCATATTGGAGACATTTCCTATCCCTTTCATGTTCCCCGCTTGCCTACACTTGACGACGGAGAAAATCTCTTAACATAAAATTCGGGAAATTGCAACTTTAAATCGAAATATCTCAGCTCCTAAGGCACGTAGGAACAACACGAAGACACTTTTCTCATGTAAATCAAACCCAAGCTATCCATTAAGACCATTCAATATCCATTAAGACCATTCGATAATCTCAGGGTTTTTGATAGCGGGTCGCGGCGTAATATAGACACTGCGTGTCTCTTGATTCCTACGAAATTATACAATATATAGGCAACCTTTCAATCGGTTAATGGGGAGAAGGGACCCAAGATTCAAGAAATAAAGGTTTTAAAAAGTAAAGAAAAGATTGTACGCTCAAAATTTTCTCTCTGCAATACCAACGAAGATGTTTTAAACTTTTTATCGATTTCTTCAGATCCAGTACGAAAGTCGGTATCATATATATTGGCCGGTGAGTTTCGTCGTGGGTATTCTCCCACCACATAATTTGCCTGCCTCGGTGCTCCTTTTCTCAACGTTTTCTGACTCGCTCTCGTTCCATCTCGCTCTCGCCTTCGCGGAACAAGAGTGAGCCAGAAGTGGTGGGGATAGTGTCAAGCTTCTGGGGTGTAGACCAAACCGAGTTGTCAGTGTAGAAATACACACATCAGAATATTGGTCAGCTTTATTGGTCAGAACATTGATTCTTTCTCGATAGCTTCATTATTGGTCTACGACTAGTTTCGTAACGCTCACAACTATTACGGTAAGAATAAATAACAGCCAAACCGCTAGGTTCAGGAGGAGCCGAGCAGCGTTCCTCGGATGCAACTCCAACTGACAAATCCACTATCGTCAGATGGTGGTGGCTGATTGCTCCTCGATCGCTGTTCCCGAAAACGAATTCACCGGCCAATATATCTGATACTGACTTTAGTGTTTTATAAAGTAGCTTCATAAAATTTGACATTTTGTTTTGACAAACTGGCATGTTAAATTTTTTCTCTATTCTTGGGACTGACGCCCACTGTGCGTTGGAACAAAAGCGGGATCGGAGCCAAGCGAGAATTCATTCGTTGTTTTCGACCGATAATTTCATATTTTCCCAAGGACATTTCGACAACATCTGTTTGCCAGCATTTCAGTAGGTATACTATGAGAGTTCTGGACCCTAGGGCGAGGGGGTGCGGTGGTGCGAGGGTGGTACCGCGTGAGCGAGGGGGGTGGAGGAGGTACCACGCTCTTCGACGAGATGGGCGAGGGGGATGACGTCACAGGGGGGGGATTTCAAAATTTTCAAAATGGCGTCGCGTGCATTTCGTATTGGCGCCACCTATCGGGTGTTTAAGATACTTTGAGTCCGCGTCGGTATTTGGGGTCCGTGTTGGTATTTGAGGCCCGTGTCGATAAATTTCCTAGGTTTTTCATACATTTCGTATTGGCGCCACCTGGTGGATGTTGGATGTTTAAGATACTTTGGGTCCGCGTCGCCGCCGCGCAATCTCCGTACGCGTGCGGGGATCGGTGCGCAGGCGCGACCGCGACCCATTCGTGGAAATTCGCGTCTTCGACGATGATTTCTAAGAAAGAGGGTGGACCAGGAGAAAAGATTTTTTCTGAGGAAATATTTGAATCGTGGGACCGATACAGCACACGTGCAATGATGTAAACATAGAACGATAATTATTGTAAATCAATCATCGCGATAGCCCATGGAATAAACACGACATTGCACCGTGCCATGCCGCGTGTTTATATCTGAGCAGGATTGAACGCATTTTTGGTGCCTACGTGCACGCGCCTCATGCCATATGTTTATATTTGAATCGTGGGACCGATACAGCGCACGTGCAATGATACAAACATAGAGCGATAATTATTGTAAATCAATCGTCGCGATAGCCCATGGAATAAACACGACATTGCATTCGATTATGATTTCCGAAAAAGAGGGTGATATCTGAGCATTGACTTTTCCCAAGACCATGCCTCTAAGAAGTATCCTCGAGAAAACGCAATGTCCCGGAAGCAATAAATTAGGCGTTGCGATCACGCGACCAACTAAGCGATAATTATTCGTGGTCACGTTCCGAGTATTTTCACGATCGAGAATAGGGTGAGTATCCTTATCGAGAATAGGGCGAGTATCCTTATCGATGTGGTTGTAAGTCATTCGTCGCGGTAGTCCATGGAGTAAACACGACATTGCACCGCGCGATGCCATGTGTTTATATTTGAATGGTGGGAGTGGTACAGCAACCCTGTATGGGTGAACCGAAATCGAAGATACGTTCGAACTACAGCTAACGTAAGCATAGAGCGATGACGACACAAGATCTCGGGTAGGGTAGGTGGCTAGTATATTAAACTCTCAGTCACTCGGTGAAAATCGTGAAATACGTTACGCGTGCATAACATGGACTCTTTCGTGAATTCGTACAAGTTGTTGCAGGGGGTGATCAGACAGTTGCGTACCGAAGAAGAGTTTAGTGAGTGGTTTATATCGTGTAACGAGTGCATGCACCTTATCAATGAATATCTTAAGACTCAAGGAGTATCGGAATTTGAACAACTACGTTTGAAAGTACTGAAGATTAATATTGAAAAAGCGCGAGCATGGGTTCGAATCAGAATAGCAAACATACTCATTGAAGAGGACGCGCGAGACGCATTGCTAGCGTCTTCCGACGACGACGGTGATTATTGGGTGAGTCCTTTATCGTCGGTGCCGCAGTTGGATGCCGAAACACTGACAATCGAGAGGCATAAGATTCGCGACACATTAAGCATCCCATCATTATTCGAGATGTCATGGATCAACATCTTCCGACAGGGATTTATGCAATTACCGCGTGAACATCGTCAACTGTTACGCCATATCGCGCGATATAGTGTTGTGAACAAATGCACATTATATTGCATCGTTGCTGATAAGAATCTGTTGAGTGGAGAAAGCGTAAGATTGTAAGCCATCGAGGCCAGAAAGGGACATCGGCGTATTGTCGTGTTTAGGTTTGAGGATGCGCGTCTGTTTTTCGTCAGCTCAAGCGCAGGGCTGTTGTCCAGCCATATATCACCAAGGTTCAAGTCATGGCCTAAGACGGAACTGAGTTTCCAGAGTTTAAGGGTTCCACTCGGGTGGTCTCGCGTCGATGTATTTAGATTGTCGCCGAGGTACCATCGTAAAACGATAAATTAGACAACGATGCTTCGAGAAATACTGTCCAGAGCATTTCCGAGATTTGGAGGTTCCCTCTCTTACGCTTCACAACCACCCTCGACATTGACACGCCTCCACCAATAGTTTAAGTTCATTTATCCCTGTTTGTTCTTAAGACTCCACCCCTGCGAGGAATCTTAGCTTCTTCCCGGCCGCGAGCGAATGTTACCATCTTTGGTGTAGTCAGATCGAAACGAGCGCTCGACTGAGCCGGTCTGTACTTGTTCGACCATATTTGTTGTTTTTTAATATAGGGTAAAGGACCCAATTACTGGCAGCCAACCCAATTACTGTCACCTTAAGCTATTTGACTTAAAATAACGAATAAATAAACGTTTAAGTAAAATAGCTTAAGGTGACAGTAATTGGGTTGGCTGCCAGTAATTGGGTCCTTTACCCTACAATCCATTTTGTTGTTATTGTTAACTGATTGTAATTTCTTTACCACCCATCCACAAATCTACGGCATTTGAGAAACGATTACGGTTTGGCCATTTCGTTCGAGCATATTCGTACTCAACATTTGGTCCTTCGAGCCGGAGATTGAACATTGTGAGAAGTGGTGGATTACTCAGTGCTGACCGCAGTTCGAATTTACACTTTGAACTGCGCTTTCGAACATTTTGGATCGGATCAAGTTCCGGATTTTTCCATCGACGTATCTTACTTTGTCGGATTCCATCTTCTGGATACATTGGAGGGTACACTCCAAATCGCATCGCCTGCATCGGAAATCAGATTCCGGTTCTTAGAGGGCGGCCTATTGCGGATCACAGTGGATTGACCTCCAAGGAGCCAAGCGCGGAAGGGTTTCGCGGGATTACGACGCGGCCGTGCAGACAGCTTCCGACGGAACAGTGACGTCGTCTACTTTATGGACAACGAATTTGGATTTGCATCATAGATCGTCTGGACCACGCCGACAGCAGTTTGTTTGCATCTTGGGTCACTGTTTGGGTGAGTTCAGCGAATCGTTGTCCTTTAGTTTTCTTTCCCCTCTTACGTTTCGATTTCAATAATCATGGCTGAAACTGAGTCTGCTGAGTTAAAGAAGCACAAGAAGTATCGTGGGACCATTAAAGGTCAAGTGACACGAATATTAAATTCGGTGAACGACAACGCGGATCTTTCTCTTGACGCGTTACAGACACGCGCCGCTAAGTTAGAGGAAGCATATCGATGTTTTTCGCAAGTGCAACTCGCGATCGAATCGGGGGATTTAGAATCTGATCATACGAGTGATCGTGAACAGTTTGAAATTCAATATTATCAGGTTTCCGATTCAATCACCGCGCGTATTACGGCATTAAAAAATGTAGTAAGAGTTGCTTCTGTGACGCGAAATGTGGATTCCCCGAGCACGGTGTTGGTAAAAGAGGCCAGTTCTCTTTTGCCGAAAATTGAAATAAAACCCTTTGATGGTAACCCTCTTGAGTGGCACACATTTCGCGATACTTTTATGTCAGTGGTTCATGACAGTGACGAATTGCCAGCAGTTCAGAAATTTCATTTGTTGAGGAACGCATTGCGTGGCGATGTCGCGTCGATTATTGCTCCATTTAACGCTACTGAGCAAAATTATTTGGTGGCCTGGGATTTACTGCAGCGGCGATGTAACAAACCGCGTCAGATCATAAACGCGCATTGTAAGAAGTTGCTTGAATTGCCGGAAATTACGCGTGACTCTCCTGCGAATTTGCGATTACTTGCAGAACAAGCTCAGATGCACGTAGGTGCTCTCAAATCGCTGGAGCAACCTGTACAACATTGGGACACTATCTTAGTGTATATGATTGCCAAAAAATTAGATAAAAGGACGCGTATATCCTGGGAGCGTACTTTAGAGGACGAGGAGATACCTAATTTCCAGAAGTTAATGGCTTTTCTCAATAAGCGATCGCGGGGTGAAGATTGCGAAAAGGATTACCCGCAGGCTGCGAAACAGGGTCAGGATAGAAATATTAAATCAAAGGTGCCGAACCGTGGTCAAGTTTATGTAGCAACCAATAGTTCGACATCGTGTAGTATCTGCAAGGAAGATCACGTGATATCTAGTTGTCCGAAATTTTTGGAGTTATCAGTTCGGGAACGGTTAGACGCTACTAAACGAGCATCATTATGTCTTAATTGTCTCGGTTCGGATCATTTTGCTAATAATTGCAAATTTGGCAAGTGTAAGAAATGCCATCGCAGGCATAATACACTGTTGCATTTTCCGTCGGGGCCTCGCAATATAACTCCGGAGGGCAAGGAATCGGTTCCAGGCTCGTCTCCCTCGGAGGGTGTCATAAAGACCACGTTAAACGTGACCGTGGAAGGAGAGGTCCTACTTGGGACAGCGGTCATAAAGGTCCTGGGTCGGGACGGCAATGAGAACCTTTGCCGTGTATTGTTGGACAGTGGTTCTCAGGCTCATGTGATGACTGAAGGTTTTGCGAATGTGTTGCAATTGGACAAACATGACATCGATTTGTCTTTTTCTGGATTGTCTCGCGTAGAGACACGTGCGAAGCATTATGTCAATACGGTTATCAAATCGAGAGTAGGTACCTTTGAAATGCAGGTTACGTTTGTTACGCTTCCGTCTATTACTGGATTAATACCGGCGTCGCAGGTTGATCGTAACGCATTCAACATTCCGAAAAAGTTAAGGTTAGCTGATCCGGAATTTCACAGACCAGGAGTCATTGATGCTTTGTTAGGAAGCAATCTGTTCTATAGACTCTTACGCGCCGAGCAAATCGAATTATGTGGGGGTTCCATTATTTTACAGGGAACACATTTAGGCTGGTTGGTTACAGGTTCGGATGATTGGCAGCGACGTTTTTCGGGCGTAGGTCTGGTTCGAACCTATCATTTGGTTACGTCCTTGGAGAAATGTTTAAAGCATTTTTGGGAGATTGAAGAGTTAGCTTCGAAGCCACTCTTTTCATCTGAAGAGTTGGAGTGTGAGAGACACTTCGTCAATCACACATCGCGCGATTCATCGGGCCGCTATATTGTCAATTTGCCTTTCAATGAGCAGAAGGATCATATTGGTGAGTCGCGGAGTGCTGCCATCAAACGGTTTTATGCTCTAGAGCGCAGATTACAAAAGAATCCAGCTCTTAGGGAGCAGTATAAGGAATTCTTGCGAGAGTACGCAGCGTTAGGGCACATGCGCGAGGTCACTCAAGACGAGGATAGTTCAGGATTTTACCTGCCGCATCGCGCGGTTGTTAAGGAATCGAGCGCCACCACGAAGGTTAGGGTAGTTTTCGACGCCTCGGCTAAAAGTTCCAGCGGGGTCTCTCTTAATGACGCTTTGTTGACCGGTCCGACAATTCAGGACAGCTTGTGGTCGATCTTATTACGATTCCGTTTTCATACTGTTGTTCTAACGGCGGATATCGAGAAGATGTATAGGCAGATTTTAGTGCGCCCTGAAGACACTAAGTTTCAAAAAATTTTGTGGCGTGATTCAGTAGATGAACATGTCAAGACGTTTCAGTTGAATACAGTAACGTACGGTACTTCGGCAGCTCCATTTCTCGCGGTTCGATGCTTGAAGCAGCTCGCGGTAGATGAGTCGAAGAAATTTCCAGGCGCATCGCAAGTTTTCGCACGAGACTTTTATGTCGATGATTTGCTCACGGGGGCTCCTAGTATCGAAGAAGCCCTCAAGTTAAGAGATGATTTGATCGCGCTGGCAAAATTGGGAGGACTTCATCTCAGGCAGTGGGCTTCGAACGAATCTCAGTTAGTGGAAGATTTGGAGAATTGTAATAGTCAGAAGGCCTTGTGTTTAGATGATACAATGGTTAGGAAAACATTAGGAGTTTTTTGGAGATCGTCTACAGACGAAGTATTTTATGTGATCAAACCTTTTCCAGACTCACAACAGTTCACAAAAAGAGTAATCTTGTCTCAAATTGCTCAACTATTCGATCCATTCGGTTTGATCGGGCCAGTAGTAATTAGGGCAAAAATCTTTATGCAAGAGCTTTGGAAAGCTAATATAGGATGGGACGAAGCTGTTCCACAAATTCTACAACAGTCTTGGGTCGATTTTAAGAGTGAACTTCATTGTTTAAATAATTTCTCTGCTCCGCGAAAGGTAGTCGTTGATCAGGTTAAGCATTTGCAGCTTCATGGGTTTTGCGATGCCAGCGAACGCGCATACGGCGCATGCATATATATTAGAAGCACTACAAGTCAGTGTCAACACAGCGTGAGTCTTTTATGTGCGAAGTCACGAGTCGCTCCGGTGAAAATTATATCTTTGCCACGGCTCGAACTTTGTGCGGCTAGACAATTGTCTAAGTTATTTCGAGAAGTCATGAAGGCTTTGCCTATCATCGGGTTTGACATGGTGAGATTTTGGTCAGATTCAAGCGTAGTTTTGCAGTGGATCAAAACCGCACCACATGTGTTGAAAACTTTTGTAGCGAATAGGGTTACTAAACTACAAAATGAAACTGACCCGCAAGCGTGGTTTCATGTCGCTACGCACGATAATCCTGCGGATTATATTTCAAGAGGACAATCACCGTCACAATTTCTTGATAATAAGATCTGGTTAGAGGGTCCTCAATGGCTGGCTCAGGAAGAAAGTTGTTGGCCCGTTGGTACTGTCACATTAGCTACAGTTCCTGAAAAACGGAATGTAATTACGCTGACATTGAATAAGGTGTCAAATGACTTACTGACTAGGTTCTCGTCAATCAGTCTCTTGAATAGAGTTGTTGCGTATATTTTCCGTTTCTATCATAATGCTAGGCATCAAACGAAGATTAAGGGTGAACTAACGCCTGAAGAGATTCGTAAAGCCCACGGAATAATCCTACGCGAAATGCAGGCAGAGGTTTTTTCCGCGGAGATCAGTAATTTGAAGAAGGGCATTTCACTTCCTAGAGGAAGCAAAATTTTGAATTTGACGCCGTTCTTAGACGAACAGGGCTTAATTAGGGTCGGTGGTAGATTGAAGCACGCGCCATTGCGTTATGCACAAAAACACCCTATTCTTTTACCTCGTAATCATATCATTACAGAGTTGATAATTCGGCGCGAACATCTACGACATTGGCACGCCGGTATTCAGGCAACTTTGAATGCCGTGCGACAAAATTACTGGCCGATTGACGGCAGAAACAGAACAAGGCGCATTATTCATCGATGTGTGCGTTGCTGCAGGCATAGTCCCAGGGTACCAAATTATATTATGGGGGATTTACCTAAAGATAGAGTCACGCAGTCCCGACCTTTTCAAAATACGGGAATAGATTATTGCGGTCCGTTCTACATTAAAGAAAAAAAGGTTCGTAACCGTACAAGGGTTAAGGTTTACGTTTCGATTTTCGTCTGTTTTGCGACTAAGGCCGTGCACTTGGAATTGGTCACAGATCTCACGACGGAGGCATGTTTAGCTGCCGTTAGACGTTTTTTCGCTAGGCGAGGAAGGTCGCAAAATATATATACGGACAATGGTACTAACTTCGTTGGTGCTAAGAATGAAGTTATGCAGCTTCAGGCATTTTTAGTTTCTGATGAACATCAGAAGAAATTCCATCATTTTTTAAGCAATGAAAATATCACTTGGCATTTCTCGCCTCCCCGTTCACCGCATTTTGGCGGGCTTTGGGAGGCAGCGGTAAAGTCTTTCAAGTCGCACTTTCATAGAGTTGTTGGGGAGGAACTGTTCACTTATGAACAATTTAATACCTTGATTATTGAAATCGAAGCCATATTAAACTCACGTCCATTGACTCCACTGTCCTCAGATCCCAATGATTTAACTGCTCTTTCCCCATGCCATTTTCTAATCGGCGATTCGCTGTACAGCTTACCGGAGAGTGATTTATTAGATGTAAAAACTAACAGGCTGTCCTTTTGGCAACACGTTCAAAAGGTGAAGCAACATTTTTGGTCACGCTGGCACAAAGAGTATTTGCAGATTCTACATACTCGAAAGAAATGGCATCTCGGGGACAGTACATCATTTAAAAAAGGAACTTTGGTAATCATCAGGGAGGACAACACCCCATCACTCCAATGGAAGCTTGGACGAATTGTGGACATTCATCCAGGAGAAGATAATATTGTGCGTGTTGTCACGGTTCGGACAATTCACGGAACTTATAAGCGTAGTGTAAAAAGACTTTCGCCACTACCGATTGAAAGTCCAGATTTGGATAATTGATCCAAATAGGTTAATTGCTTTGCCATAAGACCTAAGCGTCGTCGCTTATATTGTTTTTTATTATCAGGACAACGTTTGTCGCCATAATTTAATTGTGTATGTCATTTATACGTCATTTATAAGGTATATAATCACTTATATGTAAATGTTTTTGCTTACGGTTTCGTTGTTCTACTTGATTTATTTACGTTTTGACTATATTGTGTATTGAGTGATACTTTAAAGATTGCGTGGTGTTCTCGCATATATCTAACATCTTATTAAGATTTGTCTTAACGTTTTTTCTATTATTTTTTCAATATTTGTATTTAGTGGGTTAGTCTCATTCTTGCTATCATTGGTCATTTTCAGTATGATCTTACTACATGTTTTTACTTTGTTGAACGTGATCGTTCAAGGCGGGCGATATGTTGAGTGGAGAAAGCGTAAGATTGTAAGCCATCGAGGCCAGAAAGGGACATCGGCGTATTGTCGTGTTTAGGTTTGAGGATGCGCGTCTGTTTTTCGTCAGCTCAAGCGCAGGGCTGTTGTCCAGCCATATATCACCAAGGTTCAAGTCATGGCCTAAGACGGAACTGAGTTTCCAGAGTTTAAGGGTTCCACTCGGGTGGTCTCGCGTCGATGTATTTAGATTGTCGCCGAGGTACCATCGTAAAACGATAAATTAGACAACGATGCTTCGAGAAATACTGTCCAGAGCATTTCCGAGATTTGGAGGTTCCCTCTCTTACGCTTCACAACCACCCTCGACATTGACACGCCTCCACCAATAGTTTAAGTTCATTTATCCCTGTTTGTTCTTAAGACTCCACCCCTGCGAGGAATCTTAGCTTCTTCCCGGCCGCGAGCGAATGTTACCATCTTTGGTGTAGTCAGATCGAAACGAGCGCTCGACTGAGCCGGTCTGTACTTGTTCGACCATATTTGTTGTTTTTTAATATACAGTCCATTTTGTTGTTATTGTTAACTGATTGTAATTTCTTTACCACCCATCCACAAATCTACGGCATTTGAGAAACGATTACGGTTTGGCGATTTCGTTCGAGCATATTCGTACTCAACAGAATCTATGTCGCAAGCGGCCGAAGTACACTACCGCGATTGCATGTACACCGTTGACGCTTCTACACGACATCGAAAATGGCTCGGTCGAAGTACGAGAAGTATTGTGTCCTGAAACATTGAAACACAGAGTACACGAGTTTTTGTCTCGGGAATTATCAAAATTTTTGGATAATTGTATGAGTCTACCGCGAAACTCGAGACGTGTACTTGTACCGCTGAGTTTTCGATGGCCTGCTGAGGACTATGACCATTTCACCTGGAAGAGGTGCATCAAGAAATTGGACGGTGCTTTGCACGGAGGATATAACTCTTCCCGTGACGTTGAATGAGCTGGCAAAGTTCGAGAGTTTGAACAACGTGTCGGTGAACGTGTACACGTGGTCCGATGGAAGCTGTGCACCGCTGCGTTTAACCAAGGATAAACGTGAGAGATATGCAAACCTACTACTTGTGCAGGATACCGAGGGCACTAATCGTTATCACTTCACCTGCATTCGCAGCCTATCGAGGTTGATTTCGAAGCAGCTCGGCAGCCACAATGGTCGAGTATTTGTTTGCGAAAGGTGAGTAAAATGCGGAATATTTTGATCGCTGTATTATTCATTCATATGTTTTATTATTGATGTTGTTATCGTTGTAGATGTCTGAATTACTTTTATTCGGTCGAGCGATTAAACAAACACAACGTGGACTGCCAACACATGAACGAGTGTACCATCGAATTGCCGTCCGCGGAGGATAAATGGTTGCGATCAAAAATTTCAAAAATAAAGAACGAGCTCCATTCATCGTCTACGCGGACTTCGAGTGCATGCTGGAGGACGTCGAGCCTGCGGAGCGGAGTCATACGTACACGTACCAGCATCACAGAGTGTACAGCGTAGGATACTACATCCATTGTGCCACCGACGCGTCTCTGTACCGTTATCGCGCGTATCGTCACGACTCCGAGTGCGTGAAATGGTTCGTGCAGGAACTTCGTGACTTTGCTGACACTGCGTATTCGTGGTTGCGAAACGCGAAAGAAATGAAAACGCTAACGAATCAACAGTTGCATAGTCATAACAGTGCGATCGTGTGCCACGTGTGCGGACAACCCTTCGTCGACACGAACATAAAAGTGCGCGACCATTGTCACTCGACGGGCGAGTACCGAGGCGCGGCCAACGTGTCTTGTAACTTACTGTTTCAGCGATCGTACACTATACCGGTTGTATTTCATAATCTGTCGGGCTATGACGCTCATGTCATAATTAAGGAATTGGCGTCCGCGTTCGAGGGACAGATCAACCTGCTGCCGGTGACGAAGGAACGGTATATATCGTTCACTAAACACGTCAAGGAAATCGACTCCAAGAACAACGATTGGAAGAGGGGGCTGAAGTTTAGATTCATCGATTCGCTGAAGTTTTTGACCGCTTATCTGGAGAAACTCGCTTCGGACCTTGGCAAGGATCGGCTTGTGATTCTACGACACGGGTTTAAAGACACGCCGGACTATCATTTCAATCTCCTGACCAGGAAGGGCGTCTTCCCATACGACTACGTAACGTCATACACCAAGCTGAACGAAACGTGTTTACCGTCCCGCGAAGCTTTCTATAACCGGTTGAACGATAGCACCGCGTCGGAACTTGATTACGCGCATGCCGTGAACGTGTGGAATACTTTTCCCATAAAGACATTAGGCGATTACAGTAATTTGTATTTGAAAACAGATGTGCTGTTACTCGCAGACGTATTCGAGGGTTTCCGCGCTGACTGTATTTTGAGTTACGATCTGGATCCCGCCCATTATTATACATTACCAAGTTTCACGTGGGACGCGATGCTTAAGTACACCGGTGTACAATTAGAACTTTTGACGGACGTGGACATGCTACTGTTCGTGGAGCGTGGCATACGCGGCGGTCTGAGCCAGTGCTCGCACAGGTATGCGGATGCCAATAATAAGTACCAGCCCACAGCGACAAGTCGATGCCGTCAACGTATCTAATGTACTTTGACGTCAACAACCTGTATGGATGGGCGATGTCGCAGGCTATACCACACAGAGGGTTTCAATGGTTGGACGATGCGACAGTGGCCGCGTTCGACGTGTCATCCTTGCCCGACGATGATGGACCCGAGGGATACCTGTTGGAGGTGGACATCGAATATCCCAAAGAGATTCACAACGCGCACGCGGACCTTCCATTCTGCCCGGTGCGCGAGCACGCGCCACATGGTAAACAGACCAAGCTACTTGCCACGTTTGATGATAAGGAGCGATACGTCATCCACTATCGCTACCTGAAACAGTGCGTGCGGAAACAATACGGATTACGCGTGAAGAAAATTCATCGAGTGTTGCGATTTGATCAATCACATTGGTTGCGTGATTACATTCAATTGAATACCGATTTGAGGACATGCGCCACGAGCGAATTTCAAAAGACTCTATACAAGTTAATGAATAACGCGGTGTACGGAAAAACAATGGAAAATGTGCGGAATCGTGTAGACGTGAGACTGGTTATGCGGTGGGACGGTCGTTACGGTGCAGAAGCGCTGATCGCGAAGCCTAACTTTCATAGTCGTACGATCTTTTCGGAACAACTCGTTGCAATCGAAATGCGAAAACTTAATGTGAACTTAGACAAGCCGATATACGTGGGGATGAGTGTACTGGACGTATCGAAAGAATGCTTGTACGAATTTCATTATTCATATATGCGTGCGAAGTTCGGTGATCATTGTAAGGTTCTATACACCGACACCGACAGTTTAATGTATAGTGTGGAATGCGAGGATGTGTATGAAACGATGAAGTGTGACATCGCTCGGTTCGACACGAATGATTACGCGGTGGACAATCCGTACGGTATGCCCCGTGTAAACAAAAAGGTGCCGGGACTCATGAAGGATGAAAACAATGGCACCTTAATGACCGAATTCGTCGGACTACGATCAAAGATGTACGCGACTAGAACGTTTAACGCTGCATTGGAGTCTACGATTGAAACTAAAAAAAGTGAAGGGTGTGCGGAGACACGTAGTCGCGAATGAAATACAATTTGGCGATTACATTCGCTGTCTTTATGATCTAATCGAGAAATCGGTTCGACAGAGTAATATACGCTCCAAGAAGCACGATGTTTATTCCGTGAGTGAGGATAAGAATGCCCTCAGTCCGTTCGACGATAAGCGGTGTGTCTTAGCCGATCAAATCAGCACCCTTCCGTGGGGGCATTATCGAATCTTCGAGCTCCAGACCCACGAGTCCTTAGAGCCCCACGAATCCCTAGAGCCTCACGAGTCAATCGTTGTATAGTGTGTTGGATTCCTTGTGGTTTCCCGATGAAAATGATGCCAAATGTCGTGTAAATCGGACAACTTTTACATAGGGAATACAAATAGCTTGTATCAAAGTAGTCCGATTTGCATGATATTTGGTATGATTTTCGTCAGAAAAACATAAGGAATCCATTCGCGTCACTTCCCTCTCGATACGATGAAGAAAAGAATTTCTTAATACGCTGTAATGGATATTTCACCCTCGACTGCGGGGGCTCGACCTCAATTCGTTACGTTCGGCCCAGGATTCGTACCTTTTTCCGGTAAAAGTCATAAAAATCGAGCGAGACCCTGCGAAGGGTTGTCCTCGCCACGGGGTACCAGGCCGCATCTTCTTGACGAACGTCGGGCGACTCCTGCCCGAGAGGAATACGATTTACTTTAATTATAGTACATGTGTGTTTTGTAATAAAGTGTTTCTATCGTCTCCTGAATTCAACAACTGGCATCCAGACATCTGCGCTTCTACAATCCATCGGCAATACTCCTCGTGGAGAGACACGGTAAGAAAAGGGGTAGCCCGCTGTCGACGCGTGGTCCTCTCGAGTATAAACATGAGCTTCGATATCAAAACAAAACCATGCGTTGACGTATTCCGTGCGAAAGAAGGTGGGCATTGGGGAGAAGGTATTGCTGTGAAGAGGGCCTCTTCAAGAGTACAGCCGTTTGTGAGGGATGCAAATCCGATTGGTTCTGATACAATCTGCTCCCTATAGTTGAAATTTAGTCTAGCAACTTTCACTCCTCCGAACCTAACCAATCCAACTTGCATCCCTCCCAGACGAACTGGCTATCCGAGCGTAGAAGCAAGTGCGAAATAAAAGTAACGATGCGCTTCTCGATACCGCAGATGTACCTACCTAAGTAGCATTTCTGGCGGAAAAGAATTGTCCAGCCTTTGGGCCTGGCGTAGACCTTTCGCAGGTAGGTATCTATTTCAACAGGCAGTGCCACCCGTGGCGCCAGTAAGACCGTCCCAGGTCCTTGCTATTCCAGAGGAGTTTCTTGCAGTGAAAATCAGTAAATTTGCAAGCGCAATATCTCAAAAACCAGTGAAAATAAAGTGTATACATTGATGCTTATTGAATTTGTCTTGGAACGCACTATCAACTCAGGACTTCAAAAAAAATAGTTCCATTTGAAAAACCGAACTTGACCATCGTATTTTTTAAAATAATAATCGAAAAAAAAATTCGTTCGGGCTAATTTATTAGCCCCTTCGAACCATGCAATTCCCTATTTTTTAAAAATTTTTATCTCCAATACTTTAGGAGCTGCGGCGCTGTCCAGTCTACCGTGGGTGTTTGGGAATGGTATCAAAAAGCAGCGACGCTGCTCTCTGAGAAACCGAGAAGAAGCGCGAGCGGAAGTCAGCTATATTCGGACTCTTGTGTAGATTCTCGCCGCTACCGGACTCTCTTGTACGCGTCGCGTGTATTTTTGCGTTCTTGTGCGAAATTCACAAACATTCTGTATTGAACTCAATCACAGTAGATTACACTCATCTTTTAAACACTCACACTCACAATCACAACACTCAGTCCCCAATTAATACAATTGTAGTGGACGCCACGTGGTGAACCACCTCGTGGTCTTAATCATTTTCCACTCACTCAATTGACAGTGCTGTGGATCAGTAATATCCCTGTGCTAAATTCACTCAATTACACTCACACTCAACGACTCAACGCTTTATTTTAAATAAATCACGACAAATGTTTTCACGCGAAACAGTGCTATTCCTTTTCCATCTTAACCAGTCTAAGAATCCTATTCAATCATCTCACTCGCATACATTTATTTTTGGTCCTTCGAGCCGGATTTTAGACTGGTAGTGCAGTGTTGTGATCACTCAGTGCTACACTTCAGCAATCATGGCAGGTGACGAGCCACCGAAGGCGAGCAAGTCTCAGACGACGTCACGGACAACCTCGCCCAACCCGCCTACACTCACGCTGCCCTCAGAGACTTCAGGGAACAGCACTGTCGGGGACAGGAGGGAGACAAGATCCTCGTCTCCAGGAGGTATTCCATCGGAGCTTCTGTCCAAGGCAGAAACTCAATTCTCCCGGATGGAGTCGCTGAAAGCTCTGAAAAACCGGCTTCCAACGTGTGCTCCCAATGTCACCATGGAAGATTTAAAAATCTTCTCCACTCATCTGGAGGATTTAAACAAGGCCTTCCAGAAAGACCATGCGTACTTCGATATGGCATGGCCCGGGGCTCACCGAGACCATGAGTACTTCAAGAAGAAGACGCTCTTCAAGGAGACGGAGCTCTGCTTCGACATTCGATTACAAATTGGAAAAATGAAGCAGGAGCTAGCACCATTCCAGCCTTACCTGTCACCTGAAGCAGCGAGATCAGCGCCACCAACAGGGAAACTCCCTGAGCTGGCGATACCCACCTTCGCAGGTGACTACCTCAAGTGGCCTGCGTACAGCGAACTCTGCGCCTCAATCATCGGCACCAGCAAGCTGCTGACCGACATAGAAAAGCTGCAGTACCTGCGCACCAGCTTGTCAGGCGAACCAGCCCAGAAGGTAGAAGCTCTACCTCTGAAAGGTGCCTCATTCAAACCTGCATGGGAGCTTCTCAAGGAGACGTACTCCAATAAGAGGATGCTAATCCAAGCTCAACTGGACAAACTGTTCACCACCAAGGCAGTGGTTGGAAAGAACACTGCTGCACTCAAGCAGCTGATCTCAACTGTCGAGACCGTGGAAACGGCTCTCAATTCACTCGGTGTCAAGGAGACCCTGGGGCACTGCATGCTTACTCACCATGTGGTTCGTCAGCTCGACCGAAATACAAGGGAGGCCTGGGAAACCTCCATTGGGTCAACAACAGAATACCCCTCTTTCCAGCAGGTGAAGGAGTTTGTATCGAACAAAGTGAGGGCACTGGAAAGGTCGGAAACTCCGTCTTCCCAAAGTGCCTCCACCAGCACTCCAACAAAAAATGCCTCAAAACTCATTGCTCAGCGAGCCGCAGTCAATCAGGCATCCCAATCATCAACCAAGAGGGTATTTCAGTGTGACTGCTGTGGGGCGGACCACTTTGTGATTGTGTGCCCAAAGTTCAAGGCAATGTCGGTGCAGGAGCGGAGAAAGGTTGTAGCCAACAATCTGTTGTGCTTCAATTGTTGCGGGCGTCACTCATCCGCAAACTGCAAATTCCCACACCGCTGCAAACTGTGTGGTATTCAACACCACACGATGCTCCACATACCGAAACAGAAGTCCACTCAACCTCAAACTGAGGAGACAAGGCATGTCTCTCAAAAGCCCCACTGAAGTCTTGGGGCAGTCGTCAACCCGGAACAATCACACACTCAACTCGCTTCTGCACCCGCATTGCCTGCTCACTCATCGCAGCCTCACTCATCGCAGCCTCACTCATCATGCAGCCAACTCACGCTCTTAGCAACTGCGCAAGCTCACCTTCTAACACCTACGTCAACTCATCAGGTTCGCATGCTTATCCACTCTGGCTCTGAGCTTACCTTCGTTAAGGAGGACCTCATTACGCAACTCAACCTCAAACGCACTCACTCTTCCATCTCAATCATTGGCATTGGAGGAAGGAAGTCATCACAGACGCGAGGAATTGTCTCATTAACTCTGCAATCCAACTACCGACCTTTGACAATATCTCTTAAAGCCCATGTTCTCAGATCAGTGACGTCAAGGATACCCTCTGAAGAGGTACCCAATCACAATTGGCCACATCTCGCAGCACTCACTTTGGCAGATCCTGACTTTCTCAAACCTCTATCTGTCGACATTATCATTGGGGCTGACACATATGGATAAATCATAAGGCCAAACATCATCAGGGGCTCTCCACTCATGCCGATAGCTCAACTCTCTGTCTTTGGATGGCTTGTGCTTGGACCAATTACTTCTTCCACTACACTCACTCAGTCATCTCACCATGCATCACTTATACAAGAGGACGAATCGCCGGTACGTGATCTATTGGAGAAGTTTTGGATTCAGGAGGAGCTTCCGAAAGAAACTCAATCAAAACTCACCTCTGAAGAGCAAGAGTGCGAAGATCACTTCAAATCAACACACTCGAGGGATGCAACAGGAAGATACATCGTGCGCATCCCTCTTAAATCATCATCCAGCTTGTTGGGCAACTCGTATCAAGCAGCGCGTGCATGCTTGAAACGCACACTCAACAAATTCAACAAAAACGATGAGTATCGTGAACTCTATCAAGCATTCATGTCAGAATATGAAAACCTCAATCACATGGTAAGATCACCATCAATTTCATCTGATAATAATTCAATCTTTTATCTTCCTCATCATGGAGTACTGAGGCCCGACAGCAAAACCACAAAACTACGAGTTGTCTTCAACGGCTCATGTGCAACGACATCTGGGCATTCACTCAATGCCCTCATGCACACCGGGCAGAATCTCTTACTCAACATCTCAGACGTGCTGTTGTGGATTCGACAACATAATTTCATCTTTGCTACAGACATAACTAAAATGTACAGGCAAATCCGAGTCCACGAAGACGATCAAGATCTTCAACGCATTCTGTGGGTAGATGAGGAAGGAAAGGAAACACCATTCAAACTCACGACAGTCACATACGGCACCAAGGCTGCACCATTTCTAGCTGTCCAAGCACTGCTGCAGCTAACTGAGGACGAAGGGCATCGCTTCCCTTTAGCTGTACCCTCAATCACTCGTGCACGATATGTCGATGACATCTTTGGCGGCGCAGACACAGGTGAGCAACTCATCAATATTGCACAACACCTTAAAGACCTGTGTCATGCGGGAGGTTTTCCACTCGCTAAGTGGCACTCTACATATCCTGCATTACTCGAGGCGATTTCTCCCAACTCACGAGCTGACAGCTCAACAATCTCACTCGACGACTGCCATACCAGAATTCTCGGATTGCAATGGAACAGCCTCCAAGATAACTTCACATTTGCATCAAAACAAATTTCCACCTCAACCCCAACGAAACGATTCATTCTCTCAGAGGTCTCTCAAATATTTGATCCACTCGGTTTCCTCTCACCAGTCATAATTCGTGCAAAAATGCTTTTGCAAGAGCTGTGGCTGTACAAACTCAGTTGGGACGATCCACTGCCACATCAAATCATATCTCGTTGGAACACCATCAGAGAAGAACTCAAAAGCCTGGCCAGGCTCTCAATTCCTAGGTGGTTCAACACCTACTCCAACTCTACCGTGGAACTCCACGGATTCTCTGATGCTTCACAACTCGCCATGGCAGCGGTAATATACATTACCGTGACTTCACCGTCCACAAATCTAAAAGTGTCGACACTCGTGTGCTCTAAAACTAAGGTAGCACCACTCAAGAAACTCACAATCCCGAAACTCGAACTCACAGCCGCATTAATACTGGCAAAGCTTGCCAAGTATGTTCAAGCAACTCTTCAACTCAACATTACATCCACTCATTTGTGGACGGACTCTCAAGTGAGACTCATATGGATCAATGCTCAAGCCTCACGCTGGAAGGAGTACGTCAGGAATCGTGTTACTCAAATTCAAGAACTCACCCCTCAAGCAAATTGGAGACACGTTCCAGGTACCTCGAACCCAGCTGATTGTGCATCACGAGGCCTTTCAACTTCACAGCTTGAACGTCATCAGCTATGGTGGACGGGACCACCATGGCTTACTCAACCCAGTGACTCATGGCCATCACAATCAACTGTACTGGACAACTCAACTGAATTAGAAGCTCGTCCAGGAACTTCGACCTTACTCAACATTCAAGAAATCAAATACCACTGGGATCTTATATATAAATTCTCCACTCTTAAAAAACTCTTTCGTATTACATCAGCTTGTTTCAGATTCATTTCCAGGCTAAGGAAATTGCCTGTCTCATTACCGCTCACTTCACTAACACCAAAGGATTTAGAAACGGCCCGCATCTTTTGGATAAAGGCCACGCAGGCACTCTACTACAAGCACGAATTCAAGGTCATCAGCTCAAATTCAACGCTGCCCTCGTCTCACGTCTTCAGTCAACTCATCGCCTTCATCGACGAACAAGGAGTCATACGAGTGGGGGGCAGACTTCGTAACGCTCATATCACTTACGAAGGTAAACACCCTGCAATCTTGCCTCGTCACTCACGTCTGTCCGATCTGATTATAGACCACTCACACAAACACACTCTTCATGGAGGAACTCAACTTACTCTCGCTCATGTGAGACAGACCTACTGGATCATCGGAGGTCGAGCTCCAGTAAAATTTCATATTCTGCGGTGTGTGGTGTGTGCTCGACAAAGGGGGATCCGTGCCCATCAGCTGATGGGCCAACTACCTCTTTCTAGAGTGACACCCTCACTACCATTCACCAACACTGGAATTGATTATGCTGGTCCAATCACACTCAAGACATGGAAAGGGCGAGGAGCAAAAACACAAAAGGGTTGGATTTGCGTTTTTGTGTGTATGACGACGTCAGCTGTCCATCTCGAACTGGTGACAGACTACTCATCAGAAGGATTCATTGCAACATATAGGCGTTTCATATCCAGACGAGGAATTTCACACAACATCAATTCGGATTGTGGAACCAACTTCGTCGGTGCGGACACAACACTCAAGAGTATGTTCACTCAAGGCTCAAAACAAAATCAACAACTGGCTTCTCTGTTTGTCAACGACAACACAACATGGTGCTTCAATCCACCAGCGGCACCTCATATGGGAGGAAAGTGGGAAGCGGTTGTTAAATCCATTAAGTACCATCTGCGACGGACCGTTCATGAGACTGTTCTCACATATGAGGAGTTTAGCACTCTTCTCACACAAATTGAAGCCACGCTCAACTCAAGACCTCTCAGTGATGACCCTGAGGACCTTTCAACACTCACCGCAGCTCATTTCCTCATCGGAAAACCGTTAACAACCTTGCCTGAACCGTCTCTGGAACACTCATCACTCGCCCCATCAGCGAGATGGCAACACATCCAGAAGAAGATGCAACGATTCTGGTCTCAATGGTCCACTCATTATCTGCAGCGTCTGCAAGCCATCTCAAAGTGGCATCATCCATCCAATGACATCAAGGTCGGGTCATTGGTACTCATCACCGATGAACGGTTTCCCCCAAGCAAGTGGCCACTTGCTCGGGTACTCACTCTGCATCCTGGAAAGGACGGACTCACGAGGGTCGTGACCATCAAGACGGCGACCACCACTCTAATCAGGCCAATCGCAAAGTTGGCAGTTCTACCTGTTTCAGGTTAACCTCATCAACTCTGTTGCTGACGGAGGGAGAATGTTTCGGAATGGTATCAAGTTCCACACGCCGCCACACTCACTCTCACGGCAGCACCTACTGGGCAGCGGAACGAACGGCTGATCGACGATCGATGACAATCGATCGCTCGATACTCACCATCGAACGCACAGCCAATCACCGCTTAACACGCAAGCCCCTCCGCCAATCAGAAAGCAGCGACGCTGCTCTCTGAGAAACCGAGAAGAAGCGCGAGCGGAAGTCAGCTATATTCGGACTCTTGTGTAGATTCTCGCCGCTACCGGACTCTCTTGTACGCGTCGCGTGTATTTTTGCGTTCTTGTGCGAAATTCACAAACATTCTGTATTGAACTCAATCACAGTAGATTACACTCATCTTTTAAACACTCACACTCACAATCACAACACTCAGTCCCCAATTAATACAATTGTAGTGGACGCCACGTGGTGAACCACCTCGTGGTCTTAATCATTTTCCACTCACTCAATTGACAGTGCTGTGGATCAGTAATATCCCTGTGCTAAATTCACTCAATTACACTCACACTCAACGACTCAACGCTTTATTTTAAATAAATCACGACAAGTGTTTTCACGCGAAACAGTGCTATTCTTTTTCCATCTTAACCAGTCCAAGAATCCTATTCTATCATCTCACTCGCATACAGTGGGACACCCTGTTTTCTCTTACGTTGTAAACCTTTCTTTATTCATACAATTAGGAGTGTATTTACGAATATCTAATATATGTATATAGCGTAGAATAGTTAAAGATATATTTTTACTTCTTTATTAAGATTAATTATATGCATATGTGTGAAGAAAAGGAGACGAATAAATGAATAAACGTGCAATATATATATATATTGCACGTGTATATATATATATATATATATATATATATTGCACGTTTATTATATATATATATATATATTTATATGTATTTATTTATTTCAGTAACATAGAGCATGTTTATAATCGGGGATCATAGAATATCCTTGTCGCTTATCCACGAGTTCCGCGACGAATCAAATCCGAGCCATTTAACGTACATCTGGTTTCCCTTGCGACGAATAATCTTCTCAATCAGATAGATGTCCGGATTCGCGACCGAATGCAGTTCGTACTCGTAGAATCCACCCGAGATCGGCTCTCCTGCGGTATCGCATAGAATGTACGTCACCGGGCAGGTTTGTTGTACGGTTACGATTTCGAACACCTCGGTCGACCAGTTCGGAGTGTACCCCTTCTCGAAGAGGGTCTTGAACTTGCTCACGCGTACCTTGTCACCGACTTTGAATTTCGCGCGTCGTCGAATACCTTTCGATGTGGATAGGGGGATGGGTTCATTCACGACCAACGACAAACGTGTCGCGGGGGTCACGTCAACGGATCGGGCGTTGATCGTTCGATGCTTGCGATGATTGTAGGTGCGTACGAGTCTAGGTAACAGGTCGATCCAACACATGAGGTTTTTCAGCGTACGATTGAAACGTTAGACGATCGACGCTTTCATCACACTGTACGTGGAGTAGTGGTTGATCCCACGGGTCTTCATACATCGTTGAAATTCCGCGTTGTAAAACTCCTTACCCATGTCGGTTTGTAAATTTCGCGGGCATCTATCGTTCTGTCGCAATACGATCGTGAACGCCGCGGTCACGTCGCGTCCGCTTTTCGTTTTCACGGGTACGGTCCATGCACACTTGCTGAACGCATCGATGATCGTTAGTATGTAGTGATATCCTCGATTTTGCTACGCGTACGGACGCATCTCCACCAAATTGGCCTGCCACAAATCACCGTAGCCGCGAAACACGACGGTTCGCCGCGGAAAATTTCGTCTCGCGGGTGCATGTAATTCGTTCACTAATTGTACTCGCTCCTTGTTCATGCTTCGTGGGTTGGCGGGGATGATCGCAGCAATTCAAGGATGATAGAAGTAGTACGAGTTCCTCGAGTGTTCGTAAAATACAAGCGGTGCACGTTTCTCGCGATCGTTCGTCATCATTCGACAATCCGGAGCCGTAACCGCTATCGTAAAGGTCAGGATCAATAATCATCGGCGTCGTCGACCCTCATTAGCTTTTCGCGACTCCTTTTGTTTGTGCAGATTCGTGATCGTTATCGCAGTCGGCGTCGCTGTTGACGTCGTGAACTCTTCGAGTCTGTCTTTCAAGTGATCCAAGCGTCGTGCCATCGCGTTATTTAAATCGTCCTCTAGCCGAGATAATTGCGCGTTAAGGGGACTAGGCAGTCGTTTTTCGTGAGAAAGAGACTCTGTCCTTTATTTATTTGTAAAGAAATGAAAGCACATCCAGGTGTACCCTTTTACCCAATGTTTATTACTACCATACAGATTGAGAAATAAATGGTAAGAAATATATATGTGCTTTAAAAATGGCGCTGCAGACGGGTAAACATTTTAACGGTTTTTCGTCGTTTTGCCCTAATATCGGTCTTAAAATGTGACGTAATTCGATTTTAAAGGTGTGATTCTTGTTTGTTGGTTTCATAGTTTCCGACCAAACCTATAAAAACAGAAATTAAATCAAAATTATACGATTGGTGGCCGAAAAACGGCGATTTTTCCGAGAAAAATTCGTTCTTGCTTGTGCGCTACTAAAATCCGGTGACTTTTTAATTTTTTTATGAAAATCTCGAATTTTTACGGACCATATCAGAGGTTTGGTCCGAAATGGCACATGTTTTACACATCCTGCAATTTTTCAAGTCGATCTGAACCTCCATTCGTTCACAATATGGTAAAAACGAAGAGAAGAAAATATTCGAGAAAAACGCGTTTAAAGTTTCTGGGTAAAGGCGACGCTATAGATTGCCGCTTGACGTTTTTAGCTGTCAAATCTATAATTTTGCGAATTTTACTATAAACCAAGCGGCATTTTATTCAGAAAGGATAGTACTTTTGGAAAATGCAATAAAAAATTGATTTTTCGACTGCCTAGTCCCCTTAAAGTTTCTGGGCAAAGGCAACGCTATTGGTTGCCGCTTGACGTTTTTAGCTGTCAAATCTATAATTTTGCGAATTTTACTATAAACCAAGCGGCATTTTATTCAGAAAGGATAGTACTTTTGGAAAATGCAATAAAAAAAATCGATTTTTCGACTGCCTAGTCCCCTTAACACACGTCTCGAGTTGAGATCGTTGATACTTGGCGTCTAGTCGCGCGTTCGCGATAGCCGTTTCGATTTTTCGGGTAAAGCGATCGTCCGCCGCGATCAATAGTCTAGTCATTGTCATCACCGCTTCGTTGTTATTGTTGTTGATGTTGTTATTGCGTAACGAGGTGCCAAACTTGTTCACCGACATAACGACGCGTGCGCGCGAACACTACTGACGCGGCGATTAAGGGATCGTTCAATTTAAGATATGTCCGGCCTCGCGAAGTTCCTCCACGATGGATGCGATTTCGTTATCGTGACCCGTGTGACCTGCCGCGCGCGATGCCATGAGCAATCCCAGTCTATCGATCAATTCATTCGGATTGTCCCAGTACACGTAATCGATCGCGTTATCGGTGACCGTCATGGATTCGTCGATGGGCAATCCTAAACCTTGTCGCGTACCCGCGGTGCCCGTACCGCCCGCGCCGTTACCCCTGCCCCTAACGCGTCTGATATCCGATGTCCGTACCCCGCCGATTATCGCGGATATAATTTTCTTGTAAGTAGTATAGCAAGGAGAGTTCCAACCCAGGTCCTCTGAGGGGAGCGCGGGGGCGGGGGGAAGTTGGGGCGCGCGGGGGAGCGCGGGGGCGGGGGAAGTTTGCGGCGCGCGGGGGAGCGCGGCGGAGGGAAACATGGGCGCAGGGCCTGCGGGGAGAGGAAGACCGGTTGCGCGCGCACGTGCCGCGGAGTGGGGGAAGCCGCGATGATGGAGGGGATCACTCCAGGCCGAGCCGCCGCGGAGACCGGGCCCACCGCCGAAAACTTTTTAGACCTAACCGGAGGGAGTGAATGACCCTCTAAAAAATTTCTGGGGGCCGATCCTGTATGAAAAACCTCTTTTTCAGACTCCATCCGCTCCCCAGAAATTTTTTCCCCCAAATATTTTTCCAAACCAATATGCGACATACAGACATTTCCAACGCAGAGAAATAATAATTTATTTTTATTGGGAATTGTTTCGGACAATGTCGGGAAAGATCGACGTTTTCACACCACGTCTTGGGAGGGTTGGAAAGAGAGAGTAATATTTTAAAGCTAAATTCGAGAGAGGGGAAAGAGACAGCGCTACATAGCGATACAAACACATTTTATTTTAAAGCTAGCAGTATTCTAAAGCGTTTCGATTTAACGTCGCAGCGTATCGCACGATCGTGTGTAATATGAGTCCTCCCCGGGACACCTGCATGTGATGACGCCATTCATCGACGCGAAGAACGCTCGAGCGAAATAGAATTATGCAGTGTCTGCAAATCTTAAAATTATGTGGCGAAAGGAGAAGGACGGGTAAATAAATTGAGAAATAATATACGTTTAAGATATATATTGTTACAAAAAATCGAATATAAATAGAAAATAAAAAAATATAAAATAGAAATAGAAATAGGAATAGAGAAATATAAACAAATGAAAAAATAAATAAAGATTAAAATCTATATAAATCGCACACCGTGGGTGGCGGTAGCGCGAGCGGCGTTGGCGGTGGCGAGAGCTATTGCTGGGAGCATGTTTTGCTCTATCTGGGGCGGCGGTGGCAGTGGTGGCAGGTTCTAAAACATGTAAACCTCAATATAATATTGATACGTGTAAACATTCCGTATAATGCATTATCGCAGTATCACTAACCGGCCAGACGTCAGTACTGATATCTTCGCTAGCGATGTCATCAGTAACACTGTCATCAGTGTCACTGACATCGCTAGCGATGTCACCAGTGTCACTGTCATCGCTAGCGAGGTCACCAGTGTCAGTGTCATCGTCGCCATTGCCAACGTCGGCTGCATCCTGCGGGCCCTGATGATGATGCGGCGTTTGCGGCTGCGATAGGTTCTAGAACACAGAAATCTCGATAAAACATTGCAACATTTAAACAACATAAACACCAAAACGCGTAAAAACATTGCAAAGTATCACTTACCGACAGATCTACGCCGAACACCGGCCTTAGATCATCACCGTCGGGGCACGCAGCCACCGCGATGCGCGGCAACACGCGTTCAAGATACATTTTAAATTACTGTGGTTGCACTCTTCCATTTCAAGTCGTAGGTGCTCGCATACGGAAGCTTATCTTAGCTGAGTGTTGCAAAAGTAAGATGCTATCATTCTCCACCTTCATTTTTCGCTTACGATTCTTAGTTCAGCTATCATTTTCTTCGAATTATTCTCTGGCTTACGCTCTCCTTTCTCCTTATTCATACATGTCTTCTTCCCCTTCTTCTTTGGACACATCATTCGACTAGATCACACCACTTTCAACGTGAATCGAACGTGTAATGAACCACTTTGATTATGTACCGAACATGCATTGAACGTGTATGGTACCACTTCGAACATGTATCGAACGTCAATCGTACCTCTTCGAACGTGTATGGTACCACTTCGAACGTGTATTGGACGTGTAATGAACCACTTCGAACATATATCTTCAACGACGCGAAGAATGCTCGAGCCAAATAGAATTATGCAGTGTCTGCAAATCTTAGAATTAAGTGGCGAAAGGAGAAGGATGGGTAAATAAAATGGAGAAATAATATACGTTTAAGATATATATATATTGTTACATAGAATATAAACCTAGAATAGAAAATAGAAAAATAGAAAAATATAAACTATTCTAAGGACGAAGGTGGCGAGTGGGTTTTGGCTTAATTATCCCACTCGATAACATCATCAGCAAATAGCTTATTTAATGATAAATCTACAGGAACTTGCGCAGGGTCAGTTTGAACTGCAACAACGCTAGCCGAAAGCCCCGATATTTTATTCGCGAAAATGGAATCATCATCAATCTCTGTTTTCACGTTTCGCCAAACCATGCTCTTTGGAACACCCTCACGATTCCGCCGAGCTATATTCCTACGTATATAATAATAATAATCATCATCATCATCGTTGTAATTGTTTATAAACATTTGGTCTGCGTATCGGCGCAACCAATATTGCTCATCATCAAGGTACTCATACGCATGGCCATTCGTTAGGTTGCGAAATACTTTTAAATAAATGTCACCACCCTGATTAGCTTCCGCCTCATAAACCGACCATCCGACCCTTCTTTCTAAACTTCACTCCCTCGGCTTCCATGGTGCATTTTTTGCCTGGCTCTCCAGCTATTTGTCTAATAGAATTCAGTTAGTTAAGTATAATAATTTCCTATCTAAGGAGATTGCTGTTCTTTCCGGTGTTCCCCAGGGATCTCACTTGGGCCCGCTTCTGTTTGTTTTATATATTAATGATATATCCGAAGCCTTTTTACATTGTAAATTTTCACTTTTTGCAGACGATCTAAAGATTTATAGACAAGTTGCGAGTGTGTCTGATGCTCTTTTAATACAGTCTGACTTAGATAGACTTTCCTTATGGTGCTCGCGTAATAAACTTGGTTTTAACTTATCTAAGTGTCGTGTTATACGTTTCAGCCGTAAATCTAGTAAAGTGATCTTCCCTTACTCTATTCAAACCTCGTCTCTGCAATCTGTTGAAACCATACGTGACCTTGGTATCTACTTTTCTAGTACTTTAACGTTTCATTATCATTATCAACATATTGTTAATTCCGCGTATAAAACATTAGGATTTATTCACCGTACCTCCAAGTTATTCTCTAATATCACCACACTCCGAACTCTCTATAACTCCTTGGTTCGTCCTATTCTCGAATATGGATCCGTTATTTGGGCTCCTTATTATAAATGCCACTCTGTATTAATCGAGCGTGTGCAGAACAGGTTTCTTAGACTGGCATCATATCGCACGGAATCACCTATGTCTATATTTTGCCATAATTATGGCTTTATGCTGTTGCGCCTTGGATTAATGAGCCTTCATCAACGCCGTGTCGTCGCTGACCTCCTATTTTTATATAAAATTATTAATCATAGTATCACATGTCCTGAAATCCTTCAAAAACTTACTTTTTATGCACCTGTGCGTTGCCTTAGAAACCATAATCTCTTTCTTCCGGAGTCACATCGAACACTTTATGGCTATTATAATAGTCTAAATCGACTATTAATAACTGCGAATCGCTATTGTAATTCCGTTGACTTCTTTAATAATTCCTACAATTCCTTCAATCACTCTGTTCTGATCGCTTTTCGTATACCCCTTTCCCCGTAACTTTTAATATTGTGTTTTCTTGCGTTATTATTCTATTATTATGATTCTTTTATATCTTTTTTTTTGTCACTATCACTAATGGTTTCTTTTGCGCTTACTTCCTTACTTTCGTTTCTTTAATTACTTTTCTTTGTACTTCCTAATTATTTGTTCTAGGCTTGTGTAACTATGACTTGTACTTATTATAACAAAGGGTTTATCCCGTTGAAATATATATAATATATAATATAATAATAATAATAATAAAGTTCTGCGCATCGAATTTCTTCGGTTTGAACCGCAACATTTGGGCACGCCACATACACTTTCGGACTGGATGAATGAATAATGGTCGCAGCAGCGGTGATAGTAGCGGTAGCTGGACGTTCCAAAGGGTCTAGCAGGGTAAGTATGGGCAAACGGCCCCCACGCCGATTCCTGGAGGTGTTATTTTTTAAACAATGCTCCTGGCCTGAAACACCATTGTGTAAAGTTTTAGACCGCTACCCCCCCCCCGTTTAAGTGTAATACGGGGGTGAACGCCCTTAACGTTATTATTTTTTATCTCGGTTACTACTTAAAATATTTGAATGAGAAAAATATGAAAAAAAGCTACATACTAACTGTACTTCGTGTATTTTTCTCGAAATTGTAAATCAATTATTAAGGGTAGAAAAAAATAATTAATTTTTTGAGGGTGGTTTTTCGAAACAACCCTTTGAGTGACAACCTCCAAAAAAATAAAAAATAATGCTCTATTATGGTGGTATTATATAAAAAATCCTGAAGATGATCGAGTTGGTGGAACATAGTTAAATAATTTAAAGAAGATCATTATATTATAAAGGGTCTAGCAGGGTAAGTATGGGCAAACGGCCCCAACGTCGATTCCTGGAGGTGTTATTTTTTAAACAATGCTCCTGGTCTGAAACACCATTATGTAAAGTTTTAGAACGCTACCCCCCGTTTAATACGGTAATACGGGGGTAAACGCTCTTATATTTATAATTTTTTTTCTTGGTTAAAGATATTTAAATGAAACAAAAGCGACAATATTTTTCCGGATTGGAAATGAATTATTACGGGTAGAAAAATATAATTTATATTTGGGGGTAGTTTTTGCACACAACCCTATGAATGACAACC
This sequence comes from Andrena chrysosceles, assembly GCA_963855975.1. NCBI lineage: Eukaryota > Metazoa > Arthropoda > Insecta > Hymenoptera > Andrenidae > Andrena > Andrena chrysosceles. Next base: position 38,204,381 of record OY979766.1, on the reverse strand, counting down.
CCTTGTCGTGATAATCGCTTATATTTGTTTGCACATATCGAAGGGATAATCCGTACTTAGCCAGGCGTATTTTGCTGTCTTTCTGATTATATAAACGCTGATAACTTATAATCGATTAAAGAAAAATTACAAATAATGCAGTTATCACTACTGCTTTCAGGCATTTTTCTAAATAATACTGATGCTAAATAAAGCACTCAAACAATTTTTATCGTAATATTCATGATTTTCTCTATTAGTAAACTCGCAAGCAAAATGTCGATAAAACAGCGACGGTTCCGTGCTGTCGGCGGACCGCGACGTCGATAATGCAGCGGCGGCATCATGGCGTCAACGGACCGCAAACTGATAAATACTGTTTCTAGACTGCTCTCGAATAATTAAGCTAAGAATAAATTGCATTATTTTCGTATCTCCCTGTACTAATCCCCACGCCGAAGCAACACAGCTCAGTATTCAAAATGCTTCTGGTCCTGTCGGATAATTGCGATATTCGAGGCCTAACCACTGAGCAGTTGAAATATATATCAAAGATTATTCTACTGCAAGAGTTTGGGAGACACATTGATCAGTTGTGGGACAGACTCCCCGAGCGTATAAAAGCCGATTCTGAGGTTCGACAGTATCGTCGGTGTCTGGTGTGTCTTATACAATCGACTCGAGCAACGATAAATTCTACTTCGCCACAAACTATGACATCAACAATAAAAACAACAACGGTGCCGACACCACATATGAATACATTACGATTCCCCACGGCTCCTACGAACTAGACGCCATTGCCAAGTTGTTCACGGAATCGACATAGCAACGCCATCTCTTAATGAGGAGCATTAATTAGGCACTAGGCGACGGCGCGCTTGCTCATGTGGAGCAGTGATCATAGCCCCTTCCATCGATTCGCGATCGATGGAAGGGGAAGGCTATTCCTTCCAGGAAGTAGATCGCGATTCCTGGAAGGCTCTCTCTGTGCGCGACTCCGCTACAATACACACGTTTTGCTTTAACCGCTACGCGCTTCGCTTGCTGGCGCTTTGAACTCTCTGCAATTACGCTTTTACTTAATAACCGCTTTAACACTCGCTGCTTGAATTCTTCTCTTGCTGGAATTCTAAGTTCTTTAAAGTTAAGTGGTGTACATTAAACATTTCTGTAAATAGTTTTATTTGCGTGTGACTTTGTACATATAATCTCGTTATAACTGTCGTGTCTCGTTAAACCTTAAATAATACTTGTCCATGGTCCATTAGCAGTGTCTTAATTTCTTAAACCATTACCGCTTCATCGAACCGTTCCGTTAAGCAAAACATTATAAACACAAGTATTTGAAGCAGCGATTACTCGAGCGGTATCCTCAAAATCTCAGCGGCACCGATGAGAACAACAACACCAACAACAACAACAACGATGATGGTGACAACGATGCGTATCCTATAGTGTTGCGCCCCAACAACAACACTATGAAAAGCGAACTGTACTGTCGGTTCGCCGTAGATTTTACAAAGCCCAATAACATTGGATCGCTATTAGGGTTCTCGACGAATCGGGTATTAGAACCAGGACGGTGGCACGAATCGGACGATCTAATTAATATCATGAACGTGAACATTATTCGTATAGAATGTAGCGTGACCGCTGGCGCGTACAACAATGGAAGGCGTGTACATACGATACATGAATTTTCTCCGAGAGTCCCACCAGGATATAAGATATCGGAAAGGCCCGCGCAGATCATTTACCTTCCAATCATCGCACGGGTCATTACGGATCTAACGATACGCGTTGTGGATCAAGACGGACGATTGCTTGATTTTCGAGGTGAAGAGATTACCATCAGACTGCACGTACGACGACGGTGACGATAATACGTGTGGTGCGAAAGAAATGCTTGTATTGAATGATTCCAGAAACCCGTTTCTTCCAAGTGAAATTGTTTACAACAACAACAGCTCTGATTACGCTAAAAAGAAGAGGCTCAGTGCTGCGAACATTGCATTTTTGCAATCTTTGGGATTCATTGTGCGCATTTAAGTTGAAAAAAATGGTTGATATTCTAAGCATTGGAGGGAAGCCGACGTTTGATGATCGCATCGTCAAGCTCGAGACTCACACATACAACCCATACGTCAACACGACGTTTAGACACAGCGATGAGATAAGAATACCGATACAGCAGCAGGATTTATACACATTGCCGTGTGAAAGTTTCCTCTATGTGGAGGGGAAATTGAAGATAAATAAGCCAAATGATGCGTTAACGGTGATGTTGGGAAATAATTGTGTGGCGTTCTTATTCGACGAGATTCGATACGAGCTGAATGGCGTGGAGATTGATCGCAACAGAAACGTTGGAATAACTAGCACGCTTAAAAACTATGTATCGATGACATCTGACGAAGACAAAAATATGGAGAATGCTGGATGGGGTTTGAAACGACCCGATGGGCTAATAGTGAAAAATCATTTCAATTTTTGCGTCCCGCTCAAATATTTGTTGGGATTTTGCGAGAACTACAAACGCATGATTATTAATTCGCGCCATGAATTGATTTTAATACGCTCGCGCAACGACAACAATGCTCTGATAGGATCGCCGATGTTGGAACCAGAAATTGAATTACTTAAACTACAATGCCGGATGCATCATGTGACGCTGAACGACGTTAATAAGCTATCGTGGCTACGTACTTTGGAAAGTGGACAAAACCTGAGCATTTGTTTTCAATCGTGGGATCTGTACGAGTATCCTCTCTTACAGAGCACGACCAAGCATTGGTGGGCCGTGAAGGCATCTGCACAGCTGGAGAAGCCGCGCTGCGTGATCCTTGCTCTACAGACTGGTCGAAGGAATGTGATGAGCGAAGACGTTACTAAGTTCAACAACTGTAAATTGACCAATGTAAAACTTTTTCTCAACTCAGAATTTTACCCATACGATGACATGAACTTGGACTTTGACAAGAATAAGCATGCCATCTTGTATGATATGTATACGCAATTCGGTAAAACGTATTATGGACATAGTTGCAACGAGGCATTATTCACCGTGGCTGAATTTTTACAATTTGGCCCCCTCGTGGTAATTGATTGCTCGCGACAAAATGAGTCGATCAAGAATGGTACAGTGGATGTGCGCATAGAATTCGAGTGTAAAGAGAATGTGCCGGTAAATACTACGGCCTACTGTCTGATTCTGCACGATCGAGTGGTTGAATACAATCCGTTGACAAACGTGGTGCGCAAAATAAATTAAATTGCCACACTACTTGCCCGCCCTCTCATGTGTCAAATTCGCAAAAAAATTTCATCGTGAAAATCGAGATGTGTTTAAGATTCGGTAGTTCCGATCTCCGCCACACCCAACTCATCGCAGCACCTCCTGGACAGCGGATCGACAAGCCCGATCCACAATCTATTGACCAATCAGGTGTCAGCGACAGAATGCTCAGCCAATCGCATTTCCCCACGTCACTCGATCCTCCAAACTTTTGGAGAAGACGACTAACGGAAATCGATCGGCCATATTGCTCTTCTTGTTCACGCAGAGTACGAAGGTAGACGCGTCGGTTTTACTGAACGTTTTTCTCAAGTAACTCGTGAATGCTCATTGTTCTGCTCGTGCTAACGCTCAACCGTTTTATATCTCACCGCTCAATTCAATATCTCGTGCTCAGACTCGTCGTGTATCGATTGTGGATCGTGGTCAGTTACGCGGCCACGTGTGCGTCGTTTTGCGATTCGTCTCAACAAGACAGGAACTGTACATTCTCTGCACAACGTGCATCCGCTCATTCTCACTCATAATTCTTTTATGTTCTGACTCACTCAGCGAGTGTACAATAAACATTGACTACACATTGCTCATAAATACTGTGCGTTCTTTACATAACCTCACCGGCATCTCACGCTCATCGCGAGCTCTTTCGCGAACAAGATGCTTTACGAGAAAAACTGCATTCTCCCGTCTGTCTTGAAAGCAAACGGACCTCTAAATTGTACCGATAATGGTCGTGCCAACATTTGTTGACCTGCAAGGGTTCATCGTCGATGGAAGATTTGTCGTCGGAGAAGTGGCTGCCCTACGAAAGGGGACAATTCTCTCGCACTATATTTTTGGGAGTTCGATGCCGCATTATCTTCTTACAAGATCCGACAAATCAAGCATCCGATGGTTGGTTGCAAAACATCATGGACTACGTTGGGACGATGGAGACGTTCCATACAGTATGGCTAAACAGCTAATTACGAAAGCTGTTGCCGATGCGATCGATGAAGAAGATGACACATCCCATATCGTATACGTTAAAGGGCTGCTGAAACGCGTCTGGCTTGCGGATTTCCTGGATGAAAATACGGGAGCGGGCGTGGTCATTGAGACGCTGGACATTGACTACGAGGATATCAAATCTCTAAATAAGCTAAATGTAGTTAATACTCTGCGATGTGGTAGACACGCGAAACACTGTGCCATGCAAAATGTATTTAAAATATTCAACTGGTGGTCTAAAAACACCAGAGAAATGCATAAAATATAATCAATTTTTTTAATGTATATGAAAATGTTTTTTCTTCACCCTCCCCCAACCTAATCTCCTACATGTGATGTACGCTAGATTAAGACAATAGTTGTAATTATTTAGAAGTGGTATCATACACGTTCGATACATGTTTGAAGTGGTTCATTACACGTCCAATACACGTTCGAAGTGGTATCATACACGTTCGAAGAGGTACGATTGGCGTTCGAAGAGGTATCAAAGAAGAAGGGGAAGAAGACATGTATGATAAGGAGAAAGGAGAGCGTAAGCCAGAGAATAATTCGAAGAAAATGATAGCTGAACTAAGAATCGTCAGCGAAAATGAAGGTGGAGAATGATAGCATCTTACTTTTGCAACGTAAGCAACACTCAGTTTCATGATAGGAGTTTGCATGCGAGAGCCAGGAGATGTAGCGAGACCAGTCGCATTCAAATCGTGACAGTGAGCAGTCTGATTTTTTTTTGTGTGAGACAAGTTTTTTGTAACCAATAATGGGATTACTAAAGATTGTCCCGGAGTGCGACCCCGAGGTATGTACTTATCAATATTTTTATATTTATCGCGTTTAACCGTTGACACCGAGTGAAATTAAATCATGCATTCGTGTCAATATCGTGGTGTTCTATGTTCTAGAATTCTAATTCGCCGCCGCTGTCATCGACGTGGTCGAGCGACTGGGGTTCCCCGCAGCCATCGCCGCCGCCGCAGTCCCCGCCCCCTTCGTCGCAATCGGCCCAATCACCTCCGTCGCCGCCTCCGTAGGTATGTAATACTTTGCATTGTTTTATACATTTGATGTTTATTATGTGTCAAAATTATATCGACGTGTCTGTGTGTGTGTATGTTCTAGGAGCTGCAGCGGGCTAATAGCCCCGCGATGGCGGCTCGGGTGGAGCGCCCATGGGTGCCGCATCGCCGGATGGGGGGGCCCCTGCGGCGGCCACGGCGCCCATCACCACCCTGGATCGAATTCCGCGGTCCGCTGTCGCCGCCACCACATCCAGGGTGGGTGATGGCGCCTCAAATGCGTGCGGCGTCACCGGCGTCGTCGTCGTCGTCGTCGCCTGACACGCCACCCTGGTGGCCACCGGCGACGCCGTCGCACAGTGGTCCGGAATCACTTATTTGACGCCATTTTGGTCTTTTTTTAAGATATCGAAATGAAATTTACACGAAAAAATAGGAAAAAATTAGCCCTTACTAATGATGTATAATTCAATTATTTATTTATTTATTTATTTAACAATTTTTTTAACTTATTTGTGATAGAAAAAAATTTTATTCCATGTATTTGGTACCTTATTTAATGCCCTTTTCAGTACTTTAAACCGAATGTTCGGGAAACTTTTCGTTTTCAAGTTATCAGGAAAAGTCGAAAAATTAAAGAATAAGGCCAAATATCGTTTTGTTTAAATTGAAGGCCAATCTTTTGCGCTGAGCATCATCTTCTATTAATAATTAATGTAAATAATCTATTAAAAAATAATTCTGAAAACAGTCAGGAAAATGACGACATTTTTTAAAATTAACAAGAAATATCTTTCAAGTCCCAACGAGTCCCGTATTTTTACAGGGTGGAATCTTTTCAGTGCACCTTCCTCTATACAATCATGTAAGAATCACTTCCGACTTCGTCCAAACAGTTGAAATTGTACCAGCAGAGACTGCACCGTGACGTTTTCAAACAATTTCCTACAGATTTTACAGTTGCAATCTAATTGTTATAAGTTTTTATCACTTTAAATTTTATGTTGTTCTGTTTGTGTTTAATATTTTATATATGTGTATATATCTTAGTGTATATCTGAAGAGGCACTGGAGGCGAGGCATAAAGATTTCAAAAAATATAGAAATAGAAATAGCAGGAAAATTTCCAGGGTCGCCACAAACGAAGATACTTTTTTCAGGTTGCTTTTAACGTCAGATCCATACATGTCTACCGCAAGGACAAAATCGGGTAACAAAAAACCGAAGACATTAGACCCAGAAGCTGCAGAGCTTATAATCGAATGAAAGAAGGGACGGACTCCCGTCCTTTACTGTTACATATTACGTTATATATCATTGAAACAGAATCATTTTTTTGATTTTCAGTTCCAATTTCATTCTGATATTTTTTAGGACTCAAGTGTTATAAAAACATGTTGTCGCATGAACGTGATGGTAAGGACGCGACACTGATGACTTCAAACCGAAATATTTCTCGAAATCGGACGAAGTCGGAAGTGATTCTTACATGATTGTATAGAGGAAGGTGCACTGAAAAGATTCCACCCTGTAAAAATACGGGACTCGTTGGGACTTGAAAGATATTTCTTGTTAATTTTAAAAAATGTCATTTTCCTGACTGTTTTCAGAATTATTTTTTAATAGATTATTTACATTAATTACTAATAGAAGATGATGTTCAGCGCAAAAGATTGGTCTTCAATTTAAACAAAACGATATTTGGCCTTATTCTTTAATTTTTCGACTTTTCCTGATAACTCGAAAACGAAAAGTTTCCCGAACATTCGGTTTAAAGTACTGAAAAGGGCATTAAATAAGGTACCAAATACACGGAATAAATTTTTTTTCTATAACAAATAAGTTAAAAAAATTGTTAAATAAATAAATAAATAAATAAATAATTAATTGAATTATACATCATTAGAAAGGGCTAATTTTTTCCTATTTTTTGGTGTAAATTTCATTTCGATATCTTAAAAAAAAGACCAAAATGGCGTCAAAAAAGTGATTCCGGACCACTGTGCGTCGTCGTCACTTTAATTTTTTTTTATTATATCTTCTTTTATATTTATATTCATTTTTTATTATTCTATTTTTTATATTTATATTCTTTTTTATTATTCTATTTTTTTATTATTCTTTTATTCTTTTTTATTATTCTTTTTATTATACTTTTTGTAACAATATATAATCACTTTTAAACGTATATTATTTCTCAATTTATTTACCCGTCCTTCTCCTTTCGCCACATAATTTTAATTTGGAAAAATATTTGGGGGAAAAAATTTCTGGGCAGCGGATCGAGTCTGAAAAAGAGGTTTTTCATACAGGATCCGCCCCCAGAAATTTTTTAGAGGGTCATTCACTCCCTCCGGTTAAGTCTAAAAAGTTTTCGGCGGTGGGCCCGGTCTCCGCGGCCGCTCGGCCTGGAGTGATCCCCTCCATCATCGCGGCTTCCCCCACTCCGCGGCACGTGCGCGCGCAACCGGTCTTCCTCTCCCCGCAGGCCCCGCGCCCATGTTTCCCTCCGCCGCGCTCCCCCGCGCGCCCTCACTTCCCCCCGCCCCCGCGCTCCCCTCAGAGGACCTGGGTTGGAACTCTCCTTGCTATACTACTCTTGTACTTGTACCCCTTGTTACCCAACGTGCGCTTGCTCGGTGAATGGTTTCGCTTATGCGCGTTCGTTGATAATATGCGTCGGTACGAGTAAAAATCCGCGTCTGTGCACGTGCGAATGTTTGGCATTCGCATGAACAACAGTTCGTACAAACCCCGAGTGCCCGCGTGTTGCGTTCCGTTGACGCTAATGTCGTCACCATCCTCGTCGATGGAGAGTACGGAATCACCGATCATTAGGTCTTCGTCGGACACCAAGTATACGCCGTACACGTTGTCGTTTCTTCGTGTCGGTGAATAACAGTCGTAAATATTCTCGCGACAACGGTTCTTTGGCATTTCGTAGATACACTTCGATATCATCGGCGGGTTTGCGTAGCGTATCCAAATCGTAAACCTTTGCTGACGACTCATCATCCTGAATTTTTTCACCGTCTTCGTCGTCAACATCATCAACAACATCATCAACATTGTTATTATCGTTGTCGTTGTCATTGTCATTATCGTTGTCGTTGTCGTTGTCGTTGTCGTTGTCGTTGTCGTTGTCGTTGTCGTTGTCGTTGTCGTTGTCGTTGTCGTTGTCGTTGTCGTTGTCGTTGTCGTTGTCGTTGTCGTTGTCGTTGTCGTTGTCGTTGTCGTTGTCGTTGTCGTTGTCGTTGTCGTTGATGTTATCGTTATCGTTGTCGTTGTCGGTGTCGTCGTCGTCATCGTCGTCCTCATCGTCGTGGTCGTCATAATATGGAAGGTTATTCAGACGTTCCTTGGATGTATACGGAGTAACGGGTCGAAGTCTCTTCGATGATTGTTGTTGATCGTATTCATGTTTCCTCTTCACTGACCACGATCGAGGTGTTGAGGGCGTTTTCAACGCGGACGAATTTTCGATCAATCGGTTCAACGGTTCGACGATGGGACGCGTGCTCGCCTCCACAGCTGCATCCGTAGTCATTTTACCAATTTTCAAGGCTAAACACTTTTTACGTATAACGTCGCTAACTTTAGCGATTTCCACCTTTGCATGCACCTTTGCGACCAAACCTTGGCGCTTCGTTCTTTTTTGATGTTTCGTTCCTTTTTGATGTTTCGTCCCTTTTTGTCGATGAAGTTGACGATGTTTTCGCGTATGCTTCGCGTCGACGTTGCTCGAGGTTATCGGAGTCGCCATCGTTGTCGTTGGTTCGCTGGACATTTCGTGTTGGTCGATGAATGACTCACGGTTTACTGATGTCAACGAGATACGACGAACTCGTTAAATCCTCTTCGATATCGACCTTCGTACATAGAACTATCCTTATCGATCACCACGAAATCATATCGTCGACGCCAACATCTCGCGCACAAGTCGTTGAACGACTCGAACGTCATGTCTGTATTCACGTGATCGTTGTACACGTGACGCTAACTCGCGGTCAAAAACTTCAGCGAATCGATGAATCTAAACTTCAGCCCCCTCTTCCAATCGTTGTTCTTGGAGTCGATTTCCTTGACGTGTTTAGTGAACGATATATACCGTTCCTTCGTCACCGGCAGCAGGTTGATCTGTCCCTCGAACGCGGACGCCAATTCCTTAATTATGACATGAGCGTCATAGCCCGACAGATTATGAAATACAACCGGTATAGTGTACGATCGCTGAAACAGTAAGTTACAAGACACGTTGGCCGCGCCTCGGTACTCGCCCGTCGAGTGACAATGGTCGCGCACTTTTATGTTCGTGTCGACGAAGGGTTGTCCGCACACGTGGCACACGATCGCACTGTTATGACTATGCAACTGTTGATTCGTTAGCGTTTTCATTTCTTTCGCGTTTCGCAACCACGAATACGCAGTGTCAGCAAAGTCACGAAGTTCCTGCACGAACCATTTCACGCACTCGGAGTCGTGACGATACGCGCGATAACGGCACAGAGACGCGTCGGTGGCACAATGGATGTAGTATCCTACGCTGTACACTCTGTGATGCTGGTACGTGTACGTATGACTCCGCTCCGCAGGCTCGACGTCCTCCAGCATGCACTCGAAGTCCGCGTAGACGATGAATGGAGCTCGTTCTTTATTTTTGAAATTTTTGATCGCAACCATTTATCCTCCGCGGACGGCAATTCGATGGTACACTCGTTCATGTGTTGGCAGTCCACGTTGTGTTTGTTTAATCGCTCGACCGAATAAAAGTAATTCAGACATCTACAACGATAACAACATCAATAATAAAACATATGAATGAATAATACAGCGATCAAAATATTCCGCATTTTACTCACCTTTCGCAAACAAATACTCGACCATTGTGGCTGCCGAGCTGCTTCGAAATCAACCTCGATAGGCTGCGAATGCAGGTGAAGTGATAACGATTAGTGCCCTCGGTATCCTGCACAAGTAGTAGGTTTGCATATCTCTCACGTTTATCCTTGGTTAAACGCAGCGGTGCACAGCTTCCATCGGACCACGTGTACACGTTCACCGACACGTTGTTCAAACTCTCGAACTTTGCCAGCTCATTCAACGTCACGGGAAGAGTTATATCCTCCGTGCAAAGCACCGTCCAATTTCTTGATGCACCTCTTCCAGGTGAAATGGTCATAGTCCTCAGCAGGCCATCGAAAACTCAGCGGTACAAGTACACGTCTCGAGTTTCGCGGTAGACTCGTACAATTATCCAAAAATTTTGATAATTCCCGAGACAAAAACTCGTGTACTCTGAGTTTCAATGTTTCAGGACACAATACTTCTCGTACTTCGACCGAGCCATTTTCGATGTCGTGTAGAAGCGTCAACGGTGTACATGCAATCGCGGTAGTGTACTTCGGCCGCTTGCGACATAGATTCTTATCAGCAACGATGCAATATAATGTGCATTTGTTCACAACACTATATCGCGCGATATGGCGTAACAGTTGACGATGTTCACGCGGTAATTGCATAAATCCCTGTCGGAAGATGTTGATCCATGACATCTCGAATAATGATGGGATGCTTAATGTGTCGCGAATCTTATGCCTCTCGATTGTCAGTGTTTCGGCATCCAACTGCGGCACCGACGATAAAGGACTCACCCAATAATCACCGTCGTCGTCGGAAGACGCTAGCAATGCGTCTCGCGCGTCCTCTTCAATGAGTATGTTTGCTATTCTGATTCGAACCCATGCTCGCGCTTTTTCAATATTAATCTTCAGTACTTTCAAACGTAGTTGTTCAAATTCCGATACTCCTTGAGTCTTAAGATATTCATTGATAAGGTGCATGCACTCGTTACACGATATAAACCACTCACTAAACTCTTCTTCGGTACGCAACTGTCTGATCACCCCCTGCAACAACTTGTACGAATTCACGAAAGAGTCCATGTTATGCACGCGTAACGTATTTCACGATTTTCACCGAGTGACTGAGAGTTTAATATACTAGCCACCTACCCTACCCGAGATCTTGTGTCGTCATCGCTCTATGCTTACGTTAGCTGTAGTTCGAACGTATCTTCGATTTCGGTTCACCCATACAGGGTTGCTGTACCACTCCCACCATTCAAATATAAACACATGGCATCGCGCGGTGCAATGTCGTGTTTACTCCATGGACTACCGCGACGAATGACTTACAACCACATCGATAAGGATACTCGCCCTATTCTCGATAAGGATACTCACCCTATTCTCGATCGTGAAAATACTCGGAACGTGACCACGAATAATTATCGCTTAGTTGGTCGCGTGATCGCAACGCCTAATTTATTGCTTCCGGGACATTGCGTTTTCTCGAGGATACTTCTTAGAGGCATGGTCTTGGGAAAAGTCAATGCTCAGATATCACCCTCTTTTTCGGAAATCATAATCGAATGCAATGTCGTGTTTATTCCATGGGCTATCGCGACGATTGATTTACAATAATTATCGCTCTATGTTTATATCATTGCACGTGCGCTGTATCGGTCCCACGATTCAAATATAAACATATGGCATGAGGCGCGTGCACGTAGGCACCAAAAATGCGTTCAATCCTGCTCAGATATAAACACGCGGCATGGCACGGTGCAATGTCGTGTTTATTCCATGGGCTATCGCGATGATTGATTTACAATAATTATCGTTCTATGTTTACATCATTGCACGTGTGCTGTATCGGTCCCACGATTCAAATATTTCCTCAGAAAAAATCTTTTCTCCTGGTCCACCCTCTTTCTCAGAAATCATCGTCGAAGACGCTATTTGAATTTCCACGAATCGGTCGCGGTCGCGCCTGCGCACCGATCCCCGCACGCGTACGGAGATTGCGCGGCGGCGACGCGTGCCCAAAGTACCTTAAACATCCAGCATGTGACGCCAATACGAAATGTATGAAAAACCTGGAAAATTTACCAAGGCGGACCCAAATACCGACGCGGACCCAAAGTACCTTAAACATCCAATAGGTGGCGCCAATACGAAATGCGTGCGACGCCATTTTAAAATTTTGAAAATCCACCTCCTCCCCTGTGACGTCAGCCCGCTCACCCACGAACTCCAACTGCGCGCGCGGCGCGATTTTGAAAATTTTGAAATCCCCTTCCTCTGTGACGTCATCCCCCCCCCCCTCACCATCGAACTCGGTCGACGCCCTTTTGGAATCCCGCTCCCCTGTGACGTCATCCCCCTCACCAACGAACTCGGTACCCCCCGCCCCGCCTCACCCCCTCACCTCCCGGTCCCAGAATCGGCATAGCCTACCTACTGTACTGTAATTTCGTTCGGCTTTATTTAGTACTCGGCTCGCGTATGCAATTGGTTTATCTTCGCTTATCTTCCTTTGTGACAATATTGCACCTATTGCTACGTCGGATGCGTCGGTCGTTACTATGAATTCTTTTGTGAAATCTGGATAAATTAACAGGGGTGCCGTAGTCAATGCCTCTTTTAATGTGTCGAAGGCGTTTTGTTGCTCGGCTGTCCAGACGAATTAGACTTTGCTCCTAGTAATATTAGATAGGGGTTTAGCTATTTTTGAATATTCCGGGATGAATCTACGGTACTATCCTGCTAGTCCAGAAATGCCTGCAGTTCATTTAGTTTGGTTGGAACAGGGAATTCCTTTACAGCCTTAATTTTTTCGGGATTTGGTTTGATTCCTGCGGAAGTAACTATGTGTCCCAAAAATCCTACTTCCTTTCGCAAAAACGCGCATTTTTCCGGTTGCAATTTTAAATTATATTTTCGGAGAGTATCAAGAATTTTTCGTAGTTTCGTATTATGTTCCTTTAGGCTTGCTCCGTAGACGACAATATCGTCAAGGTAGACGAGACAATCTATTCCCTGTAATCCGATAAGCGCGGCTGTCATTGCCCTTTGAAACGTCGCGGGTGCGTTTTTCAATCCGAATGGCATGCGATTGAATTCGTAGTGTCCTTGGAGAGTTGAAAACGCTGTCTTGCACTTGTCGCGCTCGTCCATCGGAATTTGGTGGTATCCGGACGCCAAATCAAGAGTGGTGAAATACTGTGCTTTCCCCAGTTTGTCTAGTATGTCCGTGATATTGGGTAGTGGGAATGAGTCGTCTATGGTGACTTCGTTGAGTTTCCTATAATCTACTACTACGCCGTATCTGACTTTTCCCTCGGGGTCCGGTTTTTTAGGTACCACCAGTAAGGGTGCGTTCCACGGACTGGAGCTATGGCGGATGATGCCGTCCTGTAGCATCTGTTCCACCTGTTTTTTTACTTCCCGTTTATGGATCTCTGGTAATCTATACGGTTTGACGTTACAGGGTGCCGTGTCACGTTTTACGGGGATTCGGTGGCCGTGGTCAGTCGATCTCCTGGTAGATGAAACGTGTCGTGGTACTCCTTATATATCTCATTCATGGATTCCTTTTCTTCTTTATTCATGTGCTCGCAGTGTACGTGATCTGTGACGCGAGCAATGCGTGTTGTCAGCGTTTCGTTCACGGTCAAAGCGCGAACAGCTGCGGTGCTATCGCTGCAGTGGATTATTTCGTTTTTTGGCATTTCGCTTAATTGAACTCGCGGCACGATTATCTTTTTTGCTTCCGCAGTTATGTTCATAATACAGGCTACGCATTTCCCTCTTTCGGGTTTCGTTAGCCCTTCGCCTAAATAAACGTCTTCTGCTAGCTGGTCTTTTTCTATTATTCCGTCCCGAGTACTACTTGTTAGGATCATTACTAATTGCTGTGTTCGAGCGTATATAGTGAGTTCCATGTTCCTATTTAGGGTTCCACGGTTTTTCATCTACTAATACGCTTTGCCTGGGATGACTTACGGTTATTCCCTTTTCTTTGTGGAAATCTATGCCTAGTATCCCATCTGCGTTGGTTAGTGTATCTCCTTCTACTACGTACAAGGGATGTGTTACTTCCCTTCCGTTGATGTCAAACGTGGCATCTATCTTCCCTAACGTTTCCGTTTTTTCGCCTGAGAATGAAATTAGTAGGACGTCGCTTTGTTTCATTATTACCTCATCCGCGAGAGCTCTCTTAGCGATTAAAGATACTTCTGCTCCGCTGTCTAGTAACATTACGGTCTTTTTCCTTTTGCAATCTTTTATTTCTACTTCTATCCTATCCGAGGTGTGTCCGCCCTTGGAAAGTGATCCTATTTTGATCATGCGGAAGGGTTTCGCGGTTGCTCGGATAGGTGAATCGCGGTCCGACGATTCTGAGCTATCGCGGCTGTTTTGCGCGGAATGTGCGCTATCAGCGCTTCTGTGCCGCGACTGTCGTCTTTCCTCAGAGGCCGGTTGCTGACCCTCTGATTCGCGCCCTATCGATTTCTCGCTTTTTTCTTTAGCTGCTACAGTTTGTACTCGCCGACTATTTTCCGAAGAAGAAAATTTTTTTGAGGATTTATTCTTATCTTTGTTTTTCCAACACACTTTAGTGTCGTGCCCCGATCGTTTACAAATGTCGCAGTACCGTAATGCTTTCTTGTTTTGATTTTGATCGTTACTCGAGGTGGAGCTTGTCTCGCGCATCGCCGGTCGTTTCGTGATCGACCGTTCTTGGTCGATGGCTATCGTGATTGCTTCTTGCAAATCGGCGGGTCTCTGGGATTTGACTAGGATCTTTAGGTCATCGCGGAGCCCGTCCTCGAATAGGGTCAGTGTCTGTTTTTTATATACTTTCACGGTTGCAGCTTTTTCTACCTGGCTATCTTTATCATCGATCCCTGTCGCGATTAGTTCTCTTAACAGTTTGGATACCCGATTGCCGTATTGATGCGCGGTTTTGTTGTTGCCCTGTCTACTATATAACAGTTCCTTTTGTACGGTCGAGGCCGTACGTGGAGGCTTGTATACCGAAGTCAGCACGTCCCCCTAAGTCTTGCAAGAACATTACGTGGCGCGTCTGTACTTCGTCTAGGGCGTCTCCTTCGATCCGCATCGACATTATGCCTCTTAAAAGCTGGGCCCTTTCCTCCGCCGTCGGATAGGAGTGGTACACGTACTTCCAGACGGTCAGGAAAGCGGGTAAGCGTTTAGGGTCCTTTCCGTCGAACACGGGTATGACCCTTATCGCTTGTAATATCTCTCGAGAGGCTGGTGCCGTTGGCGCATAGGGTTGGTTTGGCTCGAAAGCGGTGGGAACGAAAAGACTAGCGCGCCTCAGTTCTTCATTGTGAGGGGTGTCAAAGTGTACCGTGCTTCTGGCTGAAGGGCGCGGCATTACGTGTGAGGTATTTATTGTTTCCCTTAACCTGTCTATCTCCCGATCTATCGAGTCTTGTGGTAGGTCTCCCCTCGCCTCTACTGTTCCCAGCCTATCGTTTATTGCTACCAGTCTAGCGTCCATTTCTCTCATTCTATCATTAAGGCTAGCTAGAGAAGTCGTTATTCCCGCGAGTAGTCTTTCTATGTTCGCTGACCGGTCTCCGCTCCCTGCGGGGCTTTGGGCTGCGTTTTCGGTCGCGGTTGCCGTAAGAGAGGTCAACATATTTGTATCGGTCTCTCGTTCTCCGCGCAGAATTAAATTATAATCTAATTCGTCAAACGGATAGAGTCTCCTGGCGATCAGGTGTCCGGCGTGACTCGACGCAGTCGGAAATTCGGTCGGAAAACTACGTTCCCAGCTAGTTTCTGCGTCTAAAGCAAGTCGCGTACGTTCTCCAATTTCATGAAAAGCTTCGAATGTCGCGTCGAAGAGAGATTCCGTGGGGGGTTGTCTCGGACGTACTTTACAGAATCTACGCGGAGTACTTCGGCGAACTGCTCTAGGTGAGAGAATTTCTTTTCGCTCCGTTAATTCTAAATCACGCTCGATATTCTTATCTAACGATTGTGTTCGGCGCATGTGTTTAGCGGCGTGAGGGTTGGTTTCGCTGAGAGTGGTATTTCGCACTTACAGCACGTAGAACAGGTGATGCATCGCTCGTTTCTGTGTAAGTAGTAGACTTTCCTGGCGGCGTCCTCTGCAGACGTCCGTCAATACTGCGAAGTGGATGACCCTGTAGTTAAGTGGTCGTTGTCTCCGCTAAGTCCTGCTGTCCCCGTCGGTCAGGCTTGTTCCCTACGATGGCAGGATCCCACCGCTACCACCAATTTGTTGTACCAAGGCGCCTGGGGTCGAGATTCCGACTGAGAATCTCGGGTCTGCTCCTGGCTGTCCTTCACGGTCGTCGTCCAACGGGCTCCGAAGGTACGGGTGAGAATGCCGGGACAGAAGGATTCGGTTTGAAACCGAAGGGAGGGGATCGTTGCGGGTTAAAGAGTTGGAACTCACCGTAAGGTTAAACAAGCTTATTCTGTCCCGATCTGGGTGACAGGCTTTTCGCGTTCGGTCGCGATTGCGTGCTGATTACAAAGACCCCGTCCTCTTGCTTGAGGGAATTCTTATAGCTAATTAGGGGCGAAGCGGGGACCAGAGGGGTCACCGCCTTTGGCGCACTTTTCGGCGTTTTCGTAAGAACGCTGATAGTGGACCACTGTCCGCTCTTTGGTGATTGCGCATGATATCGGAATGCGCGGCGATTGTAACTTCCGGTCGTTGGTAGGGTTACAACAAATATCTTAACTAGTAACCAACAAAAAAATAATAACGATAAGGGCGTTTACCCCCGTATTACTCGTAAACGGAGAGTAGCGATCTAAAACTTTATATAATGGTTTTTCAGGCTAGGAGCATTGTTTAAAAAATATCATAACAACTCCAAAAATCGGCGTGGGGGCCCTTTGCCCATGCTTAACCTGCTATACTGAATTCATCCTAAGAAAATCCTTACGCCCGTTTTGTGACCGATCTGCGCAGCCCCCACTACTGCCTACGGGCCCGACGCAGACTGCGGAACGGTTGAGAGGTAACAAGCGGTAAGACGGAGAAAAACGTAGGCGGTTAATTGGGGAGTCGGACACATCTGCGCCTCTTCAAAATCATCCCTGCGCGGAACGTTTTTCTTAACTTAATTCAGTATAGGCCTTATTAATATCCGGGAAATATTCGTATTTAGTGCATACGCGTTGTTCCACAGCTACCTTCACCTTCACCATCCATTCGCATTTAAATGACACGTGCTTAGGCTCGCGACAAGTACTCTTTCTCGTCACAAAACCCCTCATATTTATAATATAATGATCTCCTTTAAATTATTTAACTATGTTCCACCATCTCGACCATCTCCAGGATTTTTTATATAATAGATCGATAATAGAGTATTATTCTTGATTTTTTAGGGGGTTGTCACTCAAAGGGTTGTTTCCAAAAACCACCCCCAAAAAATTATTTTTCTACCCTTAATAATAGATTTAAAATTTAGAAAAAATATACGAAGTACAGTAAGTAAGTAGCTATATTTTCGTTTGTTTTCATTCAAATATCTTAAGTAGTAACCGAGATAAAAAAATAATAACGTTAAGGGCGTTTACCCCCGTATTACCCTTAAACGGGGGGGGGGTAGCGATCTAAAACTTTACACAATGATTTTTCAAGCAAGGAGCATTGTTTAAAAAGTAACAACTCCAGGAATCGGCGTGGAGGCCGCTTGCCCATGTTTAACCTGCTAGACCAGGCATGCACAGGACCCCCAATTCCGGGCGCGAGCTCAGATCCGAGCTCGAGCTGGTAACGGAGTGGGGAGCGGCTGGAGTAGTGGGAGCGGAACCTTACAGGCTGCCGCAGGGATTTCCAGAGTTTGACGCTTCGAAAAGAAGGCACATTTTGGGGCATTTTTAAAAGAAAAGTATTGAGTATTATAATTCCAATCTCTGTACTTTTATTAATTGAAATTTGAAAATTGAGTTCAAATTTTCGTATGCAATAATAATACTTTGATTCAAATTTATAATTGTAGTAGTAAGAGGGGTTTGAGAAAAAAGTTTGTTGCTGGGCGAGCATGATTTTGACTGTCGTAATCGTCTGAAACAAAAAACCTATAATTTATCTTAATCTGTATGAGTGTGGTTATCGTATGAACTTTAGTTCATGTCGAATGAATAATGTTGAAAAGCACAAAAATGGTTGAATTTCAAATGGAAACATTAATTTCTTGGAAAGGCATTTGTTAGATTTCTGTGTTGCAAAATTGGACTTTCGTAAATATTTACTTCATTCTAGTTTACACGATGACCACACTCATATAGATTTAGAAAAATTTTGCGGTTTCAGTTTTCGATGACTACACCACCCAGAATCATATTCGCCAGCCACAAACTTTTTTAAACCCTTCTTACTGCTATCATTATAACTTCGAACAAAATTATTATTATTATTGCATACAAAAATTTAAACATTTTTCAAATCTCAATTAACTCTCCGTATCCAGGTGCTTGAGTCACCCACCCCTTGAGATCGCTAACGCACACAGTGACGGAGCTGTGAATGTCGGTCGCGGCCAAGCGATCATTTAGCTGTCGGGGGTGTCATAAAAGCATAAACTGGGCCTTTTCTGTGATCGTGTTGGGGCAACAATGGGAAGCTCGAGACAATCCCATATTTTCCTTGGAGAAAACAACATGTGCCCAGAGAGAATGGTAATTAGTCCGCTTCGAGAGGATTCTTCTGCTTAGGACTTTTATGGGTAACGACATAATTAGTACCTACTCTATTGTAAAGCACTAAAGCGATCACGGAAAAGGTATACTACTTTCCGTACAGAATGAATACCAGTGTATGGTGGCCTAATGGTACGGTCCCGAATGCCAAAAGATGTTATACAAAACTAAATTTGTGGAACATAAACAAATAGTTTTGGGCAGTTACAATATCTGTGAAAGAAGAGTAGATTATTTCACTACAAATCCACTACTTTTCTGGCCTACGTCAGGCATATTGATTGAAATAAATTGTGATATAAGTTATTCTACTGCTTTTGAATTTGTTTAACAAATACAGGGCTTTCAATTTTTCCATGCTTGCCCATTTTTAAGTAAACGGATTGTACTTATGAATTATTATAAGGGAAACCATTTATACTAATTTATAGGGTAGACCAGAGCGAATCAGATCACAGGGCAAATCGAATTAAAATAAGAATTTAGTCTATATTTCTCACATCGCGATAGAAATGAGCATTCCGATCGTTCGTAGTACCTCGTCTCTCCTCACCCGCAATAGTCCGTCAATTAATTTAAGTCATTGTTTAGAGCTGGCGTACGGTTTCAGTGAGATGGACGCACGCGAACGTTACAATTTTGGTCCAAATATAACCTACGTAACCTGCAACTTCGCATTTAAAATAAATAGTGAGCTTGAAAATTCAAATGTGTTTATTGTTATTAGTTTGCACTGTGTCCAAGTTTAGTATTTGATGTATTTTAGATTATTATATCATAATATATTTATGTAATGTACAACCTTTGAAATACTTATATATGTGGCGAATCTGATCACGTCATTTGGGGCGAATCGGATCACTCTCTTTTTCATTTTAGTATTTTTATGATTATAAATATCATAATTGTTTGTATACAGATGGTTCGTAGGTACATAAAAAAGAGCAATCAGGGATCACGGTGTGCAAAACAAAAATAAAGAAAGCTGTGATAAAAATTAAATCTAAAGAAATGTATGTTCTGTAGTGAGAAATTAATTCGTCCACTTTCCGAAGTGGATTTTGCTGATAGAGGCAGCAGAAAACGGCAATATTCTTCCGATCTGTGTTCTAAATAGTGTCACTTGACTTCACTTTCATTAAATTAGATTTGTTTATGTTGATTCTAAAGATTTTGTTCTGAAAATTTCAGTTTCATCAGAGATTTCTGAGTCTCTGGGCGCATCGGATATTTTTCACTTTCTCGTTTCTTGTTTATAAATGAAAGATTTTTCTGTTTAATTTCAATTTTTATATATTAATGTTCAAGCCAAAGGTGTACTGGTCACGAATATATTATAATAAAAAATTAGATTTTTAATGTTTAACTACTACTTTTTTACCATCAAACACAAAGTGATTCGATTCGCCCTCGTCTAGCCTACTAATAGTATTGAATTTTTTCCCTATAATTGAGAAAGATCGCCGTATTTAATTATATTTGGTACCAAAGAAAAGAAGCTGTTGTGGCAGTGAAATATTTTAGCTAAATGTTGTAAGTTTAAAAATCCAGGAGAAGGTTACCGTATTTTTCTATGTTCTTCCTAGAAAATACATTTCTCTGAATGATAGTAATTTTAATAGAAATATGTGACTGAACCCGAAGAGAGGACGCTTATGGCATGTATATCGGACTATTTTTAACGAAGTTAATTTGAAATTATGTAAATCAATTGTTCATGTAATTCCCTTCATTATTGTCATAAGGAATCGATTGGCGTCGTAATCGGCAAAAATCAAGGATCTTTTGGGGAGGTCTTTTTAAAACCTTCAGGCCATATTATTATGTATTTCGAGAAGGGAATAAACATTTTTTTATATAAAAACGCAGCAATTGCGAATGGCGCAAGGGTTTCGGAGCGGCAAAGTTGTTCAGCTGCGCGCAGTTTAGGGTCCGTTGTAGTAGCCTGATACCAAAAAAAAATAGTTTTGTGTTTTTAATAAAATTAAGCTATGGATGTAACTCAATCCGCATTCCAAAATGAAAATTACGAGAATGGTGTGTGTACTTGTCGAGTATACTTCGCTGCGTTCCAATTTCTTTTATTTGACCTGCTAAATGAGCTTGCAGGGATCCAGGGCTAGGGATTTTCCCACTCTACCCCCACGCAGCGGAAAAATTAGCAGGTCAACAGTTTCGAGGTGAAACAATTTGAGCAGGCTCGTCAGTTCGTATTCATTAGTGACGCGAGTAACATCACTTCGAATATTAATCATGGCCGGAAGTTCCAACGCGAAGAAAAGTGCGGGGTGTAGCGCCAGCTTCAACCCATTGTGGGAAGAAGCCTTTTTTTTCGTGGAACATAAAGGTGCCGCAGTGTGTTTAGTGTGTCACAAAGAAATGAAACAATTGAAAAAATATAATATCCAGCGGCACTATACGGGGTCTCATTCCAAGGACTACGTTCATCTGTCACCGGAGGAGAGAATTGAGGAAATTGAAACGCTGAAGGCAGCATTAATAATAGCAGACGAAGAATCACAGGACGAAGTAAGTTATTTTTCTAAAAATACTGTATGATTGTCAGTTTTTGAAGAACTTGAAGTGGCATGCTAAACCATTGTTTAATTTGTTCTTAGGAAGAGGGACCCATCAACGATGCAGCTTTACGTTCCAGTTATATCGTCGCATTGGAGCTCGCGAAGGCATGTCAACCATTTACATCAGGCCTGTTTTTCAAGGAACTGCTACTGAAGGTGGTGCACGAGGTAAACCCAACACAGGTAAATAAATATAAATCTATTAATCTTTCACGTACGACAATACTGCGCCGGACAGAAGAAATGGCAAATTATGTGGCGGACCAATTAAGAAACGTCACAAGTAATTTTGTTTCGTATTCTTTAGCTTTGGATGAGAGCACGGACATCTCTGGTACGCCACAACTTGCCATTTTTATCCGCGGGGTAGATGAAAATTTAGTAGTTTCGGAAGAATTGCTAGATTTCCTTCCATTGAAAGAAAGTACGACAGGCGAAGATATTTTCTCATGCGTAGAAGAGGTCTTAGAACGCGGTAATTTGCAGTGGGATAAGCTTGTGTCAGTAACAACTGACGGAGCCCCCGCTATGGCTGGTAGATTCACCGGATTAGTAGGTCGCATTCAATCGAAGGTAAAAAATTTAGTAATTCCTCGGGAAATAATTGCTATACATTGCTTAATTCACCAGGAGCATTTATGTGCTAAAAGCGTCGAATTAAGCGATGTAATGACAGTTGTTGTCCAAACCACTAATTTTATTAGACATAATGGAAATAAACGTAGACAATTCAAAACATTTTTGGAGGAACTGGACGCTGAGTATGGCGAACTGCCGTATCATACAGAAGTTCGTTGGCTCAGCCGCGGAAAAGTTTTGGATAGATTTTTTCACCTTCGTGAGGAAATTGGTATATTTATGAATTGGGCGGAACGTCCAGTTCCTCAACTTGTGGACAATGCCTGGATAAGGGACCTTGCTTTCTTATCCGACATTGTCGATCACTTGAGTAAACTCAATGTATCGTTACAAGGTAGAGACAGAACAATTATAGAGCTTTTTGATAGCATTCAATTATTTAAAGCACAATTGCATTTATTCATGGGCCACCTACGGACCCAAGTCACATTTCATTTTCCAAAATTAGAATCAGTCTCCGTAGGAAATAATTTAAATTTCAATAGGTACGCCGATATATTACAAACTCTGCATGACGAATTTTCTTCGCGTTTTAAAGATGTCATGAAAATAGATAAAGAATTAAGTATCGTAGTAGCTCCATTTCAATGTGACGCGCAGTCGGCTCCAGTGCATTTACAATTAGAAATATTAGATTTGCAAAATAATAGATTACTCAAGTTGAAATTTGAACAGTACGAAAATGTTTTAGAATTCTACAAACATCTACAACGGACGAGATTTCCTAAACTCCACCAGCTTGCCGCGACAGTAAAATCCATTTTTGCCTCGACGTATGTGTGTGAGCAGCTCTTTTCTGCTATGAAAAGAGTGAAGTCAGCTCACAGAAGTAGATTAACCGATTCAAATTTGAAAAATTGCCTCGTTTTATCCACTTGTCAGAACATAGTTCCTGACATTCCTGCATTAGTACAAACCAAAAAGCGGCGGATATTGAAAGAAACCTCAACCGTAGTATCGATTGACGAGACAACTGAATAGTAATAGTATTAAGTACCATTACTATTTTGTTGTCATATTTTGTATTAGCTATACTAGAAATACTACAAGTACTATTATAACAATAATAGTAGTTGTAGTAGTGGTGGTAATGCTGGTGGTGGTGTAAGTAGCAGTAGTACTGTACATATTAATAATAATAATAATAATAAGAGAGAGAGAGAGAGAGAGAGAGAGAGAGAGAGAGAATGGTGTGTGAAACCAATCAGTTCTTTTCAGAACTACCAAATCTTTTTAACGAGGAACGATAATCATGTTCAAAAATCAGTTCTATTCAGAACTAACAACTCTTGTCAACGAGGGATAACAACAATGTTCACATCAGAAATCAGTTCTTTTCAGAACTAACAACTCTTGTCAACGAGGGATAACAACAATGTTCACATCAGAAATCAGTTCTTTTCAGAACTAACAACTCTTGTCAACGAGGGATAACAACAATGTTCACATCAGAAATCAGTTCTTTTCAGAACTACCTTTTTAACGAGGAACAATAATCATGTTCATAAATCAGTTCTTTTCAGAACTACCAACTCTTATCAACGATAGATAACAAAAACGCTCAAAAATCAGTTATTTTCAGAAATTCCTCATTCATGACGGAATACTCAAGGTTTCAAATTGAAGAAAAATGAATCCACGATTAATAAATATTAACAAATTATACCTACATAGAAATATATGTATATTCACGTATGGATCTAATATTGGACCAATTTTAGAAAAGTTATTCTGTTTTAAAGGGTATCCGAATACTTTTGTGGCCCACTGTATACGTATATATGTTATTAAATGTCTTCAAATGAAAGTACTCAAATTTACGTATGCGAATTTGTTAAAAATAACTTTCTGAATATAATATAAAATATTTTGTATATCTATCGCCAGTATGCTTGTAGTTGTAACGGGCATACGGCCTTTGCAGTCATAGAGTTCCCCACCACGAAACCTTATACCGAGGAGTGGGGAGTGAGCATACCACGGTCGAGCTCGAGGGCGCACCGACTGCCCTACAGGGGGACCAAGCCGTCATTCATTGGCCGAAGTTCCCGTTTAGTTAGCACCTTATCGGTAGGAGGCGCTAGGTACATCACACACACATACCTAGGTGTATCAGTGAGCACGACACACAACCTTTAGACGTTGGTGAAATGTTACCATCAGTTACCATGACGACCGTCGCCATTTTTACTTGTTCCAAATTGGCGCGGACACGAGGGCACACGAGTTTAACGCATAAGATAAGTAATTTTTGTAATATAGCGTCTGTGAGATATTGTAAGTTTTTTTATTAATTACAATAATTTGAGTTTTAGATTATGTCCGGGCCTAAGAAGTGCGAAGTGAAAGGTTGCGAATCGGGAAATACCCTATTTAGGACATTTCCCGATATCCTTAAAGACCGAGAGAGGTGCTTAAAATGGATTGCTGCTTGCGGCAATCCATTGTTAATGCACCAATCTCTTAGCAACAAGAAGATCTGTGATGCGCACTTCTTAGGCATCTACAAATTACAAAGCCAACTTTGTAAGACTGCTGTTCCAACGCTTCAACTTCCAGGTATGTTTAATATATAAAGTGTACGTTTCTTAAAACGTGCTGAAAATATTGTAAGGGGTGATTCTAGAGGTAAAAATAAGACAAAAATTAAGAATAACGATTTCGCGTTTGGGCCTTCATTTTGCAGTAATAATGGTTTAAAGTTAAATTTCTATCTCCTGAACTAATAGTCGGAGGACACTGCGCTTTTATAGTTACATTATCGACTAGCAATAGAACAAAAAAGTATTGATACATTTTTCTGTATCTCTTTGGGTTTCACATTTATAAAGTTTATAGTATTTGAGATTCATTCCTTAACGACATCTTGGATTTTAAAAGCTTTATAAATGTGAAACCCGAAGAGATACAGAAAAATGTATGAATACTTTTTTGTTCTATTGCTAGTCAATAATGTAACTACAAAAGCCCAGAGTCCTCCGACTACTAGTTTAGGAGACAGAAATTTAAATTTAACCCATTATTACTGCAAAAACGCGAAATCGTTATTCTTGATTTTCGTCTTATTTTGACCTCTAGAATCATTTGCATAGTGTACATATAATTTACTTTACTAAAAACTGTTTTAACATTTTGTAGCACCAATTGATGTAAGCTGCTTGGTACAGCATGCAGTTGACCATCAGGAGGTACTGGAAGTAAGGGAACCGTTGGATGTACATATTGGTAAGGAAATACAAATATATACTTATTATAAAATTTAGAATGCATGTGTTTGTTGTTTTTAAACTTAGAATTTAACTAGTTTATACAATATGAATATTTGTAATTTGCGTTACAGATAATAATAATAATGGACCCTGTGGAGGGATTGGCCGCCTGGAGGTTCAGCAAGCAGCTGAACGTATGGAGGTCCATAGTGGTAAGAAAATACAAAAATTCGATACTGTCTCCCTTGTTTCAACTGTTAGAATAACAGATATTTTTAAATAATAATGAATAGTAGCGTAGTAGTACAAATTGAATTTTTCTATCTTTATGCCATTCCGATCAGCAAATTATTAATTTTCGTACAAAGCCTCTGTAATGGCCGATTTCTTCGCCTCTGGATAAAAGTTATCTGGCGGATAGGTACAGTAAAATATGATTAACTTGCGTTACCCTAGGTTAGTTACATCGCAAAAATGTCAATATTAAGCTGCTATTTCAAAGTGAAAATTGTATAGATATAAATATCAATTAATAAATGGTCATTCTTTAAACATTCACCAGTTTAATTCTGCAACAGCAGCTTAATATTAATATTTTTCCGATGTAACTAGCCTAGGAGAACGCGAGTCAATCACACTCTACTGTAACTATCCGCCAGATAACTTTTATCTAGAGGCGAAGAAATCGGCCGTAAAAGTCTCTCTTACCCCATAACTTCGATAAGTCAAAACCTCTATAACTCGAAGATTTTAGTTCTTCCCTTCAGATTCGAGTTAACGAATTAATCATTTGCAATACATTTTACAGATACTGGATCTGCTGTTGCTGGTACCTCTGGACAATCATTGCGGACAAGGAAAGGTACTGTGACGTTTTATATTAAAAACTATTCTTAAGGTTGTTTTATCCAAAATCCAGTTCCTCTCAAAACTCCCTTAAACTTCTGTTATTTGCACTATTTATTAGTATTCCCCAATTCCTCCTTTTAATATATATTCTTTATGCTGAGCATGTGCTAACAGCTTGTTTTTTATTATAACCCGGAGCATGGGGTGTTGATAAAACCACCTTAAATTTTATACAGTTTTCTGGGTGCTGGAAATTCAGTTTTTTTTGCATGCATAAATTGTTTTATTTCTTACTATTTAGCATCTGTGCTGACATTGTTCAAAGCAAATAGGACGTCCAGCCTGTCTCCAGATGAGGTGCGGCAGTACAACGTAATTGTCTCCTTGATGAAAACAAGGAGACAAATGCGTAAACGCCATGTAGAATGTAAGGAACGTTTGCAACATGCCGAAATGTTGCTAAAACGTGGCTTTGCGGAACGCATTGAAAGTCTGCCATCAACTGTGCAAGACTTTTTAGCATTACAAGTCCGTAACATGGGACGACCTAAGTTCAGTAGAAATTACACTTTAGATGATAAAATATTTGCGCTTTCATTGCTGAAGCAAAGTCCCAAGGTTTATCGATACCTTTCCAATATTTTCCTCTTACCTAGTACAGAGACCTTAAGAAAATTGGTCACTAAAATCATTGTATCTCCCGGTATTAGTAAGTCTGTCTTCCACAGCATCGAAAATATACTCGACAATTTCGAGGATTCGCGGTATAGATATTGCATTTTATTATTTGACGAAATGAAGCTTAGTCCCCGGCTTCATTATAATGTCAAATCCGATATTGTAGAGGGACTAGTAGATTTCGGGTTTTCGCGTAATAGAGACATTGCAGACCATGTGCAGGTCTTTATGTTAAGAGGAATATTTGGAGATAAACCTTGGAAGCAAACAGTGTCGTACTCCTTTTGTAGGGGCACCGCTTCATGGGAGTCGATAGCGCGTACATTTAAGGCCATAGTACGGGAATGCACTCTTATACGCTTAAGAGTTGTTGCTTCGGTTTGTGATCAAGGGTCAACAAATGTACACGCGATTAAGCAATTACTTTTCGACACGAAAAGAGATTGCAAGTCGGCTGAAGAGGGGCTCATCATCATAGATGAACAAAAGATCGTACCACTGTTTGATCCGCCTCATTTGTTAAAATGTATTAGAAATAATTTGTTAACGAAGGATCTTCGTTATACTCTGGACGGTGTAGAAAGAACAGCAAAATGGTCCCACTTCGAGGATACTTATTTCATTGATCGGTGTAGAGGTGATTTTAAAACTTTAGTTAATATTACGGAACAGCATGTCGTTCCAAGTAAAATTAAGAAGATGCGTGTCAAATATTGTACACAAGTCTTCTCGCGTAAAGTAGCATCTCTTATGGAACTTATGAGCACTACTGAGGCGGAAAGTGCTTGTAAATCCAGAAAGATGTCAGCTTCGGGAATAGATACGGCGATATTGTTTCTAAATTTAAATTCACTTTTCGACAGTGTCAATAGTAGGACCATTTTGGACAACGAAAGCAACGCCACAGAAATTTGGAATAAGTGTATAAACTTATTCCAAAGTATGCGATTTATCAAACGCAACGCGAGAGATAAAGAGCATCCTGCGGTGTTGCAAAATTGGATACATACCCTGAAAGGGTTCAAAATTCTTAAATCGTATTTGCTGGATCTTGGGTTTGTAGGATTCAGAACCAGAGATTTTAACCAAGAT
This sequence comes from Andrena chrysosceles, assembly GCA_963855975.1. Taxonomy (NCBI): domain Eukaryota; kingdom Metazoa; phylum Arthropoda; class Insecta; order Hymenoptera; family Andrenidae; genus Andrena; species Andrena chrysosceles. The sequence continues at coordinate 38,176,484 of OY979766.1, read as the reverse complement.
CCTTTGGAAAAATTTTTCTCGCTGGTACGACAACATGGTGGAAGAAATACAAATCCGACTTGTTCAGTATTTACCGAATACTACAAGTCATTACTCATAAATTCATTGTTTTCCAACTCAGGAAGACAAAACTGCGAGGCAGATTGTAGTGAAAATTTGTTAAATGTTAAAGAGATTTTCGAATTTTCCTCTCGTAATCCAAATTCTCACTTTTCTAATAATGCAGTACCAGTAGTGGCTGTAGAATCAGTAGAGTCAATTTTGCGAAATTATGATGCTACTACTGTCAATTTAGATTACTTAGAACCCTTTATTCAAGCTTGTGCTACGTGTTGCCAAGCTTTTTTAACACAAAAAGAATTAATAGGACAATTTATGCGAGAGGTTTATGTTTTAACTAAACACTGTTTTGACAAATTCGCGGAACATTACAATTTAAAACTTTTAATTCAAACTTGTTTAAGCCTTTCAGTTGATGTCAACCTGAGCGATTGCCCTTTAGGGCATCTGAAAGTGTATTTGACCGACAACTATGTCGATCATGTATTAAAAAAATGTATTTCTTCCACCAATATGCTACTAAATTGTTCCGAAGAACCTATGATTCCAATGTCTGGTTTGTCATTATGTGCTTTGACGTATGGCAAATCACATAGGAAACAAAGGTTCTAATTGTGCTTTTATTGGATTGGCGAATAAGTTCGTACCGTTTTATGTTTTCTTTTATCCTGGAACGATTTGTTTGCTGTTTGGCAAAGTGTTTATATGCATTCGAAAGACCCTTTCTGTTCTACAAAACTGTGATAATCGTTGTTTTGAATAATTTATTTTTTTATTATTTTTCAAGCTTAGTAATGGAATTTCCAGGAGGCAAAAATCAACATTTTCGCGCAATTGACTTGCCTATGACACCTTCTCCGTACACGTCGCAAATCTCCCGAGCGGCTGCGGCAGCTTTTTGACTTCGATGAAAGCGAAGAAAAGCAGATGTCGAAAATGTTGATTTTTGCCTCCTGGAAATTCCATTTCTAAGCTTGAAAAATAATAAAAAACTAAATTATTCAAAACAACGATTATCACAGTTTTGTAGAGCAGAAAGAGCTCTTTCGAATGTATATAAACACTTTGCCAAACAGAAAACAAATCATTCTAGGATAAAAGAAAACATAAAACGCTACGAACTTATTCGCCAACTCAATATATATCCGAATCTACTTTTAAGTCTTTTTGCATGTATGCGATTGCAGTATGAGTGTGTAATGCGTTTTTTATTATGTATATATGTTTGGCTGTCGGACTGTTGCATGAGTGTGTAATGCGGTTTTTATTATGTATATATGTTTGGCTGTCGGACTGTTGCATGAGTGTGTAATGCGTTTGTTATTATGTATATATGTTTGGCTGTCGGACTGTTGCATGAGTGTGTAATGCGGTTTTTATTATGTATATATGTTTGGCTGTCGGACTGTTGCATGAGTGTGTAATGCGGTTTTTATTATGTATATATGTTTGGCTGTCGGACTGTTGCATGAGTGTGTAATGCGTTTTTTATTATGTATATATGTTTGGCTGTCGGACTGTTGCATGAGTGTGTATTGCGTTTTTTATTATGTATATATGTTTGGTTGTCGGACTGTTGCATGAGTGTGTAATGCGTTTTTTATTATGTATATATGTTTGGCTGTCGGACTGTTGCATGAGTGTTTGACTTTTTATATTGCATGAGTGTTTGACTTTTTATATTGCATGTAGGAGTGAAAATGAGTGGTTGGTATGCGCATGGGGTTAGCGGTTTTAGTCGGTATAAATCCGACACTGCCTAGTAGTGCGGATCCTACTAGGCGTCTTTTGAAGATTCCCGCTGTTTTCCCTCGTAAAAACAACCCAAAGAAAAAAATAATTTTGTAAACAATTTAATTATTTTGCAGATTCTATTGATGTCAACGAATTGAAGCAATTTGGGAAATAAAGTAAAATATTTTAGGAGTTGTATAAATTTTGTAATATTATTGTTGAATTTAATATGATCATTGTTATTGTAATAATTGTAATACCTAATATTATTTAAAATTAATAAAGAATTTGTACATCATTTAACATGTATTTATGTATTTAATTATATTTTTACTTTTAATTATATTTATATTTTCAGAAGGTAAATCGGAGGAAGTACGGACGTGATTCAAAGGATCCCTGTCATTTCTAAAATAAAATTTAAAAGATTAAATTTTGGAATGACCAGAAATCCTTCAAATGGCGTCCTCATTTTCCCTGGTTTACCTTTTCTAAGGCCGTCTGACCATGGATCGTCGCATCAGTGACGCGTATGCAGCAAATAGAAGGATATACAAAGAAATTGAATATATTTTATTTTACTATGAAAGGAAGAAATATTCAATTTCAATGTTTATCCTTCTATCTGCTGCATACGTGTCGCTGGCGCGACGATCCGTGGACAGGTTTTAAAGTAAGCGGTGCATTACACGTATACACGTACACATACGTCCCGATTCACACCAATTCACACATTCACAGTTTAGTACGCACCTTATCGGTAGGAGGCGCTACGAACTCTGCTTCAACTTTCGTAAGAGGGAGGCTTGGCCCCCCTGCTGCCCTAGGGCAAACTTAGTGTGCACCCCTGTGCTAGACCCTTTCAATGCGTCGAAGATGTTGCAAATTTTGATGTGTCTTCAATGGGTGTTGATTCATCCACGGGATACATTCTCGAGATAGATCTGGAATATCCGCAACATTTGCACGACGCTCATGCCGATCTACAGTTCTGCCCGACGCGTGCCAAACCGCCTGGCAGCAGACAGGCCAAATTACAGCGTTACGTTATCCATTATCGGAACCTGCAGCAGTGCACGCGTCACGGTCTTCGTATTATAAAGATACACCGCATGCTTCAATTCGCTCAATCTCCCTGGCTCCGCGATTACATCGAACTCAATACACGGTTTAGAACAAGCGCGACAAACGACTTTGAATAAAATTTGTACAAATTGATGAACAACGCGGTATTCGGTAAAACTATGGAAAATGTACGAAACCATGTGGATGTAAAACTTGTGACACATTGAGAAGGGCGCGGAGGTAGGGCTGCCATCTATAAAATTACAAACTCCGGACAGAGAGCATTAAAACCCCGGACATTTCCACTTGAAACCCGGACACTTTTAACTATTTTTTATATGTATGTATTAGGTACGATATCCCAAGACAACAATTTCTGTAAAATATCGACTGTGACGGTAATCAAGAAAGATAGATAAAATATAGTTGTACAAAGTAGGAATTCATTTATGATTTTTTTATTCACTTAACTTATAACTAGAAGAATACATAAAATACACAAATTTAATTTATAAGCTAAAATAAAATAAAAGAATTGAAGCCAATCGATTATGCTAAACGTAGAAAAACATAAATTCTTTTTTTTTCAAAAGTCAACACGAAAATAATCTTACAAACTACGAGCGAGAAGTAGCGAAAAACCCGGATCATTACAGAAACCCCCCCCCCCGGACGTCCCCGGACGCCCTAAAAAAGAGGACAAATCCGGGGAAACCCGGACGGATCGCAGCCCTACGCGGAGGCAATGATCGCGAAACCGAATTTCCACAGCAGAAGTGTTTTTTCGGAAAATTTAATAGCTGTTGAATTGCGAAAACTCGAGGTGAAATTCAACAAACCGATATACGTGGGTATGTGCATTCTGGACATGTCAAAAATTTGTGTGTATGAATTTCACCACGAGTACATGTCGCCTGAGCACGGACCAAATTGTAAAATTCTATATACAGACACTGACAGTCTCATTTATCACATTCGATGCTCTAAGATATCTACGAGACCATGATAGATAATATCGGTAGATTCGACACAAGCGATTATCCTACTGACAATCCATATAATATGCCGCGCGTAAATAAGAAGGTTCCGGGGCTGATGAAGTATGAAAATAACGGTGCGATAATGACCGAATTCGTAGATCTTAGAGCGGAAATGTATGCACTTCGCGTAGAGGGTAAAAAAATACGAAAAAGCGAAAGGCGTCAAGACCAACGTCATAGCCAGAACGATAACTTTCGACGACTATGCGCAGTGTTTGCACAGTGAGATCGATATGGTTTGCAGGCAATCATGCATACGGTCTAAATTGCACAAAGTGTACACCATTTCAGAATCCAAAATCGCTCTAAGTCCATATGACGACAAGCGGCTTATCGTACCCGATTCGACCGACACTCTGCCCTGGGGACATTGTAATATACCATTGTAAAAATAGAAATTGTATTTATTGTATTTATTGTGTAATACACTCCGCGTCAAAATTAAGGGAACATTACAATTTCCCGAAAATTTTGGTCATTTTCAAATGGCTGTATCTCTGCGAAAAATGGTCTCAAAAAATTTTTTAAATAACACATTTTAAAGCTTGAACTTTCTAGTTTTTGAATCAAAGACCCAATTTTTTTCTTCGTCCATTATGATACTGTTTTATCAAGATGAAGCGTAGGAAACGAAGTTTCAGAAATTTTTACCTAGTTTGGACGTATGCACAGGCCGATATAATTTTTTTTAGATAAATCCAATGGGGGACTCTTATAGAGCAAACATTTCTCTTTAATTTCGTTCTTTTTTGGTTTTGCTGTATGGTTTTTATTGACCGAGTTATTCGCTATCAAAGCAAAAAAGGAACTTTTTACTTTGAACGCCTATAACATGCGAACACATGATCGTACAAAATTTTTCATGAGTGTTTTGGAAAGCTAAGACAGTTTCCTTTCAGACCCTTTAGTTGCCAATTCAATGAGATTTCTTTTTAACCGCATTAAGGGGACTAGGCAGTCGAAAAATCGATTTTTTTATTGCATTTTCCAAAAGTACTATCCTTTCTGAATAAAATGCCGCTTGGTTTATAGTAAAATTCGCAAAATTATAGATTTGACAGCTAAAAACGTCAAGCGGCAACTTATAGCGTCGCCTTTGCCCAGAAACTTTAAACGCGTTTTTCTCGAATATTTTCTTCTCTTCGTTTTTACCTTATTGTGAACGAATGGAGGTTCAGATCGACTTGAAAAAATTACAGGATGTGTAAAACATGTGCCATTTCCGACCAAACCTCTGATATGGTCCGTAAAAATTCGAGATTTTCATAAAAAAATTAAAAAGTCACCGGATTTTAGTAGCGCACAAGCAAGAACGATTTTTTCTCGGAAAAATCGTCGTTTTTCGGCCACCAAAAGTATAATTTTGATTTAATTTCTGTTTTTATAGATTTGGTCGCAAACTATGAATCCAACAAACAAGAATCACACCTTCAAAATCGAATTACGTCACATTTTAAGACCGATATTAGGGCAAAACGACGGAAAACCGTTAAAATGTTTACCCGTCTGCAGCGCCATTTTTAAAGCACATATATATTTCTTACCATTTATTTCTCAATCTGTATGGTAGTAATAAACATTGGGTAAAAGGGTACACCTGGATGTGCTTTCATTTTTTTACAAATAAATAAAGGACAGAGTCTCTTTCTTACGAAAAACGACTGCCTAGTCCCCTTAAATTCATTTTAAAATGATCCCAAAAATTGCATATTTACCATTTTCTAGAAAACATGATCCCACTTCAAGGAAAATCATGGAATCATTCAAGTGTCCACGTTTTTTGCGAGTTAAGACAACCCGTAAACACTGTGGAAAAGGCCGGACCAATCAGATTTTTTTTCCGTATGTCCTCGATGGTCAAACATGCGATAGGGTCTGAAAAATTGACGGATCACCTGTTTTACGCTATGTTTCTCTGTGAAACCCTTTATTTTGTTCTCGCGATTTTTGAACGATTGTTGCACTATTCTTTTTGTTAGTTCAACGTCATTTTAGTAAAAACAAAAGATTTAAAAAATTGAAGAAAAACATTTTTATCCAATCATTTCGCAATGACAAAGACTGTACTTCAATAACTGGCATTAGCACCATCCAAAGCGCGCTACGAGTTGGCGCATGCGCGGTCGGACCTACGCCTCACTGTGCATGCGCCAACAAAGCAAGACGAGACGTCGCGCCACAGCTACTCACGCAACAACTTGCAACTTTAAATTCGACTTTTAGCGAACTTCTTTTTTGCATCGAGTTATGCCTCGACGCCACCTAACTGAGTTCGGAGTCGCTCGGCTTGTGATTCTGTTGGAGGAGGGCCACAGCCAGCGACAAGTTGCCAATTCCTTTGGTGTTAGTCCGTCGGTTGTCAACCGTCTGTATGCTCTATTTCGAGATATTGGACTGTACTCTCGCAGAACAGGGCAAGGGCGCAGACGTGCGACAAATTCTCGAGAGGATAGAAGGATTACGCGACATGCTCTTCGGGAGCCAATCGTCACTGCACACGTTATTGCGGCACAATTTATGGACCGCAGACATAATCCGCCACGTCCGATCTCCAGTAGTACCATCAGACGTCGATTGAGGGACGTTGGCTTGCGTTCAAAGCGTCCAGTGCGAGTCCCGTTGCACACTCGCACACATCAACGGCAGCGTTTGGCATACGCTCGCCATTACGTGCACTGGGGCCACGGATAATGGGCAAATGTCCTTTTTACTGACGAGTCCCGATTTTGCCTCCACGGGAATGATCGACGGGTTCGGGTCTGGCGTCGTCGTGGTGAACGCCATAATGCTAACCATACAAGGCCGGAGTTGCGTTCAATAGTGGATCGGTTATGGTTTGGGCCAGGGTAACGCGGTACTCACGTACCCCATTATTGTCCTCCCACCTGGTGGGCTGACCGCTGCGCGGTACGTCGACGAGATTCTGCGCCCCGTTGTACTCCCCCTGAGTTAACGTATGGGGAACCGCTTCGTGCTTATGCAGGATAATGCAAGGGCGCATACGGCACGCCATACGCTACGATTTCTGGGGCAAAATCGGATATCAGTTCTTGGCCATCCAGCAGTGAGCCCAGATCTGAATCCGATTGAACATGTTTGGGACATTCTTGGGCGACGTTTGCGACAACAGTATCCGAACCTGGCGAATTTGAGACAATTAGCACCCGCCCTCCGTCAAATTTGGCACAGAATTCCCCAAAGGAAAATTCGTAACTGCATTAACATGCGCAACCAATTGAGGGCAGTCATCATGCGGAAAGGTGGCAACACACATTATCAGACAACACACAAATACACACAGACATACACAACACGCGCACGTGCTCTCATACACACACGCATCGGAGAGTGAGTTTGGAGTCAGAAAACACTGCGGGAGTGACGAACTGCAGGATCTCATTTCTCCATGCTGACGCACACACAATGAAGTGTAAATCCGATCGCGCATGCGCCAACTCGTAGCGCGCTTTGGATGGTGCTAATGCCAGTTATTGAAGTACAGTTTTTGTCATTGCAAAGAGATTGGATAAAAATGTTTTTCCTCAATTTTTTAAATCTTTTCTTTTTACTAAAATGACGTTGAACTAACAAAAAGAATTGTGCAACAATCGTTTAAGAGTCGCGAGAACAAAAGAAAGGGTTTCACAGAGAAACATAGCGTAAAACAGGTGATCCTTCAATTTCTCAGACCCTATCGCATGTTTGACCATCGAGGACATACGGAAAAAAATCTGATTGGTCCGGCCTTTTCCACAGTGTTTACGGGTAGTCTTAACTCGCAAAAAACGTGGACACTTGAATGATTCTACGATTTTCCTTGAAGTGGGATTGTTTAGGATTAGGATGTTTAGGCGACACTTATTGTTAGTCGGAGAAAGTTTTCCCATCCGCATTTTAGCGAGAAGCAGAACCATAAATCTTTCACAAGGAAGTTTAGATTGCGCTCTCGACCTCGTGTCATTCGAAAGGGACATAGACCAGGCCACCTCGACCCGAGCTTCGTAAACATCATGGGTCCAAACATAGAATATGACCATTTGAAGGGGCTGCTGGTGACATCAGGGGCCTAAGGATTTTTCCCACCTCGACGCTGAACTTTGCCCCGAGGCGTGGGAGCTAATGCCCACGCACATAACCCTACACAGCCGCACTGAGGTCGCAATGGAGGGGTGATTGCGGGGCCGCACGATGCTGATTGGGCAAGGCCGATTTCCGATCACCAGCAGGAAGGGCAGAACGACTGCTCGGACGCACGAGGTCGAGGAAAAGACAGACGAGCTTTGACTTTCTGTAGAGATAGACCATTTTCACGAGTCCATAGTATATTACACACATATCACAGTTTACATATTCTACAGTGTTAATTTCATTTAATTTATTTTTTCGATTACTTTATTCAATAACAATTGAATAAAGTTATAAAAAACCAATTGAATATATCCCTAACGAGGGTGGTCCTTCTAGTCGGCACTCAGTTTGCAAACTAAACCAACTCCGAACGAATTACATTCAACGTCGGGGAATAAACAGGGATCATGTTTTCTAGAAAATGGTAAATATGCAATTTTTGAGATCATTTTAAAATGAATTTAATACGGTTAAAAAGAAATCTCATTGAATTGGCAACTAAAGGTTCTGAAAGGAAACTGTCTTACCTTTCCAAAACACTCATGAAAAATTTTCTACGATCATGCGTTCGCAAGTTATACGCGTCCAAAATAAAAAGTTCCTGTTTTGCTTTGATAGCGAATAACTCGGTCAATAAAAATCATACAACAAGACCGAAGAAAACGAAATTAAAGATAAATGTTTGCTCTATAAGAGCCCCCATTGGATTTATCTGAACAAAATTATTTCGGCCTGTGCATACGTCCAAACTAGGCAAAAATTTCTGAAACTTCGTATCCTGTGCTTCATCTTGATAAAACATTATCACAATGGACGAAGAAAAAAATTGAGCCATTGATTCAAAAACTTGAAACTTCAAGCTTTAAAATGCATTATTTTAGTATTTTTTGCGACTATTTTTTGCAGAGATACAGCCATTTGAAAATGACCAAAATTTTCGGGAAATTATAGTGTTCCCTTAATTTTGACGCGGAGTGTATAAATGATGGAATTAATGTGTAAAAAAATAAAATCGTTCAATCATTTACATATATATGTATCATTGTATTTATTGAGCCATGTACAGTATTGTCTCCATATGTACCCGATTTGGTGTACACGATGTAGGCCTGTCGCTATCCCCACCACTTCTGTCTCACTCTTGTCCGGCGAAGGCGAGAGCGAGATGGAACGAGAGCGAGCGAGAGCCCCTAAAAGCGAGCGAAGACAGTACGAGACAGACGACAGCGTTCATGTTTTGTCTCCCTCCGTCTTTCGGGCGCCGTGACACTCCGTCCTTTGCGTGCGCGACGGGCGTGCGCGATGGTCGCAGGCACATACGGAAGCACGAAACCGCAACGCAAAAACTTGACGCAGGCCCGGCTCAAGTTTTTTTTGCGCCCTAGGCCAACTTTTCAAATTACGCCCTTTATTATAATACATTTATTTGAGATTATTAATAACCTTACTTTGAATTTTTATTCGTAGTTTAATCCACTTATAGTACAACTTGTAATATTTAATTCTAAAGTTTATTTTCAGCAATAGCAGCAATGAAAATACATACCATTTTGCACCACTTGTCGACTTTCTGCCCTAGACAGACGTCCAATTTTGCTTATAGGGACGAGCCAAGCTTACAGGCAGCGAACAGTATGTACATAGCCAAAAACTACATATATAACGCGTCTTAGACTAAATAAATTTTTATATGTGCTTTTGAAAACTGAAATTCTTATATTTTCTATTTTATATACATATTTATAACACCATTGTTGAATTTTCTAAATGAAAGGAAGGACAACCTCGACGTCCTTCGTATAGTTAAAATTTTCACTAAAATATTAATAGCTACATAATTATAATATAGGGCGTAATTTGAAAAGTTTGTCTAGGGCGCAAAAAAGACTTGTGCCGTGCCTGGCTATCTGACCGTCGCGCGCATGCGTTGGGCAGTCACGATTCCATCTGACAAGGAGAGGACACCAAGTGATAGTCATCGATTTTGATGAGCCTTGGCACGATGAATCTATGTCGAAAATAAGTAAATACGTGTCCGAGCGTTTCTGCCAATGGGCCCTAATAATAGAGATATTAACATGTAAATTATTAAACATTTCATAGCGCTCGTGTAAAATATAAAAGCCATAATCTCTCATCGCAGATATGCCGTGGAGCGTTCGGTTTGACGTCAACGTGGTGATGTTGCGGTCGTGAGTTCGATTCCGCCTGTGTCTATATATTTTTTTTATACTTTATTTTTTCCACACTTTATTTTTTCCACACTATGAACCGCGAGAAAAAAAAGGTAACGGTAGTAACGTTCGTCATTAATTGTTTTAAATGAATAAATACAATTAGAGTTTTTTTTTTAACGTGGGGAAATCTTCGAAAGACACCCCGACACCTCGAGAGGGGAATCGCCTGAGGGCGCCAGGGTAGTGTGGGATTTTTACCCACTAAAACCCCACGGCCTCCATCGTGCGATGAGGGACCACCGGAAACTTCGAATAGGACATCGCAGTACTGCCCCCAATAATTAATACACCTATAATATAAGAACGATTATATAATAGCGAACGCTAATCTTGAAAAATAAGCATCCCAAAATTAATATCAGTACACAATGAACATATTCGCTTACTGTAGTACCAAAATGAGATATATATTTATGTTCTTACGTTTCCATTATCTGCAGCTCTCTGGGTGATACTGGTCATAAAAACATTCAAAACATAAAATGTTCCTGCATGCAGCACACTTTATAAATCCAGACTTGCTGCATCTACAATTCGATCGCCTCAGGTCGGTTGGAAAGCAAACTTCGTTCACATTTGCGAACACATATCTTGACGGAATTAATTTTGCCGCGAACCAGGCGTATTTAATCATATCTGCAAAAATTGGAGCAGACAGTTGGCTCACTTTCCTCCAAAACTTGTATACCTAGATGGCGAAAAGAAATTGAAAGGGGTGGATCAGTAAGGGAAAAATATGATATAATACACAAATGGACTCTCGATCGATTCGTGGAAGTTCGGCAACAAAAATAGCCTGTAACAACAAGGATGCTGCAGCAATGGGCCACTCAAGCGGCTATGCAATTTGGAAGGGAAAATTGTTCATTTTTCGCATCGCACGGTTGGGTCAACAAATTTAAATTAAATAATTTAATTCGCCAGAGGAAAGTGCCTCGTTACATTAAATCGCGGAATGCTTTGGATTTGCCCACGATTTTGAAGGCAGCAGAAGAGTTTCAAAACAAAAATTCAAAAATAATTCCAAGTTTTAATCCGGATTTTGTGTTAAACACGGACCAAAGTGGCTGTGAGTATCGGATGAATATACAGCGAGTTTTGTCGAACAAGGGAGAAAAAGTGACAGAAGTGTTTCTTGGAGATTTCAATAAGGTTACCCACAGTTATACAGTTCAGTACATCATCTCCGCTTCTGGAAAACTCCTCCCGAAAGTTTTCTTTTGCTTGCAAGAAGCGAAAGGAACTTTTGGCTCTCGCGTTGCCACCACCGTCCAAATGTTAACCGAAAGATACAAAAATGTATATATAACAGCCTCCAAATCTGGAGAATTGACAAAAAGTCACTTTATGACGTTTCTGACCAACGTCCTCAAAGACTATTGTGGGCAACATAAATTCCTGCTCATCCTTGATTCGTGAGGAGGTCAGACAGATCTGAACGAAATTAATAGTATTTTCACAGATGAGGAAGGGAACTCCAAACTCCCAAATAGAAGTTATTCCCCCACACTGCACGCCCTTTTGTCAACCGGTGGACGTCCATTTCTTCAGGCAAATGAAAAATTTTATTAAAAAAATACAGAATTCGATCGATGTTTTACAAAAGAATGAACATCTATCTTCGATGCAATTAAAATTCATTCTCTGATACACCACCAACTGTCTGCTCCAATTTTTGCAGATATGATTAAATATGCCCGGTTCGCGGAAAAATTAATTCCGTCAAGGTCTGGGTTCGCAAATGTGAACGAAGTTTGCTTTCCAACAGACCTGAGGCGATCGAATTGTAAATGTAGCAAATCAGGATTTATAAAGTGTGCTGTATGCAGGGACATTTTATGTTTTGAATGTTTTTATGACCAGTATCACCCAGAGAGCTGCAGATAATGGAAACGTAAGAACATAAATATATATCTCATTTTGGTACTAGAGTAAGCGAATATGTTCATTGTGTACTGATATTAATTTTGGGATGCTTATTTTTCAAGATTACCGTTCGCTATTATATAATCGTTCTTATATTATAGGTGTATTAATTATTGGGGGCAGTACTGCGATGTCCTATTCGAAGTTTCCGGTGGTCCCTCATCGCACGATGGAGGCCGTGGGGTTTTAGTGGGTAAAAATCCCACACTACCCTGGCGCCCTCAGGCGATTCCCCTCTCGAGGTGTCGGGGTGTCTTTCGAAGATTTCCCCACGTTAAAAAAAAAACTTTAATTGTATTTATTCATTTAAAACAATTAATGACGAACGTTACTACCGTTACCTTTTTTTCTCGCGGTTCATAGTGTGGAAAAAATAAAGTGTGGAAAAAATAAAGTATAAAAAAAAATATATAGACACAGGCGGAATCGAACTCACGACCGCAACATCACCACGCTGACGTCATACCGAACGCTCCACGGCATATCTGCGATGAGAGATTATGGCTTTTATATTTTACACGAGCGCTACGAAATGTTTAATAATTTACATGTAAATATCTCTATTATTAGGGCCCATTGGCAGAAACGCTCGGACACGTATTTACTTATTTTCGACATAGATTCATCGTGCCAAGGCTCATCAAAATCGATGACTAACACTTGGTGTCCTCCCCTTGTGAGTGCCCGCACGCCCGCGCGCAAGAAATCCGGTCCATCTCGCTCACTCCTTCGGCCAGAAAGAAGCGAGAAACGCACACTCGGAATTAGGGATCTGCGCATTCTGAGTGCCCAACGCCAGTCCCGACCACCGGGCACACACGGAGACAATACTGTATTATTATTTTACAATACATTATTTTTATTTCTCCAAGAATTGTGTGATTTATCAAACCCCAACCACTTGACCTTGTCCCCCTTTCTACGCAACACTTTTTCCACTAGATATACATCAGGATCGGTGACACGTTGCAGCTCGTGTGCATAGAATCCTCCGACAACAAGTTTTCCACAGGAATCGACGAGCAGATACGTTGTGGGATTAGTTGCTTATACTTTGGCTATCTCGAACACCTCCGTTGTCCAATTCGGCGTATAGCCTTTATCGAATATGGTTTTAAATTTGCTCACGCGCACACAGACGCCCAACTTGAATCTCGCTGGAGCAACGATCTTTATGTTGCTGTATACGGTGGCTAGGAGCTTATCAGCGATCGCAGGGGTAACATCGCAAGGCCGCATTCTGATGGTTCTATGTTTTCGTGCGTTATACTCTGCAAGTAGGCTTGGTAGCGCATCGATCAACCAGCTCATTGGGATCGTCCCAGTGTACGTAATCGATCTTGTTATCGTTTGCCACCATGGCTCGCGACGTCCTTAGACCTTGCCTTGCTTTATTGACCGATGCACGGGGGACTAGCGTTGCAGTTACATGTTTATACTTGTATCCCTTGATGACCAATATGGGATTTTCAGCGACATGATCTCGTCTGTGGGCATTCGTCGCCAGCAGTATAATTTTGTATTATTTGTTTATCAGCATCGGTGTATGCAGCACCATCGGGAATTCTCTTGAAAATCAGTTCGTAAAGACCGGGTGTTCGTATCTTACACCATCTGTGATTACGTTATCATCCTTGTCTATATTGAAAGCGTCATCCGTCAAAATTTGTCACGCGTATCGTTACAGGTTGTCGCACAAATCGCATCCTCTCCGCGAAATATAAAAAATGATTTTGATACGTCGAAGCGGTGACGCGCCCTATTTAAAGGTCCACGCCGAAGCAACACAGCTCAGTATTCAAAATGCTTCTGGTCCTGTCGGATAATTGCGATATTCGAGGCCTAACCACTGAGCAGTTGAAATATATATCAAAGATTATTCTACTGCAAGAGTTTGGGAGACACATTGATCAGTTGTGGGACAGACTCTCCGAGCATATAAAAGCCGAGTCTGAGGTATAGCAGTATCGTCGGTGTCTGGAGCATTATAATCAACCTTGGCAGCGAACGCATATCGACGGTCCTGCACCATTGATTAAAAACTGTGGCGAATGTCGGCGACGAGAGTAAATAAGGGCTGTGGTTTGTTAAATCGGGCGATAAACGCGCTACCTATCGAATTACATATCCCGGGATACCAGTTTTGCGGCCCGGGAACTCATCTGGCAAAACGATTGGCTAGAGGGGATCAAGGCATCAAGGGCATCAATCCGTTGGACGCAGCGTGTCGCGAACACGATATTGCGTATTCGCGTAGCAAGGACCTCGGCGAAAGACATGTGGCAGATAACGTTTTTGCTGACAAAGCACGAAAACGCATCGTTACGCGAGACTCGACTCTGGGTGAAAGAGGTGCTGCTACAGCTGTTTGGGCCACTATGAAGGCCAAGACGAAAATTGGAATGGGGATGAAAACAAAATTCCGCAAAAGAACTCCAAAGAGAGCACCGAAAAAGCGGATTCTTCCGATGGCACAGCCGGGTGGTATATATCACTTCTACCGCTGCTAGGTGTTCTCGGATCATTAGCTGGTGGGGCGGCAGGGATTGCCAAGGCGGTAAACGATAATAAGGCGGCGCAACATCAGCAGTAGTAAGGCTAGGCCGATTCCAACTCAGGTCCTCTGAGGGGAGCGCGGGGGCGGGGGGAAGTGAGGGCGCGCGGGGGAGCGCGGCGGAGGGAAACATGGGCGCGGGGCCTGCGGGGAGAGGAAGACCGGTTGCGCGCGCACGAGCCGCGGAGTGGGGGAAGCTGCGATGATGGAGGGGATCACTCCAGGCCGAGCCGCCGCGGAGACCGGGCCCACCGCCGCAAACTTTTTAGACCTAACCGGAGGGAGTGAATGACCCCCGAAAAACTTTTTCAAACCCCGATCCACCACCGGAAATTTTTTCCGAGGGAAGGGACAACCTTGACCCACCCCCAAATATTTTTCCAAACCATTATGTAGCTGAAATTGTTTTAATAATTTATTTTTACTTGGAATTATTTCGGACGATCTCGGGAAAGATCGGCGTTTTTTTTACACACCGCGTCTTCGGAGGGTGGGAAAGAGATAGAACATTACTTTAAAGCTAAAATCTGGGAGAGGGAAAGAGACAGCGCTACATAGTGATACAAACACATTTTATTCTAAAGCTAACAGTATTTCAAAGCGTTCCGATTTAACGTCGCGGCATATCGTGTGTAATTTGAATCTCCTGGAGCAGTCGTGTAGGATGGCGACATTTGGCAGCGCGAATCATAGAAAGAATTATGCGGCGTCAGCAGAAACTTTTTTCCATACCAATATGTGATGGAAAGTTTTCCCCAACACAGAGAAATAATAATAATTTTTTAATCACCGATATAGCAAACTGTTATGTAGCAAACAGACATATTTTTCCGAACCATTATGTAGCAAGCATTCTAAAGCTAACAGTATTTCGAAGCGTTCCGATTTAACGTCGCGGCGCATCGCGCGAATACGCGTAATTTGACTCCTCTGAGACACCTGCATGCGATGATGTCATTTTCACGGCGCGAAGAACGCTCGAACGAAATAAACACCGAATCTTAGAATTAGGTGGCGAAACCCCCGAAAACTTTTTCAGACCCCGATCCACCACCGGAAATTTTTTCCGAGGGAGGGGACAACCTTGACCCACCCCCGCACCGATCTAGCAATCCAATATGCAGCAGAAATTTTTTTCCCCAGCGCAGAGAAATAATAATTTTTTAATCAACGATCCACCGAACCATTATGTAGAAATATTATTTCAAACAGATATGTAGCAAGCATTCTAAAGATTTTAAAGCGAACAGTATTTCAAAGCGTTCCGATTTAACGTCGCGGCGTATCGCGAGATTTCGCGAAATCTGACTCTTCTGGAGCAGCCGCGCTAGATGACGTCATTTGGCAGCGTGAAGAACAAAATACAATACATGTAGAAACGTCGAATCTTAAAATTATGCGGCATCAGCAGAAAAAATCTTTTCCATATCAACAGACATTTTTTTCCCAACGCAGAGAAATAATAATTTCAATCCCCTCCCTCACCGATCTATCGAACCAATATGTAGCACACACACTCTAAAGCTAACAATTTTAAAAAAATGTTTTCCAATCTTAACATCGCAGCGTATCGCGCGATCACGTGTAATTTGAATCCCCCGTGATGGGACCACCGTGCAAGATTACATCATTTGATGGCGTAACGAACGCACGAATCATAAAAAGAATTATGTGGTGTCAGCAGAAATTGGTGAGGTGAGAAGGAGGAAGACGGATAAGTAAATAGAGAAATAATATGTTTAAGAAATTTAATTACAATTAAAAGAATATAAAAATATAAACAGAAATGAAATATAATTTAACATTTTTTTCCTACGAGCATCCGCTAAAATATCATTGATGACAGATGCTACCAGTTCGCAATCTACAAGATAATCCTCGTCGTAGTATTCGCTATCACATATTATTTTAGCAGCACGACGCGTATGTAATGTTTCGCAGGCAGCGTCGCTCTGTTACAACACAGTAACAAAAGTTTTAAAGTTTGTCCTCACATCTTCTGCAGTTTGATACAGCCGCGGATACACATAGCTTACACATGACTTAAGATTAAATAAAAATGATACTGTATTCAGTTTGAAATACAGCGACTTATTACGTAGTATCGTCTTTAGAATTGGAGGCGAGAATCATAGAAAGAATTATGCAGAGTCGATAGAAATTGATGACAAGTTAAGGATGGAGACAGACAAGCAAATAGATTGCAATATTTGTAAAATGATTACATATTGTTCAATTAATTAAACAATAGAAATATAAAAATAGAATATAAATAGTGTATCGGCAGAACCATCTGTCTCTCTCTCTCTCTCTCTCTCTCTCTCTCTCTCTCTCTCTCTCTCTCTCTCTCTCAATCTCTCGTTCTTTCTCCTTCTCTTTTTCTCTTCTTCACATCAATCGCAAGACAACATGAACATTCTCGAACAGCTGATGGACTTCCTATTTACTTTTCGCGACATCATATATACATACTCTTCCACACAACACCTCGTCTACATTCATACGCACTCACGCTCTCGTGACCGACCCGAGTGCTCAGTTACACAGAACAGTAATATCTCAACAACATTCGCCGAAAGTGTTACGTATCTATTGTATCGCCTCAATTCTTTATCTCTAAATAAACCGCACGATTCTCAACATCTTTGAGTTCTCTCCATACAAATAGAATATAAAAATACAATATAAAAAAGACAAAAATATAATAATAATAATAAAAATAATAATTTAATTTATTGCCCACTTTTGCGTTACAATTTAACGATGAAATAATCTTTCCATTTCATTCTCATGATTGTGTCAGTGTAAGTCCCACCCTTCTACTGTATCCTGCTGTGTCTTAACAATTTTTTCTATTTTACAAGTGTTTCCTAATCTATTCTATGTTGTATAATATTCTTTTATCACTTTCCTGTTCTTCCCATGTTTTCCTTCTCCCTGTTATCTCCCATAGAATAGCCAAGTTTTTCCCTTCTCCTCTAATTACCTCTTTCCAATTCCTAAATACAACACAATATAAATATAAAAGAAAATACAATTAAATAAGAAATATAATAAAAAAGAATATAATAAAATAAAAGTAAATACAATTAAAGAAGAAATATAATAAAAAGAATATAATAATGTAGGGGTGAAAATGCAATAGTGTTTATTAAACTTCGTTACAATCGGAATGCCAGAGAGCGACTGACTGTTCGGCCCTCTTCTACGTGAATTCGCCGGCTCACCCCGGAGCCTCCGCGGGGCTCCGGCGGGCCACCAAGAGCACCGCCGCAACGCAGCGCCCGGGCACACCTGCCTTCCAAGGGCACCGCCGCTACGCAGTTCTCTGCCTATAGCCTCGGCCATACTGACAATATAACCGTCTCGGTTATTACAAAAATTAACAACAAAAAAAATAAGAGTCTCCAATATAATAGAGATCGCACAACAAACAAAAACAAATTGCTTATCTACTCACAAACACATAAGAAATGAAACATACAACCATGACCAATATAGAAAATAAGCGAAATAACATACCAACATACGATATTACATACATATTTACATTATTTAGATTACACCGAATCTCATAACTTCATATGGTCCACACTTATAGTTCCAGTATAGGGAATCTGGGTCAACTGAAATCCATCGATATCCGAAACAATGTATCGATCGAAATCTAACACACGCTTCACAACATAAGGTCCCTTGTATTTAGGAATGAGTTTTTTATTCACTCCCTGCGTCGTGTCATAATTCTTAATCATAACATAGTCTCCTTCTTTATAAACAGTGGAGGGTTTTCGCTTCCTGTTATAGTTTCGTGAATTTTCTTCCTGAATCTCAGAAATAACTGTACACGCGGCATTTCTAATGGAAGGAAGGTCTCGCTCTTCCGTGGACAACGATTGGAGGAGTTCACGCAGTTGATCATTAGGCTTTCTGGATTGCGCCATTCCAAACAACAACTCGCTGCGTGTAGTACCCGTAGCCCGACACAATGTATTGTTCAACGCATATTCGACGCAGATCAATGCGTTACTCCACTTATTTGGTGACTCGACCAATTTTGATAACATTGGTGTAATAGTCCGATTAAATCGTTCGACTTGGCCGTTTGCACGAGGTGTACCCACAGCAACCAATACGTGCTCGATGGCCCATTCCTCAATAAAAGTCGCGAATTTGGCGGAGGTGAAGCACGTTCCGCGATCGCTTATTAGACGCTTTGGCTTACTATATGATCGAAAGTAGTCGTTCAAATGTCCTATCGTCTCGTCGGTGGTGGTGGATTTGCATGGATATAATCGTATAAACTTGGTGAACCCGTCAACGATTGATAAAATATGCTTGAATCCACGACCCGATTTTTCTAGCGGTCCATAGTGGTCGACATGAACCACTTGAAAAGGCATATTCCCTTTCGGCAAACTATGCAAATATCCCTCGCGTTTCCCACTAGTCGGCGAGAATTCAACACACTTTAGACAATTAGCAATATATATCTTCACTTTTTGGCGAAGCTTCGGAAACCAGTACACTCGACTTATATTATCCACAACCTTATCGATCCCCACATGTCCAATATCGTCATGACAAGAGCGGATGACATTATCTTCTAAACATTTCGGTACGTAAAACAATAATTTTCGGTCTTTAGTCTTCCGATAGACCAGTCCGTCGCGTAACTCAAAGTATTTGTCTTCCTCGTTTTCCAGTCGATCTCGAATCTCTGTAATTTCCTCATCCTTGTCCTGTTTTACCGATAAAATTCGTTCAAACCCAGTACTTTCTAATATGAGTACTCCGTGACATCGACTGAGCGCATCGACGTGAGACATCTTCGTCCCCGGTCGGTGTTCAATAACATAATCATAAGCCTCCAAGAAAAGAGCCCATCTCGAGATACGCGGATTGATATTACTCTTACCCAGTGTTAACCGGAAGCTATCGCAGTCTGTGAGTATTTTGAATTTAATACCGAACAAATAAATATGAAACCTTTGAACAGCGTATACCACAGCCAAACATTCTAATTCAAAACTGTGGTATTTGGACTCTGCTTCGGTAGTCCGTTTGCTAAAATAAAACACCGGTTTAAGCAATCCGTCTGGTTGCTTTTGCATCAAAATAGCTCCGAATCCACTAGAGCTGGCATCGCAATGTAATTCTGTTGCAAGCTTTGGTAAATAAATTGCCAAAATCGGTCGCGATGCTAAACAGGTTTTTAACCTCTCAAACGCGGCTAATTCTTCGCTACCAAATTGGAATTTTGCGTTCTTCTTGATCACATCGTACAAGGGTTTTGCGATGCTAGAAAAATTCTTGATAAAGCGCCGAAAATAACTCGCCAGACAAACAAATCTGTGAGCTTCTTTAGAATTTCGGGGCATAGGGTAATTCAAAACTGCTTCCACCGTATCACTACCAGGACGTATTCCGTCCCTGTCAATTAAATATCCGAGATACGTGGTTTCTTCAAACAGAAACGAACACTTGTCCAGCTGAAAGTCTAATCCGTGACGCGCCGCAAGAGTAAATACATCTCGCAATATGCAAAAGTGTTCCTCAACTCCTTCAGTTGCAATAAGGATGTCGTCAACATATATTAAAATTTTGTTTTGTCGTATCAATTCCGAAAATATCGAATTCACAAAGCGTTGAAATACTCTTGGAGCGTTTGTTAAGCCGAATGGCATCCTAAGATATTCAAATTGTCCAAACGGGGTGACAAAAGACGTGAATTTCACGGACGATTCGCCTACGCGTACATGATGAAATCCGTTCTTTAAATCTAAGCAACTAAAATAGCGTTTATCGCGCAATCGGTCTAAATGATCGTCAATAAGCGGCGTTGGAAAATTGTCTCTAATCATAATTTTATTTATTCCTACGCTATAGTCAACGCATAATCGCACTTCACCGTTTTTTTTCGAATAAGTACAATCGGGCTCGGCGGGCCACCAAGAGCACCGCCGCAACGCAGCGCCTGGGCACACCTGCCTTCAAAGGGCACCGCCGCTACGCAGTTCTCTGCCTATAATAATATAATAAACGAAAATAAAATAATAAAAAAAAGAAAATACAATTAAATATCAAATATAATATAAAAAAGAAAAAATATAAAAATAGAATATAAATAGAATATAAATAGAATATAAATAGAATATAAATAGAATATAAAAATAAGAAATAAAAATATAAAAACTCAATTCAATATAAAAAAAATAATATAATAAAAGAAAATAAAATAATAAAAAAAGAAAATACAATTAAATATTAAATATAATATAAAAAAGAAAAAATATAAAAATAGAATATAAATAGATTATAAAAAATAAGAAATAAAAAAAATAAAAAATATAAAAATTCAATATAAAAGTGCATTCTAAAAAAAATATAATAATAATAATAATAATAATTTAATTTATTGCCCATATTCGCGTTACAATTTAACGATCATATACTCTTTCCATTTCATTCCCGTGATTGTGTCAGTGTAAGTCCTACCCTTCTAATGTATCCTGCTGTGTCTTAACAAATTTTTTTATTTTACAAGTGTTTCCTAATCTATTTTATGTTGCATAATCATCTTTTATCACTTTCCTGTACTTCCCATCTTTTCCTTCTCCCTATTATCTCCTATAGAATAACCAAGTTTGTCCCTTCTCCTCTAATAACCTCTTTCCAATTGCTGCCACTCTCTCCACTTACTTCACATGCTTCAATCACGTGTTTCACTGTTTCTCTACATATCCTTTCTTCTTTCTTCTTTCGATAGCCAGCCACGGAGACCTCTCCAGACCTGACCCACGCCCGAAAATTTTTTATACCTAGCCGAGTGAGGAAATGACCTTGGCCCAACCCCGAAAATTTTTTACAAACCAATATGTGATCGAATTTTCCCCCCAACACAGAGAAATAATAATTTATTTTTATCGGATGATGTTTCGGACAATGTCGGGAAAGATCGGCATTTTACAAACCACGTATTCGGAGGAAGGAAAGAGAGAGCATTACATTAAAATCTAAATTCGTGGAGGGAAAGAGAGAGCAATACTTAGCGTCGCAGCGTCCCGCACGATCGTGCGTAATTTGACTCCTCTGGAGCAGCCGCGTGCGATGACGTCATTCAACGGCGCGAAGAAGGCTCGAACGAAATAGAATTATGCAGTATCTGCAAATGTTAGAATTATGTGGCGAAAGGAGAAGGAAGACGGGTTAAATAAAATGTAGAAATAATATAAGTTTAAGAAATATATATTGTTATAGAAAAAAATATAAATATACAACTAAATAGAAATATAATAAAAAAGGAATATAATAATGAAATATAATAAAATAACATGGAATAAATATAAGAATATGAATAATATAAGAATATGAAGAAGAATATGAATAAAAGTATGAATAATAATAATATAAAATAGAAAAAATAGAGAAAATATATACAAATGAAATTAACTAAACAAATTAAAATCTATATAAATTAATCTCTCCGCGCTGCGTTGACGGTGGCGCGAGCAAGATCCGGGAGCATGTCCCGCAAACGCTCTATCTGGGATGATTTTCATCAGAAAAACATAAGGAATCCATTGGAGTCACTTCCCTTTCGATACGATGAAGAAAAGAATTTCTTAATAAGTTGTAATGGATATTTCACCCTCGACTGCGGGGGCTCGACCTCAATTCGTTACGTTCGGCCCAGGATTCGTACCTTTTTCCGGAAAAAGCCATAAAAATCGGGCGAGATCCTGCGAAGGGTTGTCCTCGCCACGGGGTACCAGGCCGCATCTTCTTGACGGGCGTACCTCCATAATTACCCTGTATCTGTTTCAGAAATAAAATAATTCTTTATTCTTTATCGTATGGATATGGAAGTGTCGCCGTTGGATTCCTTGTGGTTTCCCGATGAAAATCATGCCAAATGTCGTGTAAATCGGACAACTTTTACATAGGGAATACAAATAGCTTGTATCAAAGTAGTCCGATTTGCATGATATTTGGTATGATTTTCGTCAGAAAAACATAAGGAATCCATTCGCGTCACTTCCCTCTCGATACGATGAAGAAAAGAATTTCTTAATACGCTGTAATGGATATTTCACCCTCGACTGCGGGGGCTCGACCTCAATTCGTTACGTTCGGCCCAGGATTCGTACCTTTTTCCGGTAAAAGTCATAAAAATCGAGCGAGACCCTGCGAAGGGTTGTCCTCGCCACGGGGTACCAGGCCGCATCTTCTTGACGAACGTCGGGCGACTCCTGCCCGAGAGGAATACGATTTACTTTAATTATAGTACATGTGTGTTTTGTAATAAAGTGTTTCTATCGTCTCCTGAATTCAACAACTGGCATCCAGACATCTGCGCTTCTACAATCCATCGGCAATCCTCCTCGTGGAGAGACACGGTAAGAAAAGGGGTAGCCCGCTGTCGACGCGTGGTCCTCTCGAGTATAAACATGAGCTTCGATATCAAAACAAAACCATGCGTTGACGTATTCCGTGCGAAAGAAGGTGGGCATTGGGGAGAAGGTATTGCTGTGAAGAGGGCCTCTTCAAGAGTGCAGCCGTTTGTGAGGGATGCAAATCCGATTGGTTCTGATACAATCTGCTCCCTATAGTTGAAATTTAGTCTAGCAACTTTCACTCCTCCGAACCTAACCAATCCAACTTGCATCCCTCCCAGACGAACTGGCTATCCGAGCCTAGAAGCAAGTACGAAATAAAAGTAACGATGCGCTTCTCGATACCGCAGATGTACCTACCTAAGTAGCATTTCTGGCGGAAAAGAATTGTCCAGCCTTTGGGCCTGGCGTAGACCTTTCGCAGGTAGGTATCTATTTCAACAGGCAGTGCCACCCGTAGCGCCAGTAAGACCGTCCCCGGTCCTTGCTATTCCAGAGGAGTTTCTTGCAGTGAAAATCAGTAAATTTGCAAGCGCAATATCTCAAAAACCAGTGAAAATAAAGTGTATACATTGATGCTTATTGAATTTGTCTTGGAACGCACTATCAACTCAGGACTTAAAAAAAAATAGTTCCATTTGAAAAACCGAACTTGACCATCGTATTTTTTAAAATAATAATCGAAAAAAAAATTCGTTCCGGCTAATTTATTAGCCCCTTCGAACCATGCAATTCCCTATTTTTTAAAAATTTTTATCTCCAATACTTTAGGAGCTACGGCGCTGTCCAGTCTACCGTGGGACACCCTGTATATACGGTCCTAAACAGGGATTCTCGACAAATCGGGTATTAGAAGCAGGACGGTGGCACGAATCGGACGATCCAATTAATATCATGAACGTGAACATTATTCGCATAGAATGTAGTGTGACCGTTGGCGCATACAACAATGGGAGGCGTGTACATACGACACATGAATTTTTTTCGAGAGTCCCACCAAGATATAAGATATCGGAAACGCCCGCGCAAATCATTTACCTTCCAATCAACGCACAGGTCATCACGGATCTAACGATACGCGTTGTGGATCAAGACGGACGGTTGCTTGATGTTCGAGGTGAAGAGATTACTGTGCGAAATTCGTACAAAATTTAATCGTGAAAATCGAGATGCTTTACGAGAAAGACTGCATTCTCCCGTCTGTCTTGGAAGCGAATCTAAATTATACCGATAATGGCTGTACCAACATTTGTTGACCTGCAAGGGTTCATCGCTGATGGAAGATTTGTCGTGAAGGAAGTGGCTGCCCTACGAAAGGGAACAATTCTCTCGCACTATATCTTTGGGAGTTCGATGCCACAATATCTTCTTATGAAATCCGACAAATCGAGCATTCGGTGGTTGGTGACAAAACATCATGGATGATGGAGACGTTGGGAAGATGGAGACGTTCCATACAGTATGGCTAAACGACTAATTACGAAAGCTATTGCTGATGCGATCGATGAAGAAGATGACACATCCCATATCGTATACGTTAAAGGGTTGCAGAAACGCGACTGGCTTGCGGATTTCCTCGATAAAAATACGAGAGCTGACGTGATCATCGGGACGCTGGACATTGACTACGAGGATATCAAATCTCTAAATAAGCTAAATGTAGTTAATACTCTGCGATGTGGTAGACACACAAAACACTGTGCCATACAAAATGTATTTAAAATATTCAACTGGTGGTCTAAACACCAGAGAGAATTGCATTGCTGTCCTTGGCGCCTGGGGTCGAGATTCGGGGTACAAATCTCGGGGTGTTCCTAGGCGTCCTTAGCGATCTTCGTCCACGGGCTCCGAGGGTTCGAGTGAAAGTGCCGGGACAGGAGGATTCGGTCTGAACCCGGAGTTAGGAGATCGTTGCGGGTTAAAGAGTTGGATCTCACCGTAAGGTTAACAAGTTTATTCTGTCCCGATCTGGATGACAATTACACTGTGCCTACTTGGGCATGAGTCTTGTACCAAGTCTGAGCTCTCGTTGCTCGTACATCGTTCTTATAATGTAATCGGGGGCGAAGCGGGGACTATCGGGGTCTCCGCCTTTGGCCTGCTTTTTTTGCTGACGGGTCTCGGTGCGTTTCCGAGATCCCTTACGCTGCTGTGCCGAATTCCGGCCGTTCGATTGGGGCAATCGGAATGTACGCCGTGTCGACACGCTTGGGTGTCAGTCCGGGCACAACAGCATAAATAAAATATAATCAATTTTTAATGTATATAAAAAAATGTTTTTTCTTCACCCTCCCCCAACCTAACCTCCTACATGTGACAGGGACAAAAAGATAGGACACCTTATGTTTCTTTATGTTCTGATATAATAGCTGCAGAAAATGTACATTTTAGTAAATCAGCTACATTCTACATACCGATAACTGTAAATATACCGAAGATTATACGTAGCATCCGTTTCTAAGAAATAGTATGAAGGAAAACGTAAACATTGTTGTCCTTACGTAGGACAAAATGATAGGACATGCGAGGTATTTTCACTTCTCAGTTGTAAACGTGCGCAAGAAGCGTCAACATCGAGTGCCGTGTACACTGAAAATTATTTAATATAAACAGTTAAATTTCTGCAGTTGCAACAAAGTAATAAAGAATGGGTCGCGGGAAAAATTGAGTGCATGTGAAGTGCATACAGCTTTAAAATTATTTAAAGAAAAGTATTCGATAGCAAAAATTGCTAAATTATTAAAAAGAAGTAGAAACGTAATAAGTAAATTAGTCAAAAACCCAGATAATTACGGTAAAAAAAAGAGTTCTGGTCGCCCTCCTGCTCTAACGCCGCGTGCAATTTTAGTAGCATCGAATTCGAAAATGACCGCTAGACAAATTGCAGAAAAAGCTGGTGTTACAACACACGTCAAAAATGTGCGACGAGTTTTACGAAAGTGTAAACACTTAAAATGCAAAAAACTGCAGAGAAAGCCTGTTTTATCGGAGCAACATAAAAGTGTTCGTTTATTATTTGCAGAAAAACATATCCAGCTAAAAAAAAAACTGGCGCAAAATAATATTTACCGATGAAAAGGAATTTAATTTCGATGGACCTGACGGTTTTGCTTACTACTACCATGATTTGAGAAAAGAACCTCAAATATTAAGCCGTCGTCAAATGGGTGGTGGTGGAGTTATGATTTGGGCCGGCATAGGTTACAATGGAAAAACAAATATCAAATTTATTAGTGGCAACATGAATAGCGAAAAATATTTGAATCTGATTAAGGAGCAAATAAACAAACATGCTACAAGAATTGCAGGAAATAAGTTCATCTTTCAGCATGACAATGCCTCCGTTCACACAGCCAAAATAGTCAAAACATTTTTCGCAAATGAAACAGTTAAAATTTTAGACTGGCCAGCCAAGTCGCCCGATCTCAACATTATCGAAAATATTTGGGCGGACCTTGCGCGAGCGGTATATGCCAACGGGCGACAATTTTTAACTATAGACGAGTTAAAACAATGCATTGAACATGAATGGCACCAATTAAGAAGAAAAGCCATTAAAAAGTTATATAAATCTCTACCAAAACGGATGATTTCTGTAATACAAAATAAAGGAGGCTCTACCAAGTACTGAATATTAAGCAAAACTGGTAATTCTTTTTGTACATTCCATTTTTTAAACACATGTCCTATCATTTTGTCCCACTAACTTTCTTGAATGTTTACAGTTTTCCAGATAATTTTATATTGAATATCAACTTTTCAATTTAACCAATTGGACCATATGAACAATCACAATGTAAAACAATGTATCCTTATTTATGTTACAAATGTAAACATAATTTATGTTATTAAATATCAATTGACAAATTAATGGGTGTCATATCTTTTTGTCCCTGACTGTACGCTACCGGGGGGGGGGGGGGCTGCGATGGGCACAAGACCTTCGGATTCGGGGAAATGCGCGGCACCCGCCGCCGGTTGGGCCGAGGTGGGCCGCATACTGGATCTCATCGCCCCCCGTCGCCCCCATCACCACCCTCGCCAACTTTCCCCTTTTTAGAATAGTTTTATATTTTATATTTATTTTCTTTTATTATATAATAATGTAAAACTGAAATAAACGCCGAAAGTGTCGTGTCGACGGTACTGGCAAATA
Organism: Andrena chrysosceles; assembly: GCA_963855975.1. Classification (NCBI taxonomy): domain Eukaryota; kingdom Metazoa; phylum Arthropoda; class Insecta; order Hymenoptera; family Andrenidae; genus Andrena; species Andrena chrysosceles. The sequence continues at coordinate 38,149,188 of OY979766.1, read as the reverse complement.
CTGTGACGACTCTCCCTCCCCCCCGCGTCTCGCGTGGATTCTCGGGTGGACCGAGTAGCTCGGGTCCCGCGGGTCGCGCGGAGGGGACTGAGTTCGGGCGGTGAGGCGAGTGCCGAATCGCGCGTCGATCACTTCCTTCGACAAGTAATTGGTGCACCTCGTGTACTCCTTTCGAGTGATCCTTTTACATTCGTCGGTCTTTCCAGTGTGTTTAAAGAACTCATTTTATTCAAATACCCGTTGCGTTATTGTTCACTTTTATTCTGCGCGATAAATACAATCGACTTATTGCTTTAAAACTACAATTTATTACGCTGAATACATTTTCTTGTAATCCAAAGACTTCGCTCGATATTCGAGGAACTTTCGAGAACATATATTCTATTCTATTTGTATATTCTATATATTATATTTCTATTCATTTTATATTCTTTTCTTTTAATTTAATATTTTATATTTTTATCTTATATTTGTATTCATATGATATTCTTTTCTTTTTATGATTTGTAACAAAATTTTTTTTCTTAAACGTATATTCTTTCTACATTTTATTTACCCGTCTTCCTCCTCCTTCTCTCGCCACATAATTTTAAGATTCGACATTTCTACATGTATTGTATTTCCTTTTTCTCGCGGACAAATGACATCACCCTGCACGGCTGCTCCGGAGGAGTCAAATTACACATGATCGCGCGAGATGCTGCGACGCTTGCGATTGTACCACTATGTAGTGTTGTCTCTTTCCTTCCCAGAATTTAGCTTTAAAATACTGCTCTCCCTTTCCCTCCCCTCCAGAATTTTAGCTTTAAAGTAATGCTCTGTCTCTTTCCCATACCCCGAAGACATTGCACGTAAAAAGCCGACATTGCCCGACATCATCCGATAATTATTATGCGTTGGCGTTTGGCAACGGCTCATGACATGTGATGCTCGGTATATGTACCATTCGGAAAATACTAATGTCAGAGAGCTGGCGTTGGGGGAGTTGGTTAGGCGGTAACACAGAGGTCTTGGGTTCGTCGAGCCCGGTTGCCTGAGATTCTGTTTTTTTATTCATATTAATATTGTTGCGAGCACCCTATGGATGGAATCCATGGCCCGCTGGTGCTCGCGACGAAGACAAAGGAGTCAACGAGAAGAAGGCGATCTGATGGATCGCCTGTCAAGCTGTCACTTGAGATACCAACGCCATTGAGAGCAGACGTGTTCCCGAACACCTCCTTGTCCTTAATTACTGTTATTTAATTACTGTTATCCTTGTTGATGTTCACGTTCTGTTATTACACATTAAACTTATATTATGTCTACTCAAAAACGTAACACTGGTGTCAGAAGCGGGATGACCACTCGAAGTGGCATGCCCACTCGCGCTTCCGCGGTCCTTACGAATCCTTCTCCGGCAGCGACGGGGGATACTTCCATACAGCATCGTGGGACAGATGCGGGAGCAGCGGAGGGACGACGAAGCCCACAGACAGAGGGAAGATCGCCGAAGAGAGGAGAAGGAAATCGAGGACCGGCGGACTCAGGCGGCTTTTGAGGCGCGCATGTCGAACTTAGAGGAACGGATTCAGGTCGTAACCGCCTCGTTACAAAACAGTCATAGTTCGGTTGGTAGCGGTGCGAACCCTCAGGGTGGTGAGAGTGCGACTAATGTAAATAGCGTTGTAAATGATGTTCCTCCGGCACAAATCCCCGCTCCCGTCGGTGTGCCCGCCGCTAACCCCTTGTCGGAATTGCACGTACTCAGTTTGGGGTACGCGGTAAAACCGACAGCTTTTGATGGTAGAGATTCCTGGGAGGAGTACAAAGTACAATTCGAGACGATCGCGCACGCAGATGGGTGAGATGATCAGAAGAAGGCTACAGCCTTGATCGCTTCCCTGGGAGGTGCAGCGAGGAGCGTCCTCACGACGCTCTCCGCGGCACAATGCGAAAGTTTCGCAGAGTTGGTTTCCGCGCTTGAGTTTCGCTACGGGGCGAAAAATTTGTCCAACTTGAATTATGTACTCTTCCAAAGCCACAGGCAGCGAAGAGATGAGAGCATCTCCTCGCTGGCCACCAAAATAGAACGTCTGGCGCAATGCGCTTTTAACGATTGCCCGGCGGAAACCCGGGATAAATTAGCCGCATCTCAGTTTGTCACGGCATTGTCGAACTCTGTAAAGGTCGAGTTTCCTAGCCGCGATCCGGCGGCGGCGGCAAGCGGCCGCGGCCGGCGGCCCGTGTTGGCGGCAAGACTCTGGCCGCGTAACGTTCAGGGTCCCACTTTGGTTCAAGCGAACTTGAAAGGGTCTACGGCCAAGGATTCATACCTGCTTTAGAAGTAAAATAATTTTTTATTCTTTATCGTTTCGATATGGAAGCGACACCAAAGGATTCCTTGTGTTTTTCCGATCAAAATCATATGAAATTTCATGTAAATCGGACTATTATTAACGAAGACAACTTGAAATGGTATAAATTAATTTTTCATGCAATTTCCTTCCTTACTTTCCGAATTACGTCGTTCGTGGTGTCAGTTTCATGGGCGAAACATAAAGAATTCATTGACGTCGTTTTCACAAAGATCTGATGGAAAATGCGGAAATCCTGGACATTTCTGACTTTTTAATGATATTCGAACCCTTTCGAGGGTCGAAAGCCATAAAATTCGGTGAGTCACTGCGAGCCCCAACCTACACTACTGCAGTTCTCCTCACCGATTCTACCTTTAGAAACGGCGTACGGCTGGTTGCTTGCCGCTAGGCGCTGAAAAAGGCACCCCGTGCAGGCCTGGACTAGAGTGTCTCATCGGAATGGCTGTTTATGATCGTATTGTCCCGCACTTCGGCGGCGGCCAACAGTGCGTACGGGTACAAAATCACCATGCACCTATCCCTACCACCCGCTCACAGCAATATACGGATTAACGAAACAGCAGCTTTTTATTATATTTTCAAATTTTATTATGTTTTGGGCCTTTATATTGTGTTCTGTATTTTGCCTTTATGCTGTGTCCTTAATTATCCCAAACGAAGGGGGCTCTGGAAGGTAACAGTTGGGAGCGTTGCGAAAATTCATTTACCTATCGTTTATGGTCGGCAATTCCGTATTTTCGAAGACGGCTTCGCAAAATCTGGTTGTTAGATTTCCATAAGGCAATCAAGAACGTACCTTCGCCGTCTTTAAGATTTTAGAGATTATTCGCTGTGAACAAAAGCACAACGTTTCATTACCCCGCAGGTGTCCGCAGGATCAGTAAACAGTTGGATATTTCCTAACGCATTGGAGATAAAACAAATTGATTATAGGGATATTCCACGCGAAATCGGACACTTATCGGAGTAACATTTTGGATGTTTACTGGAAGAAAACCTACTCGAATAGGAAGCACATATGTATGTAGGTATGTACATGTACCGATACCAGGAATTCATATAGTACAATGTTCCTTCTTTTAACTATTTCATATTTTTCAGATTTATCGTTCCCAAAAAATTTATATCGTCAAAATTAAAAAGACTCGATTCAAAATTTTTAACCAGAAAAAACATACAAGCTTTGACATGTGTTTACACACAGATCAGACATAGCCGCCACGATATTTTTCCCTTTTTTAGGAGCTCATATTATTAGTTTACAAGAAATATATGTAAAGAAAGTATACCTTCTTTAGCTTTAAATTTGTCGCGCTTCTCATGCTCCGCGCGTCTCTTATTTTAATCACCAATAGATGGAGCGACGATTAGCAGAATTGAGGGGAGACAGATATAGTCACTACGCAATAGAGCACACGTGCAAGTTCCAAAGACTAGATATTATATACAAAATTAGTATAGTAGATAGAGAGATAATAGTAAACTTTAATTGTCGATTCTTTGTTTCCAGGTAAGGTTGTAAATAGTGTAAATAATTGTTGTTAAATAATGAATAAAGACAAAATTTTCTTTGTTTACAGAGAAACATATTTCCGTTTACTTTACCCCTTTTAGACAATTGTCTTATATATACAGTGGCGGACGAAAGAAAGTTTACAACTTTTAAAATCGCATAACTTTTATAAAATTAATCCAAACGAATTGAGTTTTTCCGAAAACCTACAAGGATTAGTTTGCTAAGTGACGTGTTTCGTCGTTTTGAAAAAAATGCACTTGGTCGGAATAGCAAACAAAAACAGTAAAGGTCATTTTTTAAACTTTTTTTTGTGAGCCTGTATTGAAAATTCAAAAAACCCGTTTGTAGATTGAAGTAAGTTGTATACATACCTAAAATTTCATCAAAATCGGTTAACGCTGCTCTGAGCTATAAACGCTTATAGATCGCAGAATAAGGTCGAAAATCGCGAAATTCACGAAAATCAGCCCATACGCTATCTCACACAATTGTAATTCCAAGGAAACCTGGTAACATTCAATACATTTCATATGTGAACAAAGATTGTTCAGATTAGGAATAGCAATAATTGCATATTGAATCTGTTTCGAAGTACAACGATATATGGTCCGGGCAAATTGTCAAATTAGAGCCTAACGTTAGACACAAGATGTGGAATCAGTATAGAAATACTTCATCGGCAATACTATTTGAGCTTTTCCTATGTCATGTAAACACATGTATGGACTACTAGTTTCAGTTTACTTCAGATCTCTGAGTAAGTAAAGTGTATTTCCTTATTCTTCTTCCTTGACTTTGTGACGACCACCTCGTGGGCGTCGGTCGCGATCGGGGACACTCGGCCGGTAATTCAGTCGGCTCGGCTCGGCTCGGCCTCGGTCGGTTGCCGCCGCACGGCCGTTCGTCGCTCGCTTGCTCGCTTCGTGACGCTACGTGACAACTTTAGAAATTTATCAATTCTTCAAAATGACTAGTGTTTCAGATGCACGTGGGTGAGAATGATAGGAGTCTGTTTGAGATTCGGTAGTTCCGATCTCCGCCACACCCAACTCATCGCAGCACCTCCTGGACAGCGGGTCGACAAGCCCGATCCACAATCGATCGACCAATCATGTGTCAGCGACAGAACGCTCAGCCAATCGCATTTCCCCACGTCGCTCGATCCTCCAGACTTTTGGAGAAGACGACTAACGGAAATCGATCGGCCATATTGCTCTTATTCTTGTTCACGCAGAGTACAAGTACGGACGCGTCGGTTCTCTGAACGTTTTAGTTTACATTGTAACTCGTGAATTCTCACAAAAATTGCTCACTGTAGTGCTCAACCTCTTCATTGCTCATATCTCAACTCAATACAGTGCTCAAACTAGTCGTTTATTGATTGTGGATCGCGGCTTATTACGCGGCCACGTGTGCGTCGGTTGCGTTTTTAGCTCAACGAGATAATAACTGTACATTTTCCGCACAACGTGCATCTGCTCATACTCACCCGCTCACCATTTAACCTTGTGACTCACTCGGCGAGTGTAAAATAAAATAATTTTATATTGCTCATCTAAACTGTGCGTTCTTTACTCAGCTTAACCGGCAGCTCACGCTCAACGCGAACTCCTTCGCGAACATTTTGGTCCTTCGAGCCGGATTATTGTGTGAAGTTCTGTGCAGTGCTCACCCAGAACAGTTCAATCTCATCAATTCGTGCACATCTCATCTCATCATGTCCGACGGAGATAACAACACCACCAAGACCAGCTCAGAGACCCGGTCCCGGTCGCCGTCACCTAACCCTCAAGGAGGACAGGTCGCCGAGGTCAGTCTCCTTGTCCCCATAGAGCCACCGACTCAACGCGCTGGCAGGTCGAGATCCTCGTCCCCATCTACGGTACCGGCTCCGCTCATCATAAAGGCGAAATCTCAGGTCAGTCGGTTCGAGGCCTTACAAGCGTTGCAAGATGAGATCCCCAAGGATCCCGAGACAACGTCCCTCGACGAGGTGCAGTCGCTGCTGGACAGCACCACCGAGCTGCACAAAGCGTTCCTCAACGAGCACGCACACATGGAGGAATTCTGGCCGGTGAAATGCCTCTCACATGAGTACTTCACCTCAGACCTCCTGGGTCGTGAGATGAAACTCGTGGCTCAACTAAAAAGGGCACTCAAAAGAATGACTGCTCAATGCTCAAACGCAGGACAGTTCAGCTCATCCGCTCACAACAACTCAACCTCTGACGTGAGGGCCAGCAGAGCTGCCAAAATCCCAGAGCTGGCCATTCCCAAATTTGGGGGAAAATTTGTGGAATGGCCTGCCTTCAGCGAGCTGTTCACCTCGCTCATTCTCAAAGACTCGAGGCTTGCAGAGATAGACCGCCTCTGCTATTTGAGGGCAAGTCTGACAGGCGAACCATCCCGACGGGTCAACGCCTTCCCCCTTCGAGGCTCATCCTTCCAGGCTGCTTGGGACTACCTGGAAAAGCGCTTCTCAAACAAGCGGCTGCTCATCAAGGAGCAGCTTGACAAGCTGCTCTCCATCTCGCCTATCTCAACAAGATCGGCACCTGCTCTCCACGACCTGGCTGCCACCATCAACGAGGTGAACGAAACGCTCATCGCGCTGGGTGCGGACAAGGAGATGCATAATTGCCTCCTAGTGCATGTGCTCACCAATAGCCTTGATAAGGTAACGCGAGAGGCCTGGGAAACCTCTCTCGCCAGCTCAACCGAGTGCCCCAGCTACAAGGCTCTGCTAGCCTTTGTGGAAACAAAGGGTGGCGCTTTAGAACAGATGGAGGCCACATCGAAAAAGCCAGCGGCCCTTTCAACCTCCACAGCTCGCTCATCCTTGAGGAAAACCACTGCTCACCCTGCGACGCAGGCAAAAGCTCAACCATCGACGTCATCCAAGGCCCAGTCGACGAGGTACCCTTGCGACTGGTGCCACGCTGACCACTTCGTGGTCATGTGCCCTAAATTTAGGGAAACGCCAGTGACCGAGCGTCGTAGCTTCATAGTCGCTCGATCACTGTGCAAAAACTGTTGTGGTCGACACAGCACAGATGTGTGCAAATCGGCTCATCGGTGCAAGACATGTGGGGCAAAACACCACTCAATGCTGCACCCTCCTCAACCATCGACTGCACAAGGCTCAGCTCAACCTCAGCCCAGGTCAACGACCGAGCCCAGCCCTGCTCATCAAGCCCCTCACACCGAAGGGAAGAAGTCAGAGGCTGAACCCGACCACTGAAGCGTTGGTGCAGTCGTCACCTCACTATTACTCAACTCACCAAGCTCAAGCTCAACAGGTCCAACTCATACGGCTCCGTCTCACCCAGCCACTGGTTGCCACGCAACTTCGCTCACGCTCACCCTATTAGCAACAGCTAACGCACAGCTCATCACACCTGTGGCCTCGCTGCCAGTCAGGCTACTCATCGACTCAGGCTCAGAGCTCACCTTCATCAAGGCGGAGCTCATCACTCAACTTAACCTTCAAAGAACCCACTCATCCATCTCAATTATTGGCATTGGAGGCAACAAAACTACTCACACTCGAGGCGTCGTGTCAATCACTCTACGATCAAGCTACGACTCCTCCACGGTCTCCACTCAAGCTCACGTTCTGCGAACTCTCACATCCAGTCTACCATCCGTTGAAGCACCACGTCAAGATTGGCCACATCTCACCAGGTTAAGGTTAGCTGATCCAGATTTTCTAAAACCTAGGCCTATTGACATAATTATTGGTGCAGACTCATATGGGAAAATTATAAAACCTAACCTCATAAAGGGTGACCCTTCAATGCCAATTGCCCAGTGCTCAATCTTTGGGTGGCTCGTTCTTGGGCCAATTAACACACCTCAGTCTCAATTCAGCTCGTCGCACACAGCTGCAGTCATGCAGCACAGCGACAAAACAATACAAGATCTATTGGCTAAATTCTGGATTCAAGAAGAGCTCCCAACAGATACGCCCTCAAAGCTCACCCCTGAAGAACAAGAATGTGAGGATCACTTTCGGGCGACACACACTCGTGATTCTACAGGAAGGTACATCGTACGCATCCCTCTCAAGTCATCTCGAAGTCTATTGGGCAATTCCTACCAGACAGCCCATGCCTGTCTGAAGCGAACACTCAACAAGCTCAACAAAGATTCTGAATATCGCAATCTCTACCAAGGGTTCATGAAGGAATATGAGACACTCCATCATATGGTAAGAGCTCCCTCACTCTCACCTAATACTCACTCTGTTTTTTATCTTCCACATCATGGAGTGCTCAAGCTCGACAGTCAGACCACGAAGTTGAGGGTCGTCTTCAATGGCTCAAGCCCAACCACAACGGGGCACTCGATCAACGATCTCATGCATACTGGTGCGAACCTTCTACTCAACATCTCGGATGTGCTGCTGTGGATTCGCCAGCACAAGTACATTTTCGCCACAGACGTGACAAAAATGTACAGACAAATCAAGGTTTGCGAAGACGACCAGGACCTCCAGAGGATACTGTGGATTGACGAGGATTCAAAGGAGGTGCCCTACAAACTCACTACGGTCACTTATGGAACCAAGGCTGCGCCGTTTCTCGCTGTCAGAGTACTACTGCAGTTGATCGAAGACGAAGGACATCGTTTTCCCCTGGCAGTACCGTCAATCACTCATGCTAGATACGTCGACGACATATTCGGCGGCGCCGATACAGGTCAGACGCTCATTACAATTGCTCAACAATTAAATGACCTGTGCAAGGCGGGAGGTTTTCCACTTGCCAAGTGGCAATCAACCTACCCTCCATTACTTGAATCAATTTCTCATGACGTGCGAGCTAGCAATTCGTACATCGCACTTGACGACTGCAATACCAAAATCCTCGGATTACAGTGGAACGCTCTCACTGACAACTTCTCATTCTCGACAAAACCTCTCAACGACTCAAGGCTCACTAAACGTCTCATTCTCTCTGAAGTAGCAAAGATATTTGATCCACTCGGCTTCTTAGCTCCAGTCATCATTCGGGCAAAAGCACTTTTGCAGGAGTTGTGGCTGCACAAACTGAACTGGGACGACCCACTGCCTTCCCAAGTCACTGCTCACTGGCTCACCATCAGAGAAGATCTCACAAGCCTGGCCAGGCTCTCAATTCCAAGGTGGTTCAACACCTTCTCCTACTCGACAGTGGAATTACATGGATTCTCTGATGCCTCTCAGCTCGCCATGGCAGCGGTAATTTACATTATCGTGTCCACACCGTCCACAGCTCACAAAGTGTCGACACTAGTGTGCTCCAAAACCAAGGTAGCACCACTCAAGAAACTCACAATCCCAAGGCTCGAACTCACTGCAGCTTTAATGCTGGCAAAGCTCACGAAGTATGTTCAAGCTACTCTTCAACTCAACATCTCTACAACTCATCTGTGGACGGACTCTCAAATCTCACTCTCATGGATCAAATCACATGCTTCACGCTGGAAGGATTACGTACGGAATCGTGTCTCCCAAATTCAAGAGCTCACTCCACACGCACATTGGAGACACGTTCCTGGAACGGCGAATCCAGCTGACTGTGCCTCTCGAGGCCTAACAACACATCAGCTTGAACACCACGAGCTTTGGTGGACGGGACCATCTTGGCTCACTCAACCCAGTGACTCATGGCCCTCTCAACCTACATTGAAGGACAGTCCAAGTATGCAGGAAGCTCGTCCTGGAATCTCAAATTTGCTCAACATTCGAAAACTCGAATATCACTGGGACCTCATTTACAAATACTCATCTCTCAACAAACTCTTTCGTATCACTTCAGTTTGTTTCAGAATTCTGTCACATTTAAGGAGGTCAACGATTTCCTTACCACTCATCGTTCAGTCGCCCGAGGATCTGGAGAGGGCCAGGATCTTCTGGATTAAAGCGACGCAGTCCCTTTACTTCGCACACGAAATGAGGACGCTCAACTCTGGCGCGACGCTGCCACCTTCTCATATCTTCAATAGGCTCACGGCCTTTATCGACCAAGAAGGAGTGATCCGAGTCGGGGGCCGACTCAACAACGCTCACATTGCATATGGAAGTAAGCATCCTGCAATTTTGCCTCGTCACTCACGTCTGTCCGATCTGATTATAGATCAAGCTCACCGAGAAACTCTCCATGGAGGGACTCAGCTCACGCTCGCTCAAATCAGACAGACCTACTGGATCATCGGTGGTCGAGCTCCAGTGAAATCTCACATTCTACGGTGTGTTGTGTGTGCTCGGCAAAGGGGGATCCGTGCCCATCAACTGATGGGCCAACTACCTCTTTCACGAGTCACACCCACACGCCCATTCACCAACACTGGACTGGACTATGCTGGTCCTGTCACCTTAAGGACGTGGAAAGGGCGAGGCGCCAAGACTCACAAGGGATGGATCTGTGTGTTCGTCTGTCTCACCACCTCAGCTGTTCATCTCGAGCTAGTCACCGACTACTCCACAGATGGTTTCATAGCCACGTACAGGCGTTTCATCTCACGGAGAGGAATTCCTCACTCCCTCTACTCAGATTGTGGCACCAACTTCATAGGAGCAGATGCCACGCTCAAGAGGATGTTCACTCAGGGCTCTCAAGATCACCAAACTCTCGCTCAGCTGTTGGTCAACGACAACACTCGCTGGTGTTTCAACCCTCCAGCCGCACCACACATGGGAGGCAAATGGGAGGCTGTGGTGAAGTCGACGAAACATCATCTTCGGCGAACAGTGAGTGAAACAGCACTCACCTACGAAGAGTTCAGCACACTTCTCACGCAGATTGAGGCCCTGTTGAATTCACGACCTCTCGAGCCCCTCAGCGACGATCCTGATGACGTCGCAACGCTCACTCCTGCTCACTTCCTCATTGGCCACCCGCTCTCAGCTCTACCTGAACCCTCTGTGGAGCACACATCCATCTCACCATCAGCGCGGTGGCAACTCATCCAACAGAAGACTCAACAATTCTGGACTCAATGGTCATCTCATTATCTGCAACGTCAGCTCTCAATCTCGAAGTGGCATCATCCATCCAACGCCATCAAGGTCGGCTCTCTGGTGCTCATCACCGATGAGCGGTTTCCCCCTAGCAAGTGGCCACTTGCTCGGGTTCTCACCCTTCACTCAGGGAAGGATGGGCTGACCAGGGTGGTGACGCTCAAGACCGCCACTACCATCTTAACCAGGCCAATCGCAAAATTGGCTGTTTTGAATGTTACAGACTCATCATCAACATCTTCTTCCAGCTGTTGAGGCCGGGAGCATGTTTGAGATTCGGTAGTTCCGATCTCCGCCACACCCAACTCATCGCAGCACCTCCTGGACAGCGGGTCGACAAGCCCGATCCACAATCGATCGACCAATCATGTGTCAGCGACAGAACGCTCAGCCAATCGCATTTCCCCACGTCGCTCGATCCTCCAGACTTTTGGAGAAGACGACTAACGGAAATCGATCGGCCATATTGCTCTTATTCTTGTTCACGCAGAGTACAAGTACGGACGCGTCGGTTCTCTGAACGTTTTAGTTTACATTGTAACTCGTGAATTCTCACAAAAATTGCTCACTGTAGTGCTCAACCTCTTCATTGCTCATATCTCAACTCAATACAGTGCTCAAACTAGTCGTTTATTGATTGTGGATCGCGGCTTATTACGCGGCCACGTGTGCGTCGGTTGCGTTTTTAGCTCAACGAGATAATAACTGTACATTTTCCGCACAACGTGCATCTGCTCATACTCACCCGCTCACCATTTAACCTTGTGACTCACTCGGCGAGTGTAAAATAAAATAATTTTATATTGCTCATCTAAACTGTGCGTTCTTTACTCAGCTTAACCGGCAGCTCACGCTCAACGCGAACTCCTTCGCGAACAGAGTCTAAAACAGGTTAGGAAATAAAATCTCTTCTTTCAGTGCACTTCTTGCAAGCACTTCGTCTATGTTTATTATAAAATGTTGAGTGAACACTAACTTTCACTACTTGCTTGATGAGATGCGTTGGTGAGATGAATAATGTTCTGTTGTAAGCAGATGTAATGAAAAACCACGCGGTCACGCCACGTGGCGTCTACACAATTGTATTAATCGCGCGGACTTGTGAGTTGAGAAGAGCAGAGACTTTTACAATTATGTATGAGATGAGAATGCAAAGATTATGTAATGAGAATAATCAAGAAGACTTGAAATACAATTTCGCGTTGCGGTCACAGTAACTAATGCCGTTGAGAGCACACGAGACAATGGCCGAATTTAACGAACATTCCAAGCGCGTCTTCTTCGATCCATTGGATCGACGACGCTGCCCGCTGATTGGTCGATAGATCAGCGCTGATTGGAGACTTGCTCATCGACCCGTGCTGCTGAATCGCGGCCCGCGAGGTGCTGCCGTAACTCAGTATGTGGCGGCGCAGGGAACCAATGCATTCCAAAACAACTAGACCGAAGAAAAACAGGCAATACTACCGTCAGAAACAGAAGAAACGATGGCAAAAGTTTCGGGTCAAACAAAATACTGTGGAGGATGACAACAATAATCTTAGTCCACAAAATTCTAGTAATACACATGATCCTTGTTTTCGTGTTGCTAGTTTCGTTCCTCATAATTCAAACGGGAATACAAGATTGCAAGCATTATCAAAAAGTGCGATGACTGTATATCCTTGTTCTCATGAAATTCATAATGAAAATATGACTGCTTCAGTCTACGATATCAATGTACGTATATGTAAAGCATTTTCAAGTATTGGCAAAGGATACTCTGCTTTAGAAGAATTTAGTGCCATTATGGACATAAAGTGTATTCCACAGTCACTGTATACAAAATATTCTGCAACTTTGAGATGTTCATCCATCAAAACATGTGCAGAAAATTTGTAAAAAATAAGGCACCAAGTAAAGAAGCAGTATGAAGATTTGCATACGAGTGATCCTAGTTCTCCTGAAATATCCGTAACTTACGATGGATCTTGGCTAACTCGTGGCCACACATCAAAATATGGAGTGGGTTGCATAATTGATATGATAACCGGTTATATGCTGGAGTATGCGGTACTGTCAAAATATTGTAAAAGTTGTACATATGCAGTACGCGATTTAGACGAAAATTCTCCGGAATTTTCGATATGGATGGAAGGGCATAAAGACTTTTGTCAAAAAAATCATACCGCTTCGTCCAATGCAATGGAAATGTTCGCAGCAGCGCAAATGTGGCAAAGATCAGAAGAATATGGTGTCCGACTGAAAACCTTTATTTCTGACGGTGATTGCAAAACCGAGCAGTATCTAAATAGTCTACAAATATACGGGGAAGGCCTAAAAATCGAAAAAGAAGAATGTGTGAACCACGTTGGCAAAAGATTATGGAGAGCTTTGACCGATTTGGTAAAACAGGAGCGTACGATAGGCATTACTTTATGGGGTAAAGGGCAGGGTACCCTAAAAGAAGTTACAATTAGAAAATTAGCAGATTATTACAAAAAAGCTATATTACGCAATAAAACAATATTGCGGCTATGAAAGCTGTCATATACGCGACAATATACCACGCAATTTCAACTGATACGAAACCACAACATTATAAATGCCCACTGGGTAAAGAATCATGGTGTTTCTACCAATCAGCAATTGCGAAAGGAAGAAAACCTGGTTCTCATGCTAAGAAAATAGGAACACCTATCAAAGAACAATTTCTGGGTAAAATATTACCAATTTATAATAGACTAACAAGGGGAGTCCACAGTGAGGTAGACATCGATTTTGATGAGCCTTGGCACGATGAATCTATATCGAAAATAAGTAAATACGTGTTCGAGCGTTTCTGCCATTGGGCCTTAATAACAGAGATAATTGCATGTAAATTATTAAACATTCCATAGCGCCGATGGAAAACATAAAAGCCATAACCTCAGTTTAAGAATATGCCGTGGAGCGTTCGGTATGACGTCGGCGTGATGTTGTTGCGGTCGTGAGTTCGACTCCGCCTGTGTCTGTATATTTATTTCATACTTTATTTTTTTCACACTTTATTTTTTCCACACTGTATGAATAGTGAGATGGTGACCGTGGGGTTTTAATGGGTAAAAATCCCACACTACCCTGGCGCCCTCGGGGGATTCCCCTCTGGAGGTGTCGGTGTGTCTTTTGAAGATTTCCCCACGTTAAAAAAAAAATAATAATTGTATTTATACATTTAAAAGAATTAATGAACGTTACTACCATTACCTTTTTTCTCACTATTCATACAGTGTGGAAAAAATAAAGTGTGAAAAAAATAAAGTATGAAAAAAATATACAGACACAGGCGGAATCGAACTCACAACCGCAACAACACCACACCGAAGTCTTACCGAACGCTCCACGGCATATTCTTAAACTGAGGTTATGGTTTTTATGCTTTCATCGGCGCTACGGAATGTTTAATAATTTACATGCAATTATCTCTGTTATTAAGGCCCAATGGCAGAAACGCTCGGACACTTATTTACTTATTTTCGATATAGATTCATCGTGCCAAGGCTCATCAAAATCGATGACTACCTCACTGTGGACTCCCCTTGTAAGCGAGGAAAACTGCTCCGTCGTTGTGCACAATGCCTTACGCAAAATTCTAATGAAAGTTTGCATAACATGATATGGCGTAAGTGCCCAAAAGATATTTTTCCTTCAAAATATCTTATTGAAGCTGCAGTCGCGGAAGCAGTAACTGAATATAATGAAGGATGGACGAAAACAATATTACATGCATTCAAGGACAACCATATGCAAATGAGCGAACAATCACTGAAAATTGTTCAAAACCGTCACAAAGTACGAGTACGCAGGTATAAACAGAAAGCCTCAGATACAAACGTGCAAGAAAAATGATACGAACTGCACAATCACGAAGAGAACAGGCATTGCAAGAAGAGGAAGGTCCAACGTACGGAGCAGGAGCGTTTTAGTTACTACCCCAAAATATAAAAACTTTATAATTCGGACAAAAATGAAGTTTTTGAGCTGAAATTTTTTTGCAGGCTTGGCATACAATACTACAGAGATAAGGGTATGGATTTTACAATCGAATAATTTTTTCGAAATTATTTTTTTAAATTTTGAAAAAAAATTGTCACTTTATTAGCTCTTACATAATTCATTTCAGCGTAAAAAATCATATGGATATACATATTTTCAAATTTTTATCTGTAAAATAACTGGTAGTTCATTTTGGACGGTCCAACGTACGAAGCAGGAGCGTTTTAGTTACTACACCAAAACAAAAAACAAGGTGTCGGAGGACTGCCACCGCGGGTCGGATGCGGCCCCAAATTCCCCGAATGTGCCACAATAGCGTGGTGGTCCGTAGCGAGGCGCGGACATACGTGAAACCGCCTCGCTAGCCCCCCTGGAAGAGAGCCTCCTGAGCCCCGGAGCGTGCTCCGGTGTGGAACTCAGGGGGATCCCCAGGTAGCAGTACGCAAGGGGTGGACAGCAAACGGGAAATGGTTTGGCCCTTCATCGGACGGACGTGCGACGCAGTTGCACGGGTCGACCGGGGGAGACATCGCGGAGACGGGGGCGCTGACGAGCTGCAAAGGACGGTTCCCTGGGTCAGCACCAGATGCCAAGAAGAGGAATGGGGCCATCAGGAAGCCAAGGATTGGAGAACTGGAGCAGTTTAGAAGAGAGAAGACGGGCTGACAGTTCGGGGTGGATTGATCGGGGAGCGGGCCGATAGCTTTCGTGCTCGCCTCGCCTTTCCGTCCCCCGGTTCCGACCGCTCCACCGCATTCCGGCAAAAGAGAAAGAGAGTATTAATGTTTCTTTGTCCTTTTTGCAAAGAGAACTCCGGAGCCATCGAAGGATTGGAGCTTTGAGCGGGGCCGAAGGACACCGAGGACGAACCCCTGGAGGAAAGGCTGGTACCGACGGAGGATACCATATCGTGGGTTGTTCCGGAGGCATCGTGAGACGCACGCTAGAACTTCGCCGTGGGAACTCGCCGTTGCGGCGCAATCAGCGTTGGAACATTGAATCTCGAATACAGAAGACTCGAAGAGTCCCCACCAAGGAAGAATAGGTCCCTCCGCTCGTCTCTGCCCAAGAAGAAGATGCGTCGTCGCAAAAGATGAAATCCCGTCAAGCAAGAAGTGCCCAAGTCCGAAGACGCAAGTGGAGGGTAGAGACGCGAAGGACCTCCGGGGATCACGAACCCACGCCTTGCGCAGGGTTTTTGGGTGGTTTTCCCCTGGGCGTGAAGGCGAATGCCGAGGCGACGGGCGGAAGAGGCCACACAGCGCCATTCCCACTCTTCCGGACAGGGTGCGGCGGCAGACGACCGAGAAGGTGCAGCGGTCGGGGCGACCGCTCCTCCAGAGGGGGGAGCAGTGTTGCGAGCACCCTATGGATGGAATCCATGACCCGCTGGTGCTCGCGGCGAAGACAAAGGAGACAGCGAGAAGAAGGCGATCTGATCGATCGCCTGTCAAGCTGTCACTTGATATACCAACGCCATTGAGAGCAGACGTATTCCCGAACACCTCCTTGTCCTTAATTACTGTTATTTAATTACTGTTATCCTTGTTGATGTTCACGTGCTGTTATTACACATTCACTCAGCCACCAAAGCCTTTTTACCGTTCCGGTCGTATGTCTGCTCTCAGCCACCACAGCAAGGAACTATACGAATCGTATACTGTATGCATTCATGTATCACAAAAACATATCACAAGATGAGTGTATTGAATAAAGATATATCTAAAGTTCACAAAAGAATTACTAAATCTTGTTTATACATCGTAAACTTGCGTGTTATGTATCCCTGCTCTATCGACGGAAATTAATTCCGACCAGTACGATACCCATCTCCAAATTTAATCCGACCGCAAAGGGTTAAACTTATATTATGTCTACTCAAAAACGTAACAATATCTTAAAATTAATATTTCCCTCCTTATCGACAGTAGTCGTTACGGCCGCGTCCAGCGTAGCAATTCACCCGCGGTTCCTCCTAGGGCAACTACTGACAACCCGGGTACTCCGGGTATCCGGATACCCGGGTACCCGGTTCTATCTCAAGATAAAGAATATTACCCGAGGCCTACCCGACCCACCGGGTACCCGAGTACCCGAGTATTCCGAAAAACACCCAAGCAGATGAAAAATATATATCTGATAGGTTTGCAGCCATATTTATAGTGGCGGACGAAAGAAAGTTTACAACTTTTAAAATTGCATACCTTTTATAAAATTAATCCAAACGAGTTGAGTTTTTCCGAAAAGCTACAAGGATTAGTTTGCTAAGTGACGTGTTTCGTCGTTTTAAAAAAAATGCACTTGGTCGGAATAGCAAACAAAAATAGTAAGGGTCATTTTTTAAACTTTTTTTGGTGAGCCTGTATTGAAAATTCAAAAACCCGTTTGTAGATTGAAGTAAGTTGTATACATACCTAAAATTTCATCAAAATCGGTTAACGCTGCACTGAGCTATAAACGCTTAATGATCGCAGAATAAGGTCGAAAATCGCTGATTTCCGTGAATTTCGGAATTTCTATTCTACTTCATTACGCATTACAGTCAACCTATATCTCCTACAACGTGATTAATTCGTACCGGGTTATATGGAGACCGCGTTATAAGAAACTCAGAATTACATAGTACAAATCATATTAATTTGTACCGCGTTATAGGTAGGAGGACTGTCGCAATTTTTGCTCCGCGTTATACATATGGAAACCGCATTATAGGAGGGTTTACTGTAAACATAAGGTGCAATCGTTTTAGGATACTTTTACGATAAGGACACCAACACCCCGGTTCGGCAATTAATGCTTGAAAGATAACACACTATCATGTATAGTTCATGTCAATTTTCCATCCTCCGATGGATCAAAGAAGTAGTCGCAGTCCACCCGACCGACATTGTTGTAGGATCGGCGTTTGATGTAGCAACAATGTCCATCGGAATGATCGCGGTTACTTCTTTTCTTTTGAGACCTCTATCGACGCTGTATTTATTCGTTCAATCTCTGTTATAAACTCACGGAATTCGGTACTAAATGGCTCCACGTAAAAGTTTGGTGTGGAAATATAGCACTCCACCGGAAGATGGAAAATCTATTACATGTGGTATATGTCATAGTACGTTATCTTTTAATTGGTCAACGTCAGTCATTATGAAGCATTTACGGGGCAAGCATCGAGAAGCATTTTCTAGTACATCCAGTGAATTAGACATTGACATTGATGAACCATCAACATCAGGTCCAGGACCATCACATGCAATTAACGAAGACAGTTCTTGTACGAAGCATCAGAAATTAGTCACGCCCTATACGTCAAGACGACAAGAACAAATATCACAGGCACTTGCTCGTATGATTTCCGCAAACATAATGCCCATTTCCTTTTGTAATAGTAAAGGATTTAAAGAATTTATGACTATATTGGAACCGGGATATGAATGTCCTTGTCCTAAAACTACATTGACACGTTTACAACTGATATATAATGAGACTCGAAGTAAAATAGAAAAAGAACTATCTATGGCCTCGGATATAGCCATTACCAATGATGGATGGTCCTCAAGATCACATGATTCTTATATTTCGACAACTGCATATTTTATAAATGAAAAGTGGATCATAAAAAATTACACACTTTGTACCCAATTCATTGAAGATCGACATTCGGGGGAGAATTTAGCCATAATGTTTAATTTAATTAAGGAAGACTGGAATATCAACAATAAAGTGAACGCTATGGTCCATGACAATGCAGCAAATATAAGTATGGCTGCAAATCTGGCAGATAATGTGCGATACAACATTTCTTGTGCCGCACACAATGTACAATTGTGTGTGAAAGATGCTTTGGATACAGTTCACGAGTTCAAAGAAGTGATAAAAATGGGTATTAAAATTGTGCAATATTTTAATCATTCAAAGGGTCTAGCAGGGGAAGCATGAGCAAACGGCCCCCACGCCGATTCCTGGAGTTATTATTTTTTAAACAATGCTCCTTGCCTGAAAAACATTGTGTAAAGTTTTAGATCGCTACCCCCCGTTTAAGGGAAGGGGGGTAAACGCCCTTAACGTTATTATTTTTTATCCCGGTTACTACTCAAGATATTTGAATGAAAAAAAAAGAAAATATAGCTACTTACTAACCGTACTTCATATATTTTTTTCTAAATTTTAAATCTATTATTAAGGGTAGAAAAAATAATTAATTGTTTGAGGGTGGTTTTTGAAAACAACCCTTTGAGTGACAACCTCCAAAAAAATCAAGAATAATACTCTACTATCGATCTATTATATAAAAAATCCTGGAGATGGTCGAGATGGTGGAACATAGTTAAATAATTTAAAGAAGATCATTATATTATAAATATGAAGCCTAAGCACGTGTCATTTAAATGCGAATGGACGAAATGATTGGGGTTCGTTTGGGAGATCGAAGTGTGAAGGTGAAGGTAGCTGTGGGACAACGCGTATGCACTAAATACGAATATTTCCCGGATATTAATAAGCCCTATACTAAATTCAGCCTAAGAAAAACATTGTTCCACGCAGGGATGATTCTGAAGAGGCGCTGATTGGTCCCACTCCCCACTTAACCGCCTACGTTTTTCTCCGTCTTACCGCCTGTTACCTCTCGGTCAACCGTTCCGCAGCCTGCGTCGGGCCCGTAGGCAGTAGTCGGGGCTACGCAGATCGGTCACCAAACGGTATGGGCATAAGGTTTTTCTTAGGATGAATTCAGTATAGCAGGGTAACCATGGGCAAAGTTCCCCCACGCCGATTCTTGGAGTTGTTATGATATTTTTTAAACAATGCTCCTAGCCTGAAAAACCATTATGTAAAGTTTTAGATCGCTACTCCCCGTTTACGGGTAATACGGGGGTAAACGCCCTTATCGTTATTATTTTTTTGTCGGTTACTAGTTAAGATATTTAAATGAAACAGGAGCGACAAAATAGCTACATATTAGCTGTAAATCATATATTTTTTTCGAATTGTAAATCAATTATTACTCGTAGAAAAAATAATTTATTTTTTGGGGGTGGTTTTTGTAAACAACCCTATAAGTGACAACACCTTGACGTGATAATCGCTTAGTTGTTTGAACCTATCGAAGGTACAATCCGTACTTAGTCAGGCGTATTTTGCTGTCTTTCCGATTATATAAACGCTGATTGCAAAAATCACCCCCAAAAAAATGATTTTTTTTTAGCCGTAATAATTCATTTACAATTAGTAAAAAATATATGTATTACAGCTAATATGTATCTATTAGGGGAAGAGTGGGCAGCCCCGGACGGTGGGTAGCCCCGGACATTGTTGTATTTTCACTACCATGCCACATAGAAAAATAAATGACAGATTATAACATGGCTGCCTGAGTCCAGAAACAGTCCCAAGCTAGTAGTAGCGTGCACGCCAAGCGCATTCGACATTATAATCAGATTTCTTCCCACTGAAAGTGACGTTACTGAGGCCATTAAATTTCATCGATGCTTGTTGTATATTAAATGTAAATATTGTTACATGTCTTATTGATTTTACTATTCAAAATTTAATACTTTTTAAGATTCTTAAACTTTTAGCTAAATTCTTTTCATATTGTACAAGTGAATGGTAAAAATATTGGATCAAGTCAATCGGGTACCCCCGGTCACTAATATGGCGGGTACCCTCGGACACTTTTACGAACCTTAATTTTTAAAAACGATACATTTTATTATTGTGATTCCTTATCAGTTTACACTACTTTAAGATGCTAAATAATATAAATATATTTGTTTTAGAATACGGTTATAAAAATGCAAAAATTTAAGGGGCCAACTAGCAACAGAGGCAAGTGGGATGGAAATAAAATGAAAGAAGCAATTATATGTGTTATGGAGGGCAAGTTAACAGTAAGATTAGCTGCTGAAAGATATGATGTACCACGTAGCACGCTACAAGATCGCGTAAAAGCATTAAAGAGCGGTCAAGAAGTGGTTTTCAAACCAAAATTAGGTCGATTTGATTCTACTTTTAATGAACAGTTTTCATTGCAATTGTACAACCACGTCAGAGATCTAGACAACCGCCTAATGCCATTGACTAGATTAGAGTTTTTAAAACTAGCTTTCGAACTGGCAGAACATCTCAAAATTTCTCACCGATTTAATACAGAAAAAAGAATGGCAGGGAAAGACTTTTTTTGCAGCTTTAAGAAAAAATATCCAGAGCTTGTACTGAGAACTGCCGAATCAACCAGCATTATGCGCGCAGTTGGTTTTAATAAACCTCAAGTAGATCGTTTCTACGATCAACTTCAGCACCTTCAAGAAAAATATAATTTTCGTGCTTCTCGGATATATAATGCAGATGAAACAGGTGTTTCCAATGTCCATAAAAATGATAAAGTTTTGCCTTTCAAAGGGAAAAAACAAGTTGGTAAATTAACTTCCGCAGAAAGGGGTAAAAATATCACTTTAATGTTCGCCATGAATGTTACAGGCCATTTTGTGCCACCTCTATTTATTTTTCCAAGAAAAAAGATGGATAAGCATGGTCGATTAATGATAGGAGCTCCACTCGATAGCATTGCAATTCCCCATGATAGCGGGTGGATGATTGGAGACATATTTTTGCGGTGGCTACAACATTTCAAACATCACGTGCAGCCTACAAAGGAAAATCCAGTCCTTTTGATTTTAGATGGGCATGCAAGTCATAAAGAGTTAGCTGTAATAGAATATGCTCGTCAAAATTACATTCATATGCTTTGCACACAGCCACACACGACACACAAAATTCAACCGCTCGATAGGACATTTTTTAAGCCTTTTAAATCTTCGTTCGCTTCAGCAAGTGATGTATGGATGCGAAGAAATGTTGGGGCCAGAATTACTGATTATGATATTGCTGCACTTGTTAATACCGCATTCAGTAAAGCAGCTAAACTTGAAATAGCACAGAACGGTTTTCGGTGCACCGGAATTTGTCCTTTCAATCGTGACATATTCAGCGATATCGATTTTTTACCTGCTTCCATGACTGATGTAGCAATTGAAGAGTCGAAATCCACAAATCACTCTCCGCCAAACGCAACAGATATAATTAAACTGTTATCACCTTTGCCTGATGCTACTCAAAAACGCATTGCATCTCGTTCACGAAAAACACAGAAAAGTGAAATTTTAACATCTTCTCCATATAAGGATGAACTTGTTGCAAAAAGCATGGCCCCTAAAAGTAAGCAATCTAAGGCAAAACAAAACATTCAAAGTCGTTTTAATCAAGTTCGTCGGGGGCGTAGCCACTCAGGAAGGGGCAACAAATAGTAAATTTCATTCAGGGAGGGGCAATAAATATTGCAACAGATTTTGTTATTATATTTTACGTATAATTAGATAGACAAAGACGTTTGCACACAATGCAGAATTACTTCACAATTCTGTATTTTTGTATTTTATAATAAATTAATTTAATTTTGGACGAACGATTAATTTTTTTTCCTGTGCCGGGGGGGGGGGGGGGAGAGCAAACGCTATCCCCTGCCCCACTTTGGCTACGCTCATGAAGTCCATCAAGAACATCAAGTCACTCAATGCATCGTTTGCGGCGAAATCTTCGAAGAAGACTGAATCCAATGCAATAAATGCAAAGATTCAGCATATGACGACTGTGCAAATACTGATCCATCAAATTTTTATTATTTCTGTGATGTATGTAAGAAAGAAGGATACGCGATACGCCTAGATGAACGTTGAAAATTATGTCCGGGGCTACCCGCCTATTTTTTGATTGTGTAAAAACAGAGGTTACAAGTTTCTGGTTTTTTTACTTAAATTATTTAAGAAATGTGTTCTTTTTTTTGTTATAACGCAGCAGGAGGTGCTTATTTTGATTTCCTGAATTAGTAATTTGATTACAATTTATTGATTGTATATTGTTTTTGTGTTTCATTTAAGTGTCCGGGGCTACCCACT
Source organism: Andrena chrysosceles (assembly GCA_963855975.1). Lineage (NCBI taxonomy): Eukaryota > Metazoa > Arthropoda > Insecta > Hymenoptera > Andrenidae > Andrena > Andrena chrysosceles. Next base: position 38,126,346 of record OY979766.1, on the reverse strand, counting down.
CTTCCCCTATGTCGCTTTTGTTTCATTTAAATATCTTAAGTAGTAACCGACAAAAAAATAATAACGATAAGGGCGTTTACCCTCGTATTACCCGTACACGGAGGGGGGGTCTAAAACTTTATATAATGGTGTTTCAGGCTAGGAGCATTGTTTAAAAAATAACAACTCCAAGAAACGGCGTAGGGGCCCTTTGCCCATGCTTACCTTGCTAGGCCTTATTAATATCCGGGAAATATTCGAATTTAGCGCATGCGTGTTGTTCCACAGCTGCCTTCACCTCCACACTTCGATCTCCCAAACGAACCGCAATCGTTTCTTCCATTCGCATTTAAATGACACGTGCTTAGGCTCGCGACAAGTACTCTTTCTCGTCACAAAACCCCTCATATTTATAATATAATGATCTTCTTTAAATTATTTAACTATGTTCCACCATCTCGACCATCTCTAAGATTTTTTATATAATAGATCGATAATAGAGTATTATTCTTGATTTTTTTTGGAGGTTGTCACTCAAAGGGTTGTTTCCAAAAACCACCCCCAAAAAATTATTTTTCTACCCTTAATAATAGATTTAAAATTTAGAAAAAAATATATGAAGTACGGTTAGTAAGTAGCTATATTTTCTTTTTTTTCATTCAAATATCTTGAGTAGTAACCGGGATAAAAAATAATAACGTTAAGGGCGTTTACCCCCCCCCCCCTCCCTTAAACGGGGGGTAGCGATCTAAAACTTTACATAATGGTTTTTCAGGCTAGGAGCATTGTTTAAAAAATATCATAACAACTCCAAGAATCGGCGTGGGGGAACTTTGCCCATGGTTACCCTGCTATACTGAATTCATCCTAAGAAAAACCTTATGCCCATACCGTTTTGTGACCGATCTGCGTGGCCCCGACTACTGCCTACGGGCCCGACGCAGGCTGCGGAACGGTTGACCGAGAGGTAACAGGCGGTAAGACGGAGAAAAACGTAGGCGGTTAAGTGGGGAGTGGGACCAATCAGCGCCTCTTCAGAATCATCCCTGCGCGGAACAAGGTTTTTCTTAGGCTGAATTTAGTATAGGCCTTATTAATATCCGGGAAATATTCGTATTTAGTGCATACGCGTTGTCCCACAGCTACCTTCACCTTCACACTTCGATCTCCCAAACGAACCCCAATCATTTCGTCCATTCGCATTTAAATGACACGTGCTTAGGCTCGCGACAAGTACTCTTTCTCGTCACAAAACCCTTCATATTTATAATATAATGATCTTCTTTAAATTATTTAACTATGTTCCACCATCTCGACCATCTCCAGGATTTTTTATATAATAGATCGATAGTAGAGTATTATTCTTGATTTTTTTGGAGGTTGTCACTCAAAGGGTTGTTTTCAAAAACCACCCTCAAACAATTAATTATTTTTTGTACCCTTAATAATAGATTTAAAATTTAGAAAAAAATATATGAAGTAAGTAGCTATATTTTCTTTTTTTTTCATTCAAATATCTTGAGTAGTAACCGAGATAAAAAAATAATAACGTTAAGGGCGTTTACCCCCCCCCCCTTAAACGGGGGGTAGCGATCTAAAACTTTACACAATGTTTTTTCAGGCAAGGAGCATTGTTTAAAAAATAACAAATGTTTTGATAACGTCCTTTGTCAATAGATTTAATTTACAGTCACGTGTTGAAAGTGTACATCATTTTGCTTCATTTCTTGATCCAAGAAGCAAGGAAATGTCGTTTGAAAATAATGAAATGAAAAATCTCACCAGAAGTTCCATTGGTAATATGATGGAAAACATTTCCATAACTAACACAGTACAAACTGTTAATCCTATGCCAAGTGCACTAGATTTTATATTCAAAACTTCAAAATCTAACAACGATTGTAATTCCGAAATGCAAATGTATTTACAAGAGATACAAGTAGACCATAATTCATGCCCATTAGATTGGTGGAGAACACGTGAAAGCAAATACCCAAGACTTGCAAAAATTTGCTAAGATGTATTTATGTATACCTGCGACGTCTGTGCCAGCTCTAAACGAGTATTCTCAACAGCTGGAAATATTGTTACCGCAAAGCGTAGCAACCTACTACCCAAGTATGTTGATTTGTTGGTATTTCTATACAAAAATAAAGATATCTAATTTAAAATAATTAATGCTTTATTGTTTCACAAAAATTTAAATTACTCGAAAAATACCCGACGAGTCAGGTGGTAACAGCTCTAGTGCAGCGCTGTACAGCGTAGGGGCCCCTCACGTGCCAGCTTCCCCTTCCAATCTTTCTCTCGCACAGCGTACCTTCTGTTGTCAAGGAGACCGCGCGACGCTACGAAGGCTTCCACGACGGGCAGTTCAGTTTCAAGAAGGGGGTGCGGACCGTAGAGGCTACCCGTCAGATAACGGAAATTGCGGCGGACTGTGCCCGCAAAAATACACTGTGTGCGATGGTGGCGCTGGATGTCGAAAACGCCTTCAACTCCCTGAACTGGAGGATTATCCTGGGGGAGCTGGGAAGAAGGGGAGTGTCCACAGCCGTCACGGAGATCATGAGAGACTAATTTACGAATCGCAGGGTTGTTGTGCATACTCCGACAGACCGTGTAGAGGAGGAGATCTGGACCAGGGTCCCTCAGGGCTCGGTCCTGGTGCCCTATCTCTGGAATCTAGTCTATGATGAGATTTTGGCTATTTTAAATACAGGACGGTACATAAGAGCTATAGCCTATGCAGACGATCTTGCTCTGGTCTTTTCCGCAAGAGACTCTGCCCAGTTGGAGGATATGTTGCAGGCCTCTATGACCAAAGTGAAGAGTTGGTTTCGGAAAACAGACCTCCGGATAGCGGCCCCCAAAATGGAAGTCATCTTGCTGACTGGAGAAAGGGAACAAAAGATCCGGGACTTCGACATCCTAGAGACAACGATCACCTCGAAGGAGTCGATTACGTACTTGGATATCCGACTGGATTGCCGAAGGAACTTCAAGGCCTGTAGGTACAGGTGGCCACTACTAAAGGGAATAGAGTGAGGGGGGCTCTAGCGGCACTACTCCCAAATGTTAGGGGCCCGTCAGTGCACTCCAGGAGGCTTTATTATGCTATCTGGGAGTCAATTGTACTGTACGGTTCCCCAGCCTGGGCATCGGCGTTAGACAGAGAGGCTAACAGGGCTTTACTTAGGAGGACGCAGAGGTCCGCTCTTATTAGAAGCACTACAACGTACAGGACGGCGGCATATCAAGCGTTATGCGTTCTGGCGGGCAGACTTCCGGCCCGTCTGAAGGTAGAAATGTGGAAAAAGATTTATGTCCACAAGATAGCGGACAGGGCTGATCCGGTTATTAGCCGGAATGACGTCCTTCTGGCAGAAAGGGCAGCGCGGTCAAGAAGCAGGCGCTGGAGGACGCTATGACAAGGCGGCAACGCGACTGGGATGCGTTTGATCCAGTAAACTGGACTAGAAGGATAATCAGCTCGGTGAAGACTTTCGTGGGAACGCGCGGAATGGTGTACCAACTGGATTACTGGATAGCCCAGATCCTCACCTCCCACGGTTCCTTTGCTGCATTTAGGAAAAAGATGGACAAATCGGTCACGGACACCTGTGATGACTGTGGCTCGCAAACGCGAGATGATTCAGAGCACGTGTTGACTACGTGCCCAGACTATGCTGGGGAGCGATAGGTGCTGGCGCGGGCGTTTGGAGCGCCAGTTGAGTCGCATACTTTCCTGACTCTGGCTACGAGCTCTGAAGAAAGGTGGACAGCGCTGAAGAGCTTCGCGCGCTCAGTAATGGAGGACAGAGGAAACTCGCGAGGGTGAAGGAGGCACGTGAGGCAAAGAACAGTGCGCTGAGGGCTGAAACAGCCAGGAAAAAACAAGATACGGCGAGGCTAAGGGCCAAAAGGAAGGCTAACAACCCCCATCGGGTAAATGACCAGCCAAATAAAAGGAGGTGAGTCCTCCCCCCCCTGTCATCTTGGATACGGGTTAGAGGTGGATGGGCCCGGCCCATCAATTATTGTTTTGGATAGGATATGACTACCACACTATCAAGGTTTACAGTCCCATGACACTACTTAGTTTTACTGATATACTACTACTAGTATATGACGCTATATGTATTGTGTTTTTATGGATATCCTTTATTTATTACCCTCCCCTTTTATCCGCGGATTTATATCGACATTGTAAATAGTTTATATTTTAAATAGTTTTAAACCTATAGTATACAGACCGTCCCATACCATTACATATGGAGACACGATGGGCCAAGTTAGGTGACATGAGACTGAACTGGTAAGCTAAGACTAGCACTGGAAATAAGGCGGAATTTGATGATTGAACTTACCGGTACTGGTGATGGGAGTAGACCCAGATCCAGACTAGTTATGGAGAGCTGTGTTACGGCTATAAGGAGACGATACATCTATAACTACACGTAGTTAAGAAGTCAGGAAGGAAGGGGAAGAAGCAATGAATCAAGTACCTCCCGTTCCCAAGGATCCAAAGGTGGCATCACAGGAGGGGGTTTATAGTGGGTATCCCCCTTTGGCGGTGAGTCCCATATAACCCTGGAAATAAGTCAGGGTATGCATAAAGCATTTCCCCCCTCCTGAACAAAAAAAAGGATACCTTTCGATCTCTCGGTGAAAGTTCTCGTTCGGATGATTTAAACTCCAAGACGACTCCGCGGAAAAGCGCGACACGGAGCGACCCATTGCTTGCCAGCGCCAAACCCAGCGAGCTTGTTTCCAAATTCAAGTAAAAGGGTCCAGTCACCTACCGGTAATTAAACTGATTCACAGCTGTTTTCAAAATAATTTCGCCAAGTTTCTCATTGATACTGGCTCACAACTCAATTTAATAAAACAAAATATTATAAATTCTAGTGAAGTAGTGAACACTAATGTTATCTATGATCTTACCGGTCGGGTTGAGTCGGGAAGTTTACGCATTCTTGGTGAGGTCACTCTCTCAGTACAAAATGCTGATGTTAAATTTCAAGCAGTTGATGTAGATTTTCCTATCGATGAAGCAGGCATATTAGGCATGCCGTTCCTGGAAAAAAGAAATGCCATATTAAGATTCGGTGACAACGAAACTAATACTCTTCAAATTGATGATGAACATTTTATTCTTTCGACATCTTATTTCAAATTATCTCCCCGTTCGAAATGCTTAATTGTTCTTCACGTTAAAAACCCGGAATTCAGGGAGGGTTATGTGAGAAAACTTTTAACTGATCCAGGTGTTTATATTGGGGAAGCATTAGTCGCTCAACAACACGAGTTTGCCAAAATTTTTGCAATTAACACTACTCCTAACCATGTTAATGTAACTGTTCCACCAATTGAATTAGAAGCCTTCACGGAGGGTCAATCAGTACCGCGTTTTTCTCAGAAAGGAAAAACTAATTTGGACCAGTCAAAGTCTGACGCTTCTACAGGGTGTCCGCGGGAACACTGGACAGCGGGATTTCTCCTAAACTATTGGACGAAAAAATCTGAAAAAAATATGGAATGCATGGTTCGAGGGGGCCAACTTATTAGCCCGAACGAATTTTTTTTTCGATTATTATTATAAAAGATACGATGGTCAAGTTCGGTTTTTCAAATGGAACTCTTTTTTTCTGAAGACCTGAGTTGATAGTGCGTTCCAAGACGAATTCAATAAGCATCAATGTATACACTTGATTTCCACTGGTTTTTGAGATATTGCGCTTGCAAATTTACTGATTTTCACTGCAAGAAAACCCTCTGGAATAGCAAGGACCGGGGACGGTCTTACTGGCGCCACGGGTGGCACTGCCTGTTGAAATAGATACCTACCTGCGAAAGGTCTACGCCAGGCCCAAAGGCTGGACAATTCTTTTCCGCCAGAAATGCTACTTAGGTAGGTACATCTGCGGTATTGAGAAGCGCATCGTTACTTTTATTTTGCACTTGCTTCTAGGCTCGGATAGCCAGTTCGTCTGGGAGGGATGCAAGTTGGATTGGTTAGGTTCGGAGGAGTGAAAGTTGCTAGACTAAATTTCAACTATAGGGAGCAGATTGTATCAGAACCAATCGGATTTGCATCCCTCACAAACGGCTGCACTCTTGAAGAGGCCCTCTTCACAGCAATATCTTCTCCCCAATGCCCACCTTCTTTCGCACGGAATACGTCAACGCATGGTTTTGTTTTGATATCGAAGCTCATGTTTATACTCGAGAGGACCACGCGTCGACAGCAGGCTACCCCTTTTCTTACCGTGTCTCTCCACGAGGAGTATTGCCGATGGATTGTAGAAGCGCAGATGTCTGGATGCCAGTTGTTGAATTCAGGAGACGATAGAAACACTTTATTACAAAACACACATGTACTATAATTAAAGTAAATCGTATTCCTCTCGGGCAAGAGTCGCTCGACGTTCGTCAAGAAGATGCGGCCTGGTACCCCGTGGCGAGGACAACCCTTCGCAGGGTCTCGCCCGATTTTTATGGCTTTTTCCGGAAAAAGGTACGAATCCTGGGCCGAACGTAACGAATTGAGGTCGAGCCCCCGCAGTCGAGGGTGAAATATCCATTACAACTTATTAAGAAATTCTTTTCTTCATCGTATCGAAAGGGAAGTGACGCCAATGGATTCCTTATGTTTTTCTGATGAAAATCATACCAAATATCATGCAAATCGGACTACTTTGATACAAGCTATTTGTATTCCCTATGTAAATGTTGTCCGATTTACACGACATTTGGCATGATTTTCATCGGGAAACCACAAGGAATCCAACGGCGACACTTCCGTATCCATACGATAAAGAATAAAGAATTATTTTATTTCTGAAACAGATACAGGGTAATTATGGAGGTACGCCCGTCAAGAAGATGCGGCCTGGTACCCCGTGGCGAGGACAACCCTTCGCAGGGTCTCGCCCGCTTTTTTTATGGCTTTTCCGGAAAAAGGTACGAATCCTGGGCCGAACGTAACGAATTGAGGTCGAGCCCCCGCAGTCGAGGGTGAAATATCCATTACAACTTATTAAGAAATTCTTTTCTTCATCGTATCGAAAGGGAAGTGACGCCAATGGATTCCTTATGTTTTTCTGATGAAAATCATACCAAATATCATGCAAATCGGACTACTTTGATACAAGCTATTTGTATTCCCTATGTAAAAGTTGTCCGATTTACACGACATTTGGCATGATTTTCATCGGGAAACCACAAGGAATCCAACGGCGACACTTCCATATCCATACGATAAGGAATAACAAATTTATTTATTTCTTAAGAAGGTAGGTACAGGCAGATTCTGGAGCTACGTCCGCCAAAGGATGCGGACCGCCACCCCGTGGCGAGGACAACCCCACGCAGGGCCTCACCGAATTTTATGGCTTTCGACCCTCGAACGGGTTTGGAATACCATTAAGAAGTGAGAACTGTCCAGGATTTCATTTGTGTATAACTCTTAAACTAGGTATAAAAGATATCGGAATCAAATTTACGCCAAAAAATAGGAAAAAAATCCCTTTCTAATGATTTATTATTTAATATATTGTTCGTTTATTTAATGTTTTTTCCATTTTTTGCAACTTAATTGTTATTAAAAAAATTTGAAAACAGTTTATTTAGTAGTTTATTTAATGCTCATTAAGTTATTTAAATCGCATGTTGGAGAAACTTTTCGTTTCCAAGTTATAAAAAAAAGTAGAATAGTACAATGAGTAATTGTGTCGAAATCTACAATTCAGTTAAATATTATTATCAACACAATGTTAGTAATACAATGACGGTACAAAGTGGTCCGAATACTTATAAGATATTCCTGATATATAATTTTAAACACTCGTTAACTTTTGAACCATATGAGATAGCTGCATGAAACTTGAACTGTAAATATAATGTAAGAATGTTACGTCATTCTAGCATTCCTATACTAATATCGGTTTTTTTTCTTCTATTTAAGTATTAGAACTGCAGCTTCGGGATCTAGGTTTTTAACTTTCCTGTGATATGATTTTTTTTTACTAGTGAATAAATGTACGGATCAGAATTTGAATACGCAATGTCGGGATAGGAATATCTCAATGTGCAAGTCGAATGGTTCTCCTGCAACTGACTGCAGTCATAAAATCGAAGGCTTAATTGAAGACTTATCTATTCCATAACATAAACAAATGACGTGCGTATAATCTAAACAATATAGGAGTTCCTCCTCCTTAGCTCGTCACTCTTCGGCGATGGATACGAACGCGTATACGTAAAACGCGCGGCGAGCCGCGTTACTGGCGGTTTCAAACAGTAATAATTTGAAGAGTGGGATGAAATGTGGATGATGCTCAGCAGCCCTTGTGGCGTTGGCTGATGCGTTGACCTGGATGTTGTCCCTGGCGAATGAAGTGCTCTGCTGACACTGGTTCCTGCGGTTCTTGCGTTGGATGCAGAAACTGGGCGCCTTGCGCGCTGCTGTCTCCACACTGGATTGGCGAAGATGCAGAATGCCACACTCCTGTGCAGCTGAATCCCCTCTGGCTGAATGGATGTGGATCAAGGCCCTCGTGGCACGAGATTCGGCTCGAAGGACCAATTCATGTAGAGCGTCCGTCGATCAGCATGACAATCTTTGCACGCGGCGCGGAAGGACACATACATATGACCATTCGCTGAGGTCGGGCAATGCGTCCAGCACGGCAGTGCTTCCCATTCAGATGGGCGACTCAACCCCGACAGTTCATAAAATCGTAAAGAAAAATGGTTCGGATCCGTCTAAGTCGATTTCACCGCATAAACTTTTTGATAGAGAATTTTGACCACGGATTGAAGTTGCGATGCGGATACTGCACAAAATCGGAGCGATGCACAGTTTGTACGAAACTTAATGATAACGTACGAATGTACCTATATTTTATACGAAGGGAATGACATGCCATAAAAATTCATCTACATTGGATACGAGAAGATTATAACCGCGACTCGGCTTTAATGTGGTGTGGTATTTACAATCGAAAAATATATGGACCCAATTGTGTCGAAGGAAATGTAACAGGAGCAATGTATTTAGAATTTCTGGATAATTATGTGGATGATATTTTACACGACATGCAACTTGCTGAAGCGCAAAATTTATGGTTTCAACAAGACGGTGCTGCAGCGATGGCTGAACTCATCATTTGCCAAGCAATGGACCGGTCGCGGTTTTATAGGCACAGGATTAGGAATTGCAATCCGGTAAATCGGTTAAAAGTTTTTTTATCACTGCTAACGTAGTAGATATCGACGGAATTAATGAACGCATATATGCGCTACATTGCTGTACACAATTTATCGAATTACCGATAAAAATTTGGCGAAATACCCTCAAAATTTGAGGGTATTTCTCGCGATTTATTGGTACATCGCCAAATTTTTATCGGTAATTCGATAAATTGTGTACAGCAATGTAGCGCATATATGCATTCATTAATTCCATCGATATCTACTACGTTATCAGTGATTAAAAAACTTTAAACCGATTTACCGGATTGCAAACCCGGCTTTTAGGCCGGTTGCCCCTCGACGTGTCCTCCATCATTCAGGATACAATTCATAATTCTGTCTGAAAATTCTGACTCTACTCTCGTTAACATATCGGGTGGAACATTATTGCACGCCTCTATAATCCTTTCTCTTAACTGATTTGTATTTTCTACCGGTGTTTCAAATACTATTTGCTTTATGTATCCCCATAAAAAAAAGTCACACGCCGAGAGGTCTGGGGATCTCGGTGGCCAAGCCATTGCCCCATTGCGACCGATCCAGCGGTTGGGAAATGTGGCGTTCTGCCAATCTTTAACTATGTTTGCATAATGTGCTGGAGCACCATCTTGCTGAAACCAGAAATTACGCCTGTCTGCCAGTGGCATATTGTACATAATATCTGCCACATAGTTTTTCAACATATTTAAATATACTGCTGCTGTTACAGTTCCCTCGAAAATATACGGTCCATATATTTTTCGATTATGAATGCCACACCATACTAAGACTGACTGGCGGTATTGGCTATTGTCTTCTCTGATCCAATGTGGATTTTCTGTCGCCCACATTCTTGAATTCTGATGGCATATCATGCCATTCGTGTAGAATATACATTCGTCCGTTATCATCACGTTCCGCACAAAATCTGGATCTTCTCCGAGTTGCTGAAGAATCGACAACGAAAATTCGATCCGTGGTCCGTAATCTCTAGCAAATAGTTTATGCTGTGTGGTCGGCTTGTACGCCTTCAGACCATTTTTCTTTATGATTTTATGAATAGTGGACTTGGATAAATTATGATTTGCTGCCACTTGCCGCACTGATGCCCGCGGATTTGCATGAAATGCCGCGACGACGCCAATTTCTTCCTCTTCTGTGACTACTGGTATAGTCTTCTTTATGGGGTGGACACTCCCCGTGGCTTCAAACAAGTCACAAACCTGTTTTACCTGAAAACATACCGATATCATGTTAATGCATTTAATTGATACAAACAAGGCAAAAGTGGATACTTAACCCTTTCAAGGCTCCCCCGAGCCAACGCGAATATCGCGGCGCGGAGTGGATTCGACGCGGATCAGATAAGGCTGCCCATAAGCTGCCACGTATAAAAAACTGCTGAACCGCGGCGGATCCGCTTCGCGTCGGGATATTCTCGTTGGATTGGAGGAACCTTCATTGTTCAGTCCATACGACGTGCATGCATGTATAAAATTGAGTACTGTGCAGTGGTGAAAGGATCATTGCGGAAGGAGATTCTACATATTGTGACCAATTGGATGAGTGTTCTTTCCAGATACTGGGTGATTCTGGAGCTACGCCTGTCAAAGGGTGGAATCTGACGGCACGTGGATCGGCGAGCTTGGCACGAGACTCGCCGAGTCCACGCGCCGTTAGAACCCACATGGATCGCCGATTCGCGGGCCTGGCCAAGCCTGTACCCTGCGGCGAGGACAACACCCTGCAGTGCCTCACCGAATTTTATGGCTTTCTTCCTTGAAGGGGTTGGAGTGTTTATTAAAAAGTGAGAAATCTTCGACCTCCGCATTTATCATCAGATCTTTGCGAAAACGAGGCCAATTTCTTCATCATATTTCGCGGATGAAAACGACACCAAGAATGACGTAATTCGGACCATAATGATGGAAATTCCATGAAACTTTCACTTCCATAACCTCAAGCTAATTCCGTTAATAATATGTAGTCAAATTTACATGAAATTTGGTACGATCTTCATCGGAAAAATATTATAAGGTACCACTTTCATATCGTTACGATAAAGAATAAAGAATTTCTAAGTACGCTGAAATGGATATTTCACATTTTCACCCCATGACTGTGGGACGACGACCTCAATTCTCCACGGTCGGCCGAGGATTCGTAGCTGCTTCAGAAATTAAGTAATTCATTATTTTTTATCCTATCGATATGGAAGTGACACCGATGGAATCCTTATATTTTTCCGATGAAGATCGTACTAAATTTCATGTAAATCTGACTACATAATATGAACTAAATTAGCTTCTAGCAATTTCCATCATTATGGTCCGAATTACGTCATTCTTGGTGTCGTTTTCATCCGCGAAATATGATGAAGCAATTGGCCTCGTTTTCGCAAAGATCTGATGAGAAATGCGGAGGTCGAAGATTTCTCACTTCTTAATAGACACTCCAACCCCTTCAAGGAAGAAAGCTATAAAAAGCGGTGCCGTATTGCGGATGATTGTTCTCGCCACCAGGCCGCATCCTTTGATCGGCGTAGCTCCAGAATCACCCTGTACTAGTTTTTCCACCTCTGCACAGTACCAAAGAGTTTCTTTTCGCTGTATTCTTTTTACGAAGTCGCGTTAACCCTTTCGTTCGTAACGCCGAATATATCCGGCATCCATGAAACGACCCGTAGGTACGGACGCCGGATGTATCCGGTATCCACGAAACAACCCATAGAGACGAACGCCGATTAAGCTAGTTTACTGGTCCAGTTATCCAATCTTTCATTTCTAAACAATCCACTTATTTGCGGCTTGATCGAAACGCATCGCCGTAGCGAAAAGAATACACTCGTGGCGCGGGCTCCCGGTCGGTAGCGGCGCCCTCACGGACCGGGACGCCGTAGCAAAAGGGTTAAAGTAAATGAAGATAAAGACTTACGGTTGTCGCACTTGGTTTTGGTCGATCCGGATGGCGTTGGTGGAACTGGGCAGCGACCCGACGATACGACAAATAGCCGTCACCGCGTAAAAACACCAATTCTACTTTATCTTTCACAGTGAGATACATTGTGAAACTTAATTTCTTCGCGCCAACGAACTGTGGATACTGTCAACGTCTAATGACTTCTGATCCACAGACTGTTTGCTAAGTCTGAGGAAAATTTGTCAGAAGATGCTATTGGCCCTTTCGAAAGGAAGGAACTTCTTCCTTATTGGTTGGAAATATCCACGTAGATGGTTAAAAGATGCAAAGGGGAAGTTTTTTATGATCAACGAAAAAAATTTATAACACCCACTATTTCCTAGCTGGAACCCATCCTGAGCATCCGAACGTAGAAGGAAATGCGAAATAAAATACTACTTGTTCCGTCTTACGGGACAAAAGAGAGGCTAGCTGAGGGATGAAGAGAAATTCATTTAATGTTTACGATTGGCAATTTAGTATTTTCGAGGGACAGTTCTTCGACATCTGTTGGGTTTTTACTTAGAAAGCAATAGAACATGCTGTCTTCTTGACTTTCGACACCCTTCGGTCTGAGTTAATACATGTAGGTAGTGCTGCGCTGGTGGATGGTCCCCTCAGTAATTACGGATGGGAACGTACCGTTGTACCTGGCCACCGGCTCGCGGGACATTTCAATCATAAACCGCGACCAAGGGGCCAAACACTCCGGTCGATCAGCATGTTTAATTTACGGGAACCAGATGTGGCATTTTTCTTTCCCCCTAGCTAAACTCTCTCCATAACCCGTGCCCCGCTACAATATAAATAAATTATAATGATGACCTCAACGCTGACCGTGACGAAAATTAATCTTCTGGTCCACGCGATAACAGAAACAAGACGTTCCTATGTTACATTGAAGAATGTTTCCCTGACAATGGAGTAGGAAATGAAATTACTCTAAAGAAGTGCCAGTACGTCTCGCGGTGAGACACAGTAAGAAAAGGGGTACACCGTTGAGTGCGCGCGGTTCTGCCTGCATCGTCCTCCTTTCAAATTAAAGACGAATTCCTTATCTCCCGAGTATAAACACGCGTTGGAATTTCAAAACAAAAGCACGCGAGACGTATTGGGTGCAAGAAAAGGTCGGCCATAGTACCCTGTGGCGAGGACAACCCCCCCCCCCCCCGCAGTGCCTCACCCGATTGTATAGCTTTCGACCCTCGAAGGGTTTGGAATACATACAATTAAGAAGTGAGAACTGTTTAGGATTTCAAATGTTTGCTTCTTTTCTTCATCGGATCGAAGGGGAAGTGGTGCGAATGAATGCCTGGCGTTCTGGCAATTAAAATCATACCAAATATCATGGAAATCGGACTACTTTGACACAAGCTATTTGTATTCCTTATGTAAAAGTAGTCCGATTTTCATGACATTTGATATGATTTTAATCGGGAGAACGCCCGGAATCCATTGGCGTCACTTCCCTTTCGATACGACGAAGAAAATAATTTCCTAATATGCTGTAATGGTTATGTCACCCCTTGACTGCGAGGCGGCGACCTCAATTCGCTACGTTTGACCCAGGATTCATACCTTTTTCCGAAAAAAGCCATAAAATTCGATGGGCACTACGGGGTGTTGTCCCTGCCCACGGGGTGACGTGGGCAAATTACCCTGTTTCTGTTTCAGAAATAAAATAAATTTGTTATTCCTTATCGTATGGATATGGAAGTGTCGCCGATGGATTCCTTGTGGTTTTCCGATGAAAATCATGCCAAATGTCGTGTAAATCGGACTACTTTTACATAAGGAATACAAATAGCTTGTGTCAAAGTAGTCCGATTTGCATGATATTTGGTATGATTTTAATCGACGGAACGCCGGGAATTCATTGCCGTCACTTTCGCACAGATCTGATGAGAAATTCGAAGATTTCTCACTTCCTAATAGGTACTCCAACCCGTCTGAGGGTCGAAAGTCTTCGGAGAGACACCACGGGGGATTGGGTTGACCTCGTCACGGTTGCGAGGCGGATCAGGCGTTTCGAGCCAATCACCCTGTATGTGGCACCAGTGGAATCCTTATGTGTTTCCGATGAGGGTCATACCAAATTTCGTGTAAATCTGACTACATATTATTAACGAAATTAGCATGAGGTTATGGAAATGAATTTTTCATAGAATTTCCTTCATTGTGGTCCGAATTATGTCGTTCTTGGTGTTAGTATAATCGGCGAAACATAAGGAATCAATTGGCCACATTTTCGCAATGATCTGATGAGAAATGCGGAAATCCTGGACAGTTCTCACTTCTTAATGGTATTCCAAACCCGTTCGAGGGTCGAAAGCCATAAAATTCGGTGAGGCCCTGGGGGGGGGTGGCCCTCGCCACGGGGTGGCGGTCCGCATCCTTTGGCGGACGTAGCTCCAGAATCTGCCTGTACCTACCTTTTTAAGAAATAAATAAATTTGTTATTCCTTATCGTATGGATATGGAAGTGTCGCCGTTGGATTCCTTGTGGTTTCCCGATGAAAATCATGCCAAATGTCGTGTAAATCGGACAACTTTTACATAGGGAATACAAATAGCTTGTATCAAAGTAGTCCGATTTGCATGATATTTGGTATGATTTTCATCAGAAAAACATAAGGAATCCATTGGCGTCACTTCCCTTTCGATACGATGAAGAAAAGAATTTCTTAATAAGTTGTAATGGATATTTCACCCTCGACTGCGGGGGCTCGACCTCAATTCGTTACGTTCGGCCCAGGATTCGTACCTTTTTCCGGAAAAAGCCATAAAAATCGGGCGAGACCCTGCGAAGGGTTGTCCTCGCCACGGGATACCAGGCCGCATCTTCTTGACGAACGTCGGGCGACTCTTGCCCGAGAGGAATACGATTTACTTTAATTATAGTACATGTGTGTTTTGTAATAAAGTGTTTCTATCGTCTCTTGAATTCAACAACTGGCATCCAGACATCTGCGCTTCTACAATCCATCGGCAATACTCCTCGTGGAGAGACACGGTAAGAAAAGGGGTAGCCCGCTGTCGACGCGTGGTCCTCTCGAGTATAAACATGAGCTTCGATATCAAAACAAAACCATGCGTTGACGTATTCCGTGCGAAAGAAGGTGGGCATTGGGGAGAAGATATTGCTGTGAAGAGGGCCTCTTCAAGAGTGCAGCCGTTTGTGAGGGATGCAAATCCGATTGGTTCTGATACAATCTGCTCCCTATAGTTGAAATTTAGTCTAGCAACTTTCACTCCTCCGAACCTAACCAATCCAACTTGCATCCCTCCCAGACGAACTGGCTATCCGAGCCTAGAAGCAAGTGCAAAATAAAAGTAACGATGCGCTTCTCGATACCGCAGATGTACCTACCTAAGTAGCATTTCTGGCGGAAAAGAATTGTCCAGCCTTTGGGTCTGGCGTAGACCTTTCGCAGGTAGGTATCTATTTCAACAGGCAGTGCCACCCGTGGCGCCAGTAAGACCGTCCCCGGTCCTTGCTATTCCAGAGGGTTTTCTTGCAGTGAAAATCAGTAAATTTGCAAGCGCAATATCTCAAAAAACAGTGGAAATCAAGTGTATACATTGATGCTTATTGAATTCGTCTTGGAACGCACTATCAACTCAGGTCTTCAAAAAAAAGAGTTCCATTTGAAAAACCGAACTTGACCATCGTATCTTTTATAATAATAATCGAAAAAAAAATTCGTTCGGGCTAATAAGTTGGCCCCCTCGAACCATGCATTCCATATTTTTTTCAGATTTTTTCGTCCAATAGTTTAGGGGAAATCCCGCTGTCCAGTGTTCCCGCGGACACCCTGTAGATTAGCTCAAATAGTAAAGCTTTTAGATTTAGATGATCTTAGTGAAATTGAGCGAGCTAGTATACTTGAAATAGTGAATAGTTTCCCCATCAATTTTACCTCCCGTCTGATAAATTAAATTCCACCTATGCTTTGAAACATGCAATAGTAACAACCGATGAAATCCCAATCAACACAAAACAGTATCATTTTCCCATCATTCATAAGCAGGAAATTAAGAAACAAGTAGATACTTACTCAAAAACAATGTCATTAGTCCATCGGCTTCACCTTATAACTCGCCCATTTGGGTGGTCTCCAAAAAAGTCGATTCGAAGGGTAAGCTGCGTTGGCGGATGGTAATAGATTACCGTATGTTAAATGAAAAAACTATTAACGACACTTACCCGCTGCCTTATATCGCGGAAATTTTGGATAAATTTGGAGCAGCAAAATATTTCACTGTTCTCGATTTGGCTTCTGAGTTCCATCAGATCCCCATGGACGCTCAATCTAGGTCCAAGACTGCATTCTCTGTCCCTGGTGACCATTTTGAGTTTAATAGAATGCCCTTTGGGCTACAGAATGTCCCGGCCACCTTCCGAAGGTGCATGAACCTGGCCTTGTCCGGTCTGCAGGGAGTGGAGTTCTTCGTGTATATGGATGATATAGTCATTTATGCTAGCTCTTTGGCTGAACATACGCGGAAGTTGCGAAATCTCCTGGCTCGGTTACAAAACTCCACCTTAGCGTTGCAACCTGAAAAGTGTCATTTTTTAGGCGTGAGGTAGCTTATCTAAGCCATATTATTTCGACGGAAGGGGTAAAACCTGATCCTGCTAAAATTGAGGCAGCGAAACTTTTCCCTGTCTCTAAAACAAAAAAGAACATAAAGAAATTTTTAGGGCTCGTCGGGTATTATCGTAGGTTCATTCCTCAAGTGGCTAAAATTGCTAAGCCGCTGACCAGGCTTCTGAAAGCAGATGTTACTTTTGCCTGGGATCGCGATGCACAAGTTGCTCTTGAAAACTTACGGGATACCATTTGTTCTAAACCCATCTTACAGTTCCCTAATTTTCAATTGCCCTTTATTGTCACAACGGACGCTTCTAACTTCGCTGTTGGGACCATGCTGAGCCAGGGTCCAATTGGTAAAGATCTCCCACTAGCGTTCGCTTCGAGAATACTTTGCGCAGCTGAGGTCAATTATTTCACAATAGAGAAGGAGTTGTTGACTGTTAGTTTTGCTGTTAAGCATTTTCGACCATATCTATATGGAAATCAATTTACTTTAGTTACTGATCATCGACCATTAATTTGGCTTCACAATATGAAGGATCCCACCTCTTGTCTTATTAGGTGACGAATTAAGTTAAATGAATATGACTATACCATCGTTTACAAGCCTGGGAATGCTAATTCCAATGCCGACGCTCTATCTCGCAACCCTTTCGAGTCTGTCAAGTCCGATCAAATGCGGTTCTCTCAAAGCATCCCTATGAATCATCATATCATGACTGACGAAACTGACACCTTCTCTTCTGAAGCACCTGCGGGAGGTCGTCGTAGGGCCCAAAAATTTGCCGCCCGTAGATGCCGAGGGAATCAAGGACGAGGACGAAAATTACCATGTAACAAAAAGGAATGAGCAAACTATTGCCAAACTTTTCTTAACATGTGGAGAGTCATGCGACGATAATGAAGTCGAAATTGATTCTATGAACATTGACCCTTACTCCACTGAAAGGATGAATACCTTACAACAGATGAAGGGGAAGTAGTAAATGTAGTGGAGGGAGGATTGCTCTCAGGAGGCATTGGGGAAGAGGTGCTTGGTGGGCTGATGGACTGCGGTGAAGGGCACCAAGTAGCCCCGTGCCTTGGGAATGGGGATGGGCGTATCCTCGGCAATTAGGGTGCTGTTGGGTCTCCGCTTAGGCTGGTAACCCCTGGGCCTATGTTGAGTATCGGTTCTCCGGTTGAATGTTCGGTTTCGCGGCGTAAGCTCGTGGGGTCAGCTCAACCGCCTGGGGAGAGGTCATCTGTCACCTCGAGCGTAGTCGCACTGGTGGGTGAATGTGCGGTTTTCCGGCGTAAGCTTGTGGGCCCGACTTCTAGACCGCCTGCGACGTTGGAAATGGAAAAACGGACGCAATGCTCCGCGAAAGCGACTTCGGAAGAAATTGATCCACTGGTTAAAATTTTAATGTCAACAATTACGGATTCACCTTCACCCCATCTCCTCAAAATTCCCAGTTTAAATTTTTGTAAGGACTATCTTTATATGCGTAGAGATAATCTCGTTAACTTTCTCTCGAGCGATTTCCGTGTTACTTCTCAGACTAGTAGGGACTTATTAAATCGTAATATATTCTCTATTTCCCAAATGGAACCTTATTCAATCAATGCAGGAAATGCAATGGTTTCCTTGGCGGTACCTATCTTACTTTCCACTTATTTCATAAAACCAATCCAACGGAAACGCAGAATCCTGACCATCTGTCTTCTTGTTTTGCATCATTCAAACATCTCATGCAATCGCTGAGCATCTCAACCTTCAGTACCTCAAAAATTGACAATAATTTGGAGCCCGTTGAACACTGTTGAAAATCTTTTGAAACAAATTTTTAATGATTCACAATACGTTATTACAATCTGTACCGGGGAAATTACAATTCCTCATTTCTCTGAGACATCATCTATTATACGGGAGCACCATGAATCTGCGGTGGAAGGTCATCAGGGCATAACTAAAGTGTTAAAACGAATTAGGGAAAATTTTTATTGGCCACAAATGGAGAGGGAAATTACGGATTTTATACGGACTTGCTCTAACTGTCAAGGAAATAAGATACTCGTCCCAAAGATTAAGCAGCCCATGAGGATTACGGATACACCTAGGAGAGCGTTTAAGAAAGTTCAAATGGATATAGTTGGTCCACTTCCAATTACTCAAAAAGGAAATCGTTATTTACTTACACTCCAGGACAACCTAACCAAATATTCCGATGCGATACCTCTTTCAACTATCGATTCCGTATCGATAGCAGTAGTTCTTGCCGAACTACTATATATAGCTCGATGTCCTCGAGCTATTCATACCAATCAGGGTAGCAATTTTGTAAGTAAAATAATGAACGTGTGTAAAATTTTTAAAATTCAGAAGATTACATCTACAGCCTTCCATCCACAATCATTAGGATCGCTTGAGAGAGCTCACCGTATTTTTGTAGATTATCTTAAGCATTACTGTTCACAAAGTAACTGGGATGACTGGATTCGATTTGGCCTCTTCTCGTATAATACTTCTGTTTATGAAGCCACTGGGTTTTTGCCGCACGAACTTGTATTCGGGTTTAAAGCCTTGATACCTTCGGAATTTGCTAATCAGGAAGTTCCTAGAACATTCATTAAATATCTGGATGATTTGTTTTTGAAAATTACTACCACTCAGGCTGCGGCAGCAGAGAATTTAGAAAAGGCATAACGTAAAAGTAAATTGAATTTTTACAAAAATAAGAACCCCCATAAGTTCAATGTTGAGGATCATGTTTACCTTGTGAAAGAACCAAGGGTATCCAAGTTCGATTTCGCATGGGTAGGCCCTTATGTAATTACAAAGGTGTTTAACGATTTCACTGTTGAGATGAAAATAGTTAACAAAGTAAAAGTGGTTCATACTAATAAACTCAAATTAGCCTTCATAAGATTGGATTCTCAATAACCGTTTGGAATGTTGTCATTGAAAAAGTGATAAATTTAATGTAAGATTTAAACGGAATGAAATTTTAAGTGAGAAAATGGACTTCGCTCATAACTTACTCTTGATTCAACTGTGTCCCGCTCTATGATAAGAACCAGTGTAATCCTACAATCAAAAATGAAATCGCATAATGTACGAGAAATGTAAATATTTGTAACGAACCAAGTTATCTGCAGGATGCTTTAACTTGCCTTTCTGCGGGAACCCGGGTGGACCGAGTAGCTCGACTACTGTGGGAAGGCGGGAAGAAGAAAACTCAGAAATAGTTGGGACGATGTGATAATCGATGTTGGAATCCGTCTTTAATTTAAATCTACGAAAGCTGTTTTCATGGTAGTAGTATAGCAAAACGGGTTCTAACTCAGGTCCTCTGAGGGGAGCGCGGGGGCGGGGGGAAGTGAGGGCGCGCGGGGGAGCGCGGCGGAGGGAAACATGGGCGCGGGGCCTGCGGGGAGTGGAAGACCGGTTGCGCGCGCACGAGCCGCGGAGTGGGGGAAGCCGCGATGATGGAGGGGATCACTCCAGGCTGAGCCGCCGCGGAGACCGGACCCACCGCCGAAAACTTTTTAGAGGGAATGACCCCCGAGAACTTTTTCAGACCTAACCGGAGGGAGTGAATGACCTTGGCCCACCCCCAAATATTTTTCCACATCATTATCCAATATCCGCCACACTTGGATCCCTACAGTTATACCCTTCTGAATCCATTCGCAACTTGGGACTCACTTTTGATCCGCTGCTTTCATTTTCTAATCATGTTTCCTCGATTTGTCGTCAAGCCTATTCGCGTTTACGTCTACTTTACCCTGCCCGCCACATTCTTTCATCTACACAAAAACTGTTATTATCCCAATCTTTGATTATTTCGTTGTTTGATTACTGTGATATCGTCTATCGTCCTTGTTTATCCTATCATCTTTCTTACCTTATCCAACGAGTACAAAACTCCTGTTTGCGTTTTTCTTTTTGTGTCCAGAAGTACGATCATATCTCTCATCTATATGTTAAAACGTCTTGGTTACGTATGCCTCAGCGCTGGATTTTCCATTTATGTTGTATCGTTCACAAAATACTCTCATCTCATGTCCCACCTTATCTCTATAATATTCTTCGCAATAATCTTTCTTATCATGGGCCTAATTCTCTTCCTACTCGATACCAAAGTCTCCTTTCCATACCTGCACATTCGTCATCTAAATTTGAATCATCCTTTGCCTATATTTCTGCTCATTATTATAACTCCCTTCCATCCGATATTCGAGAACTTAAATCTTTTCCTGATTTTAAATGCAAAGCTCGGCGATATATATGGCTTTATTATGCGTCAGAGTAACGTTTGTTTCTGTTTCCGCTATCCTTTCTTAGTTTTAGTTTAGTTTTATGTTAGTTATTTAGTTACGGTTAGGCTTCTAACAGTCTTGTACTGCAGCCTCGCCGTTTACTTCGCTTGTCTTCATGTATTATTTCTTTTTCTGTATGTTCAAGTAATAAAGACGAATAATAATAATAATAATAATAATTATGTAGCTCAAATTGTTTTAATAATTTATTTTTATTGGGAATTATTTTAGGAAAGATCGGCGTTTACACACCGCGTCTTCGGAGGGTGGGAAAGAGATAGAACATTACTTTAAAGCTAAAATCTGGGAGAGGGAAAGAGACAGCGCTACATAGTGATACAAACACATTTTATTCTAAAGCTAACAGTATTTCGAAGCGTTCCGATTTAACGTCGCGGCATATCGTGTGTAATTTGAACCCATCCTCAAGGATAAAAGTCTCGACACGTGATGAAAGTAATATAATACTTTTGGGAATGTAGAATCTTAAAATTATGCGGCATCAGCAGAAAAAATCTTTTCCATATCAGCAGACATTTTTTTCCCAACGCAGAGAAATAATAATTTTAATCCCCTCCCTCACCGATCTACCGAACCAATATGTAGCAAACACACACTCTAAAGCTAACAATTTTTAAAAATGTTTTTCAATCTTAACATCGCAGCGTATCACATGTAATTTGGACCCATCCTCAAGGATAAAAGTCTCAACACGTGCTGAATGTAATATAATACTTTTGCGCACCAATTCGCCATACGCGTGAATCATAGAAAGAATTTTGCTGTATCAGCAGAAACGGCATAGAACCATGTTGGGTTGGATCGTCAAAAGAGTAAGACAGAGATCGCAAATCATGACACCGGTCATAAAAGCGCACATAAAACTGCACAAAGCCGCAAATCGTTGCAACGTGCTGCATGGAAAAGACATTACATTTACATACGATCATGGAAGAATTCGCGCAAGTAATCCGCCAATTATTGGATCAATCCCCACGATTGGTTTCGCGTGAAGAATACCTCGCGTGGGAAGAACGGTGCAACGAGTGCATCGAGTCTTTAGAAGAACACAGCCGCGTAAAACGTTCTCGATTATCGATCGGTGTTCGGCAATCGCTGGTTGCTCGAATCGCACAGCTCGAAGGGCTAAAATATTCATTGCGCGGCCGTTTCGTACGCGAAGGTGCCGGACACTTGAGTACGGGACTTTTGTGGCGCGAAATAGACACTGCGTTCGATAGTCGCGTATTAACTGGTGCCGTGTTAAATTCGAATTACATCGAGCCGCGCAACTTCCTTCAGGATGCAGCGACCATTGTGCTGGAGCATGTGCGGGGTGCTTCGAGGAAACATTGGCACCTCAAAGTGAACACTGTATTCAACGGTGAATTTGTGGCGGGTGACAAGCATGCTTGTAAAAGCATCAACACCGGAAACTGCGAACTCTTCGGCACATCCGATCTGCAGGAGTGGTACCAGAGATGCGTCGTCGAACCCACCCTAACATCGCTGGAAGAGTTCCAGGAACGCGACAGCGGATGGGCATTGACGAGAATCATGAATCTGACCGTCAATGTTAACAAGTACAATCCGCTGCGCGCGGGGTGTCACATCCAGTTGCCGCAGGAATTGTCATTGAAGAAGGCAACGATCAATGTGCAATCCCCGGACAATGCGTGTTTCGCGTGGGCAATGGTCGCCGCTCTCCATCCTGCGGAAAGAAATGCCGATCGCCCAAGTTCGTACCCGCACTATACGTCTGTGCTAAATCTCCAGGGCATTGAGTTCCCAATGTCCCTGGGGCAAATTGGAAAATTTGAGCGGCAAAATAACATCTCCATCAACGTGTGCAGCTTCGAGATGGAGAAGACGAAGACGGTCTTTCCGTTGCGCCTCACCAGCCAAAAGAGGGATCGACACGTCAACCTGCTCTACACGCCCAATCAAGAGCACGGCGATGTAGGGCACTTTGTATGGATCAAGAACTTGTCCCGGCTGGTGAGCGCACAGCTGAGCAAGAATAAAGCCAAGAAAGTCATCTGCGATCGGTATGTATATAAAATTATGAAATGTCTCGCGAAGCAAATTAAATAAAAAAAATTTTTGGGTTTACAGATGCATGCACTATTTCGGATCTACCGCAAAGTTGGAGCTTCATTCGCTGGACTGCGGCAAGATGAACGACTGCGCCATCCTGCTGCCTAGCGAAGGCAAAAATTTGCTCAACTTCAACAACCACTGCCGGAAGGAGCGACTCCCCTTCGTGATATACGCAGATCTGGAGTGCATCATTGCAAAAACGGAGGACAGTCACCGAATGGGTGATAATAATAATAATAAATTACGCGCGTATCAGCACCATAAAGTGCACAGTATTGCATATTATATGCATTGTTCGTACGATACATCGCTATCGACATATCGATGTGGGCGTGATGCAGATTGTGTTTCATGGTTCGTAGATGAACTTAAAAAATTTGCGAATTTTGTCAAACCCATTCTGGCCAGTAATGTCCCCATGCATGATTTAACTCCTGAACAGTTGTCGACATTTCACAATGCAACACACAATTTTCCACAATTTATCCGGCTATGATTCACATTTCATTATCGAGGAAATAGCTACCGCTTTCGAAGGTCACGTTGACGTATTACCCATAACTAAAGAAAAGTATATTTCTTTCACAAAAAATGTCGAAGATACGGCTGATTCAGACTCGCGAAATTGTATTAAATTGCGATTCATCGATTCGTACAAATTTCTCAACACCAGTCTCGACAAATTAGCATCCTTTCTTAGCACAGATCAATTAAAAATTTTACGATCCCAATTTGAAACATTATCCACCGAGGATTTCAATTTATTGACACGAAAGGGTGTCTTTCCATATGAATACCTTGATTGCGCTGACAAGCTGCAGGACCCATGCTTACCGCCGCGCGAATCATTCTACAGTTCGTTAACGGGTGAGACTGTATCCGAGACCGATTACGCGCACGCCGAGACTGTCTGGCAGCGTTTCGAGATTAGAACCTTGGGCGAATACAGCGACTTGTATTTGAAAACAGATGTCTTGTTATTGGCAGATATTTTTGAAAATTTTCGCGAAAGTTGTATCAATAGTTACGGATTAGATTCAGCGCATTATTATACTCTACCTGGTTTCACGTGGGATGCAATGCTAAAACATACAAAAATTACATTCGAATTGCTCACAGACATCGATATGGTCATGTTTATCGAACGCGGTATACGTGGGGGTTTAAGCCAATGTTCCGGAAGATACGCACATGCCAATAACAAGTACATGCCATCTTACGACGCATCGGAAAAGTCATCGTACTTGATGTACTTTGACGTGAACAATTTGTATGGATGGGCAATGTGTCAGCTCCTACCATACGCTAAATTTCGATGGGTCGAAGATGTTGCGAATTTTGACGTGTCTTCAATCCCGATCGATTCGTCCACGGGATACATTCTTGAGGTAGATCTGGAATATCCGCAACATCTGCACGACGCTCATGGCGATCTACCGTTCTGCCCGACGCGTGCCAAACCACCTGGTAGCAGGCAAGACAAATTACTCGCGACGGTATACGATAAGCAGCGTTACGTTATCCATTATCGCAACCTGCAACAGTGCACGCGACACGGTCATCGTATTACAAAGATACACCGCGTGCTTCAATTCGCTCAATCTCCCTGGCTCCGCGATTATATCGAACTCAATACACGATTTAGAACAAGCGCGACAAACGACTTTGAAAAAAATTTGTACAAATTGATGAACAACGCGGTATTCGGTAAAACTATGGAAAATGTATGAAATCACATGGATGTAAAATTTTTGACACATTGGGAAGGGCGATATGGTGCGGAGGCAATGATCGCGAAACCGAATTTCCACAGCAGAAGTGTTTTTTCGGAAAATTTAATAGCTGTTGAATTGCGAAAACTCGAGGTGAAATTCAACAAGCCGATATACGTGGGTATGTGCATTCTGGACATATAAAAAATTTGTTTGTACGAATTTCACCACGAGTACATGTCGCCCAAGCATGGAAAAAATTGTAAAATTCTATATACCGACACAGATAGTCTCATTTATCACATTCAATGCGATGATATCTACGAGTCCATGAAACACAATATCGATAGATTCGACACGAGCGATTATCCTACCGACATTTCGGAATCTAAAATCGCTCTAAGTCCATACGACGACAAGCGGCATATCGTACCCGATTCGATCGACACTCTGCCCTGGGGACATTATAATATCCCATTGTAAAAATAGAAATTGTATTTATTAACTCGATTATTATAAATAGTGGAATTAGTGTATAATATAAAATTCTTCGCGCATGTATAGAAAATTATTATTGTTGTATTTATTAACGCATTCATATTTGTATCATTGTATTTATTGAACCATATATTATTTTTTACAATACATTATTTTTATTTATCCAAGAATTGTGTGATTTATCAAACCCCAACCACTTAACGTACACCTTATCCCCCTTTCTACGCAACATTTTTTCCACTAGATACACATCAGGATCGGTGACGCGTTGCAGCTCGTGTTCATAGAATCCTCCGGCAACAGGTTTTCGACCAGCAGATACGTTGCGGGATTAGTTGCTTGTACTTTGGCTATCTTGAACACCTCCGTTGTCCAATTCGGCGTATAGCCTTTATCGAATATGGTTTTAAATTTGCTCACGCGCACAAACTCGCCCAACTTTAATCTCGCTGGAGCAGCGATCTTTATGTTGCTGTATACGGTGGCTAGCAGCTTATCGGCGATCGCAGGGGTAACATCGCAAGGACGCATTCCGATGGTTCTATGTTTTCGTGCGTTATACTCTGCAAGTAGACTTGGTAGCGCATCGGTCCATCTATAGGTTCCATTGAGCGTAAACAGTTTCCACATATTGTTTTTCAAAGTTCGATTGAAACGTTCTACGACGGAGGCCTTCATCACAGAATACGTCGAATAATGATTAACGTCATGCTTTGCCAAGAGTTTCTGCACATCAGCGTTGTAAAATTCTTTTCCTTGATCGGTTTGCAAATTTTTCGGATATCGATCTCTAAATATCTTTGCAAACGCTTTAGTCACCTCAGCGCCACTTTTAGTCTTGAGCGGCAACGCTCATGCATACTTGCTCAACACATCGATGACGGTGAATATGTGGTGGTGACCCTGGTTGAATCGTGAGTATGGACGCATTTCTACAATGTCAGCTTGCCACAGATCATCGTATCCATGCACTATGACACGCCTCCGCGGAAAATGTCTTCGAGCTGGAGCATGCAATTCCTCAACGAGTTGTAGCTTCTTGCGGCCGTGGTTTTCTTTACTCTTGGATTTCGATAATGGCTGCATGTTTGATCGCAGAGGTGTCTTTGACACGAATGATGCGATAATTATCGGGCACGTGCATTAAGTGCTCCCAATCGGCCCAGGGGCAAGTTCATCCGCCTCGCATGATTCTCCTTCGCAGCGCTGCTGCGGGATAGAATTCGACGCCTGCGATATCTTTTGAACGCTGTTTTGCAGCGTCAGCATATCTCTTTGAAACGCGATCAGTTTCCTCTCTAATTCTTCCTGCCGCTCTCTCAAAAGTTTAATGTTCTTTTCCATGTATAGTTTATTGACGGCATCGGTGTCGGCCACCGGTTGAGCTACGCGTCGTATCTTGCGTGATTTTGCATCAAAGTCGGCACCAACCACGCAAAGAGCGTTATTTCGCATGTAATTTCGAAGCAAACCACTCCATTTGTAATAGTCCATTCTAGCTGCTCCACTCTTCTTGAGCGATACCCCAAATTTATTATTATTATTATTATTATTATTATTATTATGATTTACGGGCATGACGCCCTTTAGTTTACAAAAGAGGATTACAAATAGACTAAAACTAAAAACTTAAACTTTAAACCTAACTTAAAGAAAGCGGAAACTAAAGAAAGAAAGCGTAATACAATATTCCAATGAAAAAGAAGGTATAGTAGGCAACAGAGCCGAGGAAGAGAGAGAGAAAAGAAAAGGGAAGGAGAAAGGAGAAAGAGAAGGAGAAAGAGATAGAAGGAGAAAGAGAAAGAAAAAGAGAAAGAGAAAGAGGGGACGGAAAAAGACGCAGAGGTTAAATAAAAAACTAAAAACTAAAAACTAGGAGAAGCGAAAGATCAAGCGGACAAAAAGCGGACGCAAAGCAACACTACTTTATTGGCCATAGAGAACAGAATTTTCTCCCATCAGACCTCGCAGGCGATTTTTAAAAGTATCTAGAGTGCCGCAAAAGAAATCAACCCGATCATTATAAGCGTTTGCTAGCCCACACATTCTATTTAGGGAACCGTGCATCACGAACGCGGTGCTATGGCATGGTAAAAAGAAAAGCTGCGACGATCTTAGTGCCGAGTATGGCACACGAAAATTCAGAAAAGCAAGAAGATCCGGAGAGTCAATTAAACCGTTCAGTAAGTTGAAAATGATAGCAAGGTCAGACAATGATCTCCGATCCTCCAGCGTCAGAAACCCGCATGCCTTTAAAACTTGTGTGTAGTCATGCGAGAATCTAGCCATAGGAACCCCAATTTTGGGTGCAAGCAGCCGCAGAAATCTATGTTGTACAGATTCAAGTGACGTCGAATATTTCTTATGGAAAGGATTCCAGACCGGCGATGCATATAGTAAATGTGGGACCACAAGAGCATTATATAAAGTAGTAAAAGTGCCAGGATTAATAAAGTCGGATGATACCCGCATGACAAAGCCCAACATTCTGGATGCTATGTTCTTCACAGAGCGGAAATGTTCGTGAAAGGATAAAGACGGGTCAAAAATTACTCCTAGATCACGGATAGTACCGACAGAGCTAAGCGCGCAGCCATTTAAACTATAAGAAGTTACGCAAACCCGCTTTTTGCGCGTGAAACGCATGACGTGACACTTAGATATGTTTAAAGACATTTGATTGGTTTTACACCAATCCGCAAGCCTGTTTAGATCATCCTGTACAAAGTCGGCATCGCTCACATCAGAAATTTTGCGAAAAATTTTCAGGTCGTCCGCGTATAGAAGGAACTTGCAATGGTGGAAAACGCTCGCAATGTCATTTACAAAGAGATTGAATAGAAGAGGTCCAAGATGGGAACCTTGGGGTACACCTGAAGTAACAGGATATGCCCTGGATAGACAACGATTAAATTTAACAGACTGAGAACGATTTGATAGGTAGCACGATAACCACGACAGCAGATCGCCATAGATACCGATGGCGTTTAGCTTTTTGATTAGGACGGCGTGTTTGACAGTATCAAAAGCTTTTTGGAAATCAGTGTACACGGCGTCCACCTGATGACCACGTTCCATTTCGCCTAGTATATGATGATGATACAATAAGAGATTGGTGGTGGTAGAGCGACCAGAGGTAAAACCGTGTTGCTCATTGATCAAATAGCCCTTGGTTAGCGAACCAAGTTTTTCAGTAACAATGCTTTCAAAGATTTGGGACATGACATTGAGAATACTGATGGGTCTGTAGTTAATAATATTTGACTTGTCTTTGGCTTTAAAAATGGGTGACACAATACTGGATTTCCACCTCGATGGAAAGATACCAGACTTTAATGATAGATTAAAAATATAACTTAAGATATAGGACATAATATATTTACAAGGCTTAAAAAAAGCAGGAGGAACTAAATCGTCGCCCGGACCCTTATTTGTGTCAAGTGTGGCTAATTTGTGGAAAACTTCGCTGACACTTATATCCAGCATGGAGACATCTATACTAGACGTCGAGTAGAAGGATGGAACACATGCGTTGTCCCGTACAAATACCGATTCAAAGTAATCAGCGAAACAATTTGCAATCTCCTCGCTGTCATGCATGACGCGACCATTGTAACGCATTACAGACGGAAAGGAATTATGTCTCCTTTTTGAGTTAATGAATTTCCAAAAACATTTGGTATTCCGTGGTATCATGGCTTCCACCCTTCGTGTGTAATCATATAAACTAACGCGGCATGCCATTTTACATTCAGCCCTGAGATTGGAAAAAGCTAGGTAGTTAGCATATAGGTTACTACGTTTATATCTTACATGTGCAATTTTCTTCCTCTGAACTAATTTCTTAACGTATGGCGTAAACCACCTCGGATAGGTAGAGGTGCCAATTCGGAGTTTGGGAACATAGAGATCAATAACATTGTACAGATGCGAGTACAAGATATCAACGGCCTGATCCACGGACAGGCCATCGAAAACCAGGTCCCAGTTTATAAGGTTCAGATAACCAACAATCGAGTTATAGTCGGCGTTATTGAAGTCCAGTTTGATTGTGGAAGTTGTCTCAGACACATGCACGATCGGCGCAGAAATACAAAGAGCTAGTGCTGGATGATACGGATCGCATTGAAGAAAGTTCTCCAGCGGGAGACTGACTATACATGAGCTGTCACTGGTAAATAATAGATCGAGGCAAGAACCATACGCATTACAGATATTGTTCATCTGAGAAAAGTGTAGAACATTAAAAGATTCACACAGAGTGCTGGCAGGAGCGTGTACGAATGCGACCGTTGACGTATAGTTTAAAGAGTTTGTGACGTCAGTATACCAGCTGGTGTGACGAAGGTTATAATCGCCAAGGATATAAGCGTTTGTAAACGGTGTTGACGTACACACATCGATGACAGTCGAGCAGTGCTTCTCATACAAAACGACATCAGAAAGAGGAGGCAGATATACCGCCCCAAAAATATAAAATGAGCCCCCAAGATGCACTTTTACGAAGAGTTGTTCAATGACTATCTCTTTGATATCAATATGTTCGCTATGGATTTTATCATTTACTGCAATTAGTACCCCACCGCCGCGAGAAAAAGAACTAGTATTGATATTTCTGTCACAACGATATATAATGTAACCGCTAAGAGACAGTTCAGCATCCGAGATTCGATCATTGAGCCAGGTCTCCACCAAAATAATCACATCATAGCGGACGCTGGATGAAACTAGCGCAGTGTGAAGGGTCGTTTGTTTAGTTCTAAGCCCACGAACATTTTGATAGTACACTAGGGGACCATTTAAGCGTTTTTTGGATTCGGATTCTGAGACCGCGCTGGTCCGTGCGAAACTATCCTAGGCACACCGCGTACGTATCTAATTGTTTTTGTGTCATCATTTAGTTCACTCAGTTCACGTCGGAGATCCAATAAGTGCTGACGCTGCTTCGGTGTTCTATCCTGCGATAAGTGAATAGGGCCAGCGTATTTATTCTTATTTTTTAAAAACCGCACTGGTAGTTCAGCAGACGGAAAGGAAACGCAGATAGGCCTTGGTTTGACCCCAACGCTTTTGCCGAGACGCTTCAAGGACAGGCAGCTTAAGTCAGCGTCCGGTAGAATTTGCAAAAGAATGCCCTTTACAATTGAAGCATCCTGAGTGCTCGTGGATTCGGGAGCGTCAAACACTATTAAGTTCTTAGACCGGCGTTGCCTCTCGTTGAACTCTTCAATGATGTCTTCTTCTGCTGGAGGCGATATGGGCGCGGATTCCAGCCTGGATAGTCGTTCCGAGAAATTCGACATGTTGCCCATGATTTGCTCTAATTTACTCTGGAAGGACTCGATACGATTTTCCAGTCGACCCACCACGTCACTTAGATTTTGTATGCCCCTCAATAAATCCGATGAGGATGAGAGAGTACCATCGCTGGCAAGAGACTGGGATGCAGAGGTACTGACAGATGAGGCGCCGCAATCAATCAATCCACCAGCATACCAAGGATGCCCGCAGCGCTGTAAACAGGACGGGCCCGGGTGCGAGGCGATACCACAGGTAATACAGGTCACAGGTTTAGCGACACCTGTAGTACATCCTTTACATACGGTCTTCTTCGTAGATGCCATCTTGCGCGTTAATTAGCAATCAACAGCTTGCCGTCCCGCCAAAAGACGAGTGATTCCAGAGAGCAAAACAAAACAGAGCCAGAAACTGAAACGACCGCACATACACACAGATATACCGCGTACAGCAAAGATCGTTCGAATATAACCGTTGGTACACGCAATATACTTGAGAAATTATCAGTAAGAGTTCACTGTCACTTATGATTGTTGAGGACAACTGGCGTGGAGAATAGCCAAAAGAGTAACGCAACTGAACGATAAAATGAGAGATGCGTAGATTCAGAGTCACTAATTCCGCACGGATAAGTCACAGGAACACGGACCTGCCAAGAGACAGGTAGACACACACTTTAATGCTAAGTAGCCTGCTACGAAAGAGCAGAAGACCGTCACACTTGTCACACACCGGCAACAATCGACACAGGGTCGACGAAGAAACCGAGACCGAGCTGATACAAAGAGAATAAGTAGGCAAAATAACAGAAATCTGACAGAGCGAGGTAAACGCGCGTGTGCTACATAGCGTCCATGACAGATATACCCTATTGATCGGCATCTCGATGCATACAGTGCACATCATTGGCGTGCGGCTTAATTTATATAATGAGGCCTACCTCGCGTAGTTCCTCGACAATCGATAGAATTTCGGGATCATGAGAGTTGTTACCCGCCTGACGTGACGCTTCCAGCAAACGCAATCGATCCACCAGCTCGTTGGGATCGTCCCAGTGTACGTAATCGATCTTGTTATCGTTTACCACCATGGCTCGTGGTGTCCTAAGACCTTTCCCTGCTTTATTGACTGATGCGCGGGGGATTAGCGGTGCAATTACATGTCTGTACTTGTATCCCTTGTTGCTCAATATGGGATTTTTAGCACCATGACCGCGTCTGTGGGCATTCGTCGCCAGCAGTATACTTTTGTATTTTTGTTTATCAGCATCGGTGTATATAGCATCATTGGGAATTCTCTTGAAAATCAGTTCGTAAAGACCGGATGTTCCTCCGTATCTTACACCATCTATGATTATATTATCATCCTTGTCTATATCGAAAGCCTTATCCCCAAGCATCGTTCCACTATTGCCAAAGTATACACCGTACACATAGTCCATTGTTGTATCCTTATCACCACTTAGGATCGCGCTCATGTATTTTTGGCCCAGCGGACCGAAATGACTGCGAAACGTTTCTTGTCCCTCGGATGTTTGAAGTTGCTGTCTGATAGATGTTACAAACGACTCATTGGGACTAGTTTCGAAAACGTCATCATCAATAGTTGCGAGCGATTGTACACTGGGAAATGTACTTATTGGTGTGTGAGGAACGGGAGACTCGTTTGATGTAGCATTCCGTCGTTTATGCTTCGATTGAACTGGTGTTGAGGTTATGGGTGAATATTCAGACGACATGTGCCGTTTCCTCTTTGTCTTGCGCGATGTGTTCCCTTTCGGATGGATTTTTTAGGCGTTAATGTTTCATTCCCTTCAACGTCTATGCTCATCGGTGGTGATGTGCCAGCGTCTGTCGCTGAGGTATTTTCCACAATATGTTTTAAGGGTTCGACGATAGGTTTGAAGTATCTCTCCAACGCGACATCTTCCTCCATCTTGCCTGTCTTCAAAGCCTGATGTTTCTTGCGAATGGATTCGCTAGTTTTTGCAATTTCCTTCGCTATTCTCTCGCGATCCTTAATCTCCAGAGTATCGATATCAATCATCGTTGCACCGCTGACGTTGCTTTCCCACCGACGTGTTGACGACAATTGACCGTCTCACGGTACGGCAAACTCATTAAATCCCTTTCTGTAACGTCCATTGGACATCGCGCTATCCGTGTCTATTACCACGAAACCATACTCCCGTTGCCAACAATTACGACACAAAGCGCAGAAATCCTCGTAAGACATGTCAGTGTTTACGTGATCGTTGTACACATGTTTCAAGTTGGTACCATCCTGCTTAAACAGAATCAACAGATTGGCATTGTCGCGTATAAGATGTTTGGGTATCTTTGCATACGTCTGACAGAGATAGAAGCAGTCAACGTCCGAGTGGCGCCCCATTGCAAAGTATTCCCTTATCGTATCTTGCTTGTCGCATGCCACGTCATCAAAGATGAAAATAGAATTCGGAAGCGATTCACACGGTGGGATGACGTCACTGTTTTTCGAAAACGTAAAGTAGCCAATTTCATCTATCGGAATCAATAAATTCTCCAAATACTGATATTTCGGCTGTTGCAACGACTTGGAGTACACGTACACGTTCTCGAAGCGGACGCCGTGAGGACTTTCCAACAAGCTCACCAACACGTTGGTCTTTCCGCAATTTGATGGGCCACAAACGAGGCAGCGTATAGTGTTTGGTAGCATGCTACCATGTCTGCGTCTGGTTTTCGAAGACATCACTCGTGATTTATCGTCAAAATTTGTCACGCGTATCGTTACAGGTTGTCGCACGAATCGCATCCTCCCCGCGAACTGTGAAAAAATGATTTTGATACGTCGAAGCGCCCTATTTATAGGTCCACGCCGACACAAAACAGCTCAGTATTCAAAATGCTTCTGGTCCTGTCGGATAATTGTGATATTCGAGACCTAACCTCTGAGCAGTTGAAATATATACCAAAGATTATTCTACTCCGAGAGTTTGGGAGACACATTGATCAGTTGTGGGACAGACTCCCCGAGCATATAAAAGCCGATTTTGAGGTTCGGCAGTATCGTCGGTGTCTGGAGCATTATAATCGTCCTTGGCAGCGAACGCATATCGACGGTCCAGCACCATTGATTAAAAACTGTAGCGACTGTCGCCGACGAGAGTAAAGAAAGGCTGTGGTTTGTTAAATCGAGCGATAAACGCGCTACCTATCGAATTACATATTCCGGGATACCAGTTTTGCGGCCCAGGAACTCATCTGGCAAAACGATTGGCTAGAGGGGATCAAGGTATCAATCCGTTGGACGCAGCGTGTCGCGAACACGATATTGCGTATTCGCGTAGCAACGATCTCGTTGAAAGACACGCGGCAGATAACGTTCTCGCTGACAAAGCGCGAAAACGCATCGTTGCGCGAGACTCGACTCTGGGTGAAAGAGGTGCTGCTACAGCTGTTTGGGCGGCTATGAAGGCTAAGACGAAAATTGGATTGGGGATAAAAACAAAATTGCACGAAAAGACTCCGAAGAGAGCGCCGAAAAAGCGGATTCTTCCGGTGGCAAAACGGGGTGGTATATTACCACTTCTCCCGCTGCTAGGTGTTCTCGGATCATTAGCTGGTGGAGCGGCGGGGATCGCCAAGGCGGTAAACGATAATAAGGCGGCGCAACGTCAGCTGCAGGAAATGCAACGTCATAATCGCTCCATGGAAGGTCGCGGACTTTATCTCGCACCGTACAAGCGCGGACAGGGAATATCGAAACGAAAAAAAAAACGCCGAAAAGAAAATAAAAATGCCCGCGGGAGTAACTACCGATGCACAATTGGAGGAGTTGGCAAAACGTATGCGTATTCCATTCTTTAGAGGTGTTTTTATGCGAAACGCGTTACCAGTCGAAGGAATACGTCGAAACGAGAGCGGTATTGTAAATTTGGACAATGTCGAGGGGTCGGGGACTCATTGCGTGGCATATGCGAAGAGAGGGTGTCGAGCTATATATTTCGACTGCTTTGGAAATCTTCGACCGCCCAAGGAATTGGTAAAATATCTGGATAAGGATGCTGTGAAAATTGAATACAATCGAACGTCTTATCAGAAGTAAAATCAGAGCAATTGTGGACAACTATGTCTACGCTTTCTACAAACGATCGGCACCAAATTTAAGGATTGACTTCCCGCCACTCTGATTCAGTACCAGTCCAATCGTACAGCTCGGAATATGTCGTTAACATTCACTCTAACCGGCAAGAGTAGCACCCTCGCGGTGAGCTAATTTCCACCCATAGATTTGAGCGACGATGATTACGAGCTAGGTCTAACAACCTTTGAAACTTATCACACCATACCAAACATCGACTCGAGCAACGATAAATTCTACTTCACCGCAAATTATGACATCAGCAACAGCGTCGACACCACTCCTGAATACATTACGATTCCCCACGGCTCCTACGAACTAGACGCCATTGCCAAGTATTTGAAGCAGCGATTACTCGAGCGGTATCCTCAAAATCTCGACGGTACCGATGACAGTGACAACGATGCGTATCCAATAGAGTTGCGCCCCAACAACAACACCATGAAAAGCGAACTGTACTGTCGTTTCGCCGTAGATTTTACAAAGCCCAATAACATTGGATCGCTATTGGGATTCTCGACGAATCGGGTATTAGAACCAGGACGGTGGCACGAATCGGGCGATCCAATTAATATCATGAACGTGAACATTGTTCGTATAGAATGTAGCGTGACCGCTGGCGCGTACAACAGTGGGAGGCGTGTACATGCGATACATGAATTTTCTCCGAGAGTTCCACCAGGATATAAGATATCGGAAACGCCCGCGCAGATCATTTACCTTCCACTCACCGCACGGATCATTACGGATCTAACGATACGCGTTGTGGATCAAAACGGACGGTTGCTCGATTTTCGAGGTGAAGAGATTACCATCAGATTGCACGTACGACGGCGACGACGATAATACATGTGGTGCGAACGAAAGAGATGCTTGTATTGAACGACTCTAGAAACCCGTTTCTTCCAAGTGAAATAGTTTACCACAACAACAACTGCAACAACAACTGCAACAGCTCCGATCACGCTAAAAAGAAGAGGCTCAGTGCTGCGAACATTGCATTTTTGAAATCATTGGGATTCATTGTGCACATTTAGGTTGAAAAATAGTTGACATTCTGAGTATTGGAGGGAAGCCGACGTTTGATGACCGCATCGTCAAGCTTCAAACTCACACATACAACCCATACGTCAACACGACGTTTGGATACAGCGATGAGATAAGAATACCGATACAACAGCAGGATTTATACACATTGCCGTGTGAAAGTTTTCTCTATGTGGAGGGGAAATTGAAGATAAATAAGCCAAAAGATGCATTAACGGTGTCGTTGGGAAATAATTGCATGGCGTTCTTATTCGATGAGATTCGATACGAGCTGAATGGCGTGGAGATTGATCGCAGCAGAAACGTTGGAATAACTAGCACGCTTAAAAACTATGTATCGCTGACATCTGGCGAAGACAAAAATATGGAGAATGTCGGATGGGGCTTGAAACGGCGCGATGGGCCAATAGTGAAAAGTCATTTCAATTTTTGCATCCCACTCAAATATTTGCTGGGATTTTGTGAGGACTACAAACGCATGATTATTAATGCGCGTCACGAATTGATTTTAATACGATCGCGCAACGACAACAATGCTCTGATAGGATCGCCGATGTTGGAACCAGAAATTGAATTGGTTAAACTACAATGGCGGATGCCCCATGTGACGTTAAATGACGTTAATAAGCTATCGTTGCTACATACTTTGGAACGTGGACAAAACCTGAGCATTTGTTTTCAATCGTGGGATCTGTACGAGTATCCTCTCTTACCGAGCACGACCAAGCATTCGTGGGCCGTGAAGGCATCTGCACAGCTGGAGAAGCCGCGATGCGTGATCCTTGCTCTACAGACTGGTCGAAGAAATGTGATGAGTGAAGACGTTACTATGTTCAACAACTGCAAATTGGCCAATGTAAAACTTTTTCTCAACTCGGAATTTTACCCATATGATGACCTGAACTTGGACTTTGACAAGAATAAGCACGCCATCTTGTATCACATGTATACGCAATTCCGTAAATCATATTATGGGTATAGTTGCAACGAGGCATTATTCACCGTGGCTGAATTTTTACAATTTGGCCCCCTCGTGGTAATTGATTGCTCGCGACAAAATGAGTCGATCAAGAATGGCACCGTGGACGTGCGCATAGAATTTGAGTGTAAAGAGAATGTGCCTACAAATACTTCTGCCTACTGTCTGATTCTGCACGATCGAGTGGTTGAATACAATCCGTTGACAAACATGGTGCGCAAAATAAATTAAATTACCACGCTACTTGCCCGCCCTCTCCTGTACTAAATTCGCAAAAAAATTTCATCGTGAAAATCGAGATGTTTTACGAGAAAGACTGCATTCTCTCGTCTATCTTGGAAGCGAGTGGACCTCCAAATTGTATCGATAATGGTTGTACCAACGTTCGTTGACATGCAAGGGTTCATCGTTGATGGAAGATTTATCATCAAGGAAGTGGCTGTCCTACGAATGGGAACAATTCTCTCGCACTATATTTTTGGGAGTTCGATGCCGCATTATCTTCTTTCGAAATCTGACAAATCAAGCATCCGATGGTTAACGGCGAAACATCATGGGTTACGCTGGGACGATGGAGAAGTTCCATACAGTATGGCTAAACGGCTAATTTCGAAAGCTGTAGCTGATGCGATCGATGAAGAAGAGGATGACACGTGCCATGCCGTATATGTTAAAGGGCTGCAGAAACGCGACTGGCTTGCGGATTTCCTCGATGAAAATACGAGAGCAGACGCGGTCATCGAGACGCTGGACATTGACTACGAGGATATAAAATCTCTAAATAAGCTAAATGTAGTTAATACTCTGCGATGTCGTAGACACGCGAAACACTGTGCCATGCAAAATGTATTTAAAATATTCAACTGGTGGTCTAAACACCAGGGAAATTCATAAATAAAATATAATCAATTTTTTAATGCGTATAATTTTCTTCACCCTCCCCCAACCCAACCTCATGCGTTTGATGTGCGCTAGATTAAGACGATACTTATCATTATTATGTAGAAGTCGTTCGATACACGTTCGATTGACGTTCGAAGAGGTACGATTGACGTTCATTACATGTCCAATACACGTTCAAAACTTGATCAAAGCCGTTCAAAGCCGTTCGATATACGTTCAAAACCGTTCAATACCCAATCAAAGCCGTTCAAAGCCGTTCGATATACGTTCAAAACCGTTCAATACCCGATCAAAGCTGTTCAATGCCGTTCGATATACGTTCCAAACCGTTCAATACCCGATCAAAGCCGTTCAATACACGTTCGATTCACATTCAATTCACGTTCAAAGCCATTCGATTCATGTTCGAAGCCGTTCAAAACCGTTCGATACACGTTCAGAGTGGTACGACTCACGTTCGATACGTATTCAAAGTGATGTGGTCTTGTCGCATGATGTGTCCAAAGAAGAAGGGAAAGAAGATGCCTGTGAATAAGGAGAGGATGGTCAGCGAAAATGAATGTGAAGAACAACAGCATCTTACTTTTGCAAAGCTACGCGCTTCTCGATTTCAAGATAGGAGTTTGCATGCGAGAGCCTGGAGATGCAGCGAGACCAGTTGTCTTCAAACGTCAAAGACGAACAGTTCATAACAGTTAACAACATTTTTTTTGTGTGACAAGTTTTTCTTTTTTTGTTACAGTAATGGGGCTAACGCGCATTGCGCCGGAGTGTGACCCCGAGGTATGTACATATCAATATTTTTAACATTTATCGCGTTTAACCATTGACATCGAGTGAGATTAAATCAGATGTTCGTGCGAATATTATATCGTGGGTTTCTATCTTTTAGGGCTCGCCACCACCATTACCCCTGTCACCACCTCGTTGGCCGTCGCCACCGCCATCACCACCACCGCCTCCGCAGGTATATAGTAGTTTGCGTTGTTTTATACATTTGTTGTTTATTATGTGCAAATATTATATCAATGCTTGTATATATGTTCCAGATCCCGCCGCTGCATCAAATTTTGCTAAATTTGTTGGCTGGGTTGGACGATGTGCCGCAGCGTGGGCCGATAATCGGCCCAGTCGGCCCAGTGATGGCGGCTCGGCTACGGCGCCCATGGGTGCCACACCCAATGGCGTCGCCACTACGACGGCCGCAGTCCCCGTCACCCCCACCACGATAATTTTTTATTATTCTTATTATTACTATTATTCTTTTTTGTAACAATATATATATTCTTAAACATATATTATTTCTCCATATTATTTTCCCATCATCCTCCTTCTGTCCTCGCCACCTAATTTTAAGATTCGGCGTTTATTTTGTTCGAGCGTTCTTCGCGCCGTGAAAATGATATCATCGCATGTAGGTGTCTCAGAGGAGTCAAATTACACACGATATGCCGCGACGTTAAATCGGAACGCTTCGAAATACTGTTAGCTTTAAAATAAAATGTGATTGTACCACTATCAAATGCCGTCTCCTTACCTCTCCCAGATTTTAGCTTTAAAGTAATGTTCTATCTCTTTCCCACCCTCCGAAGACGCGGTGTGTAAACGCCGATCTTTCCCGAGATCGTCCGAAATAATTCCCAATAAAAATAAATTATTATTTCTCTGCGTTGGAAATGTCTGTTGATATGGAAAAGATTTTTTCTGCTGATGCCGCATAATTTTAAGATTCTACATTCCCAAAAGTATTATATTACATTCAACACGTGTCGAGACTTTTATCCTTGAGGATGGGTTCAAATTACACACGATATGCGGCGAAGTTAAATCGGAACGCTTCGAAATACTGTTAACTTTAGAATAAAATGTGTTTGTATCACTATGTAGCGCTGTCTCTTTCCCTCTCCCAGATTTTAGCTTTAAAGTAAATTTCTATCTCTTTCCCACCCTCCGAAGACCCAGTGTGTAAACGCCGATCTTTCCTGAAATAATTCCCAATAAAAATAAATTATTAAAACAATTTCAGCTACATAATGGTTTGGAAAAATATTTGGGGGTGGGCCAAGGTCATTCTCTCGCTCGGAAAAAATTTCCGGTGGTGGATCGGGGTTTGAAAAAGTTTTCGGCGGTGGGTCCGGTCTCCGCGGCGGCTCGGCCTGGAGTGATCCCCTCCATCATCGCAGCTTCCCCCACTCCGCGGCTCGTGCGCGCGCAACCGGTCTTCCTCTCCCCGCAGGCCCCGCGCCCATGTTTCCCTCCGCCGCGCTCCCCCGCGCGCCCTCACTTCCCCCGCCCCCGCGCTCCCCTCAGAGGACCTGCGTTGGAACCCGCTTTGTCTTACTACTCATGGTAAACAGCTTTTATATGAGTGGGGAGGTTTTGCGATCTCGCTCTAGCGGTGTTTAGCGTAAGCTTTTAAAATGCGAAGTTTGAATTAAGTGAGTTAAATTGATTGGAAACGGTAAAGCGCGAACATTTCAATGATTTGCCTCCTTCATGAACACTCGAAATATTTGTAGTAATAAACATTATAATTAATAAAAAGATGAACGTACGAAGAAGTTTGTTTTTTCTCCTCGCATATCGTCGCTGACCTTGTACCAAACCAGGCGCTAAATAAATCCAGCTCTAAGCTTCAATAACATTCTTATTTCGTTTCTTATAGTTTAAAAATCCTTCGACAATTTCATTTAGTTCCAGTAGGTAGGCTATGTCGATTCTGGGACCGGGTGATGAGAGGGTAAGGCGGGGCAGGGGGTACCGCGTTCTTCGGCGAGATGGGCGCGGGAGTGTGGTGGGGAGGGGGGTACCGAGTTCGTCGGTGAGGGGGATGACGTCACGGGGGAGGGGGATTCCAAAATGGCGTCGACCGAGTTCGTAGGTGAGGGGGGATGACGTCACAGGGAAAGGGGGATTTCAAAATTTTCAAAATGGCGCCGCGCGCGCAGGTGGAGTTCGTGGGCGAGGGGACTGACGTCACAGGGGAGGGGGTGGATTTTCAAAATTTTAAAATGGCGTCGCGCGCAATTCGTATTGGCGCCACCTATTGGATGTTTAAGGTACTTTGAGTCCGCGGCGGTGTTTGGGCCCGCCTTGGTAAATTTTCCAGGTTTTTCATACATTTCGTATTGGCGCCACCTGTTGGATGTTTAAAGTACGTTGGGCACGCGTCGCCGCTGTGCAATCTCCGAACGCGTGCGGGGATCGGTGCGCAAGCGCGACCGCGACCGATTCGTGAAAATTCAAATCGCGTCTTCGATGATGATTTCTGAGAAAGAGGGTGATATCTGAGCATTGACTTTTCCCAAGACCATGCCTCTAAGAAGTATCCTCGAGAAAACGCAATGTCCCGGAAGCAATAAGTTAGGCGTTGCGTTCACGCGACCCACTAAGCGATAATTATTGGGGGTAGAGTCCAGAGTATTTTCACGATCGAGAACAGGGCGACGTC
Organism: Andrena chrysosceles; assembly: GCA_963855975.1. Lineage (NCBI taxonomy): Eukaryota > Metazoa > Arthropoda > Insecta > Hymenoptera > Andrenidae > Andrena > Andrena chrysosceles. Next base: position 38,085,156 of record OY979766.1, on the reverse strand, counting down.
TCTCAGGGGTGAAATCGGTCATCCCCTAGTTTTTTATCCATTAAAGCTTTAATTGCATACTCCCAGGCCTTATTCAAGGCCGGGAGTATACTTATAGGTCTGTATGACTCTGGGAAAGTAAGGTCTTTCCCCGTGTTACGTGCCGGTCACTTTTTAAATTCATCTCTAAATTTTTGCTACATTCACATCATACTTTTGCTACACAGATGTCGACCATTGATTCTACCATCACGTGTTATCGGAACTTCCCTCAATCAGTAGTCGATTATCTGTGAATATTCTTAATAGTTGTAATTTAATTCTGCTTGAAGCCTGTCACGCCACGGCATATTCTCATGGAAGATTACTGTCAGCGATCTCCTAACGCCGTCGACGTTCTAAGAATGCGCGCTGTGATAAGCCTTCCGAGGCATTGTAGTAGACTACTTTATATTTTTCTTCCCTGTTAAAATTTCGTTACACCATCATTGACATCTGATCCCACTGAGTGTTGTGGGAGTTTCCCTCGATCAATTGTCAATAATCTACAAACCATATTATAATAATAATTTTATATGAGCCGTTACGCCACTGCGTTCTTCCATGCGAAAATCTTCCAACACCGTCGACGTTGTTAGAACGCCAGGCGCGATAACAACTTGGATGCTGGGAACGTACCGAGCGACGACGGTTGGGCCCGTGTGCATGAGGTGCAGAGTCACCAAATTTGGCGCTCTTTGGGCAAAGGCCCGAGTGCTCGGGCCTACCCTGCGGACGCTCGTGGCAGTCAACTGATAAGTCGCATAGTGCGTGGTTGCTCTGTCCGAGGGACTTTAACTATTCGTTGAAATAGTCTTTGAGCCGGAGTTCCCGTGTTGTGTTGTAGTGCGTGGAAGGACTCAGTCCCCGTAGAGACTATTATATATTTTTGCGTTTTCAATTAAAAATCCCCTTTTATTCATTATTTAAGGCAGTCAACTGACAAGTCGCATAGTGCGTGGTTGCTCTGTCCGAGGCACATTAACTATTCGTTGAAATAGTCTTTGAGCCGGAGTTCCCGTGTTGTCTTGTAGTGCGTGGAAGAACTCAGTCCCCGTAGAGACTATTATATATTTTTGCGTTTTCACCTCTTTTGAACTCTACCGTTAAATCCTTATTTATATTCCCGTGCTTAATATTTAAAAACAATATATTGTGAATCACATCGACATTGGTGTATTGTACGGAGTTCCTGCGTCCCACCATCAACCGCAGGCCTCTCCAGGTCACACGGAGAGTGAGGGACAAACAGAGAGTGAGAGAAAGCGAGTAAACCAGAGAGAGTAAGACGTTAAAAATCTAAGTCCTCTTGTCTCGAACCGGTGAGTGATCTAAAGTATATTTAATATTGTACGGAACCAGCAGTTAATTCAACCACCTAGTGGGTTGTGGGATTTTCCCTCGATTGACTGCTAGCTTCCTTTCAGCGCGTACCGCGTTTATTAAATTCTTTAATTTGTGTAATAATATTGCGATCGCATGAATTTTCCTAAATTGTTCGTTTTGAAAAATTAGAACTGAAAACTTACGCAAACATTGATCCAACTCACATAATGAGTTGCGGGGTTTCCCTCGATCAATTGTCGTCCATAAAATATTTGCGTCAAATAATTAATTGCGACCTCTGAAACCGAATCGAATCCTTTGTAATCGGTTGTAGAATTTTACATATCGCGTTTGAGCTTTTATATTTTGTTTATCGCAAAACGTTCATATTTGTTGGTCATCTACGACTTCATATAAATCCATGTAAATTCCCATTTTTGTATCACCTTTTAAAATCTTTCCTTTGCACATTTTTGTAATACATGGTAATTTTCACATACATCTTGTCACATTCTTCTCGAACCAGTCTCCTTTAAAGTACCACATCCCGATTGGGCAACCTGTATGGGTTGTAGACAAAAGCCGTACCCAAAAACAATCCTGATTTTTGCGTAATAATCTGATTATGTCAAAATTATAAAATCTCTTTAAAATTCGTTAAGCGTTACGTGAGGAAATTAGACTCAACCGCTCGGTCATTTAAAAATTAACGCCCTCACGTAACACCCGGCTTTGGTATAAGTACCACCCTCGCCTTCTTCCAAGCGGGGGGATGGTACCCTTAGCCAGCGTATCCTTAATCATGCTTGCAAACAGACCCTGGTGGTTCCTCACCACGCAGTGGGGACCGAGTCAAGACCCATGGCCTTCGCTACCTTAATTTTAAACAGTGGCCCCTTGACGAGGTCATCATCCACAGCCGCCATGGTCTCCTCTCCCGATCCTCTTATGAGCCAGTTAGCAATCGAGCCCTCAGATCTACTCGGGGGGTCTACTGGTCTCACCGTTACAAATAGGTGTCTTACTATCGAGCGCGCCTGCTCGAGGGTCATGATCGTCTTAGGGCCTCCGCCCTCCAATGTTGACATAATGGCCTTATACGGCCTACCCCAAGGATTACAATCCACCGTTGAGCACATCTCCCCAAAGTGGGCTCCTTTTGATTTCCATATCAACGACGTTCTTTTTGGCCTGGAGGTATACCATCATCGCCTCCTCGGTATTTGGGAAGCCTTTCTTACGCCGCCGCTGATGCCACCTTCTCGCCCTTAGGGCTTGTCTCCGTGCTACCGCAATTTCGGGGGACTACCAAAAATTTGATTTCCGGGCAACCCGCAGGAGATTCTTCTTCGGGAGGGAGGTCTCCGTCACCTCCTCCAGGAGCCCCTGTAGGTAGCTTGCCGTAGGGGCATTCCGGTCGGGTTGTACTCTTCCCGACTTCAGGGCTTGGTCATTACCAGGGTCCCTGCCGCGCTGAAGTAAAAGCTGGAATTTCCTCAACACCTCCTTATAATCCATATCTTTAAGGGGGGAGATCACTGTCTCGGCCCGAAATGTAAGGGTATTTTCGGGAATTTATTTCAACCAAACAACGCAAGTAAATCAATTTATTGCTTAGTATAGTCAATAGTGTATATATCGAAGGGTAAGAAAAAATTTTTTTTAATCAAATTCATAAATCCGTTTTCTGTATACACTCTATTACGTGACGATCGCAAAATGTCGAATTTGTAAAAAATAACAAAATGGCGGACCACTGAAAAAAAACTCGTATTTTCGGGGTACAAAATTGGGGAAATGTTGCTAAAAAAAATAGAAGCAGGTCGAAAATTGAAAATGTCTGATCGTCACGTAATAGCGACAGGTTTTCCGTACAATAAATGTCCTTGATCAAGCCAATTGGACGTATAGTTTTCTCTGTAGACCGTCAACGCGGTTGAGAAATGTCATTCTGAGAAAAACGCGTTCAAAGTTCCGCGTGGCTCAGTCGCGCGTTTGACACCGCTTCACGAAAAACACCATATCTCCGTCAATTTTATGAATTTCTTCATCAAATTTGGAGAAAACATTCTTGAAACATACGCCTTTCAGAAAATGTAAAAAAAATTTCAGATTTGAGACAGTGGTCTGCCACACAGTTATACCACTTATCAAGCTGTCTGTATGGCTCAGATATAATTACGACATCCGCGTTTATCACCGAGGCGTTATGCGTCAGAATGTCCTGAGCCAATCTACAACTGTTTACGTTAATTTGTAGAACCCTGAGCCCCATAACTTTGACTTAACCCAGTATTGCCCAGCGTCGTTCGAGCCTACGGACCCGATGTCACCCTATTTACCGGGCATCCTAGCGAGGCCGTGACGTGGGCCGCTCTAACACCGGTCACCCCATTCTTGGAGCAGATAACACATCTAGGCGGATTAGGATATTTACTAATCTGGTGCCCTGTGCCTCCACATCTCCTACAGATTTCACCATCTTCTTTCGATGCCCTGCAGTCCCTTGCCATATGCCCAGCTCGTGGCAGAGGAAGCATCTGTTAAATCTCGGCAGGATTCTACACCTGACCATAGTCAGGCCAACCCTGAACCGCAGGCCCTCCGGTTTCACACCTACAGCATTAGTCGGAATCTCTATGACTGCCAGCTTGGTACCAGTAGGTCCCAGCCGCAACATTTTAGTCACTAAACCTCCAGGCTCACTGTTCATTACCCTGGCCAATTCCGCAAGGACCACCGGGCCTCGGCCATAGGATCAATGCCCTTAATTTCCAGTGCCATTTTCTCAGTTAATGGGGCACACTCGATCTCCCCTGCGTTAAATTTCCCCCTTATGGTCGTCACCAGGGCTCCCGCACTTACCTTCTTCGCTAACTCCAAGAGGATGTGACCCAACCTGGTCCTCTTCACCCCAACAACCCCCTCCAACGTCTCTCTTCCTTTAGAGAGGAGGGTCCTACATGTTTCAATATAGGTTGATGTTGGGGGGACCTTTACAACAACCGCCTCTGGTCTTTTCCTCAGTGGTCTAGATTTAGGCTTAGGGGCTCCTTTTTCACGCCGTCCTGGTTGATGGTTTCGGTCCGGATTTCCACTCTTCAACAATGATGATGGCAGCCGCTGTTGCTTCTGGAGATGTTAGAGCCCGTTCTGGTCCCGAGACTGTTGAGCGCCCCGTTGGGCCTGAGACTTCTGGGACTGTTTGTCCAGTCTATGCCTTTCTCTCCTCTCTCTCCTCAGCTGTTCCCGCGTAGGGACCTGGGACCAATCATCCCTCTGTCCCGAGGCGGGATTCCGGTCGCTCAACGGACCAGTTTCCTCATTTTCAAGGGGTCCAGAGGGCCCCTCGGGGTTGTTCTGCAGGGAGAGGCTAGGGCCCTCCACCGGTGCCTTCGAAAACCCCTCCACTACTTCAGCGAACAGTCTCTTTTTTTATGTTAGCTCCCGGGGATCCATGGGTGAGGTCTTCTCCCGAGGTCTGTTAGTCCTGACTCCCACTCCAGTTTTCTTACCAGAGCAGGTACTCCTTGCGTCAGGAGTATCCCCCTGGGGGGGGGGGGGTACCGCGGCCGACCTCTTCTTACCTAACCCCTTCGGCTTCCTATCCCCACCAACCGACAGAGGAGGGCCCTGGGCTATCATCTTCATTTCTCGGTCCTCTGGGTCATCTGGGTCTGTCTGCACCTCGACTTCCCTCCTCTGTTCAGCAGGGAAGGGGGGAGCCACGTGGGCACCCCCCACACTGTTCCCCGGGTCCACCGCTGATTCCCCTCTCCATTTATGGATGCTATGGGCCGCCAAAGCTTCGGCCACCGATGCCGCCGCTTTATCACAGTCCACCACCATATCGTTAGCGAACTTAAGGACTCCCCGAATTGAGCAGCCCTTCTCACTCCTGACTGCATCCGCCAGGTCCTTACGCGTCCTCGTAAGGACATTTAAGGGGGAACACCACTGTGACGGCCGGAAAAATGAGCCCATTTTTAAGATTTTTTTAAGGGACAACGTACAGTTTTATTATAAAATTGTTATTACCTATCTTTAGTACAATGTCTTAAGAGACTATAAAAAAAAAAGTAATAGAAAAACATGCATAGATTTCCATATACAGTTAATCTCCTACATCCCTCACAAGAAAACATAGGCCGCTAATCGAAACGATATCTTTGGAACGGCAACTCTGAAATCAATTTTTTTTTAATATAATCGGTATGAGTGTAGTTTCCGTTGTACGTACCGATTTTTAAAAAAAATTATTTTTGTAAAAATGGTGCGCTTGGGAAGAAAAAGTTTCGAAAATCTGCAAAAAAATGGATAGTTTTTCGAGCGTATTTAAAAAAATATGTTTTCGATCAAAAAATCGGTACGTACAACTGAAGATACTCTTGTTATAAAGATCCTATCAAAATTTCAAGTCGATCGGATAAAAATTGACAGAGCTATTGATTCGATCAGTTAGAAAAATGTCGTTTCGAGAAAATCGCGTTTAAAGGTTGCACGGGAAAAATCACACTTCCGTTCGTGACGTTCACTGTCACTCGAATGCCCGATCAACGGTTGCATTTCTTCGATTCTCGAACGAACAGCGTACCGTGCGTAAAAACGGGAAAAACCCAATATTTATAACCTTTAACAATGTGGCGGAACAGTGGGTAAGAAAAATGTCGGCGCGCTATTTGCCGCTAACATAGCGCGCTCGGAACGGCATCGTGACGCGTCTCACAAAATGCACTGTATCTTCGTCAATTCTTCGAATATCAACTTGAAATTTTCAGAGAGTATTTTTGAAGAGTTAAACATTAAGAAAGTGAAGAAAAAAAAAATCGAAATTTTTTCAACTTTCACAGTGGTGTTCCCCCTTAATAGGGTTTCCACATTCGCCAGCCGTCTCCCCGTTTTCATTTCGGGGGTAGGGGCCTCCACTTCGGACCCGATCTTACTCCTACTCTTTATGCGTGGGGTATTCGGGATCACAAATCCATGTTTTTCCAAACCTAAACCCTCTCTCCTTTTACTTGGGACGTCCTCGACCCTAGTGACCGATGCGGACCTAGTCCTGATCAGGGAGGTGTCGCCCGGGAGTTTTTTTAGGGCCACACGAAATTCTTTCCCTCTGGGCCGTGAGCCCCTTGACTCCTCTACTTGTTCAGGGTTCTGTCCTCGCTTCTCATTCGCCCCCAAGGCGGACACCTGCCTATCTACCGTCTTCTGGGAGGGGGGTCCTCTTAATTGTCCTTCCCCTTGAATATACTAAAGGGGGGTGTATCCTGTCTGGGGTCAGACAGCCCCAGCACATCCAGGTCAATCAAACTATTTGGGGCCGAGCGCATCCCCTTCATCTTGGGAGTAACCCCAGAGCTCCCTGGTTTTGACTCCGCCTCCGTACGCGCTTTCGCTAACTTCTTTCCCATGTTTTCGGCCAATCGACCTTTCTTCCAGGATGTGACGTAGCGTCCCAGTGCGAGGAACCGAGCGCGCGGCGGCGCAACCAGGAGTGAGCGAGAGGCCGAACGCACGGGCGGCCGCGACCGAGCCCCGCCGAACCTGGCCGAAGCCTGGCGGTCTCGCGACGCGTCAGCACGATGACGCTCACTCCCCACCGCGCCGCTAGATCGCGTCGGTTTCTCGCAGCTACTTATTTCAGAAAATCGGGACATAAGCCCTGGCGTCACGAAGCCAAGGCAGTTCGAGTGGGGCTACGGATCCCCACTGCCAGCCTGCCTGCCTGGATGCTGCCCGGTGCACGCGAACTGGAGAAATCCGCCGTACCGTCGATCGAACGATCGTACTTTTCCCTCTACCGTTCCTCTACCGTTCCGAGATAGAGACGCCTGGAAGCTGCCCGGTCTCTTTCCTCTACCGTTCCGAGATAGAGACGCCTGGAAATTGCCCGGCCTCTTTCCTCTACCGTTCCGAGATAGAGACGCCTGGAAGTTGCCCGGTCTCTTTCCTCTACCGTTCCGAGACAGAGACGCCTGGAAGCTGCCCGGTCTCTTCCCTCTACCGTTCCGAGACAGAGACGCCCGGACGCTGCCCGGTCTCTTCCTACTACCGCTGCGAAACAGAGACAACTGGCCGGTACCAGATCTCCACAATTTCGCCGGCAGCCGCGAACCATAACGCGACCCACACAGCGGAGCGGACAATTGTAAATAGTGTACTTATATTTGAGTGCAAGATAATAAACGCAGTAATTAGCAAGGAGAGGATTTCAATACCTTGGCATCCCGACTGAGTGCATCCTCCTCACTCCTTACCACCGGACGGAAGACCGTCACAAGGCATCAACCCGAACAGTACTCTTTCCCTTCCTCGAGTCTAGGGGGCCTCGCTGCCCCTGCCTTACTCTCGAGTCGCCTAGTTCACCTCCATTTTCATTCTCAATATCCAAAGTATCAATCCAATCATAATTCGTGTTCTTGCCTGGGTCTCGGGCTGCTGTGGCTTCTTCCAAGGGGGTGTGCAATGACGACATGTCGCCTCCCTCGGTGACACTGGCCCGCTGCCTCAGCACAGTGTCATCAAGCTTGCTGCTGACAGGACAATCCAGGGCTGAACGTCCTCCAGAAGCGGCTTTGTAATCATCCGAGGCACCGCAGTTTTCTGTTATAGTTCATGTCCGTGCCTTAAGGGCGACGGCCCTACCGCCCAGCGGGTTTCCTCCCTTTTACGGCCCAAGATTTACTGGCCACTCGGCAGATTCCGACCATACGTCGGTGGGACCTTTCCAACCGAGCTGGGTCCTTAATCGCATATCGCGACCAGGGCAGACATATAGCCTCCCCCCGAAAACAAAAACATCTCTCGCATTATTTGAACATTGTTGTTGTTGCGTAATATACTGAGTTTTGTCTCCAAATTGTGCATGCATGTGGATGTAGCTATAGATGTTCCTTATCTTCATCCCGGAGGGCCCCATCCGTTCCATCGCCAAAGCGATGGTGAGGAAGGGAACCACCAGGAGCCTGGGAGAGATTCCAGCGGTCCCAAAGCTGATACCAATCCCCCTTCTTCTTCTTCCAGGCACCACCAATGAAGGACGGAGAAGGATCCGCGCAGCACCTCCGCCGATGTGTACACCGCTTCCAGCCACCTACTTCCCAACGCAGACACCGGGTCAGATATGTTTCCACCCTCCTGTTCATAACTCCATCATAAGCTTCTCTTTTCACTGTGTTCCCTTGTTGTTCAAGGATCCCGTTGGTTGGCCGACCGTTAGCTAGGGCAGCAGCACCCCCCGCGACCGCTAGGCGAAGGACATGTCCCTCACGTAGTGCCCGCCAGGGAACCTTCCCGCTACCCCGGAGCTCCCTCACCACGACCAAGATCGTCAGCCCCGGAGGAGGGATCGAAAGGTATCCAAGATCCGCTTTTTAACACAATTAATTTCCGCATGGCTTTTTTCTAAAAAACCCGCATCTAATTTCCTCGCGATCTGCAAAACCCACTCGATCTTTTCCAACAAAACGGCACTGATGACTGAGATGACCGGTCTTATGGCACTTGTAACATTTACGATCTTTATAATCCGCGAAGTTCGTTTTGAGGATTTTATTTATTTATTTATTTATTTATTTATTTCCACATGAACGGGACAATACCCATTTATAAACGAAGATAATAATTAACATTAACAACGGCAACCCGAACCGGGACAGAAGAAACAATGTTAAAGTGAGGCAAAGATGTAACTGAATATAAATATCAAATATGCAATATAAACTATAGATTTACAAATTTACAAACTGCAAAGATATAAAAATAAAAATATAAAAATATAAAGTATATAAAATATAACAAATACAACAAACATACAAAATATAAAATTAAAAGGTACAACACATGAGCCCTATATAACATTTTTCAACGTCGCTCTATAAACACTAGCTTTAAACACAGGAAGTGACCCATGGAACAAATCGATCTCGGTCCTAAACTGATTAGCTAGGTTAGAGATCCTGTAAAAAGGGTCGGCTTGACCAAATCTAGAAATATATAGGGGCGGTCTAAATAGTTCGGCATGTCTGTTGGGCCTACTAGGGACATTAAAATCAATTAACCCAGTTATGTGTTGATTGCTCACCAAGCCATTGATGATTTTAAACAAGAAGGATAAGTCCGCCACAATCCTCCTGCACTCCAGCGTTCGGATGCCAACCTTGCGCATAATGGGTCCATAATCAAAACGGTGTAGGGGTTCCCCCATCTTATAAGCTAGATAACGCAAAAAGCGATGCTGCACCCTATCCAGAACATCTCTGTTCTTGGCTGTTTTCGGAGACCAAATAACAGAGGCATATCCCAAATGGGGAAGCACCAACGCATTGTACAAGAGGAGGAAAGTTTTCGGATTTTTAAAGCCAGAACACGATCTCTGTATAAAACCCAGAATTTTGTTAGCTCTTGCCGATATTACACGCATATGCTCATCAAATGACAAGGCGGAGTCAAAATAGACTCCTAAATCCCGAGCCGAAGAAACCGAAGCAAGAATATTATCCGATATCGCATAGGGATAAATAGCTGGGTTCTTACCACACGAAAATCTCATGACATAACATTTATCAATGTTCAAGTCCAGTTGGTTTGCCACGCACCACTCTCCCACTCTATCCAGATCAGACTGGAGATCTAAAGAGTCAGAGTAGTTTCCTATCGATTTAAAGATTTTGAGATCATCCGCATAAAGCAAGAAACCACTATTACAGAAGGACTCGCCGATGTCATTGATGAAAAACAAGAAAAGCAACGGGCCAAGATGGGATCCCTGCGGGACGCCTGATGTGACATACACCTTTCTGGATATTTTATCACCAACTCTGACCCTTAGGGACCGGCCCGTAACATATGAGTACAGCCAACACAGCAACTTGCCCCTAATACCCATATAAGCAAGTTTGTCAATTAGTAGGTGAACGTTGACCCTATCAAAAGCCTTAGAGAAATCCGTATAGACAACGTCCACCTGCAATTTCTCTTCCAATGCTCTGGATACATAGTTACAAAAAACAGCTAAATTACTACACGTGGATCTACCAGCTAAAAAGCCATGCTGCTCACAAATAAGAGACTGAGATGCCAGTGCATAGATCTTTTTTGTGATAAGACTCTCAAAAATCTTTCCCACAATGTTAAGTAGAGAAATAGGTCTATAGTTAGTGATATCAGATTTGTCACCAGCCTTGAATACCGGAGAAATGATGCTTCCTTTCCATCTAGCTGGGAATCGTCCACTAGACAAGGACTTATTAAAAATAAGCCATAGAGGCCTAGCTATAATAAACTTACATTGTTTGAAGAAAATCGGCGGGATCCCATCCTCACCCGGGCTTTTATTTGAGTCAAGGTCATCAATCGCAGAAAGAATCTCCCCAATATCAATAGTAAGACAGTCCAAATCCAACGTAGCTCGAGGGCAGGAGTTAGATGAGTAATCCACATTTGGAGCGGAATATACCGACTCAAAGTAATCCGCAAACATATCCGCTATACGAGATAGGCACGACGTAACTGTATCACCGGTGTGCATCAAGTTCGGTATACCAACAGCTGCCCGTTTTGTGTTTCGCACACCGAATGTTCTACCAATTCTGCGTCCAAATTACTCGCATTATTTATAGCAAATTCAAGATAGTAGTAAGGCTAGGCCGGTTCTAACCCAAATTTGAGTTTGAAGGTCATTTCCCTCTCCGCTCCCGCGACCTTGAAACTCTAATTTGAGTTTCAAGGTCGCAGGAAATCCATCACAACGGGGCGACGGGCAGCCGGGCGGCGGATGACGTCATACAGATGGGCGGAGTGGGGGGGAGGGTATTAGCGCGAGACCAGATATCGAATCAATCGATAACCGAACCGCGGGTGAAGTGCTACTCAGGAGCATGGTAACCGAGACTACAGTCGATAAGGATGGAAATATTAATTTTATGATATTAATTTAAATGAAAAAACTAAATCTAGGGCGACAGGGCTGGAACCCAAGACCTCCGCGCGGTACGAGTTAGCCGCCTAACCAACTCCCCCAAAGCTCACTCTCTAACATTAGCCTTTCCCGAATGGTACATATACCAAGCGTCGCACGCGTCTGTTTATTATCGGACAATCTCGGGAAAGATCGGCTTTTTACACACCGCGTCTTCAGAGGAGGGAAAGAGACAGAGCAATATTTTAAAGCTAAAATCTGAGAGAGGGAAAGAGACAGCGCTACTTGGTGGTACAATCACATTTTATTCTAAAGCTAACAGTATTTCGAAGCGTTCCGATTTAACGTCGCGGCGTATCGCGCGATTACGCGTAATATGAGTCCTCCCCGGGACACCTGCATGTGGTGATGTCATTTTCACGGCGCGAAGAACGCTCGAACGAAATAAACGCCGAATCTTAAAATTATGTGGCGAGACCCCCGAAAACTTTTTCAGACCCCGATCCACCACAGGAAATTTTTTCCGAGGGAGGGGACAACCTTGACCCACCCCCGCACCGATCTAGCAAACCAATATGCAGCAGAAATTTTTTCCCCAGCGCAGAGAAATAATAATTTTTTAATCAACGATCCACCGAACTATTATGTAAAAATATTATTTCAAACAGATATGTAGCAAGCATTCTAAAGATTTTAAAGTTAACAGTATTTCAAAGCGTTCCGATTTAACGTCGCAGCATATCGCGAGATTTCACGAAATCTGACTCCTCTGGAGCAGCCGCGCTGGATGACGTCATTTTGCAGCGTAAAGAACAAAATACAATACATGTAGAAACGTCGAATCTTAAAATTATGCGGCGTCAGCAGAAAAAATCTTTTCCATATCAACAGACATTTTTTTCCCAACGCAGAGAAATAATAATTTTAATCCCCTCCCACACCGATCTACCGAACCAATATGTAGCAAACAGACACTCTAAAGCTAACAATTTTTAAAAATATTTTTCAATCTTAACATCGCAGCGTATCGCGCGATCACGTGTAATTTGTATCCCCCGTGATGGGACCGCCGTGCAAGATTACATCATTTGGTGGCGTAACGAACGCACGAATCATAGAAAGAATTATGTGTTCGGTTCCGAAACCAACAATAACGCAGCCGGAGTGTCCGCGCTTAGTAATCTACGATTTATTCAACTCGTTTTAAATAAGCTAAGGAGGTCCGAGAATCGGCGGTATCAGGTGAAGGCGTGAAGGTGCTAGAGTCTCTAGACACCACCGATGATAATTATACCTACGCATGGGAGTTGCTTATTCAAAATTATGTGAACAAGAGATTAATGATATGGCGTCACGGCGAACTTTTATTACAAGCACCTCACATCGAAAGAAACTCAGCCTCATCTTTAAGACAGTTCACCAATCATATACGACAGCATTTAAGATCATTAAAGAGCTTCGGTCAACCCGTGGATTTATGGGACACAATTATTATTGTGATTATTTTACCGAAATTAGACCGCGACACACGCATGGAATTCGAGAAGCCTTTTAAGGCGGAACAAATTCCCACTTTAGAGGATTTATTGACGTTCCTCACAGACCGAGCTAGGCGCCTAGAAACAGCAGACAAATACTCACGGCCAACGACTTCGAATTTGAAACCCAGCATGAAATCCACCTCTATAGAGCCATTAAAACCAGTGCGATCAAAGATGCATCAAACCTTGACGACCACAATCATTCCATGTCCGATCTGCAAGAGTAACCTGCACCGGGTATATGAATGCGAAGAATTACATACTGTGTCAATTCCCGAACGACTTCAGATCGTGAAACAGAACAATTTATGTTGTGATCAACAATGTGTGCGATGCTTCCGAACGAATCCATCTACTAATAATTACATCATGGGAAATTTGCCAGCTACTCAGATCACGGAATCTCGCCCGTTTAGTATAGTGGGAGTCGATTACTGCGGACCATTTTTTATTAAAGAAAGGAAATTCCGCAATCGTCAGAGAATTAAAATATATGTGGCCGTCTTTGTTTGTTTTGTGGTGAAGGCAGTCCACTTGGAAGTGGTCAGCGACATGACTACTGACGGTTTCTTGGCAGCTTTTCGCCGGTTCATTGCTCGCAGAGGCAAATGCCACAGTATTTATTCCGACAACGGTTCAAATTTTATAGGGGCTAACAATGAATATGACATGTTAAATTCGGAGGCACACCAACAGAGAATTGATCACTCTGTCAGAATGTGCTGGATATTTAATATCACGAAGATAAACTTAATGGTAATTCGGTTAACACTTTGGTACTTTATTAAATTAACGCTACACACGTGCTTTGCCTCGTGGGTCACATTTTAGCGCGAGATAGAGAGCATACATACAAAACATATAGAGAGGAAACACGGTATACCAGACGAGTGGATAATCCACCAATAGCATATGCCCGATTCTAGTGACCTTTTGTCAAGTCACCATAACCCCAAGTCCTAACACAAGTATAGATGAGAATGGAATGTACATGTTACCTTTGTTCAACACTCCTCCTCATTCGAATCTAGACCGCAATACCCTCGCAACTTTATGACTCGACCAGCTGGTAATGGTTTCGTCAACAAATCAGCAACCATATCCTCTGTTGGACAATACGTACATTTAACCGTCCCCTTGTCAACGTGGTCCTTCACGAAATAAGTATGCACATCAATGTGCTTCGAACGATTTGACAACTTCTCTTCTTTGATCAATTTCAAACAGCTTTGATTGTCCTCGTAGATAGTAGTTGGGTCCTTTTCCGGCTGTTTGAAGTCCCTCAGTAAACGACGAATCCATGCTGCTTCGCTGCTCGCCTCGGATAGTGCTATGTACTCAGCTTCCATAGATGATTTAGCAACACAAGTTTGTCTCTTGCTACACCAACTAATTATACTGTCGAAATACTTAAAAATGTAGCCGGTAGTTGACTTGCGTTGATGTAATGAGATGTCTTCCGCCCAATTTGCATCAGCGTAACCGATGAGACCAGTTTCACTGTTGGTGCCGCCAAGCATTAGTGAAAGGCCTGCTGTACCCTTGAGATATCGGAGGATACGTTTTAGTTCATTCCAATCCTCTTGTGTTGGTTTTGTTACTTTCTGTGTCAAGATTGTTACGCCTGCTGAGATGTCTGGTCTTGTATTCACAGCGATGTAAAGCAAACAACCAACCAATTTACGATAATTTTCATTATCCATTAATAGCTCGGAATTTCCATTCTTGCCGTATGACACATTAATTGGAATGTTCGAGGTTTTTGCTTCCATCATACCAAAATCCTTAATAATCTTCATGATATATTGTTTTTGGTTAAGTGCAAAGTTTCCATTGGGATCGCGTTTGACTTGCAAACCGAGATAGTTTTGGATATCTCCAAGATTCTTGATTTCGAATTCCGCACTCAAAACTTGCTCGCATTTCGTCAACATCTTGTCGTCTTCGCTGGCCATTATTACATCGTCGACATAGATTAATATGTAACAGAATTTACTATCCCTCTCCAGTATGTACAGGCATGGATCATTCTTGCTTTGAACGTAGTCTGCATCCGTAAGAACTTGATGGATTGTCTTGTTCCACACCCTGGCCGATTGCTTTAAGCCGTATATACTCCTCCTCAAGTGACAAACTAGGTGTTCTTTTCCTTCTTCAGTGAATCCAGGAGGTTGTTTCATATAAATCGTTTCGTTCAATTTTCCATTTAGGAACGCCGTTTTTGCGTCGAGATGAATAACTTTCATTTGCTTTCTGGCCGCAATAGTAAGTAGAATCCTGTATGTTGCGTGCTTCACTACTGGAGCAAAGACTTCATCATATTCAATTCCATATTTTTGGGAGAAGCCCTGTGCAACGAGTCGTGCCTTAAATATTTTATTCTCTCCATGGGATTTTATTTTATATACCCATTTACAACCGATTGCACGACGATCTTTCGGCAACTCCACGAGCTCCCACGTCTCGTTTTCTTGAAGTGATTTAATTTCATTTTTCATTGCCTGAATCCATTCATTTTTATGCTCGGAGTGGATTGTTTGATTATAAGTCTTTGGCTCAACTAATTCTTGCTTAATGACGTTGATTGCGCCAGTGTAACGAGGTGGTGGCACACCAAAATTCGACCTTCTGGATCGACGAATATCACGCTCATCGTTAACCGGAGTATCTTCATTTACTTCACGTTGAACTATGGGTAACTGCTGATTATTTCTTGATGCTTCACCCGTTACAGGATCGTCTTCTTCTATCCCACTTTCTTCGTCAGCGCTGTAGAACTCATCTTCAGGCAGATGCTTAATTGTGACTTCGCTCTCCTCCTTAAATTGATCTTGATCGATCTTCCAATCGCTGTCCCTGTAGACAAACTTAGCATCTCGACTTATGATTACCTTTCCGTTTGATGGAACATAGCATCTATACGCCTTTGAGATTGCATCGTAGCCGACAAAAATTGCCTGAATTGCCTTCGAATCAAGTTTCTTTCGTTTTTCGTCAGGTATGTGCACGTAACACTTTGATCCAAATCGTTTGAAAAAATCCAAGTTGGGCTTGGTACCATACCAATTTTCAAATGGTGTTCGTATGACATTTTTAGCTGGCATACGATTTTGTATATAGTTCGCCATTACGACTGCTTCGCCCCAAAACTTATTCTCAAGCTTAGCTTCCAATATCATGCACCTTGCCATCTCGATGAGCGTCCGATTTTTACGCTCAGCAACGCCGTTTTGTTGTGGACTGTATGGCGCAGTTCGTTGGTATCGAATGCCTTCTCGATCCAAGAACTTGATGAATTCGACACTCATGTACTCTCCTCCTCTATCTGTGCGTATCATTTTTGGTTTACGATTGAACATCGTCTTGCACAACTCCACGAATTCTTTAAATTTACCAAAAACTTCCGATTTCTCTTTAATCAGGTAAACAGCAGTAAATTTGGAATGATCGTCAATAAAGGTGAGAACATACCTTTTACCAGATGGTGTCGCCGTCTGCATTGGACCGCAGACATCCGAATGGATCAAGTCCAGTTTTTCTTTCGCTCCATTATTCGAATTCGGGAACTTCATTCTGCTCATCTTACCTTGAAGACATATTTCGCAATTTAAAATGTTGTTGCAATCCTTACTGCATTCATCAAACTGAATACCATCAACCAGATCACTTGATGGCAATGTCTTCACTATCTGCATGTCTCTATGGCCAAGAATACTATGCCATTTATGAACGCAATTCTTCATTGGTTCCGGATCTGCATTTTCCATTGCACATATCATATTTGGTGTCTTTAGTTTGTACAGATTTCCACAGGGTTCCCCCAATGCAACTTGCCTTCCATCGTGTGCACAAACGATATTGCACTCTTCATTGTTGAAAGTCACAGTATATCCCAATTTTGTCAAACGTCGTACAGAAATAAAATTTCCTTGTATTTGTGGCACGTACAGAACATTTGCAATTGAAACTGCTGTAATGTCACCTAATTTATTTATGAATTTCGCATTGACTGTTCCTTTGCCAATTGCAGTTACTTTATGACCGTTTGCTACGTAGATACTTTCAATGTGCTTCCTCATGTCGGTGAACATCTCAAGCTTACTCACCATGTGATTAGTTGCTCCACTATCGACTAACCAACCGTCGTTATTTAGCATCATTGCTGCGAATAAATGTTGAACAGCATCACTAGCTTCAGCCGAATTCACCTGCTGCTGAGTCTTACTTTGTTGCTCTTGATTCTTCTTTTCTTTATGTGCAAGTAACTTACGGCAATCCTTTTTCCAATGCCCTTTACGCTTACAGAAGAGACATTTTGAATTACTTATACTAGCTGCTTCTCCTTTTGCATTTGATGACCCAATTTTGGCTGACGAGCTAATTCTTAATACTGCTTCAGTATTATCGCGACTTCGTTCGAGGCGTTTTCGATATTCCGCAATCACAGCCGAGCAAACAACACTTGATGTTAATTCATCTTTGCGATTCTCCAACGTAGTAACCAATACGTCATAGCTTTCCGGTAGTGAACTGAGAATTGTGACACACAAAATAAATGAACCTTAGACTTCATACCTTAGACTTCATACGAATGACACCTCTCTGTATTAAACAATATTTAAATAATATTAAATATTAAGTGTGATCGATATTAAGAATTCAGTGCCTTTTTTAACCAGATCCCTTTATTAGAATTAAAGGGAATCATCCGTTCTGTGAGTAGTTGCTGATTGTAGCAAAATGGAATTTACGACTCCGTTGAAATAAGATTCCGACAATCGGAACGGTACATTTTGGTCATTCGAGCCGGAGCCTTAACGCAGTGAACTTGTGACTTGTGGTTGTACGTGACATTAATTCTAACAGTCGATCCGTTATCGAACCATAAATGGTGAACAAAGAGCTAAAGGACCTGGGCGCGCGTCGGGGGGTTATCAAGGGCCATGTGACGCAGCGTGTTTCACTGTTTCTTCCTCTTTCTTACATACCCTTTCTTCTTTCATTAGCCAATATTTGCATGCCCTTGTTTCACTACCCTGTATGAATCTTCCTATCCTTTCTAATTCCCCTCTCCTTTTTCATTTTTCCCCCATAAGCGTTTCGGCTTATCTCCTGGTTTCCTTGCCACCTCTTTTAATTCTCTTAGGAACTTTGACTCTTTTACTTTCATCTGTCTTTCTTGTTCTTGGATGTCTTTTACTTATCTGCTTTATTTTTTATCCACATTTCTCCTCCAATAAAAATATAAAAATACAATTAAAATAGAAAATAAAATAAAATAATAAAATAAAAGAAAATACAATAAAATAATAAATATAATATAAAAAGAAAACATAAAAAAGAACATAATAAAATAAAAGAAAATACAATAAAATAATAAATATAATAGGACTTTCATATCCGGTTTGCAAGAAGCGTGACGTGTGAGTGAACGGTGTGAGAGAAAGGAGTGTAAAAGGTGCTAGTAGGGCGAGTAGGGAGTGAGTAGTGGGCGCGGAAGGAGAAGGGAGAGCAGGGAATGAAGGGAGAGAAAGGGCGAAGAAAAGGGGAGCGAGGGAGAAGAGGAAAACAGGGAGGAAGCACGCGAGTGTTGAGGTTAGGGTAAAGAGGAAAGGATTGAGCGGGAGAGGAAAAGGCGGGAGAGTAGAGAAAGAGAGGAAGGTAGCGACATCGGGCGGCGAGGACAGGGAATAAGGAGATAGCGGAGACAGGGGATAAAGAAGGGAGGAAAGGCAGAGAAAATAGAAAAGAGGGCGAGGAAGACAGGATGGCAGGGAAAGAGGGGGATAAGGGAGAAAGAAAGGGGAGAGAAAAGGCAGTAGATGAAAGGATGGGAGAAGAAAAGGAAGAAGAGGCGAAAAAGAGAGGTAGAAAAACGAATGTAGAAACACTGGCCAGGGATAGGAGCATGAGTGGAGGAAGTACAGGGGAAATTGCAGAGATGTGGAAGAGAAAGAGAGAGAAAAAGGAAGAGAGGCAAGGGAAATGGGGAGAAGAAGAAGATGTATTCCAAAAGAGTAGGAAAATAGGAAGATCACCGGAGGAGAAAAGGGTAGATGGAGGGTTAGAGAGGCTAATAAGAGAAATGAGGGAAGAGGTGAGAAAAGACCTAAAAGAAGTAAAAGAGCAAGGGAGAGAGGCAAGGGAAGATATGGCGAAACTAAGAGGGAAGATGGAAGAATGGGAGGAGAAGTGGAGAAAAGAAAAGAAGGAGATGGGAAATAGAATGGAAAGGGTGGAAAAAAGATTAGAGGAGATGGAGAGAGAGGAGGAGAAGATAAAGGAGATGGAGGAGAGGTTAAAAAATTTGGAGATGAGGAGAGAAAGGTAGGAGGGAAAAGGAGAAGAAGGAAGGAGAGGAGAAGGGATGGAGAAGGGGACAGGACGGAAGGAATGGGAAACAAGGGTAAAGGAGATGGAAAGAAGGCTAGAAATGGAGAAGGAGTGAGAAGAGAAAAGGAAAAGCATAATAATAAAAGGGGTAAGCAGAGAGGGAACGGAGATGGCAAGGGCAAAGACAGTGCTAGAGGTGATGGGAGAAATAATGAGGAACAAAGGGAAACTAAGGGGGAGAAAGGAGTGGATAGGAGACGACTTAACCTGGAAGGAAAGAAAGATGCAGTGGCGGTTAAGAGAGATAGGAGAGGAGGAGGGAAGAAAAGGGAAAAGAGTGAGGGTACACTACGGTCGGATAGAAATAGACGGGAAAACGTGGTTTTGGGATGAGCAGGGAGAGGTTTTAAGAGATTGGAGAAGGAGGGAGAGGGGAAGGACAGAAGGGGGAACAAGGGAAGAAGGAAAGGAAGGAGAGAGGAAGGAGGGAGGAGAGGTAGAAGGGAGACAGGGAAGAGATGGGACAAAAAACTAAGCGGGGTAAGGGAGGAGGAGGGAAGGAAGGAACAAGGGAGGGAAGTGACAAGCTGGAGGATAGGATTTCGGAACGCAGCAGGACTGACAAATAAGGAGGAAGAGTTCTGGAAGGGGATAGGGGAATGGGAGGTAATAGTCTTGTTGGAGACATGGATAGAGGAAAAAGGGTGGAGCAGGGTTAGGAACAGGCTGCCGAAGGGCTACAAATGGAGGGCACAATGGGCAAGCAGAAAAAATAGAAAGGAAGAGCGATGGGGGGTATGATGATAGGGGTGAGGGAGGAAATGATAGGAAGGCAGGAGAGAGGGCAGGAGGAAGAGGAAGGGATAATGGTGGAAAGAGTAAAGGCAGGGGAGAAGGAATGGACGGTGGTGGCGGTGTATGTGAACGGGGATATGGAGAGGAAGTTGGAAATTATTAGAGGGTGGATGGAAGGACAAGGGGAGGAAGGGGGTGGTAATAGGGGGAGACTTCAATGCGAGAACAGGCAAGCAAGGTGGCAGGATAGAGGGAGGGGAGGAAGAGGAGGGAGGGGGAAGGACGTCGAAAGATGGGAAGGTAAATGGGGATGGAAGGAAACTAATAGAGGTAGTAGAAGAGACGGGATGGGAAATTTTTAATGGGAACATAAAGGGGGATGAAGAGGAGGAATACACATACACGGGAGGAAAGGGGGAAACGGTGATAGATTACGTGTTGGGGGATGACAGAACGAGAAGAGGGATAGAAAAGATACAGGTAGGGGACAGAGTAGAATCGGATCACCACCCGTTGGTGGTGACAATGAAGGAAGGAGGGGCGGGGAGGAGAAGAAGGATAGAGAGGAAAAGAAAAGTAGGAAAGGGAATATGGTCGGAGCGGATGAAGGAAGAGTACGAGAAGGGGATGGGAGGGGCGAGCATAGGGTGGGGAGGGATACAGGAGGAAGTGAACAAAGTGGAGGCAAGAATAAAGGAGGAGATGAAGAAGGGGGAGGAGGCGGGGGGGAGAGAAATGCAAAGAAGGAGGGAAGGGTGATGGGATAGAGAATGTAGGGAGAAAAAGAAGGAGGTGAGAAGAGAGTTAAGAAAGTGGAGAGGAAATAAGAGTAGGAGGGAGGAGTACAAGAGGGCGAGGAGGGAATACAAAGAGATACGCGAAAAAAAGAGGAAGAGAGGGAGATGGTGATAAGGGAAGTGGCGGAAGCAAAGACGGAGAACAAAGTATGGGAGATAGTGAATAGGGGAAGAAAGACATGGAAAGGGGTGAACGAAGGAATAAGTAAGGAAGAGTGGAATTTTATGGGACTACTAGAGGGAGTGGAAAATAGGGTGAGGATGGGAGGGGAGGAAGATAGGTGGAAGGAAGAGGAGGAAGGAATAAGTAAGGAAGAGTTAAGGGGAGTGATAAAGAAGCTAAAGGAGGGGAAGGCGATGGGAGGAGACGATATTCCGAATGAGGCGTGGAAGTTTGGGGGAGAAAAGGCGGTGGAGATAGCGTGGGAGATTTGCAGAAGAGTGTGGGAAGGAGAGGGATGGCCACAGGGATGGAAGGAGGGGATTATAGTACTACTGGTGAAGAAAGGAGGAGGGGAGGAGGTACATGATTACAGGGGAGTGACACTGATGCCGTCAGCATACAAAATTTATGCAACGGTACTGGCAGGGAGGTTGGAGAAGGAGGTCGAAGGGCAGAGGATGATCCCAAGTAATCAGGTGGGATTTAGGAAAGGAGTAGGGACAATGGACAACATATATGTTTTAAATTACGTGGTAGGGAAATATACAAATAAAAAGAAGGGAAAAGTAATAGCGATGTTCGTTGACCTTAAAGCGGTCTTTGACTCAGTGGACAGGAGGATTTTATGGGAGGCGATGGTAAAGAGAGGGGTGAGGGCAGGGTTATTGGAAAGGGTGAAAGAAATATACGGGGAGACAATAAGTAAGGTGAAGGTGGGTGGGGAAATAGGGGAAAGTATGAAGAAATGGAAAAGGATGATTATAGGAAGCAAGCAAAGGAGAGAAGAGAGAAAATAAGAGACTCCAGATATAATAGACGGTACAGGGAAATAACAACAGAAGGGATGCCGAAGTATTTGGGAGCAGGATGGAGTGAGGAGAGGTATGGAAGGATAGCGAGATTTAGGTTGGGAAATGAAATGAGGGGAGGGTGGTATTGGGAAAAGCAGGAGGACAGGAGATGCAGGATCTGTGGAGGGGAAGAAGAGACTTGGGAACACGTGGTGGAGAGGTGTGCAAGGGAAGGGGAAAATGAGAGGGGAATAGGGGAAAAGATTAGAGAAATATTGGATGAAGGAGAGAAAGGAGAGGAATGGATGAAGAGGAAGGAGAGAAAGAAGAGAGAGGGAGCAGAAAGGGGGTGAGGGAGAGGGAAGGAGGGAGGGAAAAGGGAAGGAGGAAGGAATGAAAGAAAGAATGGAATGGAAGAAAGGAAATGAAAGTCAAAGGTGGAGGGAATAAGCGTTAGGAAGTAAGAGAAAGTAATGTAAGAGGAGAGAGAGAAGGACGTGCGTAGAATAAGAATAGAAAATAAGAGTAGAGGAGGAGAGCGAGAGGATGGAGAGGGGGAGCGAGGGCGGCGAGAGAATGGGAGCGGCGAGTGGGTGAGAGAGGGAAAGAGGGGAGAGAGAGCGGGGACGGCGAGAACAGCGAAAGAGCGAGTACGGCGAGAGCGGAAAATAGAGTAATGTAATATAAGAAGTAGTGTAAGGATAGAGAATAAGGATAGGGCATGAAACTGTAAGGAGAAGAGAGGGAAAGGAGAATGTAAACCCTTAGGGGAGACAATAAACCATATACATACATAATAAATATAATATAAAAAGAAAATATAAAAAAAGAATATAAAAAGAATATAAAAATATAAAATAAAAAATAAAAAAATATCAAAATTCATTATAAAAGAATATAATATAAAAAAGAAAATATATAAAAATAGAATATAGATAGAATATAAGAATAATAGAATATCAAAATTCAGTATACAAATAAATATATAAAAATATAAAAATACAATCCTATATAATAAGACGCTTAAGGTGGATGTTCGTTTGTTAGCAAAATCTTTCCAGAGGCTTTTTTTCGTACTTCGCGATGACCTACAAGGTTCAGATTTGGCATGAAGTTTCCTCGGCACCCAAAGATGCTGTAAAAAATCAATAACCTGGAAAAAATAAGACGTTTTCCTTTTTTTCCTATATAATAAGACGATTAAGGTGGATGTTCGTTTGTTAGCAAAATCTTTCCATAAGGTTTTTTTCGTACTTCCCGATGACCTACGAGGCTCAGACTTGGCATGAAGTTTCCTCGGCACCCAAAGATGTCGTAAAAAATCAATAACCTGGAAAAAATAAGACGCTTTCCTTTTTTTTCCTATATAATAAAACGCTTAAGGTGGATGTTCGTTTGTTAGCAAAATCTTTCCATAAGGTTTTTTTCGTACTTCCCGATGACCTACGAGGCTCAGACTTGGCATGAAGTTTCCTCGGCACCCAAAGATGTCGTAAAAAATCAATAACCTGGAAAAAATAAGACATTTTCCTTTTTTCCCTATATAATAAGACGCTGAAGATGGATGTAAAAAAATCGAATAAAGTATTTACAAAAAATGTCGTTTTCAATGAAGTACTGTAAATTAGTCACCACAGATAAACAAATATTATGTTAGCCAGAGTAATTTATTATTTCAAATGAGCCTAGCTCCAGGTTTTGTTTAGGCCAATATACCTGATCTTATTATATAGGATATTCTGCTTACCTTAGGCGTCTTCTTATACAGGGTAGTAATGCCTGTCGGAGACAGGCTTAAAGACTAGTATAAGAATAAAAGATATAATAATTTAATTTATTGCCCACTTTTGTGTTACAATTTAACGATCAAATACTCTTTCCATTTCATTCCCGTAATTGTGTCAGTGTAAGTCCTACCCTTCTATCCGGCTGTGTCCTAACTATTTTTTTCTATTTTACAAGTGTTTCCTAATCTATTTTATGTTGCATAATATTCTTTTATCATTTTCCTGTTCTTCCCATCTTTTCCTTCTCCCTATTATCTCCCATAGAATAGCCAAGTTTTTCCCTTCTTCTCTAATTACCTCTTTCCAATTCCTAAATACAACACAGTATAAAAACACAATATAAATATAAAAGAAAATAAAATAAAAGAAAATACAATTAAATACGAAAATAAAATACAGTACAATACAATATATAAAACAATATAAATATAAAAGAGAATAAAATAATAAAATAAAATAAAAGAAAATACAATTAAATAAGAAAATAAAATACAATACAATATAAAAAACAATATAAATATAAAAGAGAATAAAAGAAAATACAATTAAATAAGAAATATAACAAAAAAGAATATAATAATAAAATAAAAGAAAATACAATTAAAGAAGAAATATAATAAAAAGAATATAATAATAAAATAAAGGAAAATAAAATAAATAAAAAAAGAAAATATAAAATAAAAAAATAAAAAAATATAAAAATTCATTATAAAAGAATATAATATAGAAAAGAAAATATATAAAAATAGAATATAAATAGAATATAAAAAGAATAGAATATAAAAATTCAGTATACAAATAAAAATATAAAAATATAAAAATATAAAAATATAAAAATACAATATAAGAATAAAAGATATAATAATTTAATTTATTGCCCACTTTTGCGTTACAATTTAACGATCATATACTCTTTCCATTTCATTCCCGTGATTGTGTCAGTGTAAGTCCTACCGTTCTAATGTATGCGGCTGTGTCTTATCAATTTTTCTATTTTACAAGTGTTTCCTAATCTATTTTATGTTGCATAATATTCTTTTATCACTTTCCTGTTCCTCCCATCTTTTCCTTCTTCATATTATCTCCTGCAGATTAGCCAAGTTTATCCTTTCCCATCGCTGAAGAACTCAATTGCTGCCACTCTCTCCACTTACTTCACATGCATCAATCACGTGTTTCACTGTTTCTTCCTCTTTCTTACAAAGCCTACATATCCTTTCATCTTTCGATAGCCAATATTTACATGCCCTCGTTTCACTACCCTGTACGAATCTTGCTATCCATTCTAATTATATTTCATTTGCCTCGTTCTCGAGATTACAAATGTAGTATTCCTCTCGTGCCTGCTAGATGCCACAACGTTTAGAGTGAAAAACATAAAAAGAGGAGGCTGTCGCGCCTCCTTATCCCCGCGCGCCGCTCCTCGCTTCATATTCTTTCGTTGTGCGCTAGAAGCAAGACGTTGTTAGAATAAGGTTATATTTTTCAAAAGAGTTAGTAGAAAATAACGTGGTTATGGAGAAGAAACGGAAAAATGAAGATACTGATTTTGAGTCGCTCCGAAAAAAGCTTAGAAGGATACAGAAACAAATGGAAATGTTAGCCAACCACGGAGAAGATCAGAGTGGATCGGAAAGTAAAGCTAATTCAGGCAACGAAAACAGTGAAAAGTCGGATGCGGAAGGCAGTGAAGCCCCTGGCGACAATCGAAGGGAGGAAGAGTCAGAATCCCAAGGTACTTAATTGTAACAGTAAAATAGAATTTGCTGAATATACGCTCGCAAGACGTATGCACAATAAGGACTAGACAGGGCCTTCACACGGTCATACACAAACGCTCGCAGGACGCTTGTGTAAAACAAGTGCAAGTCAGAACCGCCATTACATGGCATCTCTCTGATTCTGTTCCTCTTAAAGAGGCGGGTACACGCGCGCTCGCATGACGTACGTGTACAATAAAGACAAGGAAATTTTTCCTCGGTTCAACACAGACGCTCGCATGACGTATGTGTACAATAAAGACAAGGCTTTTTATCCTCGGTTCAATACAGACGCTCAGTATATATATATATATATATATATATTCGTCCTGTTAACTCTTATTGCTTATATCATTCTACTTTATTATCATATATTGTATTTCATGTTCATACATACATTGCTATTGTTTACCATTTATATAAATGTTATGTGCTAATGCTAAATGTCTAACGCATAATTATAAAACTTAATCACTATCACGATAATAGTATATAGCGTGTTACAGTGCTTCGAATTGAATAAACAATTCCTATTTAAATCACGCTTTGAATTATTGTGTCTATTCTGCGATCGCGAGGATTCCAAAACCAAAACTAACTGCCGCAACAGCTGATCTCGATTCCCGAACGCGAAAGAGCCTACAGTGTTTACTAACGTTCTTTTGCATAGGCCGCGTACAGCCGTATAATTAGACGGATTTCGCGGAAGTATTACGAGTAACTTCTTATGTGAATGCAACGGTAAATGCAATTACCTAGTCAAAACAAATACAAAGTGCTCTAACGGGTGTCCCCCGGGTGTATATTCGCCATTTAAGCCTTCCCTGGTCGATCAGCGTGCGGAAAACTTGCATTCTCGCCTGTGTTCCTTCTAAAATCTCAGCGTGCGGAAAACGTGAATTCTCGCCTGAATTCCTTCTAACCCTCAGCGTGCGGAAAACTTGCATTTTCGCCTGAGTCCCTCCAAACCCTCAGCGTGCGGAAAACTTGCATTCTCGCCTGAATTCCTTCTAAAACCTCAGCGTGCGTAAAACGTGCATTCTCGCCTGAGTTCCCTCTAACCCTCAGCGTGCGGAAAACTTGCATTCTCGCCTGAGTCCCTCTAAAACGATCAGCATGCGGAAAACTTGCATTCTCGCCTGACAATTACCCCACGTGTCATTGTCCCTAAAGCCCTCCACCCGGGACGTGACACGGTTACAATTATAATTAAGTTTATGTACAATGTCACAAATAAACTTTACACTATTTACAATAAATGATACTAATTATTTAAGCGAAGCGGTTTTAAGTCAGCAGGCACGAAAGCAAGGAAGCGCTATAGCTAGTTACCGAGCACGAAGCGAGTAACTTCGCGAAGCAAAGGTGCGAGGGAGCAAACTGCGTAGCGTGGTTATTAAAGCGTGTTAACGATAGCAGAGTCGCGAACAGAGAGAGCGATCCAGGAAATCTCGGTCGATTTCCTGGAAGGAATCGCCTTCCCCCTGCATAGCTCGCGAATCGATGGAAGGGGACGCGATCCGCGCTCCACATGAGAGAGCAGGCCGTTGTCACCTACCTAATTAGTGACACTTCTCAAAAGGTGTCGTTAATAGGTCGCTTTCTCGAACACATATCGATACGATAAGAGAGTGTGTTTAAGAAATGCCTAATCCTTTTATATATTGTACTGCTTGTGTAAAAGTAGTCCGATTTGCATGACATTTGTGATAATTTTAATTGGGGGAACGCCAGGAATCCATTAGTGTTATTTTCATATCGATACGCTGAAGAATAAAGAATTTCTTAATACGCTGTAATGAATATTTCACCCTTGACTGTGTGTGGCCGACCTCGATTCGCTGCGGTCGGCCGAGGATTCATACCTGCTTCAGAAATCTGTATTCTTTATCGTATCGACATGGAAGTGATACCGATGCATTTCTTATGTTTTTCAAATGAAAATTATACCCAATTTCATGTAAATCGAACTATTTTTAACAAAGTTATGGAAATCAATTTATTATAAAGATTTCTTAATTACGATCCGATTTGTGTCGTTTTTGGACTATTTTCTTCGGCAAAACATAAGGAAACGATTCACACCACTTCCGCCAAGATCCGATGAAAAATGTAGAATTTTTGAGTGGTCACTTCTTAAGGGGCAACATTGTATAGCCCCCCTGGGCTCGAGGGTCGAAGTCCTTGAAACCCCTTGAGGCACAGCTTATGGGCAGCGTTGCCTCTTGAGTCGAGGTTTGCGTGCGGCGAGAATTCTTGTGCGTCACACTTTTTTGGACGCGCCACGCCTGACAACGGTGAAAATCCGGCGCGCCACACTTCTAACCGCGTACAACGTGCGAGTAAGAACGCCCGATGAGGTGGAAACTTTTCGTCTGCAAGGAGAATGCAGATCGCAATACCGTCTTTATAACTGAGTAATAAACCATTTCCATAATTTATAACACCTTCAGGTAAACCAAATGTAGCTTCGTAAAAACAGATGATTCAGTGTGCCCTACAATAACAGTATTTATGATATCCTCTATAAGCCAAGTATATCGAGGAATTCGTATCCTTTTCGCGATACTGCGTATATCGCGATCGTGTCTTGCTGATTGTTTCACAGATCGATAATATACATGGAACAGATAGTACACAATACAAGACTGCGCTGGATCCTGAAAAATGGAGCCCGAACTCGCTGTCCCTAAGTAGTGACGGGTACGACCTTCTGGCCTACGCGAAGGAGCACGCTCCTTCCGGCGTTCCGAGGCGCCACGCCGAACGCGTGGCGCGTTAGCGTGTGGCGCGCAAAAGTGGCACGCAAGAACGTCCGTACAAAGGGCCCATATGATAGGGGCCTGAAGCACTCCAAGCACCTAGACCACCGTGGGGGCCAAGACGCACGGCGGGAGAAAGGAGACGTTGCTTCTGAAAATCGGCCGCTGCGTTCACTTAAGTCCCAAGCCTGGATTAAAATGTAAGACGCTCATTGTTAGTGGAAATATGTAGGGTAAATTTGCATTTATTTCCAAATTTACTATC
This sequence comes from Andrena chrysosceles, assembly GCA_963855975.1. NCBI lineage: Eukaryota > Metazoa > Arthropoda > Insecta > Hymenoptera > Andrenidae > Andrena > Andrena chrysosceles. The sequence continues at coordinate 38,056,896 of OY979766.1, read as the reverse complement.
CGTTATTTCTTGTCAACAACGGGAAAGTAAACATAACCGAAGTAATGAAAATTAAATTTTGTGATAGGACCACATAAAGAAGAGAAATTCTGAATACGGTATAATGGATATTTCACCCTCGATTGGGAGGGGGGAGGGATCAACCGCGATTTGCCGCGTTCAGCTGAGGATTCATGTCTGTTTCAGAAATAAAATAATTGTTTATTCTTTATCGTATCGATAGGGAAGTAACACCGATGGATTTCTTATGTTTTTCCGATGAAAATCATACCAAATTTCATGTAAATCGGACAATTATTAACGAAGTTAACTTGAAATGATATAAATAAATTTTCATGCAATTTCCATCATTGTGGTCGCGATTACGTCGTTCTTTGTGTTAGTTTTATCGGCGAAACAAAAGGAATCTATTGGTCGTCGTTTTCGCACACATCTGGTGAGAAATGCAAAAATCCTGGGCATTTCTCACTTCTTAATGGTATTCGAACCCTTTCGAGGATAGAAAGCCATAAAATTCGGTGAGGCACGACGGGGGGTTGACCTAGGCGTCGCTGGAGAATCACCCTGTATGTATTAATGAAATATACGTAGTACTATAAAACTGTGGTCTCGTCATTGACTTACACCACATAAGGGACACCTTTACGCTCATAACCGGCGTTGAGCATTCATCGTTAAGGCTGCCTCACTGCGCCTTGAATGTGTGCGTACGCTCACACAAGCTAGGCAAAGCGTGTACAAGCGTATACGCAATGTAGTAAACAACCCGGTTCAATCAACTTTCGTCCTGGAATCGGCAAGACGTAAATTTTTGCGGGTATAGTTGTTTCCAGTAGACATTCGAGCAGGCGGGTCAGGCGCGTTCGAACGCTAATAAGCACCGTATGTCGAAATAACATTGAATTTAGAGGCAGACTCGAGAAATGACAGAATTAGGCTGCAAGGATTCTCCGCCACCGGCGCTCATGGTATATTCGCGCCATGTGGCATCAGAACCGGTAGAAGTCCAAGCTAGCCGATAAATGTAGGAAAGACATAGTTGCTGAGACGTATCGAGAGCCTAATCGCGCTATTGCCGCATTTCCCCTATTATTATTTTGTCGTCAGAGAGGCTTGAAGGAATCACGGCGAAGCGTCTGGAGAACAGAGATGGGCAAAGATAATATCTGGATAAACTCAAATATAAAATAGTTTATGTTTATCCGTTCTTCGAAGCTTCGAACAACACGAGTTATCTTTATTCCAAACACCACGGATAAATAAATTTATTTGAAGTGAATTTATTCGATGGCGAAAGATAATTTTTTTAATCGAAAAACGTTTATTCGAACCGTCGAATAAGATTTTCATCTTTATCCGTAGTGTATTCGGTTTTTATTCAAAGGCTTTGAAATTTCGAACTCATGACCACAACAACGCCACGCCGACGTCTTACCGAACGCTCCCCAGTATATTCTTAAATTGAGGTTGTGGCTTTTATGCTTTACACGGGTGCAATGAAATGTTTAATAATTTACATGTAATTATCTCTATTATTAAGGCCCTTTGGCAGAAACGCTCGGACACCTATTTATTTATTTTCGACATAAATCCATCGTGCCAAGGCTCATCAAAAACGATGTTTATCTCATGGTGTCCTCGCCTTGTAAGTACTTTGCGCGAAACGGGCTTTCAATTCCGCAAATAAATTTTATGTGTAATATCGTAAATAATGATAGTACAAATTGTGTCAGGTTTGGTATATTTCCATCTTTTCTTCTTAAACTCCCGGACCTCTCTATCTTTCATTATTGCTATGTTCAGCGAGCCTCTGACGCTAGACGCAGCTCTCGTGCTGTATTACTTCAAGACTTCTCGATAAAAAGAGAGAACTCTGTCGCAACAGCGCGGTAGAGGCAGAGAGAACAGAACATGTGGCAACTATGCATCAAAAATTCGTGTACCCAGAGTACCTGGAGATGTAATCTCTGTACAAGTTCTTTTAATCGACAGCAGTAGTTTCATTAGGGTCCGTTTGTTTTCAATGGGACGCTTTGATCGATTCGGACCATAACAAAAATGAAACAACAGCCTTAAGGCGGGATCTCCTAGATGCGACCGGTCGCAGTATACTGGTGCAATGGGGAGACATGCGTCTGTTCTCCTACAAGCGTCTGCGATCTTCGGGTATGCACCAGACGTAGGAGCCTGACTCGAGTCTGGTTGAGTACCAGCCTAGGCTACTCGAGGTGCAACACAATGCGATGAGGGTCTGTTTCCCATTATACCTAGTCGCAGGATGGGCACTGCGACTACCGGTCGCTAGACTGCTCCTGAAGAGAGTCGTGCGACCCATTGCCACAGTGGAACAGAATCTCAAGCAATAAGGAAAGAAGTCAAAATTCAAAAGTTATGGGAGTACGTATTTTTATATGTTACCTGTAGACTACTAATATGAGCACATAAAAAAGGTAAAAACATCATGACACCTACTTCTGATCTGTGTGTAAACACGTGTCTATGTTTGTATGTATTTTTCGTGCAGAATTTTAAATCGAGTCTTTTAATTTTTGGTGATATAAAAGAAAACAATTTTGGGAGTCCCAAATGAGTAGTATAGATTCTGCTAAGTAATAGCAAATAATTAGTTACATACAGTTTTTTTCATAAGAAACCAATTGAAAAATTGTCAGCAAACATCGCCTATTTAGTTGCCTTCCGAGAACAAATTTTTTGTTTGTTTTATAATGAACATAATCTTGTCCTTGCTACTGCGGAAAAGGCATTTGCGAATATTTGGCAGTAATGCATTAAATACGTGTATTCTATGTCGCACAGTGGGAGTGAATCCCAAGAAATAGGGAAGAAATGCAACATCCTGTATTTCGCATTTAAAAATGTCGAATATTATTAACGAAATTTATACAAAAAGTGTTAATATACAAGTTTGACGTTGTTTAAGATAATAACGTCAAGTCGTCATGAATTAACGTCAATAATTCCAATAAAACTAAATGAATTTGATAAATATGCCGTGGAAAGTGCAGTGTTATTATCGACACACATGCGAAGTTTCATGATGTAGCGTGATGAGTAATGTCATAAACAGATTGTTAGCGGGTCACGGTTTACTGCAGCTTTATGACACTAGATCCTTGACCCCCTACACGATATAAAGTAATTAGGAAACATCTGCTAAGTAACTTGCAGAACAGCGGAACAATATTCAGGCTTAATCCCCAATTGCTACAAGCTAATTCCTCTACGTTAGGCAGGCAATAAACCGTGTTTCGCTACAGTATAAAAGAATAATAAGTATGGTCGGAACGTCGACCGTGACAAAAATTAATTTTATGGTCCTCACAATTACCAAAAGAAGATGTTCTTATGTTAGATCGAAGAATGTTGCTCTGGCAATGGGGTAGGAAACGAAATTATTCTGCAGAAAGACCAGAACGCCTCGCGGAGAGCCACATGAAGAAAAGGGGTGGTCCGCTGACTGCACGTGATGCCGCCTGCTTTGTCCTCCCGACAAATTCGAGACCGATCTCTTATTTCTCGAATATAAACACGCGTTGGAATATCAAAACAAAAGCACGCGCTGACGTATTCGGTGCAAGAGAAGGTGTGTCATAAGGAGAAGATATTACAGTGCAGCGGTGGAAAATTGCCGTTTCAAAGAAATGCAGGAGCGATTGGTCATAATAATATTGTTGCGAGCACCGGGTATAGGCCTGTGCATAGCCTGCTAGTGCTCGCAGCCGAACACAGAAGAAGGCCAACCCCCTTCGAGAGGACGTTCGGAAGACAACGAAGGAGAGACCTACAATATACGCCCTTGCGAGTGGATTTGTCAGTCTACGTTTATAAATGTATAACCAACGTCCTGTATAACGAAATATAGCGGAGTAGTGCAATGTGCACTCGCGTGTGTGTTATTATCTATCCTTTGCGTCGGGGTGGCCGGCGATAGAAATACCCCGGCGCAACAATATCCTCTCTATGCCTTGCGTCAGGGTTGACTAACTGGCGACTCACGAGTTCGTATTGTCGTATTAATTATAATTATATGTAAACGTATGGCCGTGGCCGGCCGTAGCAATCGAATGTATTTATGTCTGTGTAGGGACGGACGAATTCGACTGCGATCGTCAGCGCGGCCGCAAGGCGGAGGAGCCCCCGGCAACTCGTGAGTCGCCAGTTAGTCAACCCTGCCTTGCGTGTTTATCGCAATTTATATTCGAGAGATAAGAGATCGGTCTCGAATTTGTGGGGACGACGAAGCAGGCGGCATCCCACACAGTCAGCGGACTACCTCCCTTCCAACCTTTCGCGAGGCGTATTGATGTTGGATAATACTTTTTAATTGCTATATTGATATCTTCTTTACCACATCTCGCATATTTAGGTATTATAACAAGTAAACAAGCTGACTTGTGTCCCTAGTACGGTGAAATAGGGTTCAACGAGACGACCACCCTTTGTCGTTTATGTACCGGAATTCTTGGAGGCCTCGATATGGAATTAACAACTCCATGCAACATTAAATGACCTTATGTTCCAACTTCTTTACTTCGTCCCAGCAAATGATATCGAATTATGAATATAAATGTATGCCAATGCATGAAGAAATACCCCTCCAGAACCAGGTATAACGATGACGAGAGTTCGTACAGAACCTACAAGGTTTCTGCTTTCAACTATTTTATATTTGTCAGTTTATTCTATAAAGAAGTTTTGATATAATTATGAAAATAACATTTTAGAAACACCGTTCTTCCAGAAGGGGGACCCTTTCTCTGCGAATTCGTCGGCGGAGGAGGAACCCTCTCCCTGTTGACGAAGTGAGGGAGAAAAATACTGTCACGTCCCGCCACATGGAGTCTAGTATTAATTAACTCTTTGAATCAATTATATTTACTATTTCGTACATTAGAGGTGTTATAACCACCTCGCATAAGTTACCAATATAATACATAGCCGATATGGCACTGTAATCGGAGATCGCGATAAGAAGAGTTCGAGTCGTGAATCTACCGACGGCAACAGCGAGCAGGAGAACCAGCACGAAGGAGGTAGACGCACACCAACTAGCCGCACACCAGCTAGCCAACCGCGCGCACACCAAGGGGACCAGTGGACGCCAGCTGATGGGTCGAGGCCCCTTCCGCCAGCGGAGTCGACACCTTCACGAAGCTGCGCTCCTGATCATCGCCACAAATTTGCCCTCCCTTAATATCCAGTAAATCGAGCTCCAATACGGAACCGATGTATATTAACTTCAATCCCTAGTATGTGGGCTGTACGAAACTAATCGCACAGAGCACATCGAAAATCCAAAAGCGTAAACCTCTAAAAAATGAATTAAAATAAGAATTTAACTATCGACGCTACTGAGGGTTTCGTATAACTGCAGAAATACGTCTTAAGTCACGCAGAAGACACCGAAATAGGTGCGCAATAGCTCAAATTCTGCAGTAAACAAAACTCTCGGATAGCCCGCTGGAAAGAATTCTTCAGGTGGATCCCACGGCAGATGATTGGGAGATTTCATCTCCCACCATCTTAATTGTCATGTGACAAACCTGGAGAAGGAGTGATCAGTAGTCCTATAAAAAGGGACTGACCACCCGCGGCATTCATTAATTAATGTGCATTATTACCTACATACTAATAATTATTACATTACAAACAGTATCTTATAAAATATATAAAGTGTTAAAATCGCAAGCAAGTTAAAATTAAGGTGATTGTTGTTTTGATAAATCAGTGAATGAAGTTTTACCTTAGTGATCCTATTCCTTACTTTAGGCATTGACACCTTTTTCCATAATCAATTTTACAAATCGTGCAAATATGAACAAAGTTAATCGTGATTTGCGCCCGTCGAAGATGACACTAATAAGCAGGACAGCCGCCCACGGTGTCATCGGGTATTGGGTGTAAAATGCGATTACCGCGATTAATAATTTTACCGATGAATATTTCTTAAACATTCGCAATTTGTTTCCATTAACGGCGACATTAATAAGCAGGACAGCCGCCCACGGTGTCACCAAACAGTGTTTGCAAAGAGCGATTCGCGTGTTTAATCAGCCCTAAAAACGGTTATTAACTAATCGAAATTATTTATGAGTAATCATGTTTTGCGTCTGTCAAAAGTGACTCTAATAAGCAGGACAGCCGCCCACGGTGTCACTGGAAATAAGATGTAAACCATGATCCCGGGAAAGAAAGAAATATTAATCAAACAAATTCACACAGAGCCAGAAGAAAGTACCAATTAAGAAAACTGGCCTTCGCCATCAGAAACGCGCCAGCGGAACCCACGCACCTATTGGGAGTCCCTGCGCAACCGGCGGTTTTCTATAATCGACCACATCAACCCTTCGGGAGAAAAGTAGAAGTAGGACCCTGGGCAGTGCCCCATTTAATCGCAGCGCCAAAAATTGACGGGATTTCAGAAACACCCATTCCCTGGCGGCTCATATTGATCGACCAATAAAAGGTAAGCAACATAATATTCCGTACTAATACATGTAAAATTTAGCGCTCAACTAACCCAGAGCATAAGGTCCCTGGTCTAGCTCGAAAGCGGATTCAGAATTTAAACTCCCTAAAAATCGCGGCCCCAAATAAGAATTAGGGACGTAACTATACCTACCACATTTTGTTCCAAAATACTAAGCAAACTGATCGGTCAAAGCGTCTCGCCAGGGTCGCGGTTTATGACCGTATGGTCCCGCGAGTCGGCTGTAGACAACGGTACATGCCGGTCTGAAGTTCCGTGTAGCACCCGGCGACAGAGCAATCAATGGATTAACTCAGTGCAAAGAATGTTGAAACCTCTGCAAAAACCGGGACGATGTCGATTGTCACGGTTCGACATCAGGTACACAAATGCTTCCCGACGAACGCTTCAAAAACAAACAATTGCCCACCGTAAACGAATGAAGAAATTTCGCTCCGAAAAATTCCAAATTACCGGCTGTAAAAGATAATTGGAATTTCCACCTCGCTCTGAGCCCGCTTTTGTACCACAAGGCGAAACATGCAGAAACATTTGTAAACTTGTATCCATGCCATCTTATATATCAAATACTGTTCACAAAGTGTTGATACATTCCTGCGAAAGTATAAAATATTTTGGCAACCTTCCAATCGGCCAATTGGGTGAAAATTAAGAGAAAAAATTTTAGGTCAAAACATTCCCATTGCAATACAGACGAAGATGTTTCCAACTTTTTATACATTTCTTTAGATCCAGTAATCATTTTCTATTTTTTTATTGCCGAAAGAAAATCAAAAATCTTTTTTTATAAAGGAGCTTAATATGATTCGGCCTTTCGATTGCGAAAAATGGCATGTTGAATAGTTTCTCTATATCTTGAGATTCCGGCCCACTGTGCGTTGGGAGAAAAGCGGGTTCAGAGTGAAGCGCGAATTCATTCGTTGCATTCGACCAGTAATTTCATATTGTCTCAAGAACGTTTTGACAAAATCTGTTTGCCAGCGTCTCTAAAGGGCAATTAAGAACGTTGTGCCGTCTTTAATAATTTTAGGCATTCTTCAGTCTGAGGTAATCCGTATGTTGCTCTGTCGGTGGATAGAATGTGGGCCACAGGGAGGAGATTACTTAGCAAAATCGATACTACTCACTTGGAGCCCCAAAAATTGTTTTCTTTTATATCACCAAAAATTAAAAGACTCGATTTAAAATTCTGCACGAAAAATACACACAAACTTAGACACGTGTTTACACACAGATCAGAAGTAGGTAGCATGATATTTTTATCTTTTTCAGAAACTCATATTAGTAGCATACAAAAAATATATATAATCTTTATTATTGTTCCCCTAGGGGATCCAATTTCCCATACAACCTTCTCCTTACCAATTTATCCTTAAATCTACCTTATTCTACTTAAGCCGATCATAACCTAATTCTTAAAATTAAAATTATCTCCGCACGCTCGCTCACTCTCCCCTCCTCCATCGCACGCACGCACGCAACCCCTCCTCCGCTTCTCGAACCTCCGCTTCCGCACCCTTCCCTTTCCACTCACAGTCCGCCACTCATCCCCACGCTCCCACCCCCATACAACGCCCTCCTTTCCTCCAGTCTTCTCATGCACTTCTCCCTCTCCCTGTCATCTCCCAACACCTCCAACACCGCATCTTGCCAATCCCTCTCCACACCCCAGCCTGTACATACTTCCCACACATGCTCTCATGATTCCTCCCTCTGCCCACACACTCTACACCTCCTTTTCTCCTCCTCCTCCCAATATCTCCCCTCCCTCATCACATTCCCTAACCTAAACCTTGCAACCCTCTTCTACCTATTCTCCCCTACCCTTTCTTCAGATACCCCGGCACACTCATTCCCTTCACCCTCCCATACCATTTATTATATCTCGCCTCCCCTATCCTCCTCCACCTCTCCTCTTCCTGTGACTTTCTTTCCCTCTCCACCAACTCCTCTCCCCTTAATCCCCCTATCCCGCACCCTTTCCACCCCCTCCACCGCCCACCCCTTGTCCTTAAAGCATTGCTGCCTCTCTTCTTCCCACCCCTGTAAAACCCTTCCCCTCCTCATCCTCCTCTTCATTTGCTCCCAACACTCTCTCGCCAGGTCTCCCCTTTTCCCCTCCTCCAGCTTCCCCTCATACCCCCATGCCCTCATCCCCACCCCTCCTTTCATCATCCCCCTCTGTAACTCCTCCCTTACCATGTACCCCGGAGTATTCCGCTCCACTCCCAATACCCACTTCAAATATCTCTCCTGCAGCCCCTCCACTTTTTCCCTACATTTCCACCCCCACACCTCCACCCCGTAGCACACTACCGCACACACCAGCTTGTCAAAAAGCCACAGTTTTCTTCCCCAATCCTTCCCACATTTCCTTCTTCCGCCGCCCCCTTTCTTACCCTCTCCTTTATGTGCTCTTCCTGCCCTCCATTCCCTATTACCGTATACCATAGGTATCTAAAACTGTGTACCTCCTCCAACTCCTTTCCCTTCCATCTCCATACCACCTTCCCCCACCTGCTCCCTCCCCTTCTACACCTCATCACCTTTGTTTTTCCCACGTTGACCTGTAACCCCTTCCCGTCCACGTACTTTCCCAATTTTCCCATCAATCCCTTCACCCCTTCCACATCCTCCGCCAGCACCGTCACATCATCCGCGTAAGCGAGGGTGTAAAACCTTCTCCTCCCCAGCTTCACTCCCCCACATCCTCCCCTTCCCAGCTCTAAGTCCATGTCCGCAATCAGTAGCGTGAACAGAGTTGGGCTCAGTGGGTACCCTTGCCTCACCCCCTGGCGGTCCAGAATCTCTCCCCTCCTCTTCTCCCACCCTGACCCTTCCTATCGTTTCCCTAAGCGCCTCACACCTTTCCACTAACCCTTCCCTCACCCCCTACCTCTCATAGCCTTTATCAAAACCTCTATGTCCACCGAGTCAAATGCGGTCTTCATGTCGACAAACATCACCACTAACTTCCTTTCCTACCTCCCTATTTGCCTATTTATTAGGTAATTCAGCGTATAGATGTGGTCGACACATCCCATCCCCCTCCTATACCCCGCCTGACTCGGTAGCAGCAACTTCTTTTCCCCTATCTCAACCCTAAGTCTCTCCGCCAGTACCGACGCACAGTGAGACAAAACGACCCGACGGCGATCAAAAATCCATAACTTTGGTTCTGGTCTAGATATTTTAATGAAATTAGGCTCTATTTAACCGCAAATTTACGGCCTTTAAGTTGTATTAATATAAATGATATTAACCCAAGGAGACCCGTGCTAGGCCCCTGTTTTTAGACTCATGTTTTCGAAAAGTGGGGCTACTGGCCAATTACAATACAATTTTATTAACATACCGTATTTAAGTAAATACCGTTTTTTAATATCTGCTGTTGTTTTAATGTGATCAGTGCTCAAATTTTGCCAAAATCGCAAAAGTTAGGAGCCTATCAAAAACTTTTATGTTTCCCACAGTTTTTATTCACGATTCTAAAAAAATTTTCTTTGAGAGGTGCAATTTAAGTTAGTTACAAAATTATTTACACAGCTATATATTCTATTAAGGCCATACATTCGGGTAAAATGTTAACCAACTTTTTATACAATTTTAAAAAATTGCAACCAGTTGCAATGGGTGTAACTCATATCATCTGAAAGAATGAACCCTTCTCTCTTAGAAACAAAAAGAATTAGGTGCTACTTTGTTGCACTTTGCAAGAAAATGGTAATTGAAGTCAAATCTACCTTACCTGCCCATTAGAGTTTTCTGTGCTATCTCAGGACTCCGGCTATACAAGATATTTGCGGCACGCATCTAATAATTTAATCATATCTTCCGGATATACCTTAATTACATCTTTTTTCCTTCTTACTCTTCGAAACGATGAGATGTAAGGGTCCGAAGATATCAAGAGCATATTCATTAGGTCTTGATTCTGTGCACTTCGAGATATTTTTCGACTGTTATGGTAACGGTAATATTTATATTCTTTATTTTTCGTTTCCTCGAACCTACGTTCAAAAAGTTCGCACCGATTCAACAGTCGAACACTTTACCGCTGCGCCATTGACGCCGTTGAAAATACGATAGACATTTTAGACTGTAATGTTACAGCATGTTTAGTTCGTTTGATTCCTATGCTGTTTTGCTGCATGTGAAGACATTGAAGATTGCATGAAAGACTTATTCCATAAAGTATGTACGAAAGTTCGCCCTATTAGTTACTCTGACACGGAAAAAACGGCGAAAAAATCGGTTTTTAATTTTTTTACCTGCGGCGCACCAAATTGAAAAATCTGAAAAAAATTCAAGACAATAGTAACAATGATGCGGACTTACAGTAAAAATATAATTATAGTATCAAGACTGCTTCGAAACAGAACCGGCATTTTTCAGCATTTTTTAGGGTTTTTTATTTTTCACAGCTTGGTTTTTGAATTTAAAAATCTGACACGATTCCCTAATATGTGCACCGATAACAGACATGCCTCTGAATTTTTTCACAATTTTTCATCCGCGGGTATAGGAGAAATTCGGCAAAAACCTGATTTTCTATTTTTACCTTTTACTACCGCCCGGGTCGAGATACAAAGTTGAAACTTGGCAGAAATCATTCTTTTTTTATGAGCTTTCTAATGACTCATCGCAATTTGAATTCGGTTCAGGGGCACATTTGACCATCTTAACCGGCTCTACCCTTTAAACGCGTTTTTCTCGAATATTTTCTTCTCTTCGTTTTTACCTTATTGTGAACGAATGGAGGTTCAGATCGACTTGAAAAAATTATATGATCTGTAAAACATGTGCCATTTCCGACCAAATCTCTGATATGGTCCGTAATAATTCGAGATTTTCATAAAAAAAATTAAAAAGTCACCGGATTTTAGTAGCGCACAAGCAAGAACGAATTTTTCTCGGAAAAATCGCCGTTTTTCGGCCACCAATCGTATAATTTTGATTTAATTTCTGTTCTTATAGGTTTGGTCGCAAACTATGAATCCAACAAACAAGAATCATACCTTTAAAATCGAATTACGTCACATTTTAAGACCGATATTAGGGCAAAACGACGGAAAACCGTTAAAATGTTTACCCGTCTGCAGCGCCATTTTTAAAGCACATATATATTTCTTACCATTTATTTCTCAATCTGTATGGTAGTAATAAACATTGGGTAAAAGGGTACACCTGAATGTGCTTTCATTTCTTTACAAATAAATAAAGGACAGAGTCTCTTTCTCACGCTTAAAAACGACTGCCTAGTCCCCTTAATGGTATTCCAAATCCTTCGAGGGTCGAAAGCCATAAAATTCGGTGAGGCATCACGGGAGGGTCATCGTTTAATCCTGCAACCCGCGCGCGCGCGAGCTTGTAAAATGGCAACACCGCCTCATGGACGCTTTCCACTACAACCATGCACCGTCACCGCGTTCGGAGAGCTGCTAGCGACCGCTGGACAGCAGTGATGCTCGAGCTTCGAGAATTTTTGGCTGGTCCTTGTCAAATTAACGTTGCAAAGAACTATTCAGAATTTCCCGGCCCCGGTTGAAAATTTTGGGGTCTTTTTCGTATAACTTTTGAACTGTAAGACATATCGGAATGCAATTTGCGCCAAAGAAATGAAAAATTAATCCCTCTTAATGATGGATAATTTAACATATTTTACGTTTACTTAATTTTTATTTTATCAATTTTTTAACCATAATTGTTTAAAAAGCTGTTGGAAACTGTTTATTTGATATTGTATTTAACGCTGGTTTTAAAATTCGTGGTGTTGATAAACAATAGGCTAGTTGATTCTGTATCATTACATTTATAAATTGAGAAATTAAATTTTTATTCAATTATGTGTTAGTTCTGCAGACCTCAGAATCTATTGTTCTGGTTTTCTTTTTTATGATTTTATCCTTAATGCGGTGCATACCTAGATCAGACGTAAGGGGTAACTAATGCGACGTGTCTTTGATTGTAGCGGTGTTTGAATTTTTTTTCTAGAATTTTTGTGTTAGAATGTTTTAGCTACTCAACGCCACGCCTATACCGGCTTCCGTTAATGTCATTTTTTGGAACGATGTGCCGTTACTGTGGTTTTTACAAGCAGGTGGCGAGAAATCTCTCCGTACAAGGAACCGTCAACCCTGTCGTGGCTAAAATTTTTGAAATTGAGACGGGTACGAGATCTGTTGACATTATTTTCAAACCTCATTACAGTGATCTGGGGTGCGAGTGGTAGACCGATCATAAAAGCGGAGCGCGCGGCTCGATTACCTGGGTCGGGAAATTTCCAATACCTAGCTCTTTGCGACGCTAAAATTTTCGAAGCTCGGGCATCACTCTTGTCCAACGGTCGCAGGCAGCTCTGCGCTGGGCCGGTGCATGGTTGTAGTGGAATGCGTCCGTGAGGCGGTGTTGCCATTTTCCTCTGTTCGCGCGCGCGCGGGTTGCAGGATTAAACGATGACCCTGTACATATAGAGTCTCGAGGACGAAATGAGACGACGATTCGAGGTGTGCGAAGTTGGCATTCCCCAATTGCGAATTTTTATAAAGCAATGATGGCATTCGTTTGTCGACATTTGTCCAACAAAAGTTTGGTTTGTCCACCCGTAAAAAAAAATATACATAAATAATAAAACTATAAACAATAAAAATATACATGTTAGATTTATAGAAGTTGTGAAACATTCATTGCACAGATGTACTGAAGCAGGGTCACAAAAGTATTCCATCTATGGCATTAATTATCTATACATACCTTATTTTATATTAATATTACGTTTTTTCGACGTTGTTGCATGATGTGCACTAGCTTTTCAGTTATTTTAGATTCGATAGAATTCCATACTTCTAAAATCTTTTGTTATAGTATGTCTTTCGAAGTTATGTCGTACTTTTTTAATATCCTGTGGATTTCAGCCTACAAATATTCGATGAGGTTAATGTCCAGACATCATGGGGATGTATGACATGTATGTAATCCATGCGGTATATTATCTAATCATTCCTGCAGAATTCTGGCTGTAGTGCTTGCGGTCGTTGTCTTGCAGTAAATAAAAATTCCCCACTAACCCCAATTTGGTAGAAATAATTTTTAATATATTTTTAATACATTTTTAATATATTTTAATATACTCGGTTCGGATGGAGACCGTTATGTCTGAAGAAAGCTCAATTCAGAAATGAATACTAAAAATTTACGCCCTACTGAAAACTACTGCGGTGGTTCCTTGATGTTATGGGGGTGTATGGTTGCAAACAGCACTAGAAATCTCGTTTTTATAGATAGCATTTTAGATGCACATAAATTTTTAAATATTTGAATAAACAATTTACAAGAAGGTGCTACCAAATTGGGGTTAGTGGGGAATTTTTATTTACAGCCGGACAACAACCGCAAGCGTTACGGACAGAATTCTGGAAGAATGATTATTGTGTAATATGCCGCATGGATTACATACATGTCATACATCCCCATAATGTCTGGACATTAACCTCATCGAATATTTGTGGGTGAAATTCACAGGAGATTACAAAAATTCCGACATAACTTTGAAAGACATACTACAACACAAGATTTTAGAAATATGGAATTCTATCGAATCTAAAATAATTGAATAGCTAGTGCACAGTGTTGCGACTCCCGTCTAGCCGCGTGTAGTATAAACTTTAGAAGCGCGAAGTTCGAATCGGATCACCTGAATGTAATGGGAAAGGGATACAAAGTGAAGTTCGCACAAGGCCGAGGTGTTTGAAAATAGTTGGAGATCCTTTAATGAGAGGACTTCAAGATTATAAATTAATCGATACCCCCTTGGAAACGGGTGATTGAATAAATGAACCGCACTTTGATCCTTTCTCCTAGGCGAAATTCCAGAGCTATGTTGTTAAATGCTTGATTCTAAAAATCAACAACCGGGAGGAAATAAATCGACCAAGAGGAATTTAGCTAATAGATGTTTGTTTGGCTTAGTTGTTAAGGACATCTTGTAAAATAAAAAGCGGTTGTAAGAGCGTTCGCTTGGAAAGCGTCACTCGAGCCCCGAAAGCAAAAGCGAACGGACGTTCATATTCAATAAAATTTCTCAAAGATTTATTTTGTGTTAAAATCGTTTCTTGAATTAATTATAGTTATTAGTTATTGTGTTCAAATTGTTTTATTCAATTATTTAGCATCGTTTTCATTATATTTATCATACAAAAATCCGCGTCCAAGGAGCAGAACGCCTTAGCGTTCCACGGGCATCGACCCTCGCCGAATTCCCTACGAAGGATCCAGAGAGGAACCAGCCGGCCACGCAACAACAGCATACGACAACGTCGAAAAAATAGGTAATAATGCCGTGGGAATATTTCTGTGACCCTGCTTCTGTACATCTGTGCAATGAATGTTTCATAACTTCTACAAATCTAACATGTATATTTTTATTGTTTACAGTTTTAATCGCGAGCGTTCGAATACTTTCGTGAGCCACTGTATCTAATTATCCTGCTCTTTATGATTATAAGAACAAGGAGTACAATAATTACGGAATGAAAGTAGATGCGTGGAGAGAAGTATTAATTAAATTAAACAGGAAAGGTAAAGTATTTTTCAATTACATTTATTTCTTTCTTGTGCCTACTTTTATTTTTATTTATTCTTTCATAATATATGAAACACTTAACGAAGGCATGGCAGACCGGCGGCGTGTTGCCGCGATGCAAAAATTTAAATGGCATTATTTCTAATGCCCCTCCTGCCACCAAATACGTTACGACAAAACAGATATGGTACACTGCCACGTTACATCGGACGAAATGAAACAGTTTCCGTACAGTATATCATTAAATATATCACCCATACAGCACACTACGTTGCAGAAAGGCTGCAGGAAGGTTGCAGGTACGTTACGATGCAAGATTGAAACATTGCAGGCAATATTTCTGAGATGTTGCAGAAATCTTCCTATGTCCGCCCCTCTGCAACATTGCATGAAATATTCTTGCAGTGTTTCTGAGATGTTATAGGCAAACTTCCCGCAACGTTTCGGAGAATTTATAGCATTTGTCTCGCAACGTTTCGGAGATTTTATAGCATTTGTCTCGCAACGTTTCGGAGATTTTATAGCATTTGCCTCGCAACGTTTCGGAGATTTTATAGCATTTGTCTCGCAACGTTTCGGAGATTTTATAGCATTTGTCTCGCAGCGTTTCTGAAATTTTATAGCAATTGTGCCGCAGCGTTTCGAAAATTTTATAGCAATTGTCCCGCAGCGTTCCTGAAATTTTATAGCAATTGTGCCGCAGCGTTTCGGAAATTTTGTAGCAATTATGCCGCAGCGTTTTGAAGATTTTATAGCAAAGTCCCGTAACTGTTCGCAGATTTTACAGCCCTGTTGTTTTGGTAAAATTTCTGTGACATTACAGAAAGGATAAAAAATGTATAGGAAATTGATTACACTACAATAAATATTGACAATTAAATATTAATATATTTTTTTTACAAGTCGACAACAGCAACAACAATAATAATAACAATAAACATCAGTGCAAATTCCTGCTTATACAGGGTCATCGTTAAATCCTGCAACCCGCACGCGGGCGAACTTGGAAAATGGCAACACCGCCTCACGGACGCATTCCACTACAACCATGCGCCGATATTTCCGCCATCTATGAACCAATTATGAAAGTGTAGGGTCTTTAGGTGCCAGTAGATGGTGCTTTTGGATTTCGCTAAAGAATATTAAATTCGACGTAGCAGACGGGTAAGGAAATGGAAGCCATTTTAAGAGTGCGACCGCGCCGATTCCGTTATCTACGTATGCAATGATCCAGAAGCGGTATTAGAACACGCTGGCGCATTAGTGGTCCGAGTTTATGAATTTTTGACATTTTTCGCATAGCTTTTGAACTACAAGAGATATCGGAATGCAATTTGCGGCATAAAATGGGGACAAATTATCACCTTCTAATGATGGAAAATTTGCCAAATTTTACGTTTACTTAGTTTTTCTTTTTTCAATTATGTAACCATAATTGTTGCGAAAAGCTTTTGCAAACTGTTTATTTAAATACTTTATATAATGCTCTTTTTAATATTCATGGCATCGATAAACAACAGGCTAGTTGTCCCTGTATCATTACTTTCACAAATTGAGGAATTAAATTTTTATTTAATTAGTTCTGCAGCCTCAGAATCTAAT
Source organism: Andrena chrysosceles (assembly GCA_963855975.1). Lineage (NCBI taxonomy): Eukaryota > Metazoa > Arthropoda > Insecta > Hymenoptera > Andrenidae > Andrena > Andrena chrysosceles. The sequence goes on along the minus strand of OY979766.1, from coordinate 38,040,202 downwards.
GCTTTGGTTTCCTTTTTTGCGATTTCATCCGTAATGTAGTGCATGCACAGATTGGTAGTAGGGGGTAACTAATGAGATGTGTCGTTGTTTCTCTAGCATTCTTTGAATTTTTTATACAATTTTTGTGTCTGAATGTTTTAACCCTTTAGCTATTATACGCCACGCCTGTAGTGGCTTCCGTTTATGTCATCTTTTGGAATGGTACATGAAAATACGCAGGCTGGATACGCATGATTATTATGTGGTCCCCTCCTCGACGAAGTGACAGAAAACATAACCTACATGCTATACCAGATTTCATAAAGATACAGTTGCGACGTAATAATAATATTTTGGAGGGATGTTAAGTCATACAAAGTTCACAAATGTAGCGTTAAAGAACGAAATAGCCAATAAACATTTATTGTCAGGTAGTATAGAGGTTATATTTTCTGTCACTTCGAGGTACGGTTGCCACCCGTACTTTAAAATAATGTATCTTACGTTATTATAGGTAAATGTACTCTATACTTTTGAATAACAATAAAGTACGCGAAAATACTTTATTTCACAATTAATGATATTACTTGAAACGTAACGCAATATTATTATCTTCTATCTGTTCCTCCCGCCACTCTAGCATTTACTCAGAGAGTTTTCTCTGTCATGAATGTGAAGTAGCGGGATAAAAGAAACAAGGCCCCTCTGAATCTAATAAAAAACGAATTATTTATATATTTCAATATGAATATTGAGTGCAACGATGTCATTGAGATATTTCAAAATAATAAAAATTTACTCTGTAATGTTAAAAGCAATAGAAAATATGTTTGGAAGAAATAAAAACTAATAAGATTAAAATGTACTTTTAATTTGTTGAGCGTACTTTGTTGTGTACTGCACAAAAGCAAATGTACGTTGTTTTTCTGTAAAAAAAAGGTGGCAAGCCTACTTCGAGGACAGAAAATCCGCTCCTTGAAGTGACAGAAAACATAACCTATATGCTATACCTGATTTCATAAAGATACCGTTGCGACGTAATAATATTTCGAAGGATCTTAAGTCATACAAAGTTCACAAATGTAGCGTAAAAGAACGAAATAGCCAATAAACATTTATTGTCATGTAGCGTATAGGTTATATTTTCTGTCACTTCGAAGAGGGGACCACATAATAATCACGCGCATCCAGCCTGCGCATTTTCACCAGACCAGGCGGCCGCATGGAAGGGTGCCTTTCCCACCCTGCAGTAATGGTAGTTGGAACCAGAGATGGATATAAAATTATTTTAAATAAAAAATTGGTTTCGAGTAAAAGGCAGAAATTTTAAAGTTATTTAAAGCTGGGCGAGCCTCGAGCGCCTTTGATCGAAGTCGTCGGCTCCTCGAGCCGAGCCACATTGTATTATTCATCCGTCTAATCTGTAGCGCGAGGTTGCTCGACGATGTGTCATGGATTATACAGAAACGGAATTTCTTTATTTTTCATCGTATCAAAATGAAAGTGAGAGTAATGGATTCCTTGCATTCTCCCGATTAAATTGGCAAAACAATTTAAATCGGACTGCTTTTAACGAAACGGGATTTCAATCCTGCAAACTAATTTTATGCGTAATATCGTTAATTGAAACAGTGAGAGCAAACAACGGACTAACCCACATTCTTTTCGAAATTGGGGTAGTAGCAATAACGTATTCCAACTTGGAACCATATTCTTGAGCCCGGTGTGCGCCACTATGGGCTTACTTACGTTAATATCATCTTTTGAAACGATACGCCACTATTGTGGCTTTCACACGCAGGTGGCGAAAAATCAAGCCAACCCTGTCGTGGCTGAAATTAGTGAAATTGAGAGGGGTACGAGACCAGTCGACACATTGTTTGCAAACCTCGTTACAGCGATCTGGGGTGCGAGAGGTAAACCAACCGGCCATAAAAGCGGAGCGCGCGGCTCGCTTACCTGTGTCGGGAAATTCCCAATACCTAGCTCTTTGCGACGTTACTTTGAAAGAGACCATCTTAAAATTCTCGAAGCATCACCGCTGTTCAGCGGTCGCTGGCAGCTCTGAACGCCGGGCGGGTGCGAGAAATGGCTTCGAGAAGTGTGCCTCCGTTTGAAAGTCGAACTTCGGTCACACTCGGGCCTCGTGGCGGGCAAACACCCGTTGCCTGGTTCATTCGCGCTTGGTGTTCGGCCACGTTCGGAACGCGTTGCGTCACCGATCGTGGGGGGACGTTCCAGCGCGAACGTCTTCAATAATAACATGAATAGAGGGTGGAAATGGGAACTGATTCTTGCATAATTGTTTTGGGGAAAAAATTTAACATGTGAGTCACACGATTTGCCACATAGCCACCGTTTTTGTTCAAATGCTTTGTTCATGTCCTTGATATGTCTTTTTATGATTTTATCCTTAACGTAAATATGCGTAGATCAGACGTAAGGAGTAACTGAGAAACTGTGCCTTTGTTTGTAGCGGTCTTTGAATTTCTTTCTACAATTTTTGTGTCTGAATGTTTTAATCTTTTAGCTACGTAACGCCACGCCTACACCGGCTTCCGGTTCTGTAATTTTTTGGAACGATACGCCATTATTGTGGCTTTTACGTCTAGGTGGCAAAAAATCTCTTCGTACAGGGTTATAGCGCCGCGGTCAACCCTGTCGTGGCTAAAATTAGTGAAATTGAGAGGGGTACAGGACCAGTCGACACATTGTTTGCAAACCTCGTTACAGCGATCTGGGGTGCGAGAGGTAAACCAACCGGCCATAAAAGCGGAGCGCGCGGCTCGCTTACCTGTGTCGGGAAATTCCCAATACCTAGCTCTTTGCGACGTTACTTTGAAAGAGACCATCTTAAAATTCTCGAAGCATCACCGCTGTTCAGCGGTCGCTGGCAGCTCTGAACGCCGGGCGGGTGCGAGAAATGGCTTCGAGAAGTGTGCCTCCGTTTGAAAGTCGAACTTCGGTCACACTCGGGCCTCGTGGCGGGCAAACACCCGTTGCCTGGTTCATTCGCGCTTGGTGTTCGGCCACGTTCGGAACGCGTTGCGTCACCGATCGTGGGGGGACGTTCCAGCGCGAACGTCTTCAATAATAACATGAATAGAGGGTGCAAATGGGAACTGATTCTTGCATAATTGTTTTGGGGAAAAAATTTAACATGTGAGTCACACGATTTGCCACATAGCCACCGTTTTTGTTCAAATGCTTTGTTCATGTCCTTGATATGTCTTTTTATGATTTTATCCTTAACGTAAATATGCGTAGATCGGACGTAAGGAGTAACTGAGAAATTGTGCCTTTGTTTGTAGCGGTCTTTGAATTTCTTTCTACAATTTTTGTGTCTGAATGTTTTAATCTTTTAGCTACGTAACGCCACGCCTACACCGGCTTCCGGTTCTGTAATTTTTTGGAACGATACGCCATTATTGTGGCTTTTACGCCTAGGTGGCGAAAAATCTCTTCGTACAGGGTTATAGCGCCGCGGTCAACCCTGTCGTGGCTAAAATTAGTGAAATTGAGAGGGGTACAGGACCAGTCGACACATTGTTTGCAAACATCGTTACAGTCATCTGGGGTGCGAGTGATGAACCGGCCATAAAAGCGGGGCGCGCGGCTCGCTCTCCTGTGCCGGGAAATTCCCAATACCTAGCTCTTTGCGACGTTACTTTGAAAGAGACGCGCGTTCGTAGAGTTTTTCACTTAACTGTCATTGAGATTTTCTGGGAGTAAAATTGTATTCCATATTCTTAAAAAATTCTAACATCTATTAATTAAAATGAGGCATAAATCCTTTGGTAACTGTAGATAAGGGGGGAGGCCTACCTACAGCGGGCGAAACAATGCGCTTCTTTGGGATTTTTTTCTAGAAAAACCGTTACACTTTTATTAATAACTATTAGTCAATTGTTAAGAGTACATCTAAAGGACAGTTTATTATTTTTTGCGTTAAAGAATATTAAAAGATTTGGGAGTTATAGGCGATGACCGTGATGTTTTTCTTTTTTTAAGCGTTTTGCGGTGACCATCGTAGCTCGTAGCAGAATCAACTGAAATGAAAAATTCGAATAGTTTTAGATAGAGCATGAAATTATCTAGGCGCTATCGGGCCCGATTTTGGAAAAATTATTTTGAGACAAAATGGCAGCGCTGCAAAGTTGAACTATCGATTTTCAACAAAAAAGTCGTTCCTTTCTTGGCGTGTAAAAAAGAAACTAAGAAGAATAAAAAAAAATCCCTCCGATAGCGCCTAGATAATTTCATACTCTATCTAAAACTATTCGAATTTTTAATTTGAGATGATTCTGCTACGAGCTACAATGGTCACCGCAAAACGCTTAAAAAAAATGGGACATCCCAAAGAAGCGCATTGTTTCGCCCGCTGTAGGTAGGCCTCCCCCCTTATCTACAGTTACCAAAGGATTTATGCCTCATTTTAATTAATAGATGTTAGAATTTTTTAAGAATATGGAATACAATTTTACTCCCAGAAAATCTCAATGACAGTTAAGTGAAAAACTCTACGAACGCGCGTCTCTTTCAAAGTAACGTCGCAAAGAGCTAGGTATTGGGAATTTCCCGGCACAGGAGAGCGAGCCGCGCGCCCCGCTTTTATGGCCGGTTCATCACTCGCACCCCAGATGACTGTAACGATGTTTGCAAACAATGTGTCGACTGGTCCTGTACCCCTCTCAATTTCACTAATTTTAGCCACGACAGGGTTGACCGCGGCGCTATAACCCTGTACGAAGAGATTTTTCGCCACCTAGGCGTAAAAGCCACAATAATGGCGTATCGTTCCAAAAAATTACAGAACCGGAAGCCGGTGTAGGCGTGGCGTTACGTAGCTAAAAGATTAAAACATTCAGACACAAAAATTGTAGAAAGAAATTCAAAGACCGCTACAAACAAAGGCACAATTTCTCAGTTACTCCTTACGTCCGATCTACGCATATTTACGTTAAGGATAAAATCATAAAAAGACATATCAAGGACATGAACAAAGCATTTGAACAAAAACGGTGGCTATGTGGCAAATCGTGTGACTCACATGTTAAATTTTTTCCCCAAAACAATTATGCAAGAATCAGTTCCCATTTGCACCCTCTATTCATGTTATTATTGAAGACGTTCGCGCTGGAACGTCCCCCCACGATCGGTAACGCAACGCGTTCCGAACGTGGCCGAACACCAAGCGCGAATGAACCAGGCAACGGGTGTTTGCCCGCCACGAGGCCCGAGTGTGACCGAAGTTCGACTTTCAAACGGAGGCACACTTCTCGAAGCCATTTCTCGCACCCGCCCGGCGTTCAGAGCTCCCAGCGACCGCTGAACAGCGGTGATGCTTCGAGAATTTTAAGATGGTCTCTTTCAAAGTAACGTCGCAAAGAGCTAGGTATTGGGAATTTCCCGACACAGGTAAGCGAGCCGCGCGCTCCGCTTTTATGGCCGGTTGGTTTACCTCTCGCACCCCAGATCGCTGTAACGAGGTTTGCAAACAATGTGTCGACTGGTCTCGTACCCCTCTCAATTTCACTAATTTCAGCCACGACAGGGTTGGCTTGATTTTTCGCCACCTGCGTGTGAAAGCCACAATAGTGGCGTATCGTTTCAAAAGATGATATTAACGTAAGTAAGCCCATAGTGGCGCACACCGGGCTCAAGAATATGGTTCCAAGTTGGAATACGTTATTGCTACTACCCCAATTTCGAAAAGAATGTGGGTTAGTCCGTTGTTTGCTCTCACTGTTTCAATTAACGATATTACGCATAAAATTAGTTTGCAGGATTGAAATCCCGTTTCGTTAAAAGCAGTCCGATTTAAATTGTTTTGCCAATTTAATCGGGAGAATGCAAGGAATCCATTACTCTCACTTTCATTTTGATACGATGAAAAATAAAGAAATTCCGTTTCTGTATAATCCATGACACATCGTCGAGCAACCTCGCGCTACAGATTAGACGGATGAATAATACAATGTGGCTCGGCTCGAGGAGCCGACGACTTCGATCAAAGGCGCTCGAGGCTCGCCCAGCTTTAAATAACTTTAAAATTTCTGCCTTTTACTCGAAACCAATTTTTTATTTAAAATAATTTTATATCCATCTCTGGTTCCAACTACCATTACTGCAGGGTGGGAAAGGCACCCTTCCATGCGGCCGCCTGGTCTGGTGAAAATGCGCAGGCTGGATGCGCGTGATTATTATGTGGTCCCCTCTTCGAAGTGACAGAAAATATAACCTATACGCTACATGACAATAAATGTTTATTGGCTATTTCGTTCTTTTACGCTACATTTGTGAACTTTGTATGACTTAAGATCCTTCGAAATATTATTACGTCGCAACGGTAACTTTATGAAATCAGGTATAGCATATAGGTTATGTTTTCTGTCACTTCGAGGAGCGGATTTTCTGTCCTCGAAGTAGGCTTGCCACCTTTTTTTTACAGAAAAACAACGTACATTTGCTTTTGTGCAGTACACAACAAAGTACGCTCAACAAATTAAAAGTACATTTTAATCTTATTAGTTTTTATTTCTTCCAAACATATTTTCTATTGCTTTTAACATTACAGAGTAAATTTTTATTAGTTTGAAATATCTCAATGACATCGTTGCACACAATATTCATATTGAAATATATAAATAATTCGTTTTTTATTAGATTCAGAGGGGCCTTGTTTCTTTCATCCCGCTACTTCACATTCATGACAGAGAAAACTCTCTGAGTAAATGCTAGAGTGGCAGGAGGAACAGATAGAAGATAATAATATTGCGTTACGTTTCAAGTAATATCATTAATTGTGAAATAAAGTATTTTCGCGTACTTTATTGTTATTCAAAAGTATAGAGTACATTTACCTATAATAACGTAAGATACATTATTTTAAAGTACGGGTGGCAACCGGACCTCGAAGTGACAGAAAATATAACCTCTATACTACATGACAATAAATGTTTATTGGCTATTTCGTTCTTTAACGCTACATTTGTGAACTTTGTATGACTTAACATCCCTCCAAAATATTATTATTACGTCGCAACTGTATCTTTATGAAATCTGGTATAGCATGTAGGTTATGTTTTCTGTCACTTCGTCGAGGAGGGGACCACATAATAATCATGCGTATTCAGCCTGCGCATTTTCATGTACCATTCCAAAAGATGACATAAACGGAAGCCACTACAGGCGTGGCGTATAATAGCTAAAGGGTTAAAACATTCAGACTCAAAAATTGTATAAAAAATTCAAAGAATGCTAGAGAAACAACGACACATCTCATTAGTTACCCCCTACTACCAATCTGTGCATGCACTACATTACGGATAAAATCGCAAAAAAAGAAACCAAAGCATTAGATTCTGAGGCTGCAGAACTAATTAAATAAAAATTTAATTCCTCAATTTGTGAAAGTAATGATACAGGGACAACTAGCCTGTTGTTTATCGATGCCATGAATATTAAAAAGAGCATTATATAAAGTATTTAAATAAACAGTTTGCAAAAGCTTTTCGCAACAATTATGGTTACATAATTGAAAAAAGAAAAACTAAGTAAACGTAAAATTTGGCAAATTTTCCATCATTAGAAGGTGATAATTTGTCCCCATTTTATGCCGCAAATTGCATTCCGATATCTCTTGTAGTTCAAAAGCTATGCGAAAAATGTCAAAAATTCATAAACTCGGACCACTAATGCGCCAGCGTGTTCTAATACCGCTTCTGGATCATTGCATACGTAGATAACGGAATCGGCGCGGTCGCACTCTTAAAATGGCTTCCATTTCCTTACCCGTCTGCTACGTCGAATTTAATATTCTTTAGCGAAATCCAAAAGCACCATCTACTGGCACCTAAAGACCCTACACTTTCATAATTGGTTCATAGATGGCGGAAATATCGGCGCATGGTTGTAGTGGAATGCGTCCGTGAGGCGGTGTTGCCATTTTCCAAGTTCGCCCGCGTGCGGGTTGCAGGATTTAACGATGACCCTGTACATATAGGGATATTTTAATTTCAGCGTATTTTGTAACTTGTATGTTTTTCTCTTTATTCGTGTGAGGAATCTTAATCTCTAATCGAGCATTATAAAAAATATATGTAAATAAAACTATTCTGAACATAAAATATAAAATGATACAACACAATATAAATATATTTGTATAACTATTGACAATACTTATTCGTATGGATCTTCACCAGGAAAACCATGAAAAGAATCTTAACCTAAGGGGCAAAATTGCAGTCACTTTCGCCATTTTTTTTAGGAAAATAATGAAATAAACAAAAAATTCAATATGAAGCCTGTTATTATACAACTCTCCCCGGAAAAATCATTTTTCCTACAAAATAGCGAGAGTTGTACAATAACAGGCTTTATATTGAATTTTCTGTTAATTTCACTATCTTCATAAAAAAAAATGCCGAAAATGGCATCGTACCTTTAGTACGTCGGTTCTGGGAACAGGAGGAAATCGTGGTGACACCGGCCTACACTTCCGAAGAAGAGAGCTGCGACGACCATTATCGGACAACTCACCAGCGGTTACCGTCCGGTCGCTACATGATCCGACTTCCATTCCACAACGTCCTAGAGTTCGGCGAATCCCTTCACGGAGCCCGACGCATGCTGCAACGGATGGAGGCTAAATTCCGCAGGGACCCCGTCTTTGCTCAGGCCTATGGGGAATTTATGCGTGAGTACATGCAACTCGCGCACATGACTAAAATTCGTGGGGATATTACAGGGCCAGCCTTTTATTTACCACATCACGGAGTTCTGAAAGAGAGCAGTACGACCACTAAACTGCGGGTGATATTCAACGGCTCGTACGTCACATCATCTGGTCAGTCCTTGAACGATCAACTGATGATAGGCCCCAATCTTCTCCCGAGTCTGCACCAACTAGTGTTACGGTGGCGAATACATCGTGTCTGCCTCACCGCAGACATTGAGAAAATGTATAGACAAATACTCCTCCATCCGGACGACCGCCAATTTCAACTGGTTCTGTGGAGAGAAAGGGAAGACACGGACATCAGTACGTACACGCTCAACACCGTGACGTATGGCCTAGCCTGTGCACCGTTCCTTGCCATTCGGACGCTCAGGCAATTGGCCAACGATGAACGAGCACGACATCCAAGACCGGCGGCCATTCTCGAACGTGACGTCTACGTGGATGACGTCGTGATCGGCGCAGACTCCGTGCAGGAAGCGCTCGAGCTACAAGACGACTTGCGTCAACTCTGCACGGCTGGTGGCTTTAACTTACGCACATGGGCATCCAACCAACCTGCCTTAATGGCGCAGGTCCCCACCGGCGACGCTATCTCGGAATGCAAGTGGCAGACTGGCGAGACTCACCAAGCCCTGGGTGTCCACTGGAGCCCAGCCGATGACAGCTTCAAGGTCCGAGTACGGGTCATCAGGTCATTCTACCAAAGGAGAGCAAGCTAACGGAATTGTTGGTGGACGAGGCCCATCGTCGCACGCTTCATGGAGGGACGCAGTTGACCCTGTCTACCTTGAGACAGAAATATTGGATTCTGCAGGGCAGGCAACGAGTCAAGGCCCTGATTCATCGCTGTGTCACCTGTATACGTTGGCGAGCAACACCCGGTCAGCAACTCATGGGGGACTTACCGAGCTCCAGGGTGACTCCAGCCCGTCCATTCTTACACGTGGGGATTGATTATGCCGGGCCCCTCACACTTCTGGCCATACGGGGAAGAGGACGCCGCACACACAAGTGCTACGTGGCTCTCTTCGTTTGCTTGTCTACCCGTGCCGTCCACTTAGAGCTCGTTTCAGATTGCAGCACCGAAGCCTTCCTTGCTGCTCTTCGACGTTTCACTTCTCGGCGGGGACGCTGCGCTGTCATCCAGAGCGACCGAGGGACTAACTTCGTGGGAGCTGCCCGTGAACTGCGGGAAATGCTGGCCCACCTCGACGACGGTCGCGAGGCTATCCAATCCACACTACTGAAAGACGGCATCGAATGGCGCTTCAATCCGCCTGCTGCTCCTCACTTCGGAGGGCTCTGGGAAGCAGCAGTCAAATCCACCAAATTTCACCTTCGCCGCGTGCTAGGCGAACAGCACCTTACCTTTGAGGAGATGACGACGCTGCTCTCCCAAATAGAAGCCTGTCTGAATTCTCGCCCACTGCAGGCGATCAGCGACGACCCTGGGGACCTGAACGCCTTAACTCCAGGGCATTACCTCATCGGGGAATCACTGCTCAGCTTGCCCGACCCACCACTCGACGGGGCTCCAGCATCCCGGCTTTCCCGATGGCATCTGCTGCAACAAATGAGGTCGCAGTTCTGGAAGCGGTGGACCGTTGAATACCTGCAGGCACTACAATCTCGTAACAAGTGGGCGCACCAACATCTGCAGCCACAGATCGGCGATCTGTGCCTAATCAAGTCTGAAGTGACGTCACCTGGACAATGGCCACTAGCCAGGGTTATCCGGTTGCATGCAGGGTCCGATGGGTTAACGCGCGTCGTAACGGTTAAAACTGCACTTTCCGAATTTGTACGACCAATCTCCAAACTTATTTTCTTACCGTTTGTACAGGTGTAAATTCACACACTTCCACTGCGCACTAGATCAACTGCATCACACTTCACTTGTGGTGACTGACGCCTCCACAGGAGCAAGCGGCGCCACCGCTGCGCGATACGATCATGCCATATCGACCCATCAATCGAACGCCAACTAGCTTCGGAATCGATTCATCGGGTAATGAATGCCGGACGGGAAATGTTCAAGAAATTAGCATTCGGGTGACATCTCCCAGTCACATCGCTAATTAGGCAGTAGCAACAGCCTGCTTGCTCACGTGCCCCTTCCATCGATCGCGATTTCCTGGATCGCTCTCTAAGTTCGCGACCTCGCTACGCTACAGACGGTATTTTGCTTCTTTGCACTTTTGCTAACGTTCACTCGCTCTTTGTCTGAACGAAGATTACTCATTTGCTGAGTAATCTGCTTTGCTCACGCTAAACCGCTTCCGCTTAAAATCTGATTGTATGTCTTTACGGTTAAATATTAATGTAAATAGTGTTTATTAATAACGGTGAACATGTACATATTTAAAACTGTAAATGTGAATTTGTGACTATTGCAAATACATGTTCGTGTAACAAACATTTAAAACTTAATACCTAGTGTCCCAAATAATTCTAGTCTTTAGCGCCGATTCCAAAAGCTTTGTAGCACCATCGACGTTATTATAGGAAGGTTGCTCCCACCAGTCCTCTTCAATACATCAACTTATAAAAAATCATTAATAAATTATTTCAGCCATGAAACGTGGCTTCAATAAAAACAGCATTCATGTAACACCAATCACAACGTGCATTGAATCAATGAAAAATAACAATCACCATTAGTTTAAATAACTGTTATAAAAAAGTTAATAAAAATTATATAGTATATGTATGTTTACAAGGAAAGTGTATGAAAACTAAAAACTTGTCGCGCTGTCACCAACGAAATACAAGGTGTCCCATAAAATTGCTGGACTTCTCGGAACATGCAATACCCTGCCTTTTTGCACCGGGATGTCATATGTACCAAAAAGTCCGCAATATTCATTTTCCGTAATTTTATGGGACACCCTGTACATGCAAGAAAATCCCATCGTCGTACAATAGTATAAGAAGTGCAGTGCATTTTACAAAGTGCATGTATGTTGCTACTATTAATCATAATAAATAACAATACTCGGATTTCCGTTTCCGGTGCGATTGAGTGAGGAGTGTAAGAGTGCTGTGTTGCGAGAAGTGGAAGAGTGTGGAGTGTGAGAGTGGAGTGTAGAGGAAAAGGAGTGGGGAAGGTGAAAGGTGGAGTTGCAGGAAGGTAGAAGGGAGTCAGGGGGAAGAATAGGAGAGAGAGAGGGAGACGGGGGATAAGGGTGAGAAGAGCAATTTGGAGGTTAGGCAGAATAACGGGAGAGCAAGAGCAGAATAGGCGTGAAGAGGAAAGGTAGTAGGCGACACCTGGTGGAGAATATAGGAAAGAAGGAGATAAGGAAGAGAGTCGAAAGGGAAAAGAAAAGTGTCGATAAGGTAGAAAAAGGAAGGGTTAGGCAAAAGACGTAGGAGAAAAAAGAGAGGTCGGAGGAAAGGGGAGAAGGATAGAAAGGAATGGGAAACGAAAGGAAGGAGGTAGAAGAGAAGGGAGAGGAAACCAAAAAAAAGGTAGGCCCACGAGTGCGGAAAGATTTAAAATTGAGAGAAGGAATAGTACGGGTGGAATAGAGGAGTTATTAAGAAGAAAAAGGGAGAGACAAGAAGAAGAGATACTGGTAGAGGAGGAGAAGGAAAAGGCGTTCAGGACAAGTAAGAAGGTAGCGAGATCGCCAACAGGGAAAGGAGGACAGGAAGGGGACATAATGGGGATGTTAAAACACATGAGGAAAGAGATAGCAGAAGGCAGAGAGGAGGCAAGGGAAAGGGCGAAAGAGGGCAGGAGGAGTGGCTCAAGGGGGAGATAGAAGGGCTAAAGGAAGAAATGTGGAAGATGGGGGAAAAATGGAAGAAGGAAAAGGAGGAATTAAAAAAGGAAGTACGAGAACTAGGGATGAGGGTCGAAAAGGTAGAGAGATTAGGAGGGTCGGGAGGGAGGCCGCTGGAGGAGAGGATGGAAAAGCTGGAGATAAGTGTGGAGCAGAGGCGGACAGAAGGTGTGAAGGACGGAGGGGAGGAGATGGAAAGAAGGTTTAGGGAGCTGGAATGGAAGATGGAGGAGAAAGAAAAGGAAGAGAGAAGAAAGAACATTGTGATAAGGGGGGTGGACGATAAGGGAAAGACAGTCAAGGAGGGAGTGGAGGAGCTATTTAGGATCATGGGGGTACAGGAAGGAATAGAATCGGCCAAAAAGGTAGGGGGAGGGGGAGGGATGGTGGTCGTCAAATTAAAGGAGGAGGAAACGAAAAGAAGAGTAATTGAGGAAAAGAAGAAGTTAGCAGGTAGAAAAGAGAGGATAGAGGCGGATTTGACGTGGCGGGAAAGGAAGATGAAGAGAAAGGCAATAGCGGACGGGGAAAGAAGGAGGGGGAAAAGGGTATGGGTGAGATATAATAGGGTAATGATAGAGGGATGCTGGTGGAAGTGGGACGAACGAAACGAGGTGCTAAGGGACGTAAAGGGGAGGGAGTGGGGAAAGGAAGCAGCAAGGGAGGAGGAACAGGGGAAGCCGGGGGAAGGAAAAGGAGGGCCACAGGAGAAGGGCGGTTAGGAGTGAGTAGGAAAGAGCGAAAGACGGCAAGGAAAGGGGAGAGAGGAAGGAAGGGGTGGGAAGTTGTGTGGTGGAATGTAGCGGGGCTGGCAAGAAAAGATGCGGAATTCTGGGGAAGGATAGGAAGGTGGGACATTATAATAATGATGGAGACGTGGGTGGAGGAGAAGGGTTGGGGGCGATAAGAGGGAAGCTACCGAAGGGATTCATATGGGAAATGCAGGCAGCAAGGAGGGAAAGCAATAAGGGAAGGGCGAAAGGGCGAATGGCGGTGGAGGCAAGGAAGGAACTTGTAGAGGGAGGCAAAGGGGGGATAACAATAGGAGAGGAAGGCTTAATAGAGGTGAGGGTAAGAATAGGAACAAAGGAGTGGAATTTTGTAGGAGTATACGTGAGCGGGGACCTGGAAAGGAAACTAGAAAGAATGGAGGAGTGGGCAGAAAAGGGAGAAAAAGAGGGGGAGACGCTAATAGGAGGAGATTTTAATGCCAGGACGGATACAAAGGGAGGGGGGATATTAGGAGAGGAGGAAGAGGGGGTGAGGAGCTCGAAGGATGGAACGGAGAACGCGGAGGGGAGAAAATTGGTTGGATGGCTGGAGGAGAGGGCATGGGGGATTTTGAATGGGACCATGAAAGGTGACGAGAGGGGGGAATTCACATATACAGGGGCAGGGGGGAGACGGTTATAGATTATGTGGTAGGGGAGGTAGGCGTAGGGGATAGAATTGAGAGCTTAGAGGTAGGGGAGGGGGTAGAATCGGATCACCACCCGCTAATAGTGACGATAAGGGAGGAGAGAAGAGAAAGAAAAAGGGGAGAGGGAAATAGAGGCGGGACAGAGAGGGGTGGGTGGAATGAGAGGGAAAGGGAGAGATTCAGAGAGGAGGTGACGGGGATAGGGGAAGAAAGGGGACTAGGACTAGAAAAGGAGCCGCAGGAGGGATTGAGGAGGGTGAGACGGGGGCTAGAGGAGGGAGGGAGAGAAAAGGAGAAGTGAAGAGTGGGGTGGTGGGACGAGGAGTGCATGGTAGCGAAAGGGGAGGCAAGAAAGGCGCTGAGAAGATGGAGAAAGGGGGGAGCGAAAGTAGAGGAGTACAGGGAGCTGAAAAGACAGTATCAGAAAAAATGTGAGGAAAAGAAAAAGGAAGAGGCAGACAGGTTTATAAAAGAGGCGGAGGAAGTAAGAAATGAGAAAGAGGTTTGGGAGATAGTGAACAGGGGGAGGAAGAGGAAGAAGAGGATAAACGAGAAGATAGAAATGAAGGAGTGGAAGGAGCATTTCATGAGGGTACTGGGAGGAGTAGAAAAGCGAGTAGTGAGGGGACAGATAGGGAGGAGAAGAGGGGAAGAAAGGGATGAGATAGCGTGGGAAGAGGTAACAAAGGTATTGGGAAAGTTGAGGGACAATAAAGCAATGGGGGGAGACAAGATACCAAACGAAGTGTGGAGGTATGGAGGAATGGAAGTGCAGGGGTGGGCATGGGGAATGATAAATAAGATATGGAGAGGGGAAGGGTGGCCAGAGGAGTGGAAAGAGGGGGTGGTGGTCCCGATCGTGAAAAAGGGGGATGGATTGGGTGTAGAGGATTATACGGGGGTGACGGTGATGCCAACATTGTACAAGGTATATGCGTCGGTGTTGGCGGACAGGCTGGTAGTAGAGATGGAGGAGGAAATGGTGCCGGAAAACCAGACGGGGTTTAGGAGAGGGATGGGGACGATGGACAACGTATACATGCTAAATTATCTGATAAATAGAAGGACTGAGAAGCCAGGGGGAAAAATGGTAGCGTTGTTCATCGACCTATGGCAGCGTTCGACTCCGTAGATAGGAAGGTGCTATGGAGAGCAATGGAGGAGAGGGGGGTAAGTGGGGACTTAAGAAGATGGATAGAGGAGCTATATGCGGAGACGAGGAGTAGGGTAAGAGTAGGAAGAGAGGAGGGGGAGAACTTCTGGACAGCGAGAGGGGTAAGGCAGGGGTGTCCCCTGAGCCCTCACCTGTTCAATGTGCTGACGGCGGACCTAGAGGAAGAGTTGAGAAAGGGGGGATGGGAGGAGTATGGATAGGAGGGGAAAAGGTAAGATCACTGGCGTACGCGGATGATGTAGTGTTGGTGGCAGAGGACGAAGGGGAGTTGGGGGGACTGATAGGAAGGGTGGAGAGGTATCTGGACAGGAAAAAACTTGTATTGAATGTGGAAAAGACTAAAATTATGAGATTCGCGAAAGGAGGGGGGAGAAGGAAGAAACGAAGCTGGAGCTGAAAGGGAAGGAGAATAGAGGAGGTGACAAAGTTCACATATTTTGAATACGAGATAGGAAGGAATGGAGGACAAGAGGGGCAGGTGGCGACAAGGGCAAGAAAGGCGGCAGTGGCAATGAGGCAGGTATGGGGGATCGGGAAAAGAAAGTTTACGAACGACGTGAGGAGAAGGCTATCCCTATTCGACTCACTTGTATGGACGGTGGGGAGTTATGGGGTGGAGGTATGGGGTTGGAGGGAAAGGAAAGAGATGGAGGCTACGCAGGAGAGATACATAAAGTGGGTGTTACGGGTGGAGAGAGCAACACCGGGGTACATGGTGAGGAAAGAGGTGGATAGAGACAAGTTGCGGATAAAAGCAGGAAGAAGGGCGTGGAACTTCGAGATGAGGCTGGAGGAGGGAGGAGGGAGTGGGTTGGCGAGAAGGTGTTGGGAGGAAATAAAGAAAAGAGAATGAAAAGAGGGAAGAGTGTCCGCGTGGGAGGAGGAAAGGAGAGGATTTTACAAAGAGGTAGGACTAGGAATAGAGGAGGTGAAGAGGCTAAGGGAAAGGGGAAGGGAGGGGTATGGAGAGATAGAGAGAAGATGTAGAGAAAAGGACGAAGGACAAACATGGGAAAAGATAATGGAGTCCAGATACAACAGGTGGTATAAGTGGACGAGGGGAGAGGGGTTCCCGGAGTACCTGAGAAAGGGGTGGGGGGAAAGCAGGTGGAGAAGAATAGAAAGGTTTAGGTTGGGAAGCGAGATAAGGGAAGGAAGGTACTGGGAGGGGACGGAGAAAAGAGTGTGTAGAGTTTGCGGGGGGAGGAGGAAACATGGGAACATGTTTGGGAAAGATACAGGGACAGGGGGGACAAAAGTAGTTGGCAAGAGAGGGTAAGAGAAGTGCTGGGAGAAGAGGGAGAGGGGGAGGAGTGGCTAAGAGCGTTGGAAGAGGAGAGGAATAAGATACAGGGGGGAGAATGGGGAGAAGGAGGAGGGTAGAGAGGGGAGAGGGCAAAGGAAAGTGAGAAAGAGGAAGAGGGAGGGAGTGAGCGAGGAAGTGAGTGAGTGAGTGAGGGAGGGAGTGAGTGAGAGAGTGAGTGAGTGAGTGAGTGAGGGAGGGGGGAGTGAGGAGTGAATGAGTGAGGGAGTGAGCAAGCGAGAGAGGGAGAGAGAGAGAGATTGTGGAAACGGAAGGAAGGAAGGATGAATGCGGAGAGTGGAGAGTAGGGGCAGCGAGATGGAAGCGAGGGCGGTGAGACGCGGGCGAGTGGGGCGAGACGCGTGCGAAAGCGGCGAGAAGCGGGCGAGGGCGGCGAGTTGCGAGCGAGACGCGTGTGAAAGCGGCGAGATGCGTGCGAAGGCGAGGAGGCGAAAAGGCGAGAGGGGATATAGTGTAAATAATGTAAATATGAGCAGTGATGCCAGATTCGGGACGGGTGCGCTCTTTCCCCCACCTCGCACGCACACTACGCCGGAGCTGCGTGTCCGTGAGCTCGGCGCTTCGGACAACGTCGGGAAGACGAGAGAGAAAACGAATGTGTGTCTTTCTCTCTCGCTCTAGAAACGCTGTGATCCAAGGTGGGGTGCAAACGACACGCGGCCGTGCGCGATCTTCCTGAGTGCCTCGAGATACACTTTTCACTTTCTGACATATGTATAATACTCTTGTAATGAAAAAAACTTGGAAAAAGTTTTGTTACGGAAATCACGTTTTAATACCTCCTGATCACGTTTTGAGTATTTAGAAAAGAGCTTTTTTTTAAATATCTCATGTATTTGTTAACACGATTACGTTTAAACGGCAAAATGGATTTCAGTGAAACTTTATATTAAAATTTTATATTCTTGTCTTAAGATCCGATTAGATCACGAAAAACGATAATTACCCGTTATGGTTCTGCGATTTTTCAGATATGCGAACTAAATTCTACATAAAAAAAATTTAAGGAAAAAGGGCACATAGGCCTATGTGCCCTTCTTCTATCAAATGCCTCAATTTCTTGTGTTCATTTTAAATTTCCGTACTTTTTATTTGAGCTATTTCTATTTTTCAAACCTAAAAATGAATTTTTTTATTAAAAGATGAATATTTTGATACTGTACATTGGTGAACTTTGTTAAAATTAGAATCCACTCTTGGCCAGTACCATGGACGCTGTAGAAGCCTTCGATAAAAAATATTTTTTCAGAGTATGATCTAAAATCTAAAATCTAAACGTAATTATCATATCAAGTTGCGACAAAGAATCAGCCACTATTTAGAAATTAATTACGCGCAGCGTGCACGTTACCGCTCGATGGAAACTACGGGAAAGTGGTGGTCTCTTCCATCGGGAGGGAAATGTAAACATTTGGTTATGCAAAGCTAACATCGCGATACATGTTGTACACTAAAATGTGTAAATTGGTATAAAGGAATTATTGTACAAGAATAGGAGAACTGGTAACTGGTAAATGCATCTGTGGCAGTTCGGTACTGTCACCATTGCCTTGCTGTTATTTCTTTTAGCCTTTTCTTCGATTTTTCTCCTTTCTGAATTTTTCTTACTATTTTACGATTTCCTATCTATTCTTTTCGTTTTCCGTTTCGAGGGTTCGCTCGAGCCTGGTTTTCGTCAAGTACATTTGACGGTCAGATCCGCGCGAACTCAAGTGTATACTTTGTTTACGTGTCCGATGCGTTTCGTGGGGGGTCGCACAGTCGCGCTTCGCGACATTGAACCGTCATTTCAGTAGAATTGGAGATCAGGTGGTGAGTAGTTCTCTTTCTTTCGCACTGTCTACATGTTTTTCGTGAATTCGGGTCTGTCTTGTTGGAAATGTAGTGTGTAATTAGTAGCCCCCTATATCTCCCCTTTTCTATACGCCAGCATTTGCTTGTTGCTTTGTATATAATATTTTTCCTGCATATTTCAATTTTTTCGTGGTAAATACGATGGAAACGTTTGAGAAAACAGGTGAAAAGGCTACTACTGTTTATCGGTCGTTGTGGGAAACGAATGAGAAGTTCCGATCGTGGATTCGCGAAGTACCGAATGATAAAAGCCTTTTCTACTGTACTTCATGCGAGAAAACTTTTTCTTGCCACTTGTGGAACGTTAAAAGGCATGCGGAATCAGCGAGACATAAATATTTGTCATCTAAAAAAATTCCGGGAACAATTGTGCATGCTAAGGTATCGAGAAAGATTTTTATGCCTCAATGGCTTGAGGATTTCAAGCCCTAGTTGCATAAGGTCGCCGATGATCCTTTTTCGTGTTTCTGTTCGGTTTGTAAAAAATCATTTGCTTGCGGAATGTCGCAAATCCAACGTCACGCGGATTCCAAATGCCACATCAAAAACTGTGAAAAAAATGGAATAGATGTGAGGAAATCGAACAATTTCAGATCGCAATGCGAGGAATCGTCTTTGTCATTTGATGAACGAAAAAAAATCGCGGAAATTCGTTTTGCTGCATTAGTTGCCGAGAAAAATATTTCGCATCAATCCGCAGAGGCGATTCTTAGTTTTTTCCAAGTCGTTGGGAAAGATCTTGACGTTTTGGAACATATGACGTTTGGTCGAACAAAGTGTTCTAATATTATATCGAAGGTTCTGTGTCCTCGGGAAACAGAGCGTCTTAGTCATGTTTTACAGAATTCTAAATTTTCAGTATTTATTGATGAAACATCCGACTCTACCCATGAGAAATGGATGTCGTTTATTGCTCGGTATGTCGCACCCGAGACTTTGGATGTTCGAACGGAATTAGTAGAATTAATTAATCTTGACGCGCGAGAATGTACTGCCGATAATATATTTACCTTATTTAGGAACTCCATGTGGAAAAAGCAAATTCCGTTCGAAAACATTCTTGCTTTGTCGTGTGATAATGCTTCTGTCATGACAGTGTGTCGCTCGTCATTCAAGACCAAACTTGCAGAAATTCGCGGTGAAAATTTTTTCACCATGCCGTGTCCATGTCACTCCTCTGCATTGGTAGTGCATGCAGCATGCGCTACCATTCCCGAGTTCTGCGAGGAATTATTACGGAAAGTCGCAACATTCATTTATAGCAGTCCCAAACGTTCGGCCATTTTTCGCGAATTTCAGCAGTGTTTTCAATTTACTCACCGCAAAATTTTAAAATTGTGTACTACGCGATGGTTATCGGGTTACTCATACGTAGTTACACTTTTAGAAAATTGGGACAGTGTGTTGCGCTTTCTGCAAGAATTGGTCGTAAGTGAGAAGACAAAGTCTGGGGAAAATCTGCTTATCATCATGCAAAATTCAGAAGCGAAAGCATATCTTGTGTTTTTGGAATACATTCTAGAGCAGGGTTGTCTAACTGACGACTCACGAGATGCCGGGGGCTCCTCCGCCTTGCGGCCACGCTGACGATCGCAGTAAAATTCGTCCGTCCCTACACAGACATAAATACATTCGATTGCTACGGCCGGCCACGGCCATACGTTGGCCGTGTATTACATATAATTATAATTAATACGACAATACGAACTGATATATCCTTAACAGCGAAGACCAAGAAATGTATTATCGAGTTGCATTGTGTAATTTGCAAGCAGATCCGTTCGTTCATCAATGTTTGGTTCTACATACAGATGCGAAAGTGCGTTTTCCGTTATGACAAAAATAAAAAGTAAATATCGGTCAAGATTAGCGGACCATTCATTATCTTCGCTGTTAAGGATACCCATAACAAAAATTGATGTGGATATACCATCCCTTGTCAATAATATGACGCGGCCTCAATGGCACGTTCACATTCACAGAGACGAGTAAAAGTAAGTATATATCAATTCGTATTGTCGTATTAATTATAATTATATGTAAACGTATTATGTCTGTGTAGGGACGGACGAATTCGACTGCGATCGTCAGCGTGGCCGCAAGGCGGAGGAGCCCCCGGCATCTCGTGAGTCGTCAGTTAGACAACCCTGTTCTAGAGTATTTTAATGACTTTAGTTTATTCTTTCAGTCTCAAAAAACAAGAATCCATTTATTACTTCAAAATACTGCCAAAACTTTTTGTATAATATTTTACGTAATTTTTTGAAACCGGAGCTTTTGAAGCACATGGATTTAGTAAAATTAATAGATTTTTCAAAAGGCGATAATCAAATCGCATTTAATAGTATTCATTTAGGTCCCGAATGTGACATATTTCTTTCTCAGTTAGTTGCAGAAGGCAAACCCGATGTTGTCCAAACCGTTCGAGAAAATTGTATTAAGTTTTACATAACGGCTGCAAACGAAATTCGTAAGCGATTGCCAATCGATGACGAATTTCTGAGCAAATTATGTGTTTTTGAGCCTCATTTGGCATTAGTAGATAATGACAGAGACACTTCCTTCAAAAGTGTTCTCTTTATTGCTCAGAAATTGGGCGGTTTCGACGAAGACGGTTCGCAAAAAGAATGGTCGACATTGCACCTGAATTTTGCAGATAAAGACAAGCAGATGCTTTGTACATTAGCTTTTGATGATGTTTGGAAAACGGTGTCGTTAACGCGAAACGATCAAGGCTCATTTAAATATCCATGTTTGCAGGAATTATTAAATTCCATTAGAAGTCTTCCAAATTCAAACGCCGATGCTGAAAGATTGTTTTCCATGCTTCCCGACATAAAGAACAAGAAACGAAACCGACTTTGTTCGACCATCGTCAATGCCATTTGCGTAACGAAATCGGCATTAACACTATTCCTACCGACACATTTCACGTCATTTGACCGGTCGCGTTAGGTAAGACAGACTACAAATTTTTCTCAGAAAATAAACAAGAAAACAAGAAGTGAATATTCAAAAATGTATTATACGTATATTTGAGGCAAAGTCGTGAAGTTTAAAGGCGATTCAATTACGTTGTATATAGGAAATTCTAATCGATATTTTAAAAACAGTCTTTTGACCGGTTCGTGGTAGGAATAGTGTTAAAGGCGCACGGGGAAACAGCTCAGACCATGAAGGTAGATGGCAAACATCTATCTCTCATGTTATCTGAGAATTTATATGGAACTTTTGCGAAGAAGCAAAAGAGTAGTTTACGTTTACATGCCGTTGATGGCCTCGCGGATTTTCCTTCTACGTCGGGTAATGCAAATTAGTGATGTCCAGAATATTATCAATTTCATCCATTTTTTATTTCATTCGATTTTTGGACATCGCGAATATGTAAATAGTTGTTCGATTTAGGTACCTCACGCAATTCTTGTTCTATCCTTGCAATAAATTCGCTTGCTTGCTGTACATATGATTCATAGAGAGAACTTCGAGATAATTGTACAAATAAATGTATATTCTTAATTATATTCATTTTATATATAACAATTATCTCGAAATTCTGTCGCATGTATTATAGTAAATTCCTTTGCTTGCTTTCTATCCTTTGGAAATGTAAACAATTGTAGCATTATTTCAGTCTTACATCTCGTCAATATATCGAACCCAATTGATATATTTACGTGCTGCCTTTCTTTTCTATTTTTGTAATGTTTTTGTACATTTTAGTGTACAACATGTATCGCGATGTTAGCTTTGCATAACCAATTGTTTACATTTCCCTCCCGATGGAAGAGACCACCACTTTCCCGTAGTTTCCATCGAGCGGTAACGTGCACGCTGCGCGTAATTAATTTCTAAATAGTGGCTGATTCTTTGTCGCAACTTGATATGATAATTACGTTTAGATTTTAGATTTTAGATCATACTCTGAAAAAATATTTTTTATCGAAGGCTTCTACAGCGTCCATGGTACTGGCCAAGAGTGGATTCTAATTTTAACAAAGTTCACCAATGTACAGTATCAAAATATTCATCTTTTAATAAAAAAATTCATTTTTAGGTTTGAAAAATAGAAATAGCTCAAATAAAAAGTACGGAAATTTAAAATGAACACCAGAAATTGAGGCATTTGATAGAAGAAAGGCACATAGGCCTATGTGCCCTTTTTCCTTAAATATTTTTTATGTAGAATTTAGTTCGCATATCTGAAAAATCGCAGAACCATAACGGGTAATTATCGTTTTTCGTGATCTAATCGGATCTTAAGACAAGAATATAAAATTTTAATATAAAGTTTCATTGAAATCCATTTTGCCGTTTAAACGTAATCGTGTTAACAAATACATGAGATATTTTAAAAAAAGCTCTTTTCTAAATAGTCAAAACGTGATCAGGAGAATGTCAGAAAGTGAAAAGTGTATCTCGAGGCACTCAGGAAGATCGCGCACGGCCGCGTGTCGTTTGCACCCCACCTTGGATCACAGCGTTTCAAGAGCGAGAGAGAAAGACACACATTCGTTTTCTCTCTCGTCTTCCCGACGTTGTCCGAAGCGCCGAGCTCACGGACACGCAGCTCCGGCGTAGTGTGCGTGCGAGGTGGGGGAAATTCTCGAGCGCACCCGTCCCGAATCTGGCATCACTGAATATGAGAGAGATAAATATAAGTGTAGGGAATAGGTTTAAGTAGGTTTATGTTAGGTTTAAGTAGAGTTAGGGAAAGGTGGGAAGCCGAAACAGAAGTTCATGTAACCCCAAGGGGAACATTAAAGACAACTAACTAACTAAATAACAATACTCAGGTAATTCTCCTTTGTATGACGGCAATGCAGCAAGATAAAGTAGCTGTTGAATATAAAAGTAATTATAATATAAAGTTAATTTTTGACTTTATGATACTAGGTAGGGTAGGGTGGGACTAAAAGTCCAGCGGGTAAAAAGTCCCAAATACAAAATCTCTGTTCCTAAACAATGTCTCGAGTTTCGCAGTATACTAACAATAAGTAAAAGGCGAAAAGAAACGGAGGTAACCACAGAGTCGCCAATCGCTCCTGGACGTTCGTTCGGATTACACGACGTCTTTGGTATTATACGTGTTAAAAAGTGAAATGAATACGTCGTCTTTATTATTTTTTATGAAGTAAACCAAAATTTATCTGCGTATCAGGTAAGTACGTTAAGATTGTACAGGGTGATTGGCTCGAAACGCCTGATCCGCCTCGCAACCGTGACGAGGTCAACCCAACCCCCCGTGGTGTCCTCCGAAGGCTTTCGACCCTCGGAAGGGTTGGAGTACCTAACAAGGGGAGTCCACAGTGAGGTAGTCATCGATTTTGATGAGCCTTGGCACGATGAATCTATATCGAAAATAAGTAAATACGTGTCCGAGCGTTTCTGCCATTGGGCCTTAATAACAGAGATAATTGCATGTAAATTATTAAACATTCCATAGCGCTGATGGAAAACATAAAAACCATAACCTCAGTTTAAGAATATGCCGTGGAACGTTCGGTATGACGTCGGCGTGGTGTTATTGCGGTCGTGAGTTCGATTCCGCCTGTGTCTGTATATTTATTTCATACTTTATTTTTTTCACACTTTATTTTTTTCACACTTTATTTTTTTCACACTGTATGAATAGTGAGATGGTAACCGTGGGGTTTTAATGGGTAAAAATCCCACACTACCCTGGCGCCCTCGAGGTATTCCCCTCTGGAGGTGTCGGGGTGTCTTTTGAAGATTTCCCCACGTTAAAAAAAAATAATTGTATTTATACATTTAAAAGAATTAATGAAAGTTACTACCGTTACCTTTTTTCTCACTATTCATACAGTGTGGAAAAAATAAAGTGTGAAAAAAATAAAGTATGAAAAAATATACAGACACAGGCGGAATCGAACTCAGGAACGCAACAACACCACGCCGACGTCTTACCGAACGCTCTACGGCATATTCTTAAACTGAGGTTATGGCTTTTATGCTTTCCATCGGTGTTACGGAATGTTTAATAATTTACATGCAATTATCTCTGTTATTAAGGCCCAATGGCAGAAACGCTCGGACACGTATTTACTTATTTTCGATATAGATTCATCGTGCCAAGGCTCATCAAAATCGATGACTACCTCACTGTGGACTCCCCTTGTAAGTGAGAAATCTTCGAATTCCTCCTTTCTCATCAGATCTGGGCGAAAGTGACGCCAATGAATTCGTGGCGTTCTGTCGATTAAAATCATACCAAATATCATGCAAATCGGACTACTTTGACACACGCTATTTGTATTCCTTATGTGAAAGTAGTCCGATTTTCATGACATTTGGTATGATTTTAATCGGGAGAACGCCCGGAATCCATTGGCGTCACTTCCCTTTCGATACGACGAAGAAAATAATTTCTTAATACGCTGTAATGGATATGTCACCCCTTGACTGCGAGGCGGCGACCTCAATTCGCTACGTCCGACCCAGGATTCATACCTTTTTCCGAAAAAAGCCATAAAATTCGATGGGCACTGCGGGGTGTTGTCCCTGCCCACCATTACCCTGTTTCTGTTACAGAAATAAAATAATTCTTTATTCTTTATCGTATGGATATGGAAGTGTCGCCGTTGGATTCCTTGCGGTTTTCCGATGAAAATCATGCCAAATGTCGTGTAAATCGGACTACTTTTACATAAGGAATACAAATAGCTTGTGTCAAAGTAGTCCGATTTGCATGATATTTGGTATGATTTTAATCAGTAAAACCAGTATATTTGTTACGAATATATATAAAGTAACATTAAGTTCATAGAATGTATTCTCTACTTATAGCTACAAAAGTCATAATATCATTTCGGAAAGCAAATGTTACATGCAGTAGAAATTGTGAATTGAAATTGCACGACCAGTCAACACGACTGGTCTGGTAAATCTAGTGTTAATAAATATTTGTTGATTTAACAAAAATTTTTTACTTATTTAGTTTTATATTACACGAAAAGTTGGTCAGAAGATATTAGGGACTTTTTACCCCAAGCAATGAATTGACGAATATTTTGTGGTAGGGTAAAGTATCCAATTACTGTGCCCTGTTGCAGGACTTCCGGAGTTTTCGCTAGTGAAAATAACTTTAGTAATAAAATTGAATTGTCTTAAGAATTTAAAGATAAATTTCAATGTTTCTTTTATCGATATAAATTTTTACACGAAACAAATATCACATCCTCTTTCGATATTATTAAACATAAAAAAAAAGTTCTGGAGTCAGTTACTGTGTGCCTAAAATCTCAAAAGATCAGTTAATGTGCCTCAGTTACTGTGCTCCTTCTCTGAATATTGTGCTGCAATTAGGTACTGTGCTTCCACCCTGAATACTGTGCTGCAATTACTGTGCTTCCTCCTTGAATACTGTGCCCCAATAACTGTGCACGATAAAAATGTAATAGATAACATACTTTAATCAATTTTAGTAGCAATAATATTAATAATAACTTAATTTTAAGAAATGAATGTGAACAAACATGTTAACTATAATTTAATTAATATTTTATTGAAACAAAAAATATCGGTTACAAAACTTCGGTGACAATTTTTCTCCTTTTTTTGACACTCATTTTTAAGTTAAATTTTTCTGTAATAAAAATAAAACATCATAATAAGTCACTTAAAAGTTCACATTAGAGATGACTACTTTAATAAATTGTTCATATATACCGTAATTTTCTTTCAAAATATAATCGGAGGTGCGTTAGAGGTTAGAAATTCTTCACACATGCGGCAGTGCAAGCGACACAGTAACTAACGCAACGTGCAAAAACTAGTCCAGTTATTGTACACAGTAAATGACGCTACTTCCAAATTCGTTTTAGTTACTGGATTTGTTTAAAATAAATGCAGATATTCAAATAGATAATCGCTGTTTTGTTTTTCCGTAATCTAAATATGTTTTACTAATATAATTAACGTTGTGAATCTTACCTAAAACGGTTTATTTTACTCAATATTGACTTTCATCCGTTCAGTATTTTCTTAAGCTTTTTCACAAGTTTTATAGAAAATTTTGCGAATTCATTATCAAAAAAGTAAAATCATTTTTTTTGTATTTTAAGAACTTCTGTGCGTTACATGTTTAATTTTATCAAATAAATAATTAACTGAAGTTAACTAAAAAAATTTAATATCTTTTATTCGATAAATATAAAGTTAATTATGCTTAATGATAAACTAGAGGCACAGTAATTGGGTACCCCACAGTAATTGGATACTTTACCCTATAACTCAACAAAAAATAACAGTATCACCAAACGGACTTCGTGAACGTAAAGCCTAATAATTATAGTTTTTACAAAATAATACGAGATATCTCTAGATTGTTACTACTAACTTTTACATATGTTTGTACGAAAAACGGGACTATTAGCCCCACCCTAACCTACTCTTAGTGCATTTATTACTCTTACATCACTTACCATAGCATTAAATACAGCCGCGTCCTGTAATTGAGTGTCCAAATTGCGTAACCCCTCTTCATCAGTAATGGGAAGGTATGGGTTGTTGAAAATTGTGTTTCATTATTGGCTACGATGTTTCTATTGTTGGAATTATCTGTCAATTTTCCTTGCATAATATTCAATTGTTGTTGCATATCTCTTAACACCAGTTTCATAGCTGCAACGTTCTTCATCATATATTTTTCGAACTCTGAATAAAGATAAAAGAAGTTAATTTAACATATGTAATTTTTTTTAACAAAAATCACATTTAGGATTATAGTCAATGAGTAAAAACCCATTGGATTAGATATGAGTTTGTAGTTGCGGAGACATACTTGATGATGATGATGATGATGATTCTGCCATTGGTGCTGGTCCTGGGGATGGTGGTGTTGATGTCAGTGCTGGTTCTGGTGATGGTACTGTTGCATGATATTTAGTATGATTTTCATCAGAAAAACATAAGAAATCCATTGGCGTCTCTTCCCTTTCGATACGATGTAGAAAAGAATTTCTTAATACGCTGCAATGGATATTCCACCATCGACTGCAGGGGCTCGACCCCAATTTGTTACGTTCGACCCAGGATTCGTACCTTTTTCCGGTAAAAGCCATAAAAATCGGGTGAGGCACTGCGAAGGGCAGCCCTCGCCACAGGGTACCAGGCCGCATCTCCTTGACGAACGTCGGGCGACTCCTGCCCGAGAGGAATACGATTTACTTTAATTATAGTACATGTGTGTTTTGTAATAAAGTGTTTCTATCGTCTCCTGAATTCAATAACTGGGTAGCCCGCTGTCGATGCGTGGTCCTCCCGAGTATAAAAACGAGATTCGACATCAAAACAAAAGCATGCGTGGACGTATCCGTGCGAGAGAAGGTGGGCATTGGGGAGGAGGTATTGATGTGAAGAGGGCCTCTTGCTCTCTAGCAGCCGTGTGTGAGGGATGCAAATCCGATTGGGTCTAATACAATCTGCCCCCTATGGTTGAAATTTTGTCTAGCAACTTTCACACCTCCTAACCTAACCAATTCAACTTGCATCCCTCCCAAAAGAACCGGCCATCCGAGCGTAGAAGCAAGTGCGAAGTAAAAGTAACGATGCGCTTCTCGATACCGCAGATGTACCTACCTAAGTAGCATTTCTGACGGAAAAGAATTGTCCAGCTTTTGGGCCTGGCGTAGACCTTTCGCAGGTATGTATCTATTTCAACGAGCAGTGCCACCCGTGGCGCCAATAAGGCCGTCCCCGGTCCTTGCTATTCCAGAGGAGTTTCTTGCAGTGAAAATCAGTAAATTTGCAAGCGCAATATCTCAAAAACCAGTGAAAATAAAGTGTATACATTGATGCTTATTGAATTTGTCTTGGAACGCACTATCAACTCAGGTCTTAAAAAAAAAGAGTTCCATTTGAAAAACCAAACTTGACCATCGTATCTTTTATAATAATAATCGAAAAAAAATCGTTCGGGCTAATAAGTTGGCCCCCTCGAACCCTGCATTCCATATTTTTTTCATATTTTTACGTCCAATACTTTAGGAGAAATCCCGCTGTCCAGTGTTCCCGCGGACACCCTGTAGAAATAATGATTTTATTGAAAAAACATACCTGTTGAGCAAAACCACTTTAGAATCTTACAAGTATCCCACTCATCACCTTCCAGTGGAGGCAGTCCGTTCATAATCAATTTATTCAGCGTATAATCATTTCTGATGTGACTTGGCTATACACTTATAGTTTTTTCCGCATTCATCCAGCACGATGGTATTATCTGGACGCCATCGGAAAATTCAACAATTGAATATGTCTTGAACATTGCTGAGTGTCCTACTAACAAATAATTATTTGACGCTGCATTATATTATAATACTTATGAAATATTGCATTATTATAGCTTTGTCTTAATCGTGATGTTACTCGTACTTACCGATGATGACTTAAGTCTTTCTAAAAGATATTCGAAGCTTTACTTCGAAGAATAAACAACCATAAAATTACCAAAAAAACACGCGCACGGACTATAAAACGAATAAACTAACTAAAAGTTATTTTAAAAAACAAACTAAACACACTATAAGAATAAGAAAATGGAATTATATATAATATTAAAAAAACACACTTAACACACTATATACGTATATAAAAGGAATAAGATGAATTGAATATATAATTTGAAAACACACTAAACAAGTACATAAAAAAATAAGAAAAATTGAATATAAAATTTTAAAAAACACACTAACACACGATAGCTACAAAAAGAAGAAAGAAGTGAATATATATTAAAACAAAATAACGCGATATATAAGCATGTTTTGAAAACGAGAGCTACTTGTTTTTCGAGAGTTAACTTCGAACTGGCCAGGTCTCGCATCATTGTTGGCGAGCGCGATTCAGCCAGACGGCAAAGAAGTTCATTGTTGGCGGTCGAGCCAAGCCGAGCCGAGCTGAGCCGAGCCGAGCCGAGCTGAGCTGAGCCGAGCCGAGCCGAGTTGAGCGGAGCCGAGCCAAGCCAACCCGAGCCGATCCTTTATGCGAATCGAGCCATGCGCCGTTGCAATTCACTCTTACGAGGGGTGGACGAGCGATTTTTTAACGAAATGTGGCAGAAAATGTTCAGGCCGATGTGTATAACAAATTTCAGAATACAGTGTTTCCTTGTTGAGTGCTCGCTGGTCGGGACCGGCGTTGAACCCACATCATGAACAGAGCTCTAATTCCGAGTGTTCGTATGTCGCTTCTTTCTGGCCGAGGGGGGGAGCGAGACAAAACATCAACGCGTCGTCTGTCTCGTACCTTCCTCGCTCGCTCTCGTTCTCTCTCCCTAAATTAACTGTATCTTTCAATCGGGTGAATTTCCGAAGCTACAATTTGACATTTGGAGTCCTCTGACATTCTTCAAAACGGCGTGTGCCGTGTATTAGTAGTGATTGGGGCTAGATTAGTGTGGAGGACGCGCGGCCGCTCCGCGAAAATGTAAAAAAGAATTAACAATTTTTTATTAATATTTCGGAAACTAAGTACCCGAAGCTACAATTTTATATTTACGGTTCGCGTAGAGAAATAATGAGATCTAAAGACGGGATTTCCTAGCCGCGATCGGCCGCGGCGGTCCCACTAGCGCAACGGAGACACAGATGCATACATAAGTACTTCTCCCTTGCGCTGGTGGGATCGCCGCGGCCGATCGCTGCTAGGAAATCACGCCTTAACGCCGTCGTTGAAGGCTTAAGCCACATACACGTTGAGATCTATAACCAATATATGTATCAATACAGATTGCGCTATATATGTGCCTCAGATTTCGATTATGTATGAAACGACATATACAGAGTCAGACGAAATCATGATACATCTGCTCACAAGTGTAAGAAAAAGCTGAGAGTCAATGAAAATCAAGACCGGAATTGGTTGTATTATTAAACTATATTTTACACGGAATGAAACGAGGCCTCCAAACTAGAGATCACGGCGTAGAACGTGTATTGAAGATACATGTGTAGTTAATATATTCGTGTTCTAATCCGTGTACTTGTTGATACACGGGTACACGTGTATCGAAATATACGTTTTCACGTGTGTTATCCATATTAATATAATGTACATAGTTAAAGTTAAGTAGTTTATATACTAGTATTGTGCTCAAATACTCTTAGAAATAAGTTTTCTTCGTTCCATATGGTCCACCCATAGCGGAGCTCTGCCTTTGAATATTTTCTACAGCCGGGTACGCGTTTCGCTTTATAGCTGCCATTGCTAATATTTTCTAGCCTTCGAATATTTTTGACACTTTAGACAATAACCACAGGTCCCGTCATCTGGTCGACAGTCGGCCTCGCCCGTGGGGTAGGTACTATCGAAGCACCGAGCAGCAGGGGTTGTAAACCCGCACCATCGGCACGCGCTCGGGAATTGTGACGCGGTCAAATTAATCCTTCACCTCGCATATTTATTACTTTCACATGCACGCATGTGAAAGTAAATTTAAATTTAAATTGACCGAACTAGTGCGCCGAAATCACTCTCGTTTATTTATTCTACAAATACGGTCGAAATTCTACGAGGGTAATCCCAAAAGTAAGGTCTCCAAAGCGCTGAGGATGCCAGGAAACTATTCGTGCAGCTTTTATATACACTGTTGTGTTCGTTACTTCTCCCACTTCGCAACAAGCCTATGCGCACCTCGCTGGGATACTCGGTCTTCAATTAGCAGCCGTTTGTAATGGAGCTCCCGTTTGGCGCTACCGCCAAGTGCGAAATTCGCGCAGTTATTCGGTTTTTAAACGCAAAAGGAGTGAAACCTATTGAGATTCATCGCCAATTGAAAGAAGTGTATGGCGAGTCGTGCATGGATGTCAAAAACGTCCGCAAGTGGTGTAGGGAGTTTGCAGCTGGTCGAACTGAAGTTCACGATGAAGAAAGAAGCGGCAGACCATCAATTTCTGACGAGACAGCCGCGAAGGTTGAGCAAACCATGCGTGAAGATCGGCGGATCACTCTGGATGATTTCTGCATTTTGGTTCCCGAGATTTCCCGGAGCACCATTCACAGGATTTTGACGGAAAAGTTGCAATATGCGAAGGTGTGCGCAAGATGGGTCCCGCGAATGCTCACGGAAGACCACCAACGGCAACGAGTTGAATCTGCCCGCGAATTTTTTCGCCGCTATGCAGACGAAAAGGACAACTTTTTGGATTCGATTGTCACGGGAGACGAAATCTGGGCGTTCCACTACACACCTGAGACCAAACAACAATCACGTCAGTGGCGCCATCCCTCTTCTCCTAAGCCGCGAAAATTCAAACAATTACCGTCTGCCGGTAAAGTCATGGCAACTGTGTTTTGGGATCGAAAGGGGGTATTGTTGGTGGACTTCATGCCTACTGGGAGCACAATAAACGCTGACAGGTATTGTGAGACACTGAAAAAACTAAGACGGGCAATTCAGAACCGGAGAAGAGGAATGTTGAGCAAGGGCGTAAGCATTCTCCACGACAATGCTCGTCCCCACATCGCCCGCACGACCGTTGCTCTCCTGCAACAGTTTGGATGGGACATCATCACCCACCCACCCTATAGGGATATCGTATCGCTTGTCAGTCAAAGTGCACGTTGTTTATTTCGGTCTCGCTTTTCGCTTGTGATTTCTTGTAATTGTGCTAACTTTACGTGATTTATTCTGTGACAAAGTGTGAGTCGTATGCATAACAGGTGATAGCCGCGATCTTGCTTCTGTGGCGTTTCACATGTGGATTGTATTCGATTTTATATTTTTCTTTCTTACGGCTTGAACAGGTACACTGAGCCGTTACGCCTATCATTACGCCTATTGTTTCGGTGTCTCTGTTGGTGTTGTGTCTCCGTATCGTCGTGTCTCCGTGACGTACTCGGCTCCAACGGTACAGTCTTCTCTGTGACTAAGGACACCTATTGATATTTAGGCGTACTGCGTACTAATTATCGCAGCTACAGAGTCTGGAGCATCGTGGAATACAAGAAACGAAGATGCAATGGTGTAAGAAGTGCTCAAAATTTTTACCTAAATCCGGCGTGTGCGTTGCCTGCAAGGATAACTGCAAGGATGACTCTGGGTCAAATGCAAGTCCTACAAGTGCATCAACGTCAAGGACCTTATTGCATGGAGGCTCTCCGCCCCAAAACACAGGCACAAATTCGTCGGATCGCATGGTTTTAATTGCTGACATCAATAACAAGCTTAGCGGGCTAAATGTCATAAATACCAAACTGGATCAGTGCCTAAACGAGTTTGCCCAAATGAAGGTGACGGTGGAGGAATTAAAATCTCGTGTAGATGATCTCAGTACCGCGCACAAATCACTGGATACGCGGAATGCCCTTCAGGAGCAAAGGCTTACCAATCTCGAGTGCAAGATCTCGTCTATTCCTGAGGATACCTCGACCCCGTCACAAACCATTTCTCGACGTCTTGATGCTCTTGCAAATGTAAACCGTGACTTCGA
The DNA here is from genome assembly GCA_963855975.1 of Andrena chrysosceles. NCBI lineage: Eukaryota > Metazoa > Arthropoda > Insecta > Hymenoptera > Andrenidae > Andrena > Andrena chrysosceles. Next base: position 38,007,473 of record OY979766.1, on the reverse strand, counting down.
GCTGATAATTACTGGAGTGCCTGATCTGCAAGACGAAGACCTTCTGCATACTATTTCTTGTATTGCCTCAGTAATCGAGGTGCCTATCTCTATTACTGATTTTGCACACTTCACCAGAATGAGGGCCAAACCGAATATGTCTCGACCCATAGTCATTCGATTTACTTCTACCTTGAAAAGAGATGCATGGCTGGCCGGTAAGAAGAAGCACAAAGAGTTATGGGCCTCTGATGTTCTGACATTATGGCCGAAGACCCTAATTTTTATAAATGAGCGTTCTACCAAAGAGGAACGATATAGACTAGCTGAAGCCAAGGAACTAGCCAAAACACACCACTACAGCTTCGTCTGGATGAAAAGAGGAACGGTTTTTGTCAAACGGGACGAAAACTCGCGGTCTTTCATATATATTTCGCCACCACAGTTTGTTCAAGCGGTTCAGACTATCCAACAGCGTGAGCAGCAGCAGTTGAAAAATACACAGGCCCTGCCGCTGCAGGTACATGCAGCGAATGCCGCTATCGCAACACCCACTCGTTCCAGTCCAAGTGGTGCTGCTGAATGACTTCCCCCATGTTCATGTGGATCTGAGCCTCATCGCCAAGATCATCAGGGTGGCCAGGACTGCGGACCTATTGTCATCAATCCGCAATTGGTTGATTCTGACCTCAGCTGCAGCGATGACATCTCTGCCTCCTCCTCTCCGAGGCGGTCTTCACATTACTCTGACTCTTGTTCCACAAATGCTTCACTTTCGCGTATACTTGCTCAAAACCCTAAGCATCTAAGCGTTGCGCATCTCAATGTTAGGTCATTGACATCACATTTTCAAGATGTTACGGATTTAATATCTGAGTATAACCTAGACATTCTAGCGCTAAGTGAAACGTGGCTAAACCATTCCCTCTGTTTCTGTATCTGTAAATAACAACTCAATGGTAAGAGTGGACCGGAATCCTGTTGTTTCTTCTAGAGGTGGTGGAGTCGCGATATACGTTAAAAACAATATACACTATCAGATTATTTGCGAAGGCATTCCAGATTGTTACCAGTGTGACTCATCTTTGGATGTCATAGGCCTAAGTTTAAGTATACACCGCAGGAAGGTGGTGTTATTTTCGGTCTACCGTCCGCCTACGTGTGCCGTTTCTGCGATTGAGTCCCTCTTTACTCTTTTTATGGAACTGTTCTGCGATGCTGACCACCTTATCTGTTTGGGTGACTTCAATATTGACTACTGTAAACCGTTTGACCTGCACACGAGGCGTATATGTAAACTTGTTGCCTCTCTGTCGTTGAAGCAAGTTATTACACAGCCCACTCGCATCAGCAAATCATCGTCTACATTATTAGATCTCATTATTACTAACGATGATCTTAACATCATAGCTTGCGGAACACAGGATGCCAGTCATATTAGTGACCACCAACTAGTGTATGCAATACTCGATACGCCTAAACCTACAAGTACCTGTCGCTACGTGCTACGTAGAGACTTGAAATGTATACAAATTGATGCTCTCAACGCGTATCTTACACAGGTGGACTGGTCTTCTGTTTATGCGTCGCCTCAAATAGAACAGCAAGTCGCTGTATTCAAATCAATAATATTGGAGGTATTTGATCGTTATGCACCCTTAAAACAGATTCGTGTAACTAAGCCGCCTGCTCCTTGGCTAACCCACAATATTAAGTGCCTCATGCGGGCACGAAATCCCGCTCTTACAAAATTTAGAAAAACAGGCAAGGTTGTCTCAATGGCATTCTTATAAAACTTTGCGTAATCAATGTACAGCTGCCATCCGCATCGAGAAACAAACCTTCTTCCGTAGTTTATCCTGTACTTGCCTTTCCAATAAACAGCTATGGATGCACCTATCTACTTGTGGTTTACACCATCCTAGGAAAAATTCTTCCTCTCCCAATAAGGCGCACGATCCCTCCGCTATAAACGATCATTTTATTGACTCCGTACCTCCTGCAAGTATATCAAGCAATCTCATTCAGGACTACATTTCCAAATCTCCAATTCATTCTCACACATTCTCCTTTACTGCTTTCAATCACTTTGATCTTTATCACGCTATTAAAAACACAAAATCTACCTCTGCTGAACCTTTTGATATTTCTGGACATATGCTTAATTACTGCCTCCCCTACTGTCTTGATCCCATCTTACATATATTCAATACTTCTATCTCTTCAAACACATTTCCTTCGTCCTGGAAGCACAGTATTGTTGTCCCAATCCCTAAGACAAGCACCTCTTCTACATTTAAAGACCTACGACCAATCTCACAAGTCCCTTTTCTTTCCAAACTTCTTGAAAGGCTCTGCTTTGTACAACTTCAACGCTTTTTCAGCGAGACTAACTTCCTGCCTGATTTTCAATCAGGTTTTAGAAGGGGCTTTAGTACTACTATCGCACTTCTTCACATCTCAGAGATGGTGTTGCGTTCTATTGACACACGTCGACTGATATTCATAATGTCGCTGGACTTCTCGAAAGCTTTCGACACCATTGATCATGATCTGTTGGTTGCCAAACAACATTACGCAGGACTATCTCCAGATGCTACCCAGTGGATGTCCTCCTATCTTTCCAAACGTACACAACAGGTCATGATTAACCGGGGGGGGCCGCAATTTTCAAATGTGCGTGCGGTAGCACGAGGCGTACCTCAAGGGTCTATATTGGGACCGCTACTTTTCAATGTGTATGTTGCGGAGCTTGTTCGAGTGTGTGATTTCTCGACAGCTTATATGTATGCGGACGATATGCAAATAATTCATAGTTTCTACGAACTAGAATTAGACCTAGCGAAAATACATAACTGGTCTTCCTCATATGGATTGACGCTAAATCCCTCTAAGACTTCCCTCTTAACAGTCGGTTCGGGTCCTCTGTTAGACAAACTCTCTTCTGTCCAGGTTTCTTTTGCCTCCTCTCTTATCTCTCCTACTGACACAATGAAAAATCTTGGTCTTATCCTTGATTCTAAGTGGAGCTTTGAACAGCATGCCATTAAAGCTTGCAATGTTGCTTATTCCCGACTACGTGTGCTGTTTCCTTCCAGGCACTACCTTTCTTCCTCACAAAAACTCCTTATCACTCAGTCCCTTGTTATCTCTCTCTTTGATTACTGCTCAACTATTTACGGACCATGTCTTTCAAATCGGATCGAAAAATGTATTCAGCGCGTTCAAAACTCCTGCCTCCGATATTCATTCTGCGCTCGCAAATTCGATCCCATTACTCCTCTATTCCAGCGGTCTGGTTGGTTAAATATGAGGCAGAGATGGATTCTCCACATCTGTTGTCTCACGTTTAAGTTACTATCCTCCCGCTCTCCGTCCTATCTCTATTCTTTAATTCGTACAAATTCTTCCTTTCACTCCAGCAATGCTCCTACTACACGATCCCAGTCGCTCATTTCCATTCCCTCTCATCGCACGTCAAAGTTTCAGGCCTCCTTTTCCTATCTTTCCTCTAGCTATTACAACTCCCTCCCATCCGAGATTCGCTCCCTTCCTTCTATTTCCTTGTTTAAGCGCGCCGCTGCGTCATACATACGCACGCGCCACGCTTAAGTCTAATTCTAGATGGCTATAATGATATTTCTTTGTTGTTGATTTTTATTTTTTTTCTTTTTGTCGTATCATGTTGGTTACTTTATTTTTTTGTTTGTTATTAAGGTCAGGTATAATAACAGCCCATTGGCTGCACCTCGCCTTTTACCGTAGTAATAAAGACGATTAATAATAATAATAATAATAATAATAATAGTCCGGATTTGGCACCCCGTGACTACCACCTGTTTCCTAAGCTGAAAGAACATTTGGCCGGAACGAGCTTTAACAACGACGACGAGGTGAAAGATGAGGTTCAACGCTTCCTCAACGGCATGGCGGCGAGCTGGTATGACATGGACATACAAAAACTGCTGCAGCGTCTACAAAAATGCATCGGCAGAAATGGCGATTACGTCGAAAAATAGATAAATGTTCAAGCTTTAAAATGATGTGAACATTATTGAAAATAAACATTTCTTTGTATTTAAAAAAAAATAGGAGACCTTACTTTTGGGATGACCCTCGTAAGTACACTTTTTCTATCAAGGAGTGTCTTATATTGAAATGAATTTGATTACTATTTGTGTTAGTGTACCACGTGTACCCGTGTATTTCAATACCCGTGTACAGAGATGGCGCAATATAACTTTGCCTCCTGTAGCGAGTATTATATTTGCTGATTTATTACAAAACTGTAGCGATATATATTTGCTGACTTATAACAGAAGTGTAACGCTATATATATTCAAAGGCTCTCTCACAGACTAAATCGTCCGACTCGTTGGACGATCGTCGACCGAATGCCATTTTTTATTCCTCCTCGTCCGGGAAGTCACGCCGCGCCGTAGACCCATCGTTTTCGTTGAGTCTGTAGACGCAAAAATGTATTGTCTTTAGACTGATCATCGCCGGCATCGTCGTGACAAATTATTGCCCACCGCGCACCGCCTTTTAACACTGAAAAAAAGGGTAACTAATGCGACGTGTCTTTGATTGTAGCGGTGTTTGAATTTTTTTCTAGAATTTTTGTGTTAGAATGTTTTAGCTACTCAACGCCACGCCTATACCGGCTTCCGTTAATGTCATTTTTTGGAACGATGTGCCGTTACTGTGGTTTTTACAAGCAGGTGGCGAAAAATCTCTCCGTACAAGGAACTGTCAACCCTGTGATCTGGGGTGCGAGTGGTAGACCGATCATAAAAGCGGAGCGCGCGGCTCGATTACCCGGGTCTGGAAATTCCCAATACCTAGCTCTTTGCGACGCTAAAATTTTCGAAGCTCGGGCATCACTCTTGTCCAACGGTCGCAGGCAGCTCTGCGCTGGGCCGGTGCATGGTTGTAGTGGAATGCGTCCGTGAGGCGGTATTGCCATTTTCGTCTGTTCGCGCGCGCGCGGGTTGCAGGATTAAACGATGACCCTGTATATCGCTACAGTTTCGTAATAAATCAGCAAATATAATACTCGCTACAGGAGGCAAAGTTATATTGCGCCATCTCTGTACACGGGTATTGAAATACACGGGTATACGTGGTACACTAATACAAATAGTAATCAAATTCATTTCAATATAAGACACCCCTTGATAGAAAAAGTGTACTTAGAATTTCGACCGTATTTGTAGAATAAATAAACGAGAGTGATTTCGGCGCACTAGTTCGGTCAATTTAAATTTAAATTTACTTTCACATGCGTGCATGTGAAAGTAATAAATATGCGAGGTGAAGGATTAACTTGATCGCGTCACAATTCCCGAGCTCCTGCCGATGGTGCGGGTTTACAACTCCTGCTGCTTGGTGCTTCGGTAGTACCTACCCCACGGGCGAGGCCGACTCTCGACCAGATGACGGGACGTGTCAAAAATATTCGAAGGCTAGAAAATATTAGCAATGGCAGCTATATCAATCGAGGGCAAGCGACGTTAAAATTCGCTCTCACTCCGAGCGGCCACTGAGTAGGCCATGCGAGCGGGAGAGTCGGACCGTCGGCGTTCTTTCAATTCGATCAGAAACACATAATATCGCACACAGACGAGTATCATTATACAAAGCAACAGGCAATCGTATGATTTTTGAGATTGAATCGAATTAAAAGAACGCTGACGGTCGGACTCTCTTGCAAATTTAGGTAGTTGACGACAATTTTGTCAACTACCTAAATTTACGATTCCAAAAAATAATGTGTAATCAATTACACAATTACATTTTGAAATTGCGTGAAATTTGCATCTCTACTTCAGAAGTAGTATAGTAAGGCCGATTCCAACCCAGGTCCTCTGAGGGGAGCGCGGGGGCGGGGGGAAGTGAGGGCGCGCGGGGGAGCGCGGCAGAGGGAAACATGGGCGCGGGGCCTGCGGGGAGAGGAAAACCGGTTGCGCGCGCACGAGCCGCGGAGTGGGGGAAGCTGCGATGATGGAGGGGATCACTCCAGGCCGAGCCGCCGCGTAGACCGGACCCACCGCCGAAAACTTTTTAGAGGGAGTGAATGACCCCCGAGAACTTTTTTAAACCCCGATCCACCACCGGAAATTTTTTCCGAGCGAGAGAATGACCTTGGCCCACCCCCAAATATTTTTCCAAACCATTATGTGACATGCGGCGCGAAGAACGAAATAGATTTATGCAGTGTCTATAAATCTTAGAATTAGGAGGCGAGGAGGAAGATGAGTAAATAAAATGGAGACAGAATATACGTTTAAGATATATATATTGTTACATAAAAGTAAATAGAAATCAATATAAAATAGAATAGAAAATATAAAAAATATAAACTATTGGCGGGCGAGGGGGGGTGATGGAGGTGACGGGGGTGATGGTGGCGACGATGGTGAGGGCAGGGGCGCGGCCGCCACAGAGCCCCCGACCGCGGTGCGTGCAACCGCACCCGCGCAACCCGCAGCCGCGCAGCCCCATACGTCGTTGCCTAGAACACACAGACACATCAATATAATACTAACACATTAAACATAATAAACATGAAACACATAAAACAATGCAAAGTATTACATACCTGTGGATGCGGCGACGGTGACGGCGAACGGGGTGGTGGCGACGGCGAACGGGGTGGTGGCGACGGCTGCGGCGACGGCCGCGGCGATCCCCAATCGCTCGACCACGTGGGCGACGGCGGTGGTGGAGGTGATGGCCCACGTGGTGGCGATGGGGATGGTGATGGGGGTGGGGACGGTGTGAGCCCTAGACATAGAAACTCATGGTAAAATATTGATACGAACACCTGATTTTAGAGCACTTGGTTTCAACAGTTAAACGCGATAAATGTCAAAATATTGTTATGTACATACCTCGCCACCTCATCGAATCATAAATGGAGGGCGACCTCCAATATCCCATAATTTTAATAAAGTACTACACGTCTTTAATGTTTGAAGACAACTGGTCTCGCTGCATCTCCAGGCTCTCGCATGCAAACTCCTATCATGAAATCGAGAAGTGCGTAGCTTTGCAAAAGTGAGATGCTGTTGTTCTTCACATTCATTTTCGCAGACCATCCTTTCCTTATTCACACGCATCTTCTTTCCCTTCTTCTTTGACACATCATGCGACAAGACCACATCACTTTGAATACGTATCGAACGGGTATTGAACGTTTTAGAACGTATATCAAACGGATATTGAACGGTTTCGAACTCAAGGATAAAAGTCTCGACATGTGTTGAATGTGGTATAATATCATTGTGAACGCTAAATCTTACACCGAATCTTAAAATTAGACAGCGAAAGGAGAAGGAAGACGGGTGAATAAAATGGAGAAATAATATGTGTTTAAAAATGATAATATATTGTCACAAATAATGAATGAATAGTAATAGTAATAGTGAATATAATATAATAATAGTAATATGAATAGTAATAATAGTTAATACGGATGAAATACATGAGATAACAAAAAAAAATGAAAAAGAATTTAAATATCCTCCTCGTCGGATGACAATTGCAGAGGTGGCGTCACGAGCCCCTCTTCCATCCATGCAGGGGGCGGCGACCACCGTGGCGGTGGTGTTAACTGCCGCGACGGTGGCGGTGATGATGACGCTGAGGACGATGACGACAACATCACCCCCTCGAACTGCCATGGAGGTGATAGGGACCCCTGAAGCGATGGCTGCGGCCTCCTCACATCGATCCAGGGAGGCGATGGTGGCGATGGGGGCTGTGGACGTCGCAGGGGCCCCATTTGATGATAAGGTACCCAGGGCCGTCGCAATCTGGCCGCCATCCTCGACCCGAATACCAGGCCCGAGCGCTGCATATGCACCGCTAAGGGTGCAGCCTCAGCCTCCCCTGCCAGAACCCGCGCCATGAGCGCCATTATAATCATCGGCACACGGTCCTAGAACAGATACACAAACATAATAAATATGACACATATCAAACATAATAAACATGAAACATGCAAAACAATGCAAACTACATACCTGCGGAGGCGGCGAAGGCGGCGAAGGTGGCGGCGACGGCGATGGCGATGGCGATGGCGATGACGATGGCGATGGTGAATACTAAAGCATAGAACATCATGATATTAACATGTCCACTTGATTTTAATCTCGCTCGATTTCAATGGTTATAGACGAATAATGTCAAAATATATTGTACATACCAATGAGTCATACTCCGGGGCGATGCGTTGCAATCCCATTTTTCAAGCACCAGAAAAAAATTGTCGCACACAAATTACAAAAATTGCACAAATGTCTAACGATTAAAAATCAGACTGTTCGCCTTCCACAATTAACAGACGACTGGTCTCGCTGCACCTCCTAGCTCTCACATGTAAAAACCCCCTCCTATCATGAAATCGAGAAGTGCATAGCTTTGCAAAAGTACAATGCTGTTGTTCTCCGCATTCATTTTCACAAACTGCACATTTCTTCTTCGTAGACCATCCTCTCCTTATTCCCATCTTTTTCCCTTCTTCTTTAGACACATCATGCGACAAGACCACATCACTTTGAATACGTATCGAACGGGTATTGAATGTTTTTGAACATATATCAAACGGATATTGAACGGCTTCGAACGTGCATTGAACGGGTATTGAACGGCTTTGATCGGATATTGAACGTCGATCATACCACTTTGATCGTGCATCGAACGGCTTTGATCGGGTATCGAACGTGTATCGAACGACTTCTGCATAAGTATCGTCTTAATCTAGCGGACATCAAACGCATGAGGTTGGGTTGAGTGAGGGGGAAGAAAATTATACGCATTAAAAAATTGATTATATTTTATTTATGAATTTCCCTGGTGTTTAGACCACCAGTTGAATATTTTAAATACATTTTGCATGGCACAGTGTTTCGCGTGTCTGCCACATCGCAGAGTATTAACTACATTTAGCTTATTTAGAGATTTGATATCCTCGTAGTCAATGTCCAGCGTCTCGATGACCGCGTCTGCTCTCGTACTTTCATCGAGGAAATCCGCAAGCCAGTCGCGTTTCTGCAGCCCTTTAACATATACGACATGGCACGTGTCATCCTCTTCTTCATCGATCGCATCAGCTACAGCTTTCGAAATTAGCCGTTTAGCCATACTGTATGGAACTTCTCCATCGTCCCAGCGTAACCCATGATGTTTCGCCGTTAACCAGCGGATGCTTGATTTGTCAGATTTCGAAAGAAGATAATGTGGCATCGAACTCCCAAAAATATAGTGCGAGAGAATTGTTCCCATTCGTAGGACAGCCACTTCCTTGACGACAAATCTTCCATCAGCGATGAACCCTTGCATGTCAACGAACGTTGGTACAACCATTATCGATACAATTTGGAGGTCCACTCGCTTCCAAGACAGACGAGAGAATGCAGTCTCTCTCGTAAAACATCTCGATTTTCACGATGAAATTTTTTTGCGAATTTCGTACAGGAGAGGGCGGGCAAGTAGCGTGGTAATTTAATTTACTTTGCGCACCATGTTTGTCAATGGATTGTATTCAACCACTCTATCGTGTAGAATCAGACAGTAGGCTGTAGTATTTGCAGGCACATTCTCTTTACACTCGAATTCTATGCGTACGTCCACGGTGCCATTCTTGATCGACTCATTTTGTCGCGAGCAATCAATTACCACGAGGGGGCCAAATTGGAAAAATTCAGCCACGGTGAATAATGCCTCGTTGCAACTATACCCATAATATGATTTACGGAATTGCGTATACATGTGATACAAGATGGCGTGCTTATTCTTGTCAAAGTCCAAGTTCAGGTCATCATATGGGTAAAATTCCGAGTTGAGAAAAAGTTTTACATTGGCCAATTTGCAGTTGTTGAACATAGTAACGTCTTCACTCATCACATTTCTTCGACCAGTCTGTAGAGCAAGGATCACGCATCGCGGCTTCTCCAGCTGTGCAGATGCCTTCACGGCCCACGAATGCTTGGTCGTGCTCTGTAAGAGAGGATACTCGTACAGATCCCACGATTGAAAACAAATGCTCAGGTTTTGTCCACGTTCCAAAGTATGTAGCAACGATAGCTTATTAACGTCATTTAACGTCACATGGGGCATCCGCCATTGTAGCTTAACCAATTCAATTTCTGGTTCCAACATCGACGATCCTATCAGAGCATTGTTGTCGTTGCGCGATCGTATTAAAATCAATTCGTGACGCGCATTAATAATCATGCGTGTGTAGTCCTCACAAAATCCCAGCAAATATTTGAGTGGGATGCAAAAATTGAAATGACTTTTCACTATTGGCCCATCCCGCCGTTTCAAGCCCCATCCAACATTCTCCATATTTTTGTCTTCGCCAGATGTCAGCGATACATAGTTTTTAAGCGTGCTAGTTATTCCAACGTTTCTGCTGCGATCAATCTCCACGCCATTCAGCTCGTATCGAATCTCATCGAATAAGAACGCCATGCAATTATTTCCCAACGTCACCGTTAATGCATCTTTTGGCTTATTTATCTTCAATTTCCCCTCCACATAGAGAAAACTTTCACACGGCAATGTGTATAAATCCTGCTGTTGTATCGGTATTCTTATCTCATCGCTGTATCCAAACGTTGTGTTGACGTATGGGTTGTATGTGTGAGTCTGAAGCTTGACGATGCGATCATCAAACGTCGGCTTCCCTCCAATACTTAGAATGTCAACCATTTTCAACCTAAATGCGCACAATGAATCCCAATGATTTCAAAAATGCAATGTTCGCAGCACTGAGCCTCTTCTTTTTAGCGTGATCGGAGCTGTTGCAGTTGTTGTTGCAGTTGTAAACAATTTCACTTGGAAGAAACGGGTTTCTAGAGTCGTTCAATACAAGCATCTCTTTCGTTCGCACTACATGTATTATCGTCGTCGCCGTCGTACGTGCAATCTGATGGTAATCTCTTCACCTCGAAAATCGAGCAACCGTCCGTTTTGATCCACAACGCGTATCGTTAGATCCGTAATGATCCGTGCGGTGATTGGAAGGTAAATGATCTGCGCGGGCGTTTCCGATATCTTATATCCTGGTGGAACTCTCGGAGAAAATTCATGTATCGTATGGACACGCCTCCCACTGTTGTACGCACCAGCGGTCACGCTACATTCTATACGAACAATGTTCACGTTCATGATATTAATTGGATCGTCCGATTCGTGCCACCGTCCTGGTTCTAATACCCGATTCGTCGAGAATCCCAATAGCGATCCAATGTTATTAGGCTTTGTAAAATCTACGGTGAACCAACAGTACAGTTCGCTTTTCATGGTGTTGTTGTTGGGACGCAACACTATTGGATACGCATCGTTGTCACCACCATCGGTACCGTCGAGATTTTGAGGATACCGTTCGAGTAATCGCTGCTTCAAATACTTGGCAATGGCGTCTAGTTCGTAGGAGCCATGGGGAATCGTAATGTATTCAGGAGTGGTGTCGACGCTGTTGCTGATGTCATAGTTTACGGTGAAGTAGAATTTATCATTGCTCGAGTCGATGTTTGGTATGGTGTGATAAGTTTCAAAGGTTGTTAGACCAAGCTCGTAATCATCGTCACTCAAATCTATGGGTGGAAAGTAGCTCACCGCGAGGGTGCTACTCTTGCCGGTTAGAGTGAATGTTAACGACATATTCCGAACTGTACGGCTCGATTAGTACTGAATCAGAGTGGCGGGAAGTCAATCCTTAAATTTGGTACCGATCGTTTGTAGAAAGCGTTGACATAGTTGTCCACAATTGCTCTGATTGTACTTTTGATAAGACGTTCGATTGTATTCAATTTTCACAGCATCCTTATCCAGATATTTTACCAATTCCTTGGGCGGTCGAAGATTTCCAAAGCTGTCGAAATATATAGCTCGACACCCTCTCTTCGCATATGCCACCCAATGAGTCCCCGACCCCTCGACATTGTCCAAATTTACAATACCGCTCTCGTTTCGACGTACTCCTCCGACTGGTAGCGCGTTTCGCATAAAAACACCTCTAAAGAATGGAATACGCATACGTTTTGCCAACTCCTCCAATTGTGCATCAGTAGTTACACCCGCGGGCATTTTTATTTTCTTTTCGACGTTTTTTTTTTTCGTTTCGATATTCCCTGTCCACGCTTGTATGGTGTGAGATAAAGTCCGCGGCCTTCCATGGAGCGATTATGACGTTGCATTTCCTGCAGCTGATGTTGCGCCGCCTTATTATCGTTTACCGCCTTGGCGATTCCCGCCGCTCCACCAGCTAATGATCCGAGAACACCTAGCAGCGGGAGAAGTGGTAATATACCACCCCGTTTTGCCACCGGAAGAATCCGCTTTTTCGGCGCTCTCTTTGGAGTACTTTTGCGGGGTTTTGTTTTCATCCCCATTCCGATTTTCGTCTTGGCTTTCATAGCTGCCCAAACAGCTGTAGCAGCAGCTCTTTCACCCAGAGTCGAGTCTCGCGCAACGATGCGTTTTCGCGCTTTGTCAGCGAGAACTTTATCTGCCACGTGCCTTTCGCCGAGGTCGTTGCTGCGCGAATATGCAATATCGTGTTCGCGACACGCCGCGTCCAGGTTAGGTCTCGAATATCACAATTATCCGACAGGATCAGAAGCATTTTGGATACTGAGCTGTTTTGAGTCGATGCGGACCTATAAATAGGGCGCTTCGTAACCTGTAACGATACGCGTGACAAATTTTGACGATAAATCACGAGTTATGTCTTCGAAAACCAGACGCAGACATGGTAGCATGCTACCAAACACTATACGCTGCCTCGTTTGTGGCCCATCAAATTGCGGAAAGACAAACGTGTTGGTGAGCTTGTTGGAAAGTCCTCACGGCGTCCGCTTCGAGAACGTGTACGTGTACTCCAAGTCGTTGCAACAGCCGAAATATCAGTATTTGGAGAATTTATTGACTCCGATAGATGAAATTGGCTACTTTACGTTTTCGAATAACAGTGACGTCATCCCACCGTGCGAATCGCTTCCGAATTCTATTTTCATCTTTGATGACGTGGCATGCGACAAGCAAGATACGATAAGGGAATACTTTGCAATGGGGCGCCACTCGAACGTTGACTGCTTCTATCTCTGTCAGACGTATGCAAAGATACCCAAACATCTTATCCGCGACAATGCCAATCTGTTGATTCTGTTTAAGCAGGATGGTACCAACTTGAAACATGTGTACAACGATCACGTAAACACTGACATGTCTTACGAGGATTTCTGCGCTTTGTGTCGTAATTGTTGGCAACGGGAGTATGGTTTCGTGGTAATAGACAAGGATAGCGCGATGTCCAATGGACGTTACAGAAAGGGATTTAACGAGTTTGCCGTACCGTGAGACGGTCAATTGTCGTCAACACGTCGGTGGGAAAGCAACGTCAGCGGTACAACGATGATTGATATCGATACTCTGGAGATTAAGGATCGCGAGAGAATAGCGAAGGAAATTGCAAAAACTAGCGAATCCATTCGCAAGAAACATCAGGCTTTGAAGACAGGCAAGATGGAGGAAGATGTCGCGTTGGAGAGATACTTCAAACCTATCGTCGAACCCTTAAAACATATTGTGGAAAATACCTCAGCGACAGAAGCTAGCACATCACCACCGATGTGCATAGACGTTGAAGGGAATGAAACATTAACGCCTAAAAAAATCCATCCGAAAGGGAACACTTCGCGCAAGACAAAGAGGAAACGGCACATGTCGTCTGAATATTCACCCATAACCTCAACACCAGTTCAATCGAAGCATAAACGACGGAATGCTACATCAAACGAGTCTCCCGTTCCTCACACACCAATAAGTACATTTCCCAGTGTACAATCGCTCGCAACCATTGATGACGACGTTTTTGAAACTAGTCCCAATGAGTCGTTTGTAACATCTATCAGACAGCAACTTCAAACATCCGAGGGACAAGAAACGTTTCGCAGTCATTTCGGTCCGCTGGGGCAAAAATACATGAGCGCGATCCTAAGTGGTGATAAGGATACAACAATGGACTATGTGTACGGTGTATACTTTGGCAATAGTGGAACGATGCTTGGGGATAAGGCTTTCGATATAGACAAGGATGATAATATAATCATAGATGGTGTAAGATACGGAGGAACATCCGGTCTTTACGAACTGATTTTCAAGAGAATTCCCAATGATGCTATATACACCGATGCTGATAAACAAAAATACAAAAGTATACTGCTGACGACGAATGCCCACAGACGCGGTCATGGTGCTAAAAATCCCATATTGAGCAACAAGGGATACAAGTACCGACATGTAATTGCACCGCTAATCCCACGCACATCAGTCAATAAAGCAGGGAAAGGTCTTAGGACACCACGAGCCATGGTGGTAAACGATAACAAGATCGATTACGTACACTGGGACGATCCCAACGAGCTGGTGGATCGATTGCGTTTGTTGGAAGCGTCACGTCAGGCGGGTAACAACTCTCATGATCCCGAAATTCTATCGATTGTCGAGGAACTACGCGAGGTAGGCCTCATTATATAAATTAAGCCGCACGCCAATGATGTGCACTGTATGCATCGAGATGCCGATCAACAAATTTGGGGTATCGCTCGAGAAGAGTGGAGCAGCTAGAATGGACTATTACAAATGGAGTGGTTTGCTTCGAAATTACATGCGAGATAACGCTCTTTGCGTGGTTGGTGCCGACTTTGATGCAAAATCATGCAAGATACGACGCGTAGCTCAACCGGTGGCTGACACCGATGCCGTCAATAAACTATACATGGAAAAGAACATTAAACTTTTGAGAGAGCGGCAGGAAGAATTAGAGAGGAAACTGATCGCGTTTCAAAGAGATATGCTGACGCTGCAAAACAGCGTTCAAAAGATATCGCAGGCGTCGAATTCTATCCCGCAGCAGCGCTGCGAAGGAGAATCATGCGAGGCGGATGAACTTGCCCCTGGACCGATTGGGAGCACTTAATGAACGTGCCCGATAATTATCGCATCATTCGTGTCAAAGACACCTCTGCGATCAAACATGCAGCCATTATCGAAATCCAAGAGTAAAGAAAACCACGGCCGCAAGAAGCTACAACTCGTTGAGGAATTGCATGCTCCAGCTCGAAGACATTTTCCGCGGAGGCGTGTCATAGTGCATGGATACGATGATCTGTGGCAAGCTGACATTGTAGAAATGCGTCCATACTCACGATTCAACCAGGGACACCACTACATACTCACCGTCATCGATGTGTTGAGCAAGTATGCATGGGCGTTGCCGCTCAAGACTAAAAGTGGCGCTGAGGTGACTAAAGCGTTTGCAAAGATATTTAGAGATCGATATCCGAAAAATTTGCAAACCGATCAAGGAAAAGAATTTTACAACGCTGATGTGCAGAAACTCTTGGCAAAGCATAACGTTAATCATTATTCGACGTATTCTGTGATGAAGGCCTCCGTCGTAGAACGTTTCAATCGAACTTTGAAAAACAATATGTGGAAACTGTTTACGCTCAATGGAACCTATAGATGGACCGATGCTCTACCAAGTCTACTTGCAGAGTATAACGCACGAAAACATAGAACCATCGGAATGCGTCCTTGCGATGTTACCCCTGCGATCGCCGATAAGCTGCTAGCCAGCGTATACAGCAACATAAAGATCGCTGCTCCAGCGAGATTCAAGTTGGGCGAGTTTGTGCGCGTGAGCAAATTTAAAACCATATTCGATAAAGGCTATACGCCGAATTGGACAACGGAGGTGTTCAAGATAGCCAAAGTACAAGCAACTAATCCTGCAACGTATCTGCTTGTCGATTCCTGTGGAAAACCTGTTGCCGGAGGATTCTATGAACACGAGCTGCAACGCGTCACCGATCCCGATGTGTATCTAGTGGAAAAAGTCTTACGTAGGAAGGGGGATAAGGTGTACGTCAAGTGGTTGGGATTTGATAAATCACACAATTCTTGGATAAATAAAAATAATGTATTGTAGCATAATAATACATGGTTCAATAAATACAATGATACATATATATGCGTGAACAATTTTTTTATACATTAATTCCACCATTTATATTTTACACAATAAATAGAATAAACACAATAATAATTTTATATTATACATTCTCAAATAATTTTATATTATACAATAAATACAATTTCTATTTTACAATGGGATATTATAATGACCCCAGGGCAGAGTGTCGATCGAATTGGGTACGATATGCCGCTTGTCATCGTGTGGGCTTAGAGCGATTTTAGATTCCGAAATGGTGTACACTTTATGCAATTTAGACCGTATGCATGATTGTCTGCGAATCATTTCGATCTCCCTATGCAAACATTGCGCGTAGTCGTCGAAAGTTATCGTTCTGGCTATGACGTTGGTCTTGACGCCTTTCGCCTTTTTCGTATCTTTTTTGCCGTCTACGCGAAGTGCATACATTTTCGCTCTAAGACCTACGAATTCGGTCATTATCGCACCGTTATTTTCATCCTTCATCAGCCCCGGAACCTTCTTATTTACGCGCGGCATATTATATGGATTGTCTGTAGGATAATCGCTCGTGTCGAATCTATCGATATTGTGTTTCATGGACTCGTAGATATCATCGCATTGAATGTGATAAATGAGACTATCTGTGTCGGTATATAGAATTTTACAATTTTTTCCATGCTTGGGCGACATGTACTCGTGGTGAAATTCGTACAAACAAATTTTTGATATGTCCAGAATGCACATACCCACATATATCGGCTTGTTGAATTTCACCTCGAGTTTTCGCAATTCAACAGCTATTAAATTTTCCGAAAAAACACTTCTGCTGTGGAAATTCGGTTTCGCAATCATTGCCTCCGCACCATATCGCCCTTCCCAATGTGTCAAAAGTTTTACATCCACGTGATTTCGTACATTTTCCATAGTTTTACCAAATACCGCGTTGTTCATCAATTTGTACAAATTTTTTTCAAAGTCGTTTGTCGCGCTTGTTCTAAACCGTGTATTGAGTTCGATATAATCGCGGAGCCAGGGAGATTGAGCGAATTGAAGCACGCGGTGTATCTTTGTAATACGAAGACCGTGTCGCGTGCACTGTTGCAGGTTGCGATAATGAATAACGTAACGCTGCTTATCGTATACCGTCGCGAGTAATTTGTCCTGCTTGCAACCAGGTGGTTTGGCACGCGTCGGGCAGAACGGTAGATCGGCATGAGCGTCGTGCAGACGTTGCGGATATTCCAGATCTACCTCAAGAATGTATCCCGTAGGTGAATCGATCGGGATTGAAGACACGTCAAAATTCGCAACATCTTCGACCCATTGAAATTTAGCGTATGGCAGGGGCTGACATATTGCCCATCCATACAAATTGTTCACGTCAAAGTACATCAAGTACGATGACTTTTCCGATGCGTCGTAAGATGACATGTACTTGTTATTGGCATGGCGTATCTTCCGGAACATTGGCTTAAACCCCCACGTATACCGCGTTCGATAAACATAACCATATCGATGTCTGTGAGCAATTCGAATGTAATTTTAGTATGTTTTAGCATTGCATCCCATGTGAAACCAGGTAGAGTATAATAATGTGCTGAATCTAATCCGTAACTCTTGATACAACTTTCGCGAAAATTTTCAAAAATATCTGCCAATAACAAGACATCTGTTTTCAAATACAAGTCGCTGTATTCGCCCAAGGTTCTAATCTCGAAACGCTGCCAGACAGTCTCGGCGTGCGCGTAATCGCTCTCGGATACAGTCTCACCCGTTAACGAACTGTAGAATGACTCGCGCGGCGGTAAGCATGGGTCCTGCAGTTTGTCCTCGCAATCAAGGTATTCGTACGGAAAAACACCCTTTCGTGTCAATAAATTGAAATCCTCGGTGGATAATGTTTCAAATTGTGATTGTAAAATTTTTAATTTATCTGTGCTAAGAAAGGATGCTAATTTGTCGAGACTGGCGTTGAGAAATTTGTATGAATCGATGAACCGCAATTTAATACAATTTCGCGAGTCTGAATCAGCCGTATCTTCGACATTTTTTGTGAAAGAAATATACTTTTCTTTAGTTATGGGTAATACGTCAACGTGACCTTCGAAAGCGATAGCTATTTCCTCGATAATGAAATGTGAATCATAGCCGGATAAATTGTGGAAAACTATGGGGATGTAAAACGCGTTTTTATAATTTAAATTGCACTCCGTATGTGCTGGGCCTCTAAACCGTCCGGACAGATGGCAATGATCGTGGACTCGTACATCGCTAGCCTCGAATGGTTTTTCGCAAATATGACAGTGTGTTGCATTGTGAAATGTCGACAACTGTTCGGGAGTTAAATCCAGCATTGGAACATTACTGGTCAGAATGGGTTTGACAAAATTCGCGAAATTTTTCAATTCGTCTACGAACCATGAAACGCAATCTGCGTCGCGGCGACATCGATACGTCGACAGCGATGTATCGTACGAACAATGCATATAATAGGCAATACTGTGTACTTTATGGTACTGATACGCGCATAATTTATCACCCATTCGGTGACTGTCCTCCGTTTTTGCGATGATGCACTCCAGATCTGCATACATCACGAAGGGGAGTCGCTCCTTCCTGCAATGGTTGTCGAAGTTGAGGAGATTTTTGCCTTCGCTGGGCAGCAGGATGGCGCAGTCATTCATCTTGCCACAGTCCAGCGAATGAAGCTCCAACTTCGCGGCAGATCCGAAATAGTGCATGCATCTGTAAACCCAAAATTTTTTTTATTTAATTTGTTTCGCGAGACATTTCATCATTTTATATACATACCGATCGCAGATGAATTTCTTTTTTTGGTGCCTGCTCAGCTGCATGCCTACCAGCCGGGACAAATTCTTGATCCACACAAAGTGTCCTACATCGCCGTGCTCTTGATTCGGTGTGTAGAGCAGGTTGACGTGTCGATCCCTTTTTTGGCTAGTGAGGCGCAACGGAAATACTGTCGACCCTTTCTTCGTCTCGAAGGTGTAGATGTTGATGGAGATTTCATTCAACCGCTCAAATTTTCCAATTTGCCTCAGGGACATTGGGAACTCAATGCCCTGGAGATTTAGCACAGACGTATAGTGCGGGTATGAACTTGGACGATCGGGATGTCTTTCCGCAGGATGGTGAGCGGCGACCACTGCCCATGCGAAACATGCATTGTCCGGGGATTGCACATTGATCGTTGCATTCTTCAACAATAAATCCTGTGGCAACTTGAAGTGGCACCCTGCGCGCAGCGGATTGTACTTGTTGACATTGATGGTCAGGTTGAGGATTCTCATCAATGCCCATCCGCTGTCGCGTTCCTGGAACTCTTCCAACGATGCCAGGGTGGGTTCGATGACGCATCGTTGGTACCACTCCTGTAGATCGGATGTGCGGAAGAGTTCGCAGTTCCGGGTGTTGATGCTCTTACTTGCACGTTTATCGCCCGCCACAAATTCGCCGTTGAACACTGTGTTCACTTTGAGGTTCCGCTGTTTCCTCAAAGCACCCCGCACATGTTCCAACACAATGGTTCCTGCATCCTGGAGGAAGTTGCGCGGTTCGATATAGTTCGAATTTAGCACGGCACCGGTTAATACGCGACTATCGAACGCAGCGTCTATTTCGCGCCACAAAAGTCCTGTGCTCGAATGTCCTGCACCATCATGCACAAAACGGCCGCGCAACGAATATTTTAGTCCTTCGAGCTGCGCGATTCGAGCAACCAACGATTGCCGAACACCGATCGATAATCGAGGACGTTTCACTCGGCTCTGTTCTTCCAACGACTCGATGCACTCGTTGCACCGTTCTTCCCACGCGAGGTATTCTTCCCGCGAAATCAATCGCGCAGATTGATCCAACACTTGCACGAATTCTCCCATGGTCGTAAATGGAATGTAAATGTAATGTCTTTTCCTCGCAACACGTTGCAACGATTTGAAGTTTTGTGCAGTTTGGAGCGCGCTTTTATGACTGGTGTCATGATTTGCGATCTCTGTCTTACTCTTTTGACGATCCAACCCAACATGGTTCTATGCAGTTTCTGCTGATACAGCAAAATTCTTTCTATGATTCACACATATGGCGCGCAAAAGTATTATATTACATTCAGCATGTGTTGAGACTTTTATCCTTGAGGATTGGGGCTCAAGTTACATACGATCTTTCGCTATGCTGCGACGTTAAAATTGAAATACATTATGGAAAAATCGGATGCTTTAAAATAAAATGCTGTGGTGGGGGAAGCAATTGTACCTCTATTTAAGCCAGTCTCCCGAACGCCATTCAATCAATCGCTCAGTAGCCTCAGTGACTTTCGACGAAACAATTTGTGCTCTGAAAAAATGTGTAGTACCAGTGCCGAAGGAAACGCCGGACACATGAATTATTACGTTCCGATCGTGCAAGATGATGGCATAGCTCAATGCGGGGAGGATACAGTTGCTTGGTAAGGCTTAATTTTTCACATCTTCTCAAATTTTTTTATGTTTATTCCAGCACTTTCATAGCTTTGATTGTTCTCTTAGCCCGCGCCGAACATCGCGGATCATGGTCAGAAGATACGCATTAACATCTATGGGCAGCAAATATTTGGAAATTGGAATCGGAGTACGACCTACGATCGATGTAGAAATTATTCTCGGCGACAATCGTGGGATGTATCTCACGTTACCATATAATACATGGGGTCTACTATGCAACAATCGTGATGCTATCGAAGAACGTTCACGATTACCTGGATCACCTTCGATGCAGATGGATCAATTAACGATAGATTTTTGTGATATCTATAATTATCCAATTGTAAGGATGATGCTACATAATAAGCCGCTGTATTTCAAACCGGATACAGTATCATTTTTATTAAATCTTGAATCATGTATAGACTATGTGTATCCACGGCTGCATCGAATTAGCAGAGATGTGGAGGCGAAATTTAAAACTTTTGTTAACGTGCTACGGCAGAGCGATGTTGCTTGTGAAACATTAGATGCGCGTCGTGCTGCTAAAATCATATGTGATAGTGAACATTACTGTGAGGATTATCATGTAGATTGCGAACTGGCAGCATGCGCCATCAATGATATTCTAGCTGATGCTCGTGGGAAAAAATGTTAAAATTATATTCTTTTAATTTTAAATAAAAATTTCTTAAACGTATATTTTTTCTCCATTTACTTATCCGTCTTCCTCCTCGCCATCTAATTCTAAGATTCAGCGTTTATTTCGTTCTTCACACTGTGAAAATGATATCATCGTATGGAGATGCTCGGGGAGGACTCATATTACACACGATCGCGCGATACATTGCGGTGTTAAGATTGAAAATCATTTTAAAAAATTGGTAGCTTTAGAATAAGATGCGGTGGTGGTGGGGGGGAAGCAACCTCTATTTAAACCAGTTCCCGGACGCTATTCAATCAATCGCTCAGTAGCATCAGTGACTTTCGACGGAACAAATAGTGCTCTGAAAAAATGTATACCATTGATGAAATACTCGCTGGGTGTGAGGATTGTTTCGTTCCGATCGTGCGAGATGACGGTGTAGCTCCATGTGGGGAGAATATATATCGTGACCGGTACGGTGTAATTTTCACATCTTCTCAAAATATTTATGTTTGTTCCTAATACGAGCGAGTACTTTCATAGCTTTGATTGTTCTCTTAGCCCGCGCCAAACGTCACGTATCATGGTCAGAAGATACGCATTAACAACCATGGGTACCAAATATTTGGAAATTGGAATCGACGTAGGCCGTACGGCCGATGTAGAAGTTCTTCTCGGCGACAATCATGGAAATCATCTCATATTATCATGGCATACATGGGGTCTACTATTCGACAACTATGATAACATCGAAGAATGTGCACGATTACCTGGATTATCTTCGATGCAGTTTGATGATTTATCGTTGGACTTTTTTCGGATCTCTGATTCCCCAATTATAAAGATGACACATGGTGATGATACAGTGTATTTCACACTGGATACAGCAATATTTTTATTTAGTCTTCGGCCATGTATAGAGTATTTGTATCCGCGGCTGTATCAAACTGCAGAAGATGCGAGTGAAAAATTTGAAACTTTTGTTAACGTGCTACGGCAGAGCGATGTTGCCTGCGAAACATTAGATGCTCGTCGTGCTGCTAAAATAATACGTGATAGCAAATACTACGACGAGGAGTATCTTGTAGATTGCGAACTGGTAGCATGCGCCATCAGTGATATTCTAGTTGAAGCTCGTAGGAAGAAAAAATGTTAAATTATATTCTTTTTAAATAAATTTCTTAAACGTATATTCTGTCTCCATTTTATTTACTCATCTTCCTCCTCGCCTCCTAATTCTAAGATTTATAGACACTGCATAAATCTATTTCGTTCTTCGCGCCGCATGTCACATAATGGTTTGGAAAAATATTTGGGGGTGGGTCAAGGTCATTCTCTCGCTCGGAAAAAATTTCCGGTGGTGGATCGGGGTTTAAAAAAGTTCTCGGGGGTCATTCACTCCCTCTAAAAAGTTTTCGGCGGTGGGTCCGGTCTACGCGGCGGCTCGGCCTGGAGTGATCCCCTCCATCATCGCAGCTTCCCCCACTCCGCGGCTCGTGCGCGCGCAACCGGTTTTCCTCTCCCCGCAGGCCCCGCGCCCATGTTTCCCTCTGCCGCGCTCCCCCGCGCGCCCTCACTTCCCCCCGCCCCCGCGCTCCCCTCAGAGGACCTGGGTTGGAATCGGCCTTACTATACTACTTTCAGACGTCCGTTTGTTTGAAAATCTCTGCAGGGACCGCCCGTGTGTCGAACTCACGGGCCCAGTTGGGTTTTCCACACCCCTCGACCCTTGAAACACTTTATGATCGGCAAAGGCGTCCCCTTGCATCAGGGTCACCGCCAT
The DNA here is from genome assembly GCA_963855975.1 of Andrena chrysosceles. Classification (NCBI taxonomy): domain Eukaryota; kingdom Metazoa; phylum Arthropoda; class Insecta; order Hymenoptera; family Andrenidae; genus Andrena; species Andrena chrysosceles. The sequence continues at coordinate 37,984,575 of OY979766.1, read as the reverse complement.
GCTGTCGTTGTTATGCGCGAACGGCGACAACGGCTGGCGACGGTCCCACTAGTGCAGGCCTGGGAGAAGTATGCATCTGTTTCTCCCTTGCACTAGTGGGACCGTCGCCGGCCGCACATTGGAACGGCCGCTTGCAGTCATCGCCGTAGCCGTTCCACTGTAAATAAACACTAAACAGACCCACGATGCAACGACCAGCCTTCTCCGCACAGCATCGAATTGTCTTACACAAGGCAGGATATCGAAAATTAAAGAAGTTATGAAACTTTGGCCATACATATTAATACATACCTATACAGGATATTACTTTACTGATAATCAAGGATATTCTGGAGGGTGATTCTACAGGCGAAAATAAGACAAAACTGAAGAGTGGCGAAATAAAGAATAAGTTTGTTTCCGGTTAAAAAATCGTTTTTACAATACTGACAATTATAAAGAAAAATTTATTTAACGAATTTAGGCTGAAGGTCGCGATTTTGTAAATCCGAAAAAATACTACCACATTCGGTGAAAATTGTTGTATAAAATAAGCCTATCTGTTGTTGGTAATGTACATATTGAACTCCGTAAGAACTTAGGAAGGCTGTTAAGGACAGCGGCGCGCCCCGTTTCAGGTAAAATGCACTGCTGGTAAAAATTCAGGGAACACTATAATTTCCAGAATAATTTAATCATTTTCAAATGGCTGTTTTATCTCGATGAAGCGCAAAAGACAAAATTTCAACATTTTGTGCCTAATTTGAACGTATGCACGGGCTTGTTATTTCCATTAGTACATGACTCACACCAATCTCACATTTTCGCTTTTATAATTGGGTTGTCCTCTAATTTTCTTGTTACTTTCCGCGTCACCTTGTCCGCGCGGATTTAACTGCAGGTTAAAGGTTCCGCCAGGCCAACCCGGAACTTTTCCGCTGCGGTTCCCAATATATCGCGTTGGTCTGTGGGACCCTTTAACCGTCTTTCGCCCCTATGGCTTAGGACCTATGAGGATATACCTGTGCTATTACCAATAAAGTAATAAAACGTTTCGAACCGATCCTAGCAAAGTTAAATGACTTGGCAGGATTATTTCTTAAGGACCTCGTCCGCTGAATTGTACGTGTCTTGAATTTTTTTTCGCCGAAGCTATTAAACACGACCTTTCGTTGGAAAAAGAATTTCAACCAACGAGACGCGTACTTTCGTCGTAATATTTCTGTCAATTTCTTTCTCCCAATACTCGAAATGCGTTTCTTTTAACAGGCTAAAGATTTTACGGTCTCGGTGGTAACAAGATGCATTATAATAATAATAATATATATATATTTCAACGGGATAAACCCTTTGTTATAAGAAATACAAATCACAGACGCACAAGCCTAGAACAAGTAATTAAGAAGTACAAAAGAAATATAATTAACAGAAAGAAAGCAGGAAAATAAGCGCGAAAGAGACCATTAATGAATAGTGACAAAGCCAGATATAAAAGAATAATAGTAATAATATTATACCAGTAGAAGACATAATATTGAATGTTAGGGGGAGAGGGACATACGAACAGCGATCAAAGCGGAGTGATTGAAGGAATTATAGGAATTATTAAAGAAATCAACAGAGTTACAATAGCGATTCGCAGTTATTAAAAGTCGATTAAGACTATTGAAATAGCCGTAGAGAGTTCGATGTGACTCCGGAAGGAAGAGATTAGGATTTCGAAGGCGCCGTACAGGTGCATAGAAACTAAGTTTTTGGAGGATTTGAGGACAAGAGATATAATGATTAATAATTTGATATAAAAATAGAAGGTCAGCAACGACACGGCGTTGATCAAGGCTCATTAATCCAAGGCGCAATAGCATAGAGTCGTAATTATGGCAAAATATTGACATAGGTGATTCAGTGAGGTATGATGCCAGTCTAAGAAACCTGTGCTGAACACCTTCGATTAATACAGAGTGACATTTATAATAAGGAGCCCAAATAACAGATCATTAGGGGCCTTTACACGATCGTTCCCGGCGCGCGTTCCCGGCGTGCGTTCCAGCGCGCGGCACGCAAAAGTACTTGAACGCTGGAGCGACGCTCCTTCGTGCGCGCCAGAAGATTATACTCGCCACTACTTAGAGACAACGGGTTCGGCCTCACATTTGTACGTGGACTCCATCCAATTTTTCGATCTACGAAACGATCAATGACATATCTTGATATACCTGGCTTATAGGGGATATCATAAATGCTATTACTGTAGGGTACACTGAAACATCTGTTTTTACGAAGCTCCATTTGGTTGACCTGAAGGTGCTATAAATTATGGAAATGGTTTATGACTCAGTTATAACGACTGTAAAATTTTAAAAGGGTACATTAAAATATCCAAATGTTTCCCCGGCAATGCGATGGCAAATGAAATTGCAGGTAACACATTCACTGTTCTGACAATCATAATTATTACTATTGGCGGCAATAATTACCATGTCATTGCTTGTTTTAATATAAAAACTAATATTGATAAACAATAAATACACATAGGTATGCAAGTGATGTTATATGTAAGATAAATGATGAAGAGGTGTAATGTGCAAGATGTTTTGAAGAAAGGGGGTAGTATTCTGATGGCGCGTGATGCAGGTCAAATTTTTCAGCCACGCTCTAGCGTGGCGCGCAAGAAAGCACCACACTCCTGCCCGCGCGCCAGAAAGCACCACGCTCCTAGCCGCGCTCCAACCTTCACTCCAGAAGAGTTTTCATAAGAGACAGAAAAAGTAGTTAGAAAAGGAAAACGGCACTTGAAACCTAGGGTTCGGCGTGGCGCGTGGATTTCCGACAGTTTTGAGATCCTGGAGCGCACGCCGAGCCTGGCAGCCAAGACTCCAGAAACAACGCCGTCGATAAGCCGTGCCTCGATGAGTTTCGAGTACTTCGACCCTCGAGACCAGGGGGCCGTGCAATGTTGCCCCCTAAGACGTGACGAATCGAAAATTCTACATTTCTCACCGGATCTTGGCGAAAGTGACGTGAATCGTTTCCTTATGTTTTCCCGATGAAAATGGTCCAAAAACGACACAAATCGGATTGTAATTAAGGAATCTTCATAATAAATTGATTTTCATAACTTCGTTAAAAATAGTCCGATTTACATGAAATTTGGCATAATTTTCATTTGAAAAACATGAGAAATCCATCGGTATCACTTCCATATCGATACGATAAAGAATAAAGTATACAGTGTTTCTGAAACAGGTATGAATCCTCGGCCGACCGCAGCGAATCGAGGTCGGCGACCCACAGTCGAGGGTGAAATATTCATTACAGCGTATTAAGAAATTCTTTATTCTTCATCGTATCGATATGAAAGTAACACTAATGGATTCCTGGCGTTCTCTCAATTAAAATTATCACAAACTTCATGCAAATCGGACTACTTTTACACAAACAATAAACTTGCTAATGGACTAATTTCTGTACCTATTTAAAAATTATATGAAAAAACTATATTTACTTATGTTTCCGTGTTGCGGACAAAAGCGGGCTTATAGTGAAGCGAAAATTCATTTATCGTTTACAGAGGGCGATTTAATAATTTTCGAAGCCAAATTCATTTATTCGTTTACAACTAGGCAATTACTTCTTTCTGAAGGTTTCGTCGGGAAGCATTTGTCTGCCAGATGTCGAAAAGGGGCAATCAACATCGTGCCGTTTTTCATTTTTTTCGAATTTGTTCCCTCTGAGTTAAATGAGTATAATAATAATAATAATAATAATAATAATAATTCGTCTTTATTTATCACATTTACAAACAACAAAAAGGAAAAAAAAGAAACAAAAAAAAACTTATGTGATAAATAGGCGAGGTTCAGCATATATGCCGTTTTGCAACCTAACCCAAAAACAATAACAATATCAAACAGAAATAAAGCTAACAAAACAACAAATGAGCAAGAGAGAGAACCACGTGACAAGGGGAGTTAGGGATAGTGAGCAAGAATAAAAGAACGGGTAGCACATTTAAAAGCGGACATAGAGGTCATAGAGCGAATATCCAAGGGAAGAGAATTATAATATAAAGTTGATAAATAAGAGAAAGATGCCGTAAAGGGTCTAGCAGGGTAAGTATGGGCAAACGGCCCCCACGCCGATTCCTGGAGGTGTTATTTTTTAAACAATGCTCCTGGCCTGAAACACCATTGTGTAAAGTTTTAGATCGCTACCCCCCCGTTTAAGGGTAATACGGGGGTGAACGCCCTTAACGTTATTATTTTTTATCTCGGTTACTACTTAAAATATTTGAATGAGAAAAATATGAAAAAAAGCTACATACTAACTGTACTTCGTGTATTTTTCTCGAAATTGTAAATCAATTATTAAGGGTAGAAAAAAAATAATTAATTTTTTGAGGGTGGTTTTTCGAAACAACCCTTTGAGTGACAACCTCCAAAAAAATAAAAAATAATGCTCTATTATGGTGGTATTATATAAAAAATCCTGAAGATGATCGAGTTGGTGGAACATAGTTAAATAATTTAAAGAAGATCATTATATTATAAAGGGTCTAGCAGGGTAAGTATGGGCAAACGGCCCCAACGTCGATTCCTGGAGGTGTTATTTTTTTAAACAATGCTCCTGGCCTGAAACACCATTATGTAAAGTTTTAGATCGCTACCCCCAGTTGAATACGGTAATACGGGGGTAAACGCTCTTATATTTATAATTTTTTTTCTTGGTTAAAGATATTTAAATGAAACAAAAGCGACAATATTTTTCCGGATTGGAAATGAATTATTACGGGTAGAAAAATATAATTTATATTTGGGGGTAGTTTTTGCACACAACCCTATGAGTGACAACCACCAAAAAATTAAGAATAATACTCTATTATATAACTATCATGTATAAAAATGTAGAATAGTCGCGTTGGTGGAAACATACTTAAATAACCCCTCACCGACGGCGACTGCGTCCCAATATTATTTTTACGCGGACGGCGCGGCGCGGTGAGGCGGCCGCGTCCCTCTATTCACCATACGACGACGTATCGACGTCGCGGTCCGCCGACAGCACGGAACCGTCGCTGTTTTATCGACATTTTGCTTGCGAGTTTACTAATAGAGAAAATCATGAATATTACGATAAAAATTGTTTGAGTGCTTTATTTAGCACCAGTATTATTTAGAACAATGCCTGAAAGCAGTAGTGATAACTGCATTATTTGTAATTTTTCTTTAATCGATTATAAGTTATCAGCGTTTATATAATCAGAAAGACAGCAAAATACGCCTGGCTAAGTACGGATTATCCCTTCGATATGTGCAAACAAATATAAGCGATTATCACGACAAGGGGTTGTCATTCATAGGGTTGGGTGCAAAAACTACCCCCAAATATAAATTATATTTTTCTACCCGTAATAATTCATTTCCAATCCGGAAAAATATTGTCGCTTTTGTTTCATTTAAATATCTTTAACCAAGAAAAAAAATTATAAATATAAGAGCGTTTACCCCCGTATTACCGTATTAAACGGGGGGTAGCGATCTAAAACTTTACATAATGGTGTTTCAGGCCAGGAGCATTGTTTAAAAAATAACACCTCCAGGAATCGACGTTGGGGCCGTTTGCCCATACTTACCCTGCTAGACCCTTTATAATATAATGATCTTCTTTAAATTATTTAACTATGTTCCACCAACTCGATCATCTTCAGGATTTTTTATATAATACCACCATAATAGAGCATTATTTTTTATTTTTTTGGAGGTTGTCACTCAAAGGGTTGTTTCGAAAAACCACCCTCAAAAAATTAATTATTTTTTTTCTACCCTTAATAATTGATTTACAATTTCGAGAAAAATACACGAAGTACAGTTAGTATGTAGCTTTTTTTCATATTTTTCTCATTCAAATATTTTAAGTAGTAACCGAGATAAAAAATAATAACGTTAAGGGCGTTCACCCCCGTATTACCCTTAAACGGGGGGGTAGCGATCTAAAACTTTACACAATGGTGTTTCAGGCCAGGAGCATTGTTTAAAAAATAACACCTCCAGGAATCGGCGTGGGGGCCGTTTGCCCATACTTACCCTGCTAGACCCTTTGACCGTACGATGAACAGGCACAGACAGGTCAGCGCCACGCCTCGTAGATGGTGCATAAACAGAGTGCATAGATGAATTACTACATAGTAATTCACTTAGATAGATAGGCGTTTCAGATACCAAAACTTTGTGTACGAGGCAACACAGGTGCAAAATCCACCTCTGTCTGACTTTGAGCCAGCCAGAGCGAAGAAAGCACGGGGAAATATGATCAAATTTACGGACATTATAGGTATAGCGAAGACACGAATTCTGGATACGTTGAACTATAGACGCGAGACGAGTAGAGAGACAAGGGCCATACACAACATCGGCGTAATCAAAGAGAGAAATAACGAGTGATTGACATAGCGAGAGCTTGATGTGGGTGGACAAAATACGGCGAGAAGGATACAGGAAACGTAGACGAGCAAAAGCAGAACGGCACAAAACAGCTACATGTTGGTCAAAGCACCAAGAAGAATCAAAAGTAACACCGAGGATTTTAACAGTAGGTTGCATAGAAAGAGATGCAGAGCCCCAGGAAATAACAAAAGAAGACAACTGTTGACGTATAGCAGGAGAGCCAACCACTACTAAAGAAGATTTAGCAGGATTTAGCTGCAAACCGTGAGCATCAGCCCATGCCGTGAGGCGTAGCAGGTCAGAAACCATCTCGCATTTGGCAGACTCAGCCCTGCCAATAACAAAATCCTTAACAAGCTGAGTGTCATCCGCGTACATATAGACCCGACAGTTATGACACACCGAGGGCAGATCCCTTACATAGATACTAAAAAGTAGGGGCCCAAGCACAGAGCCTTGAGGTACTCCACGTTTAACCTCGCGAGTAGATGAGACGGTAGGCATAAACTGGTTAAGCATAACCTGCTGAGAGCGGGAAGAGAGATAGGATTTTAGGAAAGACAGGACATTAGAGGACAAACCAGTATGTCGAAGTTTATATTGACCCATCGGCGGGTTCCACCGCTGACCCACGGGCAATGGTTATAAACCGCGACCATATCGAGACTCTGGCCGAACCATTTGGCTAGTTTTAGTAAGCAGATGTCTAATTTTTATTGCTGGACTAAACCTTCAGAACCCCAGGACAATGGTCAAATAAGGAAATACCTGGCGAAACTTGCACATCTGGCCGCCAAACGTAAACTAAAGACGTATTTACAACCCTTGATTTTTATTACTCGACCGCCGTTCGGGAAGCGTTTTGCATTTCCGCCTGAACTCAAGTCAGCCCCTTTTGTCAAGCTTTGACCAATTATATTTTGCCATAACCACCTCCACTCGACATTTGACCTATGGAGGGATGAATCAATGCTTACCTTTTAAGTGAAAACACAGAGAAAAGGCAGAACCAAACGAAAAGTCGAAGTGCCAATACCGTGTTCCTATAGTTCGGCTACGATAGTGCATTTCTGCGTGTTTACTGCAAAGTATGACGGACGACGGAAAGTGGAGTAACGAAGCAGTGACAGGGCTTCTTACTTTATACAGAACTATGCCATCTCTGTGGAAAGTGAAATCTAAGGAACATAAAAATCGTAATCTGCGCAAGGTGTGTTACGCAAAACTAATTGCATATTGTAAAACAATATTTCCCGAAGCAAACGAGGATTTTGTTAATAAAAAAATTCAACGTCTCCGTGGATCATTCCGGAAGGAATATAACAAAGTATTGGCATCCAGGCGGTCTGGGAACGGGGCTGAGGATGTGTATGTACTAACATTGTGGTATTATGATTTATTAATATTCACAAAAGACCAAGACACACCAAGTGCCAGCATTTCGAATATTGAAGAGGAGGCATCTCTCGTGAACGATGCGGTAGCGATGCGAGACGAACCAGAAGAAATTGAGGTTCACGATGCAGTTGTGCATGACATGGACGACACCGATACGCAGCCTCACAATGAAGTAAGTTTATTTATAACCTCATTTATTTTATTACTACACTCCTAAAAAAAAATAAACGACGACTTTTCTGTGTAAAATTAGTATTCATTGGTGGTTGTAACTTGTAAGTACCCTTTTTTGCCCGAGTTATTCAAGTTTGAATTTTTGAAGTTTTTTGAAATTTTTTGAAGTTTCTCATTTCAATTAACATTTCGGTGAACCAAGTCCATTTGAAAATATGGTTCAAAATTGTACTTTTAATTTTTCTTCCAGGGAGTACTCTAATGTAGAGAACGCGCAATATAACTTTGCCTCCAAGTGGTCACTGAGTAAGCCATACGTGCGGGAGAGTCTGACCGTCACCTTTCTTTTAATTCGATTCGAAAAACATAATATCGCACACACATGAGTTTCACATTGACCTGTTACTTTGTGTGATACTCGTCGGTGTGCGGTCGCATGTTATTGCAAACTAATTGAATTAAATCGTATTCAAACAATAACTATGGGCCTACTCACTACTCTGCCGCTTTGGTTGTATGTACCCGAATGGTGGGATCTGGCACAGTGGCCCAAACTAGGTCAATGCACCTTGCACTACCTTCTGTCCCTTTAAACATCGAATTGTGTTTGTTTACGTTTAGGGGTACGCACTGTGCCAGACCACACCATTTGGGTAGATACTGCCAAAGCGGCAGAGTAGTGGTAGGTTCATGCCTATACGTGCAACTCTATGCAATCGAATCGTTAGAAAATCATTTTCAATGTTATAACAAATTTTGTAAATATAAACATTTATCGCAATTCCTCAGATGATTACAGTAATTAGCAATTCAATTACTTGAAAAATTTGAATTATGTAATTTAATTACGGCGTAATTTAATTGTTATGTAATTAAATTACATTGTAACTTAAATAGCATAACTGTACAAGTGCACGATGCTCGCTCGACTTCATTTAAGCTCTCTCATCCTCTTCTTATTCCCGTCCATACAATTGTTCCTCTCCCACTCTGTCACTTGCTTTTGCTCCTTTTGACAATTATCCTATCACACACTTATGTCACTCTTACATCTCTTACGCTCTCGCTCTCTGTCTCCCCCTCACTCTTCTCCACACTTGCTCAGAAAGAGAGGTTTTTTGGATATCCGCCTCAGATTACATTCGTTTTTGGATATGTTTTAGAGGAGCAAAAAATAAGGAATGCGTGTTTCTCTTGTATTGGTGCGTAAACATACTTATGGGATGAAAGAACCCTTCAAACTTCATAAGAAGAGGTACAAAAGTAACATCATGCATTCGGCAAGTTATGACGCAAATGAAATTTATATCAGGTTTTATTCAACACAATGTTATAATATTCTTTAAACTAACAATAGGATCTTTTGTACCTCTTCTAATGAACTATGAGTGGTGGTTTCATCCTCGAAATATGCAAACGAGCTGATATAAGAAAAACACGTACATATTTCTTACATTTGGCTTCTTTAAAACACATCCAAAAAGCACAGCAATCTGAGCCGTAGAACCTAGAAACGTCTCTTTGTTAGACACATGGTATTTGAAAGTATATATTTTAAAATTCTTGAAATATATGGAATAATAGGCGATCTCCCGGCAGCTTTTTTATTTAAGCACTTTGTGGTGACCGTGACTGGAGCTTTGACCTGGTTCATCAGAAACAAAAAATTCGACCCAATTTAGTTAGTATATAAAATTATCAAGTGCTTAATCGTTCATTATCCCGAAAAATTAATTTCAAATAAAATGCCGGCTGTGAATAGTAAAAGTATCGAGTTTCGCCACAGAATCCCTCTCATTTTTCATTATCTTACATCAGTTTTCATATGTAAAATTAAATGTACCCAACGAATTAAAGAAGCCACGATTAAGCACTATATAATTTAATATACTAACTAAATTTGGTCGAATTTTTTATTTCCGATGACCCAGGTCAAAGCTACAGTCACGATCACCATAAAGTGCTTAAATATAAAAAAATACTGTTGAGAGATCGTCTATAATTCCTTTATTTATTTATATATTAAATTGCAAAAAACTACAATAACTTTAAAATATATACTTTCGAATACACAACAGTTTATTTAACCCCTCAGTGTGGTATGACGAGCAGGACTCTTCATGAGAAAAAGGTCCTCAACGACGGTATGACGAGCACTGCTCGTCATGGGACGTGAAGCGGAGGCGTCAGCATTAGGCCCTGGGACTACGGTCTATTGGACACACGAATTAGAGGCGTGTTGTGCACTTCCCAAATACTTTCTGTAGGCCTTAGGGAGGAGATATGTACAGAGTGATCTTAGAGCCACTGGACTCAAAGAGGTGCTGTCTAGCATCCCGTGGCGAAGGCAACCCCCCCGCAGTGCCTCACCGAATTTTATGGCTTTCGACCCTCGAAGTGGTTGGAATACATTAAGATATGAAAAATGTCCCGGATTTCCGCAGGTATCATCAGATCTTTGCGAAAACGGCGCCAATCGATTCCTTATATTTCGCCGATGAAATTAACACCACGAACGACGTGATTCGGAGCATAATGAAGGAAATTCCGTTTAACATTCATTTGTATAATTTCTTCCTAGCTTCGTTAAAAATAGTGCGATTAACATGAAATTTAGTACAATCTTCATCGAAAAAACATAAGGAATCCATCGGTGTCACTTCCATATCGATACGATAAAGAATAAAGAATTATTTTATTTCTGAAACAGGTAGGAATCCTCGGCCGACCGCGGCGATTCGAGGTCGACACCCCGCAGTCGAGGGTGAAATATTCATTACAGCGTATTAAGAAATTCTTTATTCTTCAGCGTATCGATATGAAAATAACACTAATGAATTCCTTATGTTTTTCTGATGAAAATCGTACCAAATGTCATGTAAATCGGACTACTTTTACATAAGAATAGACAGATACGAGGTATGTATTTTGTGCCCGCCCAAGTATTTACTTTTCCAGCAGAGTCGACCAATAGCACTCAAGTTTGACAATACTTCTTCAGATCCGCTATGTAGTAACACCTTAACAGCAGGGGTCAAGGTTTTAACCAATGACATTCATCCCGCAGTTAGGAACTGTTCTGGACAGAAAATCTTCCAGCTTGAGGGGTTAAAAAAGTCTTCCAGTTTAAAAATGAACAAAATAAATGTGTTTTCAGATCTCACAGGTTGGCATGACCCCTTAAGGGGTTAGGCCACCTTGGACGAAGCAAAATTGCAGTCATTTTCTGCATGTAAAAACTAAAACTTCTTGATATTTTTGTTTCTAAGTCAAACGGTATAGCCGTGAGATTGAACATTGTGGAAAACGTCGCTCCTCAAGATCTTACATATCATGGCTCTGCCGTCGCCATTTTGTAGAAAAAATCGTATTATTTCCGGCGAGAGTTGTAAAATAACAGACTTCATATTGAATTTTCTATTTAATTCATTTCTTCCAAAAAAAAAATGCCGAATATGACTGCAATTTTGCTTCGTCCAAGGTGGCCTAACCCCTTAATACATCAAACACTTACGCTCTATACATATTCAACATATCATCCTGCCACGGCACACTTCCTTCTCCTACAAAATACTCTTTGTATCGGTCCCTATTTTGTTTGGCAGAGTTATTTATATTTCTATGATTAACGGGTTGCAAATTATCCATCCGTACTGCATCGTGTTGACAATTTCCCTCCTGCATAATCCTGTTGTTCATTACATATGCTGCACTCCGTCTCCGTAAGAAATTATGGAGAACGCAAGTAGCCAATACGACATAGGATATATTTTCCACCTTCATATTAATTGCTGTATGTAATACTCGAAATCGCGAGGATAATATACCGAATGTATTTTCGACTACGTTCCTAGCTCGCGATAATCTATAATTGAATATTCTTTTATCGTGGTCCAGTTCCCTTTGTGCATACGGCTTTAAAAAATTATTACTCAAAGCAAACGCTTCATCGCCTAAAAAGGCGAAATTCAAATTTTTTATTGTTTCAGTATTATCGGGTAAATTCAACTGCCCGTTATTTAAACGTCTCATAAATTGAGTATGTTCGAGAACACCACCATCCGATACCCTTCCATTTTGGCCGACGTCGACAAAAATAAATTCATAATTAGAATCAACTAACGCCATTAGTACAATACTGTAGTAATTTTTATAATTATAATAAAAAGCCCCGGAGTCCGGTGGTGGGATAATACGGATGTGCTTCCCATCCATAGCACCTCCGCAGTTGATGAAATCCCATTTGTTTTGAAACCCTTCCGCAATTTGTTTCCACTCGTCCTTGGTATTCGGGAACTATGACAAAACAAAATAAAATAAAAAAATATAAAAAAATTAATTTCTTTGTTATTTCTTATTTTATTAAATTATTTGTGTTTTTTTTGTATGAAGGACGAAGAAGTGCAACCGTCTGGAAGCACGAATAAACGGCCGGCTGGGAATACGATTCGCTGCGCCAAGAAGAAAAAAAATGATGATAATGGTGTCCTTGAAGTTTTAAAAACTTGCGCTGTCGCGCTGAAGAACCCCACCACCACTAGAATCGATATTTCGGAATATGAAGCATCAGGGATAAAAGTTGCCAAGCAATTGGAAAGAATGGATCCGGAGCAGGCGATTTATGCGGACACCATAATAGCAGCAGTATTGAGAAGAGGGCTATTAAAAACTTTAAAGCCTCACACAGATTTGTGTGATAACGAGTGCAGGCTCTATGCTGTGCCGATCCGGGAACCGACGGATTTCAGCAATAATAGTAATTATAATCACAATGATCATGCGTCAAATGTTGAAGGAAATGAAGGAAATCACAGCAGGAGTTTTTAGAGATGTATAGATACGATCGCGAATTCATATGAAAATTTGTGTATTGTATTCATTTAAACTATTTTCAGATGCTCCGTTTGAATAGTTGCTGTGCGGTGTGCAGCATAGCGGCTGTTCTATTTATCTGAAACAATGTACAAAAAAGATTTTTGTTTTTTAGGAAATTGCGCAAGTAATGAACCTTGGAACGCAGTAAATGTTGCCGTTATTTTGTGAATTTTACAGTTTTTATCCTCCCAATCGACCTTCATTAACTGCGCAATTTCCTGAAGAACAAAACTCTTTTTGGTATTTTGTATCAGATAAACAGAAGAGCCACTATCTTGCACGCCGCACAGCAACTATTCAAACTAAGCGTCTGAAAATAGTTTAAATAAATACAATACACAAATTTTCATATGAATTCGCGATCGTGGATTAGGTTTTCTCCGTTAATAACGATACTACATAGATCATTTAATTAATAAAGTATTATTGTTAGTCTACACGTATTATTAATTTGTAACCCTTACCTTTAAGAACTCTGTACGTAGGGCATTATACAGAGCTTTGCACGTCTCAGGAATTATTTTACATAACGAAGGAGCTGATATGCCAGTTGTAAATTTCAAATCTTCGTAAGAACGTCCCGTTGCCAAAAATCTTAAAGTGGCGATAAGACGTTGCTCTGGAGTGATGCTCTGCCTCATAACGGTGTCCATTTTTTTAATATTATTTTCAACTAAGCTGAGGAGATGATGAAACGCTTCAGAATCCATCCTCAAATAATTCCGGTAGTCATCTGGATAATTGTCTCTCAGCTCTCGCAGAAGGGGCTGAACATTACAATTTCCGCGGTATTCTTTTACCCAGACCTGGCGGTTTCTTCTTCTGTTTCTTCTTCGATCTGCTACTGTTAAATGCACAGCAGCAGCAGCAATAACAACAAAAGCTAGGTTCCGGTCACGGTTGTTATTCACCGCAAACATGGTAACACTTGCTCACAGCCTTTTGTAAAACGCGTTCTTCACACAGGCTTCTTACACTTGATGTGGTTCGGTGTAAGGATAATCACACACCTAACCCAACTCAATGTAGATTATCCACAAATAACAGTTAATAATAACAATTAACAATTACAATTAAAAATAACAATTAACAATCACAAATAACACAGTACAACAGCCATCTGGACTTGTAACATTCAATAACCGTTTCTTATAGGTTTTCGTGCCCTGAAAACGAATCCGCAACCCGTTTGTCGCCATCACCCTCAGTTTTTGAGAAAATCGATTTTGAAAAAAAATGCAAAATTTCAAATTTGAACATCTTTTGTGTCGAAACGGTAATAGTTATTCGGTTGCTCTTTGCGTCAAATTATTCTATAAACCCTCCCGAATACAACGGTATAAGTTATTGTTGCATTATGAACATTTAAATATGTTTAAACAACGATCAAAGGGAAAAGGACACCCGAAATTCACCAATTTTTGCCGATATTTTTCAATTTATTTCCAAAACTAAGGGTCTGAGAGAAAATCTGACCATCCTACACGATGCAGTAGACAGTTTTCCATCGGAAAGTGTCAACAGAAGTGGTAAGTCTCGTTTTGTTTTCAATACAGAAGCGAAATAGTTTTTCAAAACGCGCGAAACCGACAGTGGTAGTCAACGGCTCGGCGGCCCACGCGGCGGCCGGTAGCGACCGACGCTGTCGCGTGAAAAACAAACGAAGTTCGACAAGATCGTACGATGCCGCAACGCAATGCCTTCAGTCATCAGTGATTGCTGGTGTGTTGATCGGCGTACGTACCTTACATTTTATTATAATTATATTATTTAGTGTGTTTAAATTTTATTAGTAACATTGTTAGTTCTACTTTATAATATAGTGCGGTTAGTTGAAGTGACAATGCCGCGTGCATGTGTAAATAGTCCAAATAAGTTCTGTTATATATGTGGTGAAATAGTTTTAAAGCATTTACGAAGGAACATAACAAAACCAATCGAGAAAGCCTACGAACAATATTTTAAATGTAAGCTGGGAGATCAGGATAAGAATTGGGTTCCACACGTGGTTTGTAATAGATGTGCCACGTGCTTGCTAAGGTGGATGAAAAGTGGGAAAAATAAAATGCCATTTGATGTACCAATGGTGTGGAGGGAACCGACAGATCACCAAACTGATTGCTATTTTTGTTTATCCAATACACGTGGATATACTAACAAAAGCAAGAAAACACCTGTCTATCCGAATGTGCCATCGGCTCTACGACCAGCAACTTTTCCTGGCACTGCAACTCTCTCTGACGCTGAAATTCTCCCTGACGCTGTAACACTCCCTATCGCCTCAACCTCCGCTGAAATTGTAGAGTTTGATGAAAATAGGGTTGATCAAGCAGATACAGATTTTTTATTGGATGACCGCATACACCTTATCGATCAAAAAGATTTAGATGATTTAGTGCGCGATTTAAATCTATCTAAAACCAAAGCAGAAATTTTGGCTTCTAGATTACAACAATGGAATTTCCTTACACCAGAGACGCACGTAACACACTTCCGGACAAGAAACAAAGAGTTACAGAAATGTTTTCTTTCGTCTGAAAATTTGTGCTATTGTCCTAACGTGAACAGTTTATTTGATAAATTAGGTTTTGAACATCGACCTAAAGAGTGGAGGCTTTTCATAGATTCCTCGAAGAATAGTTTAAAGGCAGTGCTACTTCACAATGGCAATAAATATCCCTCAGTACCGATCACATACGGTATAAAATATTCAAAACACTCCTGAACAATATTAAGTACAATCAATATAAGTGGAATATGTGTGGGGATTTAAAAGTCATTGGATTGTTGATGGGTCTC
Source organism: Andrena chrysosceles (assembly GCA_963855975.1). Classification (NCBI taxonomy): domain Eukaryota; kingdom Metazoa; phylum Arthropoda; class Insecta; order Hymenoptera; family Andrenidae; genus Andrena; species Andrena chrysosceles. The sequence continues at coordinate 37,968,907 of OY979766.1, read as the reverse complement.
CAAAGCGGGTACACAAAGTATTGTTGTTTTTTATGCGAATGGGACAGTCGTGCCAGATCGTCCCATTATAAGATTAAAACGTGGCCAGCAAGAAAAACATATAAGCCGGGAATGAAAAACATAACACATAATAGTTTAGTCGACAAGGACAATATATATCTGCCACCACTGCATCTTAAACTAGGAATTATGAAAAATTTTGTGAAAGGGATGAACCACGATGGAGCCGCATTCCAATATTTACAATTAAAATTTCCAGGCTTATCAGAAGCAAAAATAAAAGAAGGAATTTTTATCGGACCACAAATTCGTGCACTAATGGATGATGTACAATTTAACAGACTGATGTCAACTAAAGAAAAAAGAGTGTGGACAGAATTCAGAAACACGTGTACAAATTTTCTTGGTAACTATCGGGCACGAAACTATAAAAGCATTGTAAACAGACTTATTAAAGCGTGTGAAAGATTGGGTTGCAATATGTCCCTCAAAATGCATTTTTTGCATTCCCATCTTGATTTTTTCCCGGAAAACCTTGGTGATGTGAGTGATGAGCACAGGGAACGATTTCACCAAGACGTGTCCGTGATGGAAAAACGTTACTACGGAAAAAGTAGCATCGCAATGTTGGCAGACTACTGTTGGCAACTCCAAATAAGGAGTAAAATAACCCATAAACGTCAGGCAAGAAGACAACACTTCTAGGTATGTAATTAATTTCAGTCTTCTTACTTTTATTAGAAAATAGTTTATAAATAACAAATATAATACTGGAGAACGGTAATATAGTCACGTGCGATATGCACTTCTGTTACACTGACGTGTTTAATATAATAGTGTAAAAAAATCACCTCGACAATGAATTTACCCCGTCGTATAGTATGACATTCACATGAACAATTTTCTTGTATTTTTAATACATTGGGAACTGATGTGGGTACCTAACTGTACACACATAGCGCCGACACCTTGCATATTCAAAAAATCAAAGTTTGAAATTACAAAAAATTTATTAGGTACATAGTTTATTATGCAATAGTTAATAATTTTTTATTAAATAGTTTATAAATAACAAATACAATATTGTAGCATTGTGAGAGGCTTACCGTGAGCGGCTGGGTTACCTACCAACGCTGGCCGCCGGGCGTGCCGCCGCGCCGTTGACTACCACTGTCGGCTCCGCGCGTTTTGCCAAACTATTTCGCTTCTGTATTGAAAACGAAACGAGACTTACCACTTTTGCCGACGCTTTCCGAAGGAACAGTGTCTGCTGCATCGCGTGGGATGGTCAGATTTCGTCTCAGACCCTTAGTTTTGGAAATAAATTGAAAGATATCCGCAAAAATTGGTGCATTTCGGGTGTCCTTTTCCCTTTGATCGTTGTTTAAACATATTTAAATGTTCATAACCCAATAATCACTTACATCGTTGTATTCGGGAAAGTTCATAGAATAATTTGACGCAACGAACAATCGAATAACTATTGCCGTTTGGACAGAAAATATGTTCAAAGTTGAAAATTTGCAGTTTTTTTCAAAATCGATTTTCTCAAAAACTAAGGGTGATGGCAACAAACGGGTTGCGGATTCGTTTTCAGGGCACGAAAACCTATAAGAAACGCCTATTGAATGTTACAAGTCCGAGAAAAAGTCAAATTTTGTTGTACTGTGTAATAGAAACAATTAACAGTACCAAATAATGGTAATAATTAACAGTAACAATTAAGAGTAAAAATTAACAGAAATAATTAAGAGTAACAATTAATAGTAATAAATTAACAGTAAAAATGGAGAAACAGTAAGAATGCGTGCGCGGTACGTGATGTCTGAGAGCCGGTTCGAGACCAAGTGTCCACTCCGTGAATTTTCGCCGGTTAAAAAGGAAAGACAAGACAGAGTTAGAGATAGCGAATAGAAAAATATAGCGATACCCTAAAACGAAGATGAAATAGCAAAGAACAGAGAAAAACATAGAGAGGGTGGAGAGAAAGCGTGGGATAAGAAAACTGTCCTTCGGCGCGCAAAGGTTTGGTCGCCAAATGTTCCTGACGGTGACCAGGCCTGTGCGAACCCTTGAAACTTAGTAGGTATATGTAAGCAGAAACGGCAAGAAGAGGTAGGTACATACATATGAAGGGGTAAAAGTGAAAGTTAGAAATAGCTCCAGAAACAGAAAAAAGAAATATGGCAAAAACGTAGTTTAGTATGAAAGTTGTATTTTTGTGTATCCATCACTCTATTCTGATAGCCAATGGGCAAAGTATCTACCCATGCAAACAGATATGTCGTATTCATGTTACTTACAAAAAATTGATCTCAAGTTGACCTTTCGTAATCTAACGAGAATCGTGCCAATTTTCAAACCAGAATGTCGATATTTTTCATAATTTCTGTAGATATGTATAAGTTCATATCTCATATATATTTTGAATGTGTATAGTCTAAGCTTATTTATGACATAAATACTAAGTCGGTTGCTGCAAATTAGACTTTTGCGTCTTAAAGAACCAGCGATTTTTTTATTTAAGAAATCGATGTCCGTTTTAGAAACTCCCGTTTTTGTCAATTTTCAGCATTTCTCATTTAATCTACATCGGGCGGTAGCCACACTCATACAGATTGCACCAAATTTTATCATTTTCTATTTCAGACAACTACAACGGTTGATTTTATGCTATCAGTGCGCATGGGAGTTTTGTAATGCGCTCCATTTTAAGCTCTATAACGACAGATATAACCATTATTTTTGCATACAATTTTTTTACATATTCCCTAAAGATTGCCAAATGAAGCCACAAAGCTGGAAGTAAATAGATATATTTAATTGTTTGTTTTTAAAAAATTCGCGTTCACTTCCTACCGCTACAAGCGGCTCGCATAGGCTTGGCTGCCAGACTCGGCGTGCGCTCCAGGATTTCCTTTTTCTGTTTCTGAAGCTATTTCTTACTTTCACTTTTACCCCTTTATATGTATATACCTACCTCTTCCTGCTGTTTCTGCTTACATATACCTACTAAGTTTCAAGGGTTCGCACAGGTCTGGTCACCGTCAGAAACATTTGGCGACCAAACCTTTGCGCGCCAATGGACAGTTTTCTTATCCCACGCTTTCTCTCCACCCTCTCTATGTTGCTCGTTCTAGTCATCGTTCGGACCACGGAAACCGAGCAGCCTTTTCACAATTATTTTGATCCCCGTACGGATCACAGAATCTACATCGATCAATCATGCTTTTGGATAAGTTACACTCTCGTCGGACTCCAGGGTGAGCCAGGAATCCATTTGTCACGTACATATCGATACGATAAGAGAGTGGGTTTAAGAAATGCCTACTCCTTTATAATTTGTATTGTTTGTGTAAAAGTAGTCCGATTTGCATGAAGTTTGTGATAATTTTAATTGAGAGAACGCCAGGAATCCATTAGTGTTACTTTCATATCGATACGATGAAGAATAAAGAATTTCTTAATACGCTGTAATGAATATTTCACCCTCGACTGTGGGTCGCCGACCTCGATTCGCTGCGGTCGGCCGAGGATTCATACCTGTTTCAGAAACACTGTATACTTTATTCTTTATCGTATCGATATGGAAGTGATACCGATGGATTTCTCATGTTTTTCAAATGAAAATTATGCCAAATTTCATGTATCGGACTATTTTTAACGAAGTTATGAAAATCAATTTATTATGAAGATTCCTTAATTACAATCCGATTTGTGTCGTTTTTGGACCATTTTCATCGGGAAAACATAAGGAAACGATTCACGTCACTTTCGCCAAGATCCGGTGAGAAATGTAGAATTTTCGATTCGTCACGTCTTAGGGGGCAACATTGCACGGCCCCCTGGTCTCGAGGGTCGAAGTACTCGAAACTCATCGAGGCACGGCTTATCGACGGCGTTGTTTCTGGAGTCTTGGCTGCCAGGCTCGGCGTGCGCTCCAGGATCTCAAAACTGTCGGAAATCCACGCGCCACGCCGAACCCTAGGTTTCAAGTGCCGTTTTCCTTTTCTAACTACTTTTTCTGTCTCTTATGAAAACTCTTCTGGAGTGAAGGTTGGAGCGCGGCTAGGAGCGTGGTGCTTTCTGGCGCGCGGGCAGGAGTGTGGTGCTATCTTGCGCGCCACGCTAGAGCGTGGCTGAAAAATTTGACCTGCATCACGCGCCATCAGAAGACTACCCCCTTTCTTCAAAACATCTTGCACATTACACCTCTTCATCATTTATCTTACATATAACATCACTTGCATACCTATGTGTATTTATTGTTTATCAATATTAGTTTTTATATTAAAACAAGCAATGACATGGTAATTATTGCCGCCAATAGTAATAATTATGATTGTCAGAACAGTGAATGTGTTACCTGCAATTTCATTTGCCATCGCATTGCCGGGGAAACATTTGGATATTTTAATGTACCCTTTTAAAATTTTACAGTCGTTATAACTGAGTCATAAACCATTTCCATAATTTATAGCACCTTCAGGTCAACCAAATGGAGCTTCGTAAAAACAGATGTTTCAGTGTACCCTACAGTAATAGCATTTATGATATCCCCTATAAGCCAGGTATATCAAGATATGTCATTGATCGTTTCGTAGATCGAAAAATTGGATGGAGTCCACGTACAAATGTGAGGCCGAACCCGTTGTCTCTAAGTAGTGGCGAGTATAATCTTCTGGCGCGCACGAAGGAGCGTCGCTCCAGCGTTCAAGTACTTTTGCGTGCCGCGCGCTGGAACGCACGCCGGGAACGATCGTGTAAAGGCCCTTATTCAAGATACCGCGCGGAGGCAGTGATGCCAGAATCGTGGGACGTGGGACAGAACGCTTACCCCCACTATGACCTACCGTCGTCTCCCACTATGGCCTACCGTCGCCCCCACTTTCTTTCCATCGCACTGCACACAAGCATATCCCTACCCCTGTCCGTGTGCACGGCAGCCCAACAAGCAGCTCACACGGCATGAGTAAAAATATGCTTGTGTGCAGTGCGGTGGGAAGAAAGTGGGGGACGCCGGTAGGGTATAGTGGGAGACGAAGGTAGGTCATAGTGGGGGTAAGTGTTTGGTCCCACGTCCCACGATTCTGGCATCACTGCGCGGATGTACACAGGATCGAAACGGGAAGTCCGCTGACTGCGCGTGGAAATTTGCTTTCCTGCGCTTCATCTTCATAAAACAGGAATATTCTTTAAACTGTAGCGGCCAACGGCACATAGGGTTGCCACCTATTTTACAGAAAAATAACGTACATTTGCTTTCGTGACGTATACAAAAAAGTACGCTCAACAAATTAAAAGTACATTTTCATCTTATTAGTTTTTATTTGTTCCAAACATATTTTCTATTGCTTTTAGCATTACAAAGTAAGTTTTTATTATTTTTAAATGTCTCAATGGCATCATTGCACTCAATATTCATATTGAAATATATAAATAATTCGTTTTTTATTAGATTGAGAGAGGCCTTGTTTCTTTCATAGCGCCACTTCACATTTACGACAGAGAAAACTCTCTCAGTAAATGCTGAAGTGGTGGGAACAGATGGAATATAATAATATTGCTTTACGTTTCCCCATAATATCATTAATTGTGAAATAAATTATTTTCGCGTACTTTAGTGTTATTCAAAAGTATAGAGTACATTTACCTATAATAACGTAAGATACTTTATTTTAAAGTACGGGTGGCAACCCTAAACGGCACGACCAAATACGAACATTTGGCGTGTAAATGGTCAGCACAATTTATGACACGCGCGACAAAGAAGCTATTTTTGTGGAAGGCGCTTTCCGTTCGCTTTCTACTTTAATTTTGAACAAAGCATATTTTTACCCTTCGAAACTTTCATTTACGGCCCCACTGCCAATTGCGGATACCTATCATAAAAAGTGAGTTTCCGAAGGGCCCACGCTGGGATGCCTGGCGGCCTGCGACCAGCTTCGTCGCGCGCTTCGAGTGTGGAAGAAATTCCGCTGCGTTGCCAAACTTTCACTAAGAGTGTCTCCATATGAGTGGAGATACGCTTTCGAGTGTGTAATATATGGAACGTTTATTCTATAGCCTTCACGAGTGTGAGGTGAGGTCTCCGCTACGTTGGTGTTTCAGGCTCAACTGACTGGAAATCCAAGTCCTCGCTCTGGCGGTCAGCACGGACACATTTGTGTCTGTTATTCGGCGCTCTCGCTCACGCACTCGTTACATACAACACACACGCACATGCCGATACATCATAATCTCCTCTCGCTTTAAAACTACATACTATTACTTCTTAGCTCGCTTTTCCGCTAAACGCTTTGATGCCCTTTGTGTTGCCACCATTTCGAGTTGACGTTTTCCGGACCCATCAGTACAGTTATCTGCATCTCTATACTTTAACATTTGATCGATATGTCTTTTCCAATATTTTCCCGGTGAAACTTCAACTTCGAAATTTACAGGTGACAACTGAGCAGTAATGACCGCTAGCATTTTCCTATTCGAATTTTTTGAGTAATCATTTACTCACACTCTTTCCCCCTCTACAAATTTTACGTTACGCGATCCTCCTCGATCTATTGTTTGCCGTAGCTGTGTGTTTTCTATTTTATCCGCTAAGTTCGGTTTTACACAATCGAGTTTTGTTCGCATTTCGCGTCGGAACATCATAAATGCAGGTGATCTTCCTGTTGAACAATGCTCAGTACTTCGTTGATCGAATAGGAATTTATCTATAGCTTCATCAAGTTTTTTTCCTGACTTAATCATCTTAGTTACTTTATCCTTAAAAACACCCACGAAATTTTCTGCTGCGCCATTTGTGGCCGGATGATATGGCGGTGAAAACGTGTGTTTGATTCCGTTTCCTTTCGTAAATAACTTAAAATCATTGCTCGTATACTGTCGCCCATTATCCGTCACTAAATGGTTTGGTAACCCGAACCGCGCGAAAATGTTTCTAAATTGCTTTATGATACTTTCGGTTTGTGTATTAGTTTTCATATCGATCACTTCCGGCCATTTGCTATACGCGTCAATTACAATCATAAACATGTGACCGTAGAAAGGCCCTAGGAAATCACTATGAATCCTACTCCAGCATTTATTTGGTGAAGGCCAAGGGTTTAGCGGTACTTTTGGTGGAGCTTTACGTTCTTGCATGCAAATTCTACACGTAGCCGCTAATTCCTCTAATTGCGCATCAATATTAGGCCACCAAACGCACGACCTTGCTCGCATTTTCATTTTGACGCTACCGAAATGTGAATCGTGTAGTTCGTTGAGTATTTGAGTTTTAAGACTGTCCGGCACAATTACATGGTACCTCCATAACAAGCAATCTTTTTCTATATACAGTTCGTGTTGTTTCGCATAATACTTTTGTTCAATCTCCGTAAGACTTTCTCGTAATGGCCAATCATTTTGTACATATTTGATTATTTTACTTAGAGTCTTATCTTTTCTTGTTTCTTTTGCTATCATTGTAGCCGTTACAATTTTTAACTCTTCTTCAATATAATTAATATCTTGAAAGTCTTTATTGAAAATTGATATTTTATCTATTATCGGTAGTCTCGACAACGCATCACAATTACCATTCTTTTTTGTGTTTACGTATTCAATTTTGTATGTGAAATGAGAAAGGAAATAGGCCCATCTTTGAAGTCGACTGGCTATTGTTAAGGGTATTTCTTGATTCGGTCCAAAAATGTACACTAATGGTTTATGATCCGTTTTTAAAATTATCTCTCGACCGTATACATAGTTATAAAATTTTTTGAAACCAAATACTATTGCTCCAGCCTCCTTATCAATGATAGCTCTATTTTGCTCTTTTTCTGGTATTACCTTTGACGCAAACGCGATGGGCCTTTCTTCGCCGTTAGCGTAGCGGTATGACAATATTGCAGAAAGCCCATATTTCGACGCGTCGCACGCCAGTATCAGCTCTTGTGTCGAGTCGTAATTCGCCAATACTTTCGTCGATATTATTTCTTTCTTTAACCATTCGTACGCTTTATCAGCTTTATCATTCCATCTAAATTCCGTGTTTTTTGTTAATTCATATAACGGTTTTAATTGGGAAGCACGGTCAGGTAAAAAACGTTCATAGTATGTTACCAGGCCTAGTTCTCCTTTACGAATTACAAAACCTAAAATTTCTAACTGCTCCTTAGCAAATTCACATTTTTTGACGTTTGCTCGCAATCCGTAATTTTCTAACCGTTGCAAAACCTTGTACAATGTGTCGATATGCTCCTCATCGTCTTTACCGGTGATGTATATATTATCTAAATAAACTGTTATTTGTCCCTCAATATCTCGTAAACAATTCTCCATTATTCTTTGAAATTCTCCCGGGCCTGATGCAACTCCTTCTGTTAACTTTGTATATCGAAATAAGCCCACATGTGTGATTATCGTTAACATATCACGCGAATCTGGATGCACCGGCATTTGCATGTATGCATGTGATAGATCAATTTGAGTAAATTTTTGGCCACCTTGCAGTTTTTCAAAAATTTCGTCAATTGTCGGCAATGGATGTCTATTTACTATTAGCCATTGGTTCAATGTCAATTTAAAGTTACCACATACACGTATACTGCCATCGCTTTTTATTATCGGTACGATAGGTGTAACCCATTCACTCGTTTGTACTTTTTCAATATGCCCTAAGTGCTCTAATCGCTTTAATTCTGCCTCTACTTTGCTTTTTAATGCGAACGGTATGTGTCGTAGTTTACATGCTTTCGGTACTGCATTTTCTTTCAATCTTAATTTGATTGTACCTTTATTAAAACAACCCACTCCCTCTCCGAATAATTTCGGAAAATCGTTCGCTACTTTGTCGGCTAACGTTTTGTTTATATTTGGCTCTATACTATTTATCTTAAACAAAGGCCAAAGGCCGAAAGCATGTAACCATGACCGTCCTAGCAGAGTCGCACCTTTCCCCGGCAAGACCACAATATCCAACGTATGCTTCTGTTTATCAAAACAAACTTCCAACTCACGTAATACTCCTACGGGCTTTACATGTAAATTATATGCATTCATAGCAAACGATATTTCGGAAACCTTTAGTTTTGAAAAGTATTTATATCTTGTCTCGTCTGAAATAATACTCCAATATGATCCGGAGTCTACTTCCATTTCAACGTTAATCGAATTTATATTAACATTTAAATACATAGGCACTCGCGCTACATCCGATTTTGTTACACTATTCGTATTGTAAACTTTACCCATAGCCCTTATGTTTTTGAGTTCGTATACTTCTTCTCCTGCCTCGCTCGTATCGCTTGTTTCTTCTTCTGCTTCCTTTTGTAGGTGCTGAACTTTCTGGCTTTGGCTTCGGCATGCGGCTTCTATATGGCCTTGACGCTTACATTTCCGACATTGCTGGTATCGGTGTTTACATTCTCTACCTATATGGCCTTTCTTTCCACAACAATAGCAAGTTATGTCTTCTCGCCTGCTTTTCTCGCCTCCCGAATTCATGCGCATGCTTTCCCTTCCATAATTAGTGTTGCGGCCGCTACGATAACCTCTTGTTTTAATAAAATGCACCTCACTCTCCTGTCCGCTTGCCTCATTCATTTTATCGGTTGACGTTGCGTCTTTTTCGGATTTTTCACATACTAGGGCTATTTTGTAAGCCTTTTCATATGTTAATTTTTCTTCTTTGAACAATTCACTTTTGGTTGCATGGTCTTTTAATCCGCACACAAGCTGGTCCCGTAGTGCCGTTTCCACTGACGTAAAATTACAATTTAATGATAATTCTTTTAGTCGTGCTACAAAATCTGACAATGACTCTGTTGCCGCTTGTTTTGCTGCGTAAAATTTGTACCTCTCCATGGACTCCGATGGTTTTGGACACAAATGCTCTGATATGATTTCCACTACTTCGTCGAACTCTTTGTCCTTGAGTTTTGCCGGGTGACACAGATTTCTTGCTAGCTTGTAGGTATCCGCGCTTACTCTTGTTAACAGAATAGCTGCTTGTTTTTTTTTGTCTGTTATATTATTAACTGTAAAGTATAGCTCCAAGCGCTCGACAAACGTCTCCCAGTCGTCTTTGCCCAGTTCAAACTCCAGCTTGATTTTCGATTCGATCATTGCCATTTCACTTAGGTTATTGTCTTTACTATTTGCCACGCTTTTTGCCTTTATTTCTATTTTTTTTAGTGACCTTAAATAATTCAACAACTTATTTTTCAATCTTTCAGTAGAGTCTTGCACTTCGTACGTTACACCGGCACTTGTTAAACGAATACAAATTTGTTCCCTTGTCAATGTCGACAGTTCACTTCCGTCTTCGCGGCTTCCTAGTGATTTACTAGATTCACCGTCCGACATCGGTCTTTTACGCGTGCTTGGTTCGAAATTACTCGTCGCCAATTGTAATATATGGAACGTTTATTCTATAGCCTTCACGAGTGCGAGGTGAGGTCTCCGCTACGTTGGTGTTTCAGGCTCAACTGACTGGAAATCCAAGTCCTCGCTCTGGCGGTCAGCACGGACACATTTGTGTCTGTTATTCGGCGCTCTCGCTCACGCACTCGTTACATACAACACACACGCACATGCCGATACATCATAGAGTGTATACAGTGTATATGTACATACTTAGGTCTATGTAACATCATGTTATCTCAACGCGAAGAGATCGTGTCAACCCTGTCGCCCCTGCCTTCGGCCAACCCTGCGTGCGATCGCTCGTTAAATCGAAGTAAACTCTGTGTATGGGAATAAAACTAGTTCCCCACGCCGCCACACGCATTCTCATAGCAGCACCTCGCGGACCGCGATACAGCGCCACTGATCGACGAGCGAGCCGCCCGCCAGCGCCTATCGATCGACCAATCATTGAAGATCGATAGGCCAATCAGCGCTCCGCAGTGAAGATCTAGCGGAACGGAAAAGACGCGCAAGCGGAAGTCCGCTCGTTGCATCGAAAATCACAACTCGTTGAACACTCAGCTCATTTGAACTCTCATCAGTCCTCAATTAATATAAGTAACTCACATTTCTCATTTATTCTGCAGCGCAGTGATAAGCAGTGATGCCAGAATCGTGGGACGTGGGACAGAACGCTTACCCCCACTATGACCTACCGTCGTTTCCCACTATGGCCTACCGTCGCCCCCCACTTTCTTTCCATCGCCCTGCACACAAGCATATCCCTACCCCTGTCCGTGTGTCCGGCAGCCCAACAGGCAGCTCACACGGACAGGGGTAGGGATATGCTTGTGTGCAGTGCGATGGGAAGAAAGTGGGGGACGCCGGTAGGGTATAGTGGGAGACGACGGTAGGTCATAGTGGGGGTAAGCGTTTGGTCCCACGTCCCACGATTCTGGCATCACTGGTGATAAGTATTATCACTGCGCCATTCGCTCATACAGTTCACAGTGTTTTTAATAAATTTCGACGAAGTGTTTTCACTAAAACTGTGTACTTTGATTCATAACCTGTCTTCGATTCATTTCAGCTCTTATCCATACATACACTCTCAAACACTCTGAAAGAACAAGCATCTCTGATTTTGAACAGCGCTTGTAGTTCGATTTAATTTTTTTTTACATTATATTATACTTACTCTTTTTATCCTTTTTATACTTCATATTAGTGTTTTGTTATATATATCTGAAAATCGTGGTTTTTTGGATTTTCATTGCAAGATCACAAAAAAAAGTTTAAAGAACGACCTACGCTTACGATCAATTGCATTTTTTTCCAAAACGACAAAACATGTCACGTAGCAAACTAATCCTTCTAGCTTCTAAAAAAATCAAATCGTTTGGATTAAATTGAAAAAAGTTATGCGATTTTAAAAAGTGTCAGAACATTTTCAAAAGTCACTGTATATAGACGTTACTAACGCAACCATCTTCTTCGTTTCACACTCGACGATACAATGTACGATATTGACCTCATCGCGCGATGCGTGTAACTGCATCAGTTTTTATTCACAATACTATAGTATAGTAATACTAGAGTATTTCCAAAGTCACATCGGTTCGGTACCATGCTTTACGCGCCCGCAAGCGGGCGCTCACCGCCCCCCCCCCGCCACCTATCTAACCAAAACCAATGCTAACACCCGAGAGACATTGGAAAGCAGGGGTGTGCGGGTACCGGACTTTTCGGGCTCGGGACGGACCGGAAACTTTCGAGCGAGATCGGGCGGAATCCTGATACTTTCGTATTGCTCGAGGTCCCGAGATTCGATTCGGGGTACAAGCATAGGGTTTTGACCCGATCGCGTCCGAGTTTTGCCGAGCCGACCTGAAATCAAATTGCCCGCTCGCGGCGGTCATGCTTGTAGCCCGAAACGAGTCTCGGGATCTCGAGCAATACGATAGTACCGAGAGCCGCCAGATCCTGCTCGAAACTTTTCCGAACTGTCCCGAGGGCCGGGAACCCGAGTCTCGGGACGATCCGCACACCCCTATTGAAAAGTCGAATGCGTTGTCTCGGAATAAGTCAACAGCAATAATGTATGAGTTCGTACGCAAAACCTAACTGAAAAGTAAATCTGACAGATTTTGGAAATTATCAACACGTTTTGATTAACATACATTTATTAATACACTTGGCTTGCGTCCAGTTTATGTTACTGTATCCCTATACATTATACCTATCGTCGACTGCGAAACAAACGACGGCGACGAAAAGATGGTTGTGTTGGTAACGTCTGTATAGGTAAATTTCAATGTATTTTGCGTAGGTTTTTTATTAATATCTCAGAAACTAACAAATACCCGCAGCTGAAATTTTATATTAGGAGTTCTCTCCCCCTCACGCCCAAACCCTAAAAATTTCAGTTCATTCCGTTGGTTGGGTCATACCGTAGTGCAGCCATATAGTGTTTAACAAATTGTTAAAATTAACTTCTCATTTGTATATGAAATATGTTCAGGTTATTATGGCGGACAACAAACGTATTAGGAAAGACTATAGTCTATGTTCTGATAGACATCAAAGGAGGAGAATTCAGCAGTCAATCCACGCAAGCATAAGTTTACCAAAAAAGTGACAAAGGAAATAATAGATTTTATCGGTCATGTGTCGCACCGCATTGTAAAGTGCGGTACCACTGATTCTGTCAGTGGTCACATGTGCCTGCAATGGCACTTGTACTCGCGGAACTTAGAATCACGCGAGTCGATCCACACGGGCGCAAGTTTAACAATATGAAAAAGGATGTTACGTCCTGAAGGGACTTTTGTGAATCGCCCTGAGCGGTTAGGGTGATTTACGTGGTTCTATACTCTGTCAAGGTGCTAAAGCACGTCTTGACTATACTTACCATAGAAGGATAGGGAGTGAAGGGGTTGAATAATTGAATACACGGGATTTAAAGGAGAAAGAATAATGTAAAATATATTTTTAAAGAAAATAAGATCGGATTAACATACCTCGAGACGACGCTCCGTCTCAGCTGTCGCTCGCAGTTGTTCTAAGATATCGCACGGCACGCTTGCCGTCTATCGTTACGCTCGCTCGCGGTGTCGCTGAACTAAGCGACTCTCTATTCCGCGTCTCTCGGTTGCGGGCCGAGCCTCGAAAAATCCCCACGAATGGGTGAAACTGACCCGTCCGAAGTTGTCGATTGCTTCGATAATTTCGAAATATTCGGGGCCCAGGCCGAGCGCGGTCATTGTCCCTACGACTGTTGCTACGGGCTCAGCTCAACGTGACCGCTAAGCGCGAGGCGATTCCGCTGAATCGTCTATTCAAAAGAAAGCGACTCGAGGACAGCGAGCACGGGATGGACCTGAAAGGCCAATGTAACAAGGAAGTGTGTATATTTCATGTTTGCGGAGACAAAAATTGTTTGTGAAGGTACTTTTCCATAAATAAAACTCATGATATACATTTATAAACAACACTTTTTATATTTACCTAATTAGTAACAAATTTTTGAATTAATTAAAAATTCCCCCCTCGGCCACTTCCTCCTTGCCCCCAACCCCCCAGCCTCTTCCTTCTTGGCCCCACCCACCCCGGGGTCTTCCTCCTTGGCCCCAACCCCCCCGGCCTCTTCCTTCTCGAACCCACCCACCCCGGGGTCTTCCTCCTTGGTCCCAACCCCCCGGCCTCTTCCTTCTCGGACCCCCCCCCCCCGACTTCTTCCACCTTGTTCCCACCCACCCCAGCCTCTTCCACCTTGTTCCCAACGACCCCGGCTTCTGCTCCCTTCGCCCCATCCTCCCCGGCCTCTTCCTCCTTGTCCCGATGCATCCCGGCCTCTTCCTCCGTGTCCCCATGCACCACGGCCTCTTCCTCCTCGGACACATCCGTCAAGGGTTCTGCCGCCACCGCGCCAGGCACCTCCTCTGTTTGGCTCCGGGTGGCACCGGTACGCGAGGCGCTTCATGGCCTTATACATCTGAAACAATACCATAAAAATTATATTTTCTACCTCTACCCGCACATACAGTGAATTCCAACAATATTCGGACAGAACCGGAATAACATATGGTCAAGTAATTTCATTAAATGCAATGCTATATTATTTTATTTCTAATATTGAAGCTCTTTGTGAGACAAATTGATACAATATATTTTGTTACATTGAAAATCGGGAAATATTGATGAACCGCAGATCTCACATGAAATCAAATATTATCGTATAGCACATTGTTCAATTCGTCTTCGACAGAGGTACATTATTACGAACAAGAATATATTATTTAGTACTGCGTATAATTACATACTTTTTCATATTGTTTTCCACTTTATCTAACTGGCCTCCCACTTCTCCTCCTTCCTGCTTCTTCTCCTCCTCCTTCTTCTGTGTCTTGTCTTCAGGTGCGCTATCGTTCCCCACATTCAGAAGTGCATTCCCTAGCTGAAAATGAAATAATGAATGTATTATTTTATTGAAAATAGTAAGATTCCATGAACATACAGGGTGATTCTCTCGCTGGAGTCCTCAAAGGCGATGCCGTCAATAATAAGCCGCGTCTCGCTATAACAAGGAACGTTCGGCAATCCGGAAATTCCAGAAATTATGAAACTTGTTATTTTGACTTTTTTACGGAATTGTAACATTCAATGGCCGTTTCTTATAGGTTTTCGTGTCCTGAAAACGAATCCGCAAACCGTTTGTCGCCATCACTCTCATTTTTGGAGAAAATCGATTTTGAAGAATAATGCAAATTTTCAACTTTGAACATCTTTTGTGTCAAAATGGTAATAGTTATTCGATAATATTTCGATATGAACCCTTCCGAATACAACGATATAAGTTATTATTGCATTATGAACATTTAAATATGTTTAAACAACGATCAAAGGGAAAAGGATACCCGACATGCACCAATTTTTGCAGATATATTTCAATTTATTTCCAAAACTAAGGGCCTGGGAAAAAATCTAACCATTGCACGCGATGCAGCAGACAGTTTCCCTTCGGAAAGCGTCAACAGAAGTGGCAAATCTCGTTTTGTTTTCAATACAGAAGCGAAATAGTTTGGCAAAACGTACGGAGACGACAGTGGTAGTCAACGGCCGGCGGCGCGCGATCCACTACCGGTCAGCGTAACACAATCGCTTAACGCGCGTGACTAACACTGTCGTCTCCGCGACAGTTTGAAGTCCATTTTAGTAGTTACATTAATAAAATGGTTTCTTAAAGCAATATTTAAATTATTGTTCATATAAAGTTTAGACAGCTGTCAATTATTTAAGCAAGACAGTACCATTAGGGTGGAGCGAAAATATATATATTTTTTTAACCATTATTTACGTAGGTGTTAAAAGTTGCACAAAGTGGTCCATAAGCTGGGTTTGAAAGGATTTTTCTCTCGCAATTTATCTTCAGGTTGCAAATTGCCACCAAACTATACAGTTTCTATGAAATATTCCATTTTTTATGAAAATTTTATTTGATCACGCTTGTCTTCTAACTGCTTATAATGGGTATAATGATGATTATCTATGCTAAAAATATGCGCGTACGATATTCGATCTTTCAAATGTCTATAATTGCAGAGAAAATAATATTTAAAAAGTATCACGTATTGTTTTTAAGCGAATAATGTACGCAAACATATTTTTGTGCGTCGAAATCAAGGAAACTCAGCGAGGCGGGAGAATCACCCTGTTTAATAGTATACAATTTTAATACTTACATTTGACATATCGTCCATTTGTCACTTTTCACACTTTGTAAAATAATTTTAAACTTTCGCGTTGCGAGCTCCGCAACGAGTGGAGGTAATTCGAAGACTGACTTTCCTCGGTCAGGAAAGTCCCTTCGTCGTCGTCGTCGTTTGCGAAAATTCCGCAAGGGCCCTAGACTAATTTGTCAGGGCCGACGGAACCCATTATGAAAGTTATGTGCTGCATAAGGGCCCCATCCGAATGGGGCGGTAAGAAATTATACCACACGCTTAATAATAAAGGCTCACACATAAACAAAATATTGTTGCGTTTTTGAATAGACATAGTGTAAATTTAATGTATAAGAACAGAACGTGAACATCAACAAGGATAACAGTAATCAAATAACAGTAATTAAGGACAAGGAGGTGTTCGGGAATACGTCTGCTCTCAATGGCGCCGGTGTCTCAAGTGACAGCTTGACAGGCGTTTTATCAGATCGCCTTCTTCTCGCTATTCCTTGTCTCGCTCGCGAGCACCAGTGAGCCATGGATTCCCATCCATAGGGTGCTCGCAACAATATTAAGGGGTCATTCTGGTTAGATGGTTTGAAAAAATGGATTATTTTTTTAAACATTTTTCGAAAGTACATATTCTCAAGAATGTACTGTTCAATTGTCATGGAAAAATTCCAATTATTTTAGCTTCTACGTAGACATTTTGTAGGGAGCGCAGAGGCTCGGTCTCTATAGATGAAAACTTTAAACGCGTTTTTCTCGCAACGTCATTTTTTCACATTGTGCAGGTAAAATCTCAAAATCTGTCGAACCGATTGCTTTCTAAATTGAACTACTTGTTCTGCACACCTATGCCTCTGGTCGCTACTACAACCAAGTGTTTCTGTTGAGTCTAACCTACTTTTAAAATCGAAAATAGCACAGAAAACACAGCCGAAATACATTGATTCTTGTATTTTACCCGCCATTTTGTTAATTTTAAAGATAAATTATTTATTCTCGTACGGGCCATAGCGACAGTCATACTAATCAAGAATCTGTTTGTATTTTTGGATTCAGATAAGTCCAACTGCTGAAATCACGTGCACGAGCGAGGCATGAATTTTTAAACATGTTTTCAAAATCGGCTTCGAAACCATTTTAAAAGCAATAATTTTATTACTTTTATATTTTTTACTTACTGTAGAAATGTAGTTTAATCAATAGAAAAAAGATTGATTCCATTATTATAATTCCTGTCTTCGCAATAAATTCCTGAAAATCGCTGAATTTATCGGTGCGCTAACCGAATGACCCCTTAATGTAATTTTCCTTTTGTACTCTGTAATGGTAAAACGCATATTAAATGGAAAGTAGGGGCAAAAAATTTTGGAGCGCCAAACATTTTTTTGCATGAAGGCGCCAACCATCCTCGCACCGGGCCTGGTGTCCGTGCCCGCCGCGCCGTCGCCGCACAGTGGGCCACATCGGGTCGAAACGCGGCACAAAACATTTTCTGACTGAAATCATATATTTCTTCATTATTTTTTCATTTCATTCAGTTAGGACGTATATTTGTAATGTTGTTGTTACTGAATAATTAATGAAACTTGTTTGTCTAACTGTATTTCTAAACAAATTTTAAATGCTATACAATTTAATAGTTATAAAATCTTTATTTTTGTTAGTTCGAAACTATTTCACAAACATATTTGAATTAATTTGAACAAATATTACAAGCCGCCTTCGTTGAATTCATTTTTATTTGTTGTTTCTTCTTCGTTGTTTTTATGAAAATGAAATTTGGTACACTTCCAATACGCACCTCAACACATAATCCCACCAAAAATTAGTTGAATGACATGAAAGCTTTAAATAATAATCCTACTTGTGAAGAATTTCGAAGTTGCCCTCTTCAAAACCACGTAGTCACGTTAAAAATTTTTGTATGTGAAAAACAGTCTTGCTACATTATTATTCAAATGTTCAATCAACCACCAGTAAAAAAGATTTGCAGTATGGCGATATTTTTGTAAAAGGACTTACAAGGGGACTACGCGGTAGTGGACATCGCCTTTGGAATGACAATATATGGGGGTCGTAGTACTCGTGTAGTATTAAAGTTTTTCACACTACGATATTATACTAAATTTATATACTAAATCAATATTATAACAGTTTTTGAGCCCTGCTTCATGCGGGACCTTTGCTGTAAAATCTCCGAAACGTTGCGAGACACTTGCTGTAAAATCTCCGAAATCTTGCGAGACAATTGCTGTAAAATCTCAGAAACGTTGCGAGACAATTGCTGTAACATCTCCGAAACGTTGCGAGACAATTGCTGTAAAATCTCCGAAACGTTGCGGGACAATTGCTGTAAAATCTCTGAAACGTTGCGGGACAATTGCTGTAAAATCTCCGAAACGTTGCTGGACAATTGCTGTAAAATCTCCGAAACGTTGCGGGACACTTGCTGTAAAATCTCAGAAACGTTGCGAGACAATTGCTGTAAAATCTCCGAAACGTTGCGAGACAATTGCTGTAAAATCTCCGAAACGTTGCAAGACAATTGCTGTAAAATCTCCGAAACGTTGCGTGACCATTGCAGAAACGTTGCAGGAGTTATATTGCACCGCAACATTGCTGAAAGGTTGCAGAAATCTTCCTATGTCCGCCCCTGTGCAACATTGCACCGCAACCTAACTACAACCTTTCTGCAACGTTTCTGTAACGGAGTGTGCTGTATGGGCAAATGGATTTACAAGAATAATTGATTTGTGCCGTTCAAAATCATGCTATCATACACGACGAAAAAATTAGCCTGTTACAAAAGTGCGCAGCGCCAAGTATTTTGAATAAAATATTTATTCGTATAAAAACATTTATTTGCGTAAAAATATATATATCTGCTTAATATTATTTAATACATTTTTTCTTTGTATAAATAGCCATTATGAGTAATGAAATCTTAGCTGTGCATATGTAGTTGTGTCATCTAAAGCGTAGTTGGACAGCATCTTTATGTACTGGCAGCTCATTTGGATTTCACATCTTTTTTTAATTTTGTAATTATTATTATCTTCTATGTTTTCCGATTTACATGTTTTCTTTGTATAAATAGCCATTATGAGTAATGGAATTTTAGCTGTGCATATGTAGTTGTATCATCTAAAGCGTAGTTGGCAGCTCATTTTGATTTCACATCTTTTTTTAATTTTGTAATTATTATTATCTTCTATGTTTTGTGATTTACTTGATTTGATGTACTTGGCGTAATTTTTTTACTTTTTTGAAGTTTTTGAGGGGATCTCACTTCTTTTTTGAAAGATTAATTGTACTATTATTTGCAAATTCATATTCATACACACGTATTAATTTATTAAAATGCGAGCTCGAAAAAGGAAAACTATATTTACTTCTTCATTGAAATTACAATAATGATGTGAATAATGATGTGAGCACACTGTTGTGCTCACTCGGACACAATAAACTAAAAGAACAAATCTTATACAATGATTTACTATCGAAACCTCATGGCAAGGCCGCACATACACGATCAAGAATCGAACAGAACAAGCACACACCAGATCGGCACGCGACAACATAAAAACGGACCACACACATTCCGCTCGCAACGCCATCTATCTGATAGATTTCCAACATAATTGTTTATTTATCCTGAATGCATGGAAAATCTTCCAGACGATTAGAACGAAACATTTAGATCAAATGTTGACGCATTAACGCATGATTGTACGTTACTTTGTCTGGTAATTTATTGATGAATAATAACGAAACAGCAAATGCACTCGCAACAACTCCGCAATCCCGACTGTTAGGTTGAGCTTGTAGGGGAAGGTGGGACAAGATGGGGTAGTTAAGGTTTGATGATGAATAAAACAGGTTTTCATAATTAACTAATCATTTTTTTTTTGTTTGAATCATTCTTTGGTAACAAGTCTTTCAGTTTAACTATGCACCAACCTAATCTCTATACAGGTTTTAATAGAAAATTTCAGAAAAAGTCCTTTCTCCCGATTGTTCGGTTGAATTTGTATGTGGACATTTAATAAATTCTTCGTCGATTTTTCCGCCATGTTTGGACAAAAAAGGGTATAACTTCTTAAGGTAAATTTTAATTTGTGCAAAATCTGTATGTGATCCTGATGAAATGAGGATGTTATAATTGCAGTGTTTCCACGTTTTCTTGATATATGAGTCTTTTGCTCTGTGATTGGCACGAGAATCAATTATTTTGGTCTAATTATTAGAAAAGAAGTATCATTTTCCTCGGTCCGTCTTACGTATGTAGTTTCAAACCATTCTGGAACAATAAGAAACTTTGATTTTTATATCTAGGTTTGTGAGGGGCATGATGGGTAACTGTCACTTTCATTACCCTGTCATACCCCTTCTCGTCTGACTATAATAATCATACATATGAACACTGCCCGAAACATTATTTACAAAATCATAAAATAACACACGTACCTTATAGCCAGCTAAATTCTGCCTCAGAAACATATAATACATGCACTGGGGATCTTCTATATTATTATTATATCACTGTCACGGGTCATAAAAATAAGGAAAAAGTAAGAAAATCACAATAAATGATAAATTCTGATCTATCTTCGTCACACGTCCACGTGTTTACGGCGCACTGCAGCCTATCGAGTGATGTTAGAACATAAGGCGCGTATGCAGCCAGTAAAGCTTACTCGGAATACTCGGAATAGCGCAAAGCAGCTCAGCGAGTTTACTTTACTTATTTTTTGATTAAGGATAACTTCTACGTAAGTTTAACATCTACGAAAAGAAACCATGTGCACTGCATTGCCGATTTATATGAATTATATGTATAGTACTTTGTGTACAGTCATGGTGCGCGAAGCAGCTTATGGCGCTGAACGTATTTAACATTGAACTGTATTAACAACCACAATTAACACCTTTCGAAGAAAAATATGTATGCATTTTTAGCATTTCGTGGCCAAGCTTGTTTTTCTACTCGTAAATCATCAACGGATACCCACGTTGTGCCCTTACCCCTTACCATACTCGTGTAATGACCATTTACTTTTACCGTGGTGGAAAATCGCTGCCTTAAGTTTGTAACAGTGATCTACCATTTGTATTTTAGTAGTAGGTATTGCTTTGATGTAGAAATTTTCTACTTTCGTTGTTCCATTACTATCGTGATCGAACAAATGTAATTTTGCAATAAGAATTTGTTTGGAAGCAGTTATATCGACTTTCTTCATTGTGTTTGAATTTGCATTATCACAATTATTGCACGGATCTTTCAGATTTTTCCATCCTGTGAAATTGTGTTTTATTATATCTTGAAATTCAAATGATTTTTTTTTACCATCTTGGGCAGTGCAAGATGTACCACACAATTTGTACTAATAGTAGTACTTGTGTAATTACACGCTAAACATCTTATTACCGTTGTTATTTCGTGTTGTACTGCATTCTTAATAAGAATCTTATGATCACAAAGAGAGGTAATAAACTCAGCTGCATCATGCAGCTGATTGTAAGCGTATTTTTCTCCTGCGAATTACCGTAATGATATTATGTTTGGATTTTGATCCGATTTATATTGGTCCATAAAGATTTTTATAATATGATCAGCTTTTTCAGTCTTTAACACCTCGTATAACTGAAACAAGTTTAGCAATGGTACCGTTGACAAGACCTAGCGTAACATCAATATTTCTTCTAATCATGATTTGCACTCCTACTTTAACAATTACGACCCTTGCAAGTCCCGCCGTTCGGGAGCTATCATCGTCATTATTGTTTAGTACCTTTGACACCTTTTTTTTCAAGTACGGTGCACAATTCATTGTATCATGAGCAATCAAATGGATTTCTTCGGATGGAAATCGACTCAGCATTGCAGCGTTCAAAACATCGCACTGAACACATGTGGGAAGTAAACACACCGTATTAGATCCCACATTAAGCATGTAATCACATAATTCGTTTAATCGGTCATTACAACAATTTGTCGCTTTGAAATTTAATTTCCTCGATTCTAAAAGTTTTGTATCCGAATCGGTCACTACTCCGGTGCGAATTCTCGACAAGATGTCTTTGTAAATATTATCATCCTTCTGCCGCATGTTTATTGTCAATTCGTCATACTTAAACAAGGCAGACCATAAATTATAAGAACCTAACCCTCCAACATTTTTCTCTATACTCTTATTGGATAATTGTATAAAAGCAGGTTCTTCGTGAACAGGAGGAAGTTGTAGTAAGTCACCAAATAGCAGCATAGGCTTTTTTCCGAACCAAGCATCATCGGAATATGCAGTATCAAATATTTCTGTAAGTCGTAGATGTATGTACAGGAAAGTTACGTTAGAAACCATCGAAATTTCATCGATGATTACTAAAGCAACATTTTTTAGTTGATCCCGTACAATTTGAAGGACTGCATCGCTAAGTTGCCTATACTGGGCTGTATGCCCATGTTCTACAGGTAATTGAAATAATCGGTGTATGGTAAGAACTTCGATATTAAAAGCTGCGATTCCAGTAGGAGCAGTTACTGCTGCGTCTTTCCCGATAATCTGTTTTTATTAAAAAACTTTTCCCAGTGCGACCTTCTCCACTCACATAAAGTCTGAGAATGTTATCGTTAGACGTCAAGGACTTAGTAACTGCATCAAATATCCGCTTCTGATCATGGTTCAATTCCGAAATCATTTCTTGAAGATCAACACAGTCAAATTTGTTTCCCGCGTCTTTAAAATCTTTCATGGCACCAACAGTTTCAACGGAGACACAGTCTATTGGGTGATCGCCTTGATTATTTTCTTCTTGTTCTACAGTATTCAACACGTTCTTTTCAATTTCTTCCTTTATATGATCACGCGCTTCTTGAATATCCGTTATTCGTTCGTGATATTGAACTGCTTCTGTCAATTGTGATTCTAGCGACAAAAAAGCCTCCGCATATGTGTTAAAACCATTTTTCAATTCGTCGGTTTTTCTCCAAGGTTTGAATAATAATAATAATGAGAAATAATAATTCTCAGGTTGGATTTGAACATTGTACTTATAATGATTGATAAGATAGCCTCTGCTCCTTTTTTTCAAAAACAAAGAAGCACGGATTTCATAATATTCAGTTTTTTCAGACGGTTTATTTTTAGTAACGTCATACCACATAGCAAAATCGTACAGATGCATAGATTCTAATTCCTTAGGTCTGTTAGGATAGTGATCATCTATGAGGGATGGACAAAATATGTCTGTGGATTCACCCTCCAGCTCCTCAATCTCTTTACGAGTTTTCAATTTCCTACTTCTCAGTATATTTACATCTAACCCCCTACAGCACATTTGTTGCAGAAATCTTTCAGTTATGTTGCGGTTTAATATTGGAAACATTGCACGAAATATTGCCCAAAAGTTACAAGTAAATTGCTATGTCCACCCCTGTGCAACATTGCAGGATATATTTCTGCAACATTGTTTCGAAATATTACAGCAATGGTAGCGCAACATTTCTGAGATTTTACAGCAATGGTAGGGCAACATTCCTGAGATATTACAGCAATGGTAGCGCAACATTTCTGAGATTTTACAGCAATGGTAACGCAACATTTCTGAGATATTACAGCAATGGTCGCGCAACATTTCTGAGATTTTACAGCAATGGTCCCGCAAGGTTTCGGGCAGTAGGGCCAAAAAAAAATAACGGTATTTTATATACATATATTCCGGATGTGTCCGTGAGGGGGGACCCGATGACATGAATGTGTGCAGGAATCGTAGTAGCATAACGTCCGTGTGTCTTTTATAAATAGAAAATACTTTGCCCCAGGGAGATTCGAACCCGCGACCTGTAGCACCGTAGACGAACACTTTACCGCTGCAGCTATAATCCTTGATTAGGAAAATTGCTTCCGTATTCGAACTTATATTTCTACCGTGCAACACATTAAACTCAAATTATTCAAAAACGAAGATTTGTTTTGACAAACCCCATTACATCTCCCTAATTGTGGAGCAGATATTTCACAACAAATTCATTTCGACACTTGATGTTATATTAAGTTGATTCATATTCTGTTATGAAATATCCTGCGTTGTACACAAAAATAATGTTTTTTTAGTTTGTAACGCATTTTTAATACAATCGTTTAACATAAATTTTGTTTATATTTTTTTTATTTTCTAGTTTTTAGTGTTTGTGGATTTACATTTCACAGATCAGAGTTCTTTACAAATATCTTTTATTGTTGTATGCAGTTTAACAGTTTGCTTAAACCTTATTGTCCTCGCTTCTATCTATCCTATCATATAACGGTCGCGTCGTCTTCAGCCGCGTATTCGGCGAGTCAAGGGTGGCTCGCCAAAGCGACCACACGGTCACCAGGCGTAGGGAAAAACCCCAGGTCCGGTGTTAGCTTTCCAGGCTCGCGGCTTACAATTGCAAGTACAGTGTAAGACTGTATTCTATTTGTTGACATATCTGATATAAATAATTAATACAATTATTCAATTAACACTATATATACACTCAATAACACTATATAACACTCATTAACACTATATAACACTCAATAAACAAACTCATAAACTATATAGGTATAGCAAGAAAAGAGATTTGCAAATAAGAGTTACACGTGCCAATTACTGACAGTGTCCTTACCATTCACATTTAATTTATTATGCGTAATGAAAAAGTTCCGTATTGTTGAGAGAAAATTTCTAAGTCCGGATATGTTGCGGATTTATTGCTGATATCTTTCTCACATCTTGCGGCGCTCGCAAGATATGAGCAAGATTTCAGCAATAAATCCGCAATAAATCCGGAATTTCGTGGAGCGATCCCGAATTGTCGACACGCAGAATACAGTCTAAGATTCCACAGGCTTCCACCAAGGGAATGTATGCGAACGTAGACAATATTTGACAATAAAAATTAATACGATTATTTAATTAACATTATCGAATTTAAACAAACAATTAAATATTATTCAGCAAAAAAAAATTGTAAAATGTGTTACACGTGCCAATTCCTGCCAGTCTCCCTACCATTACCGTTTAATTGATTATATTTAATTTGAACGTTCCGAATTGTCGAGAGAAAATAGCTAAGTTCCGATTTATTGCGGATTTATTGCTGATATCTTTCTCACATCTTGCGGCGCTCACAAGATATGAGCAAGATTTCAGCAATAAATCCGCAATAAATCCGGAATTTCGTGGAGCGATCCCGAATTGTCGACACGCAGAATACAGTCTAAGATTCCACAGGCTTCCACCAAGGGAATGTATGCAGAACGTAGACAATATTTGACAAAAAAAATTAATACGATTATTTAATTAACATTGTCGAATTTAAACAAACAATTAAATATTATTCAGCAAAAAAAATTGTAAAATGTGTTACACGTGCCAATTCCTGTCAGTGTCCCTACCATTACCGTTTAATTGATTATATTTAATTTGAACGTTCCGAATTGTCGAGAGAAAATAGCTGAGTTCCGATTTATTGCGGATTTATTGCTGATATCTTTCTCACATCTTGCGGCGCTCGCAAGATATGAGCAAGATTTCAGCAATAAATCCGCAATAAATCCGGAATTTCGTGGAGCGATCTCGAATTGTCGACACGTAGAATACAGTCTAAGATTCCACAGGCTTCCACCAAGGGAATGTATGCGAACGTAGACAATATTTGACAAAAAAAATTAATACGATTATTTAATTGTTTGTTTAAATTCGATAATGTTAATTAAATAATCGTATTAATTTTTTTTGTCAAATATTGTCTACGTTCGCATACATTCCCTTGGTGGAAGCCTGTGGAATCTTAGACTGTATTCTGCGTGTCGACAATTCGGGATCGCTCCACGAAATTCCGGATTTATTGCGGATTTATTGCTGAAATCTTGCTCATATCTTGCGAGCGCCGCAAGATGTGAGAAAGATATCAGCAATAAATCCGCAATACATCGGAACTCAGCTATTTTCTCTCGACAATTCGGAACGTTCAAATTAAATATAATTAATTAAATGGTAATGGTAGGGAGACTGGCAGGAATTGGCACGTGTAACACATTTTACAATTTTTTTTTGCTGAATAATATTTAATTGTTTGTTTAAATTCGATAATGTTAATTAAATAATCGTATTAATTTTTTTTGTCAAATATTGTCTACGTTCGCATACATTCCCTTGGTGGAAGCCTGTGGAATCTTAGACTGTATTCTGCGTGTCGACAATTCGGGATCGCTCCACGAAATTCCGGATTTATTGCGGATTTATTGCTGAAATCTTGCTCATATCTTGCGAGCACCGCAAGATGTGAGAAAGATATCAGCAATAAATCCGCAATAAATCGGAACTTAGCTATTTTCTCTCGACAATTCGGAACGTTCAAATTAAATATAATCAATTAAACGGTAATGGTAGGGACACTGGTTGTAATTGGTACGTGTAACACTTTTTACAAATCTCTTTTGTTGCTGAATATTGTTTATGAGATTGTTTAAACTCTATAGTGTTAATTAAATAATCGTATTAATAATTTTTGTCAGATATTGTCCACGTTCGCATACATTCCCTTGGTGGTAGCCTGTGAAATCTTAGACTGTATTCTGCGTGTCGACAATTCGGGATCGCTCCGCAAAATTCCGGATTTATTGCGGATTTATTGCTGAAATCTTGCTCATATCTTGCGAGCGCCGCAAGATGTGAGAAAGATATCAGCAATAAATCCGCAATACATCGGAACTCAGCTATTTTCTCTCGACAATTCGGAACGTTCAAATTAAATATAATTAATTAAATGGTAATGGTAGGGAGACTGGCAGGAATTGGCACGTGTAACACATTTTACAATTTTTTTTTGCTGAATAATATTTAATTGTTTGTTTAAATTCGATAATGTTAATTAAATAATCGTATTAATTTTTTTTGTCAAATATTGTCTACGTTCGCATACATTCCCTTGGTGGAAGCCTGTGGAATCTTAGACTGTATTCTGCGTGTCGACAATTCGGGATCGCTCCACGAAATTCCGGATTTATTGCGGATTTATTGCTGAAATCTTGCTCATATCTTGCGAGCACCGCAAGATGTGAGAAAGATATCAGCAATAAATCCGCAATAAATCGGAACTTAGCTATTTTCTCTCGACAATTCGGAACGTTCAAATTAAATATAATCAATTAAACGGTAATGGTAGGGACACTGGTTGTAATTGGTACGTGTAACACTTTTTACAAATCTCTTTTGTTGCTGAATATTGTTTATGAGATTGTTTAAACTCTATAGTGTTAATTAAATAATCGTATTAATAATTTTTGTCAGATATTGTCCACGTTCGCATACATTCCCTTGGTGGTAGCCTGTGAAATCTTAGACTGTATTCTGCGTGTCGACAATTCGGGATCGCTCCGCAAAATTCCGGATTTATTGCGGATTCGTTGCTGAAATATTTCACGTGGATTGTACTTCAATATATGCGCAATATTTCACGGCTATGTGTGCGCAATATTTCCGAAATATTGCACAAACTTGGCCACTGTAATATTTCACGGCAAAGTGTGCGCAATATTTCCGAAATATTGCACAAACTTGGCCGTTGTAATATTTCACGGCAATATGTGCGCAATATTTCCTAAATATTGCACAAACTTGGCCATTGTAATATTTCACGGCAATATGTGCGCAATATTTCCTAAATATTGCACAAACCTGGCCATTGTAATATTACACGGCAATGTGTGCGCAATATTCCTGCAACATTAAACAAATCTGGCAGTTGAAATATTGCACGGCAATGTTACCACAATTTTGCAGTAATATTGCTATGCAACTCGTAACCAAACGGCAACATTGCAATATACTGCAACTTTTGTGCAACATTTCTGCAACAAAATGTGCTGTAGGGGCAATGATAATCCTAAAAGAGTATCAGCGCATTCAGGCGCTCCACATTCTCTATGATTTAGCATGCGCATTCCAAGGTTGCAAACCAGCAGACTAGACAATGACTTAGTATAATTTATTGCTGCCATAGTGTCCGTAGCGTAACTTTTTTCCGGCTTTGACACGTACTTAGTACAGTAACATGTTACCAACCCTGTCTTTTCACCAATATATTGTATATCCATGTTACCTCTCCAAACCATGAGAACGGCAACATTAAAATCATCGATACGGGTTTTCTGTGTTGAACGTGGAAGATCATAGAGTCCTTTTGCTTTCAATTGTTTTCTAGCACCTATAGAAACAGCTACATCCCTTATTATCAAAGTATCTGTAACTGGACGTGGAAATGAAAATCTACATACTTTACGGAAGGAATTTTTAGTTTTTTTGTTGCGTAGACAATAGCTATTGCATTTATGCATTTGATGTGCAATTACACGACTATATAATTCTGGCGACACATGCGGTGATGGCAATCTGCAAGTGACGTATTTCCTAATGAATCGTGCTACATCTTCCTTCGAAGATTTATCGATTATAGGAGCATCTTCAATCCAAATTAAAAGATGAAAATGTTGTGATCCCCTGCTTTGATATTCTCTGCGCCAAAAGTAATGAGTGACCTTGCCAATCGGATTGTCGGGCGAACAAATGAAATCCAGCATAGCGTGGAATGCATTATCTATAAATCGAGCAGTTGAAACGGGATCAGAAGCAATGAGTTCGTTCGGGGACATTTTAGCCACCGATGGGCCGTTTACTTCAGGAAGATATTCTATTAAATCTGTCCATAGCCACTCACTTGGACTAAGCGTGAGGAACCATGTAGCTGGTCCATAATGGTGTATCATACAGTTCAAATCGTTTCTCGGATTTCGCCAATACTGTGCTGTATTACGTAATCTGGAAAATATAGTGTTCAAATTCGTTTGTAGCTGATCTTTAGAGAGTTACTCAAGAAAACCAGCAGCTGTGTATTTTTCACGTGGATTTACGACGTTCATTTTGTGAAAAATTCCAGCGTTCAATTGCCGCATATTGGTATCGTGTAATAAATGAAAAATATATTGCATGTTTAATCTGAATTGCGAATGCTTGGACATCAGTTTGGACTTAATGGATTCATGATCAGTCAAATGAACCAATCTTTCTTCATGCTGTCCGTTCACCGCATAAGGATATAAATCTGGGAAACATTTCACATCTAAGTGTTCAGCACGATGACGCAACGGAATGTCATGAACTTTAAGCATTTGATAGAGTGCGGTAGCAGATTCATTAACCCTTTTGTCATACATTGGATAAATCGTAAACTGATCATAATATGAATCAGATTGTGACATTTGCGTCAATAATGCAGGTTTGTGGTTTTCATCGATATTAAGTGTTTCACCTTCAACGTCCTCGATAGATTCGTTATTATCATCATTGGCAACAACTTCTTCTTGAAATTCTGTATCTGGTAATTTGGCACTCAGCAATAAATCGTGCGATTGGGGTAAAACAATTTCTGAGTATAGAGGATTATTGGCTTTCAACCATACTAAGGCATTCCATACTTTCTTCAAGTCAACTAACTTTTCCCAAACTATTTTAGATTTTGTTGGAACGCCCCGCACCAATATGTATAATTCGTGATTTTGATTTAAAGGTTCAGTCGAAGGACAGATTTTTTTAAAATTTTCTTGTAACGGCAAAGGAAGGTGAAATGTTCTCCCCTTTACTTTTGGAAACATATGTTTATGTGGCATATTTTTACGCATTCCCCTACAGCACATTTGTTGCAGAAACGTCTCAGTTGCGTTGCGGTTTAATCCTTGGAATATTGCACGAAATGTTGCCGAAACGTTACAAGTAAATTGCTATGTCCGCCCCTGTGCAACATTGCAGGATATATTTCTGCAACATTTTTGGGGGATTTTACAGCAATGGTAGCGCAACATTTCTGAGATTTTACAGCAATGGTAGCGCAACATTTCTGAGATTTTACAGCAATGGTAGCGCAACATTTCTGAGATTTTACAGTAATGGGCAGGCAACATTTCTGAGATCTTACAGCAATGGTCGCGCAACATTTCTGAGATTTTACAGCAATGGTCCCGCAAGGTTTCGGGCAGTAGGGCAAAAAAAAAATAACAGTATTTTATATACATATATTCCGGATGAGTCCGTGAGGGGGACCCGATGACATGAATGTGTGCAGGAATCGTAGTAGCATAACGTCCGTGTGTCTTTTATAAATAGAAAATACTTTACCCCAGGGAGATTCGAACCCGCGACCTGTAGCACCGTAGACGAACACTTTACCGCTGCAGCTATAATCCTTGATTAGGAAAATTGCTTCCGTATTCGAACTTATATTTCTACCGTGCAACACATTAAACCCAAATTATTCAAAAACGAAGATTTGTTTTGACAAACCCCATTACATCTCCCTAATTGTGGAGCAGATATTTCACAACAAATTCATTTCGACACTTGATGTTATATTAAGTTGATTCATATTCTGTTATGAAATATCCTGCGTTGTACACAAAAATAATGTTTTTTTAGTTTGTAACGCATTTTTAATACAATCGTTTAACATAAATTTTGTTTATATTTTTTTTATTTTCTAGTTTTTAGTTTGTGGATTTACATTTCACAGAGCAGAGTTCTTTACAAATATCTTTTATTGTTGTATGCAGTTTAACAGTTTGCTTAAACCTTATAGTCCTCGCTTCTATCTATCCTATCATAAAACGGTCGCGTCGTCTTCAGCCGCGTATTCGGCGAGTCAAGGGTGGCTCGCCAAACCGACCACGCGGTCACCAGGCGTAGGGAAAAACCCCAGGCCCGGTGTTAGTACGGTGTACAATTGCAAGTACAGTGTAAGACTGTATTCTATTTGTCGACATATCTGATATAAATAATTAATACAATTATTCAATTAACACTATATATACACTCAATAACACTATATAACACTCATTAACACTATATAACACTCAATAAACAAACTCATAAACTATATAGGTATAGCAAGAAAAGAGATTTGCAAATAAGAGTTACACGTGCCAATTACTGACAGTGTCCTTACCATTCACATTTAATTTATTATGCGTAATGAAGAAGTTCCGTATTGTTGAGAGAAAATTTCTAAGTCCGGATATGTTGCGGATTTATTGCCGAAATCTTGCCGTTTAGTTGCCAGGTTTCGCAAGTAAACGGCAAGATTTCGGCAATAAATCCGCAACATATCCGGACTTAGAAATTTCCTCTCGACAATACGGAACTTTTTCATTACGCATAATAAATAAAATGTGAATGGTAGGGACACTGGCTGTAACTGGCACGTGTAACACATTTTACAATTTTTTTTGCTGAATAATATTTAATTGTTTGTTTAAACTCGATAATGTTAATTAAATAATCGTATTCATTTTTTTTGTCAAATAATATCCACGTTTGCATACATTTCCTCGGTGGTAGCCTGTGGAATCTTAGACTGTATTCTGCGTGTCGACAATTCGGGATCGCTCCGCGAAATTCCGGATTTATTGCGGATTTATTGCTGATATCTTGTTCATATCTTGCGAGCGCCGCAAGATGTGAGAAAGATATCAGCAATAAATCCGCAATAAATCGGAACTTGGCTATTTTCTCTCGACAATTCGGAACGTTCAAATTAAATATAATCAATTAAACGGTAATGGTAGGGAGACTGGCAGGAATTGGCACGTGTAACACATTTTACAATTTTTTTTGCTGAATAATATTTAATTGTTTGTTTAAATTCGATAATGTTAATTAAATAATCGTATTAATTTTTTTTTGTCAAATATTGTCTACGTTCGCATACATTCCCTTGGTGGTAGCCTGTGGAATCTTAGACTGTATTCTGCGTGTCGACAATTCGGGATCGCTCCACGAAATTCCGGATTTATTGCGTATTTATTGCTGATATCTTGCTCATATTTTGCGAGCGCCGCAAAGATGTGAGAAAGATATCAGCAATAAATCCGCAATAAATCGGAACTTAGCTATTTTCTCTCGACAATTCGGAACGTTCAAATTAAATATAATCAATTAAACGGTAATGGTAGGGAGACATGCAGGAATTGGCACGTGTAACACTTTTATACAAATCTCTTTTGTTGCTGTATATAGTTAATGAATTTGTTTAAACCAGATGTGTTAATTAAGTAATTGTATTAATTACTTATGTCAGATAATGTCCGCGTTCGCATATATTCCCTCTTGATAGCCCGTGGAATCTTAGACTGTATTCTGGGCATCGACAATTAGGAATCGCTCCTGGAAATTCGAATATGTTGCTCATATATTGCTCATATATTTCTCATATCTTGCAAGCGCTGCAAGATATGAGCAATATATGAGCCATGAAACCGCAACATATCCGGACTTAGATATTTTCCCTCGACAATTCGGAACGTTTTAAATAGATATAAACAATTAAACGGTAATAGTAAGGACACTGGCATTAATTTGCACGTGTAACACTTTTATACAAATCTCTTTTGTTGCTGAATATTGTTTATCAGTTTGTTTAAACTCTGTAGTGTTAATTAAATAATTGTATTAATTATTTATGTCAGATAATGTCCGCGTTCGCGTATATTCCCTCTTGATAGCCCGTGGAATCTTAGACTGTATTCTGGGCATCGACAATTAGGAATCGCTCCACGAAATTCGAATATATTGCGGTTTCATTGCTGAAATCTTCCACGGTGCAATATTTCACGGCAATATTTGCGCAATATTCCCGAAATATTGCACAAACCTGGCCATTGTAATATTGCACGGCAATATGTGCGCAATATTCCTGAAATAATGCACAAATGTTTCCAGAGCAATATTACGCGGCGATATGTGCGCAATGTTTCTGTAACATTGCACAAATGTGGCCATTGAAATATTGCACGGCAATGTTTCCGCAATTTTGCAGTAATATTGCAATGCAGCTTGCAAACCAAACGGCAACATTGTAATATTCTGCAACTTTTGTGCAACGTTCCTGCAACAAAATGTGCTGTAGGGGTTACTGTATCCATTCTCACAACCGTTTGAAACGGTTTAGCTCTTTGAATGAAAATTCGTTCATAATCGTTCAACACTGCTATTTCTGGAACTGAACGTACAGCAAGCTTATTTAAAATACATTTTGGTGGTATGGTATCTTTGCGAATTTTATCGTGACAATATCGGCAAATAAAATGCATGTCACCAACTTTGTATCCAATATGATTTAACAATGTTTGCATTACATTTCCCTTATATGTTCTTTTAGAAATATCAAACTTACGAACCTCTCTTTGAAAACAGAGTTTCTCGCAGGAAACGCACGGGATGCGTGGTGTGTCCATAGACCGCTTTGTGAAAGCTTTAAATGCTAAATAATATCGAGATATAATCTCTTTTTCGTTCAAACTTACGTCAGTATTATTTTTTTGTAACGCTTCAGCGTCTTTCCGAGCTTGCAGTGTTATTCGTTCAAGTGTTTCAAGGTCATTATCGTTTAAGGCTTTGTCTAAATTATGTAATTGGTCTTTATAAATGCTCGCTATTTTGTATATCATTCTCTTCAAATGTCGTAAATCCGGAAAGTGAGGTGCCAAAATCTCAATGGCCAAAAACTTGCATAGTTTAGGGTTTATGTAACAACCATGAGAATGAGCAACTTTTTCAGCATGCACTTTATTAGAACAGCTACTGATATGGTTGTTCAACTTATGTACCTTTTTTAATGAGCATTCTAACAATCGTTTGAAGAAATCCTGTAAATTATTCAGAATTTCAACATCTTTTGTTTTACAAAGATAACTACAATGCCATGCTTTTGTCGCCTTCTTCGATTGCAATACAGGTAGAACGTTTATAGCTTTCCCTTCCGAATTCATTATGATTGATTCAGAACCGCTGAAGGTATGGTACGAACTTTCCGCAAAATATGATTCTGAAGAAGATGTATGTCTGAATTGTCCACACAACGCGCCATAAGACGCGCCGCATCTTATCCATGCAGAACTTAGAGGACGTACTAACTTCAGTTTACAAACCTCCCCGTACAGCTTCAACTGTACAAAGGGAATTGTTATATAGTAGGCAGGGGGGCCACAATGAAAGCGCGCATCAATACGGAAATCGTGTATCGAAATTATTAAGGGAACTAATAGCGACCGGAATCGACGATAAAGACAGTCCAATAGAGAAAACCGCAACCGTGAAGGTATTCAAAAAACAGACATTGACTATATTCGAGGACGGACTCCGCGATGACCTAAAGATTTTAGTAAAATCACAAAGACCCGCCGACTTACAGGAGGCAATCACTATAGCCATAGATGAAGAACGGGCAATCACGAAACCCCTCTACGCAGAATAAAAACAAGACAGCATTGCGTTACTGCAACAACTGTAAACTAGCAGGGCATGACACTAAGGAGTGTTGGAAAAACAAAGACAAGGATAAGCAAAATGGGAAAAAATTTTCTCCAGAAAATAACCGCCGAGTGCAAACGGTAACGGCAAAAGGAAAAAAACGAGAAATCGACAAGGCATAAATCAGAGGGTCAGCAACCGACCTCCGAAGAAAAACACCAGCCGCGACACAGAAGCACTGACAGCGCACATTCCACACAAAGCAGCCGCGATAGTTCCGAATCACCGGATCGCGACTCACCTACTCAAAAAACCGCGCAAACCTACCGCATGATTAAAATAGGATCCCTCTCCAAAGGCGGACACACCTCGGATAGGATAGAAGTAGAAATAAAAAATAGTAAAAACAAACAAACCGTAATGCTAATAGATAACGGGGCGGAAGTATCCCTAATCGCTAGGAGAGCCCTTCCGGGCGACATCAAAATAAGAAAGGCCGAAGTTATGCTAGTTTCATTCTCAGGGGAAAAAACAGGAACACTAGGAAAAATAGATGCCACATTTAAAATAAATGGGAAAAGGGTAATACACCCATTATACGTAGTAGAAGGAAACACCTTAACAAACACAGACGGGATACTAGGAGTAGATTTTCTTAAAGATAACGGAGTAACTATTAGCTACCCCGAGCAAAGCCTACTAGTAAACGGAAAACCCTGGAAAACGTTAAGTAGAAGCATGGAAATAACGATACCCGCACGCACACAACAACTGATAATGGTCCCTACAGATAGCATCCGAGACGGTACAATAGAGAAACAACAGCTAGCCGAAGGCATATACTTAGGAGAAGGGCTAACGAGACCCAAAGAAGGAAAATGCGTGGCCTGTATTATAAACACAACCACAGAAAAAAAAACAGTAATCGTGCCGCGAATTCAATTAAGTGAAATACCGGTTAATGAAATAATTCATTGGAACGATAGCGCCGCAGCTGTTCGAGCATTGACCGCGAGGGAATCGCTGACAACGCGCATCCCCCGGGTGTTAGAACAAGTAGACCGCATGCATATGAATAAAGAAAAAAAGGCAGCTATGGAGGAAATATGCAAGGAATATCATGACACGTTTCATTTACCGGGAGATCAATTATCAATGGCCACAGTAACCGGTCTTCGAGTCCCTGTAAAAAGCGACACGACACACAGTGGTCTGGAATTAAGAATTTGGTGACATTTGTCTATAACTTTTGAACTATAAAAGATATCGAAACGTTCTTTGCGCCAAAAAATAGGAAAAAATTATCCCCTTCTAATGATGCATAACTTAATATTTGTTATATTTATTTATTTATTGTTTTTTAAACTTTTTTATGTTAATTGTTATAAAAAAAATTGAAAGCTGTTTATTTGGTACTTTATTTGTTCAAGCAGAATCGAGGAGCACCTACGATCTGCCTTTACCGCACAATAACGTAACGCGCACGACTTAGTATTCAATATAATCGTTGTAAAAGTTTCACGGTGTAATTTAATGGCGTCACAATAAACGAGCACGTTTATTTTATTTCGCGTGTGGGTTTAACTTGTTCTTACTGAACTATATTTACAAAGAAACCTTAAGCTTAACTAAAGAATACGCCAGTGCGTGTATGAAAATTCCAAGCACGGAATTTTAACTGGATTGATAATCGGAGCGCCGATTGCTCTTCGCGATAAGATTTCCGTGAGACCACGAGGTGCACTTTGTCGCGATTCACACAGAAGAGTGATCGAGGCGAAGGCACGAGCCAAGCCACCGGAAGAGAACGTGGACACCTGGCCAATCCGCGAGGACCACGTAAGATCGCGTGATGATATGCAAACTAGTGGGGCGTAATTAGTCCAGGTGTCAATCAAGAGATGGCCCAACTAGCTCGTTTCCGCGACCACTCAGTTGTCTCGTTGACAACAACGGCGCGTCAATTTTCCCGCGGGTCCAAGCATCAGTGCTCAAACGCAATTGGGCGCATCTCTGCGACCAATCCCAAACATTATTTAATACTCTTTTCAGTGGCTTAAGTCGCATGTTGATAAAACTTTTCGTTTCCAAGTTATAAGGAAAGTCGTATAGTAGAGGAAAGTAGTGAAAATCGCTTGTTTTTAAATTAAAAAGCAATCTTGTGCGATAAAATGGCATCTTTTATTAGTAATTAATGTAAATAATCCATTAAAAAAATAATGCTGAATGCAAAGTGAAATATTTTCAGCAAATCTTCCTCTATGTAATCGCGTAACAACCATTTCCAACTTCGTCCAACTTCGCAAATTATTACAGTTTAATGCCGCCAGTGTTACGCCGCCCGCGTCGCGTTTTACGTATCACGTCCGGGCGCGGCGTAACACTGACGGCATTAAACTGTAATAATTTGCGAAGTTGGACGAAGTTGGAAATGGTTGTTACGCGATTACATAGAGGAAGATTTGCTGAAAATATTTCACTTTGGTAGAATGTGGGACTCTTTGGGACTTTAAAGATATCCTCTCTTAAAGTAAAGAATCTCGAAAATTTACCATGCTGCATTCAGCATTATTTTTTTAATGGATTATTTACATTAATTACTAATAAAAGATGCCATTTTATCGCACAAGATTGCTCTTTAATTTAAAAACAAGCGATTTTCACTACTTTCCTCTACTATACGACTTTCCTTATAACTTGGAAACGAAAAGTTTTATCAACATGCGACTTAAGCCACTGAAAAGAGTATTAAATAAAGTACCAAATTGTTACGTATGTGGAATTTTCCCATACGCTGCTCTCAACCGTTTCTTGAGCTCGCGTCTACGAAGGGAAAACGCCCTAAAATCCTTTTTGTTTATCACATACCACTAATGGGGGTCATGATCTCGACCATCTGGATCACGACCATGGGAACGGTGACACGACGACGACCCCGAAAGATCTCCTTATATGGAAACTTCTAGCGAACCCCCACTCATTTTCGGGACTATATAAACCCTTTGGTTTCAACCCTCGTCGGTTCAAAGCTATAGAGTCACGCGTAAAGTCACGTCGTGTCACGCTCGTACAGAGTCGGTTATATCCAGCAAGATCGGGCTAAAGTCTCCATCGGAATCATAGTTAACCTCATAGAATCCGCGAGTTCGGTTTATATTCTATTTGGCACTTTGAAATAGCCACTCGTACGCCCCGCATCGCCAGTGCGTCAACACCGTGCAATTAGTGGTAACACACACATTTTATTTAATATTTAATCGCGACACTTACATTTGTACAATAACTAATTATTGAATATACGAATGGTGTTCACGTGTAAATCGAGTCGATTACGTTAAACCCACCTTTTACCCAGCGATCCTTATAATATTAGTAGCACTCACCCACTGATACAACTTTACCGCTCGAGTTGTATCAAATATTAATTAAGAGTTACGAGGCATTACTAACATTTCCCGCGACTCCCTGATTTCGCATCAGGTTCGTTCGCAACCCTTTACCAAAACAAGCCATCTTCTCCAACCCAGTGGCTCTCCGATTTCGCATCGGGTTCGTCCACGAAAACTCACCCTTCCTACGGCTCCCTGATTTCGCATCAGGTTCGTCCGTATCCTACAGCTCCCTGATTTCGCATCAGGTTCGTCTGTAAGTCTACCAACTTCCGAACAGCTCCCTGGTTTCGCACCAGGTTCGTCTGTGAATAATCCAACCTCCTAACAGCTCCCTGGTTTCGCACCAGGTTCGTCTGTGAACTTCATCCTAGTGACTCCCCGATTTCGCATCGGGTTCGTTCACGACGTTTTACCCTCCTGCGGCTCCCTGATTTCGAATCAGGTTCGTCCGCGTTTGACTCCATTCCTAGAGGCTCCCTGATTTCGCATCAGGTTCGTCCTCGCTGTCAATATTCCTAGCGGCTCCCTGATTTCGCATCAGGTTCGTCCGCGTACCTAACTAACAAATTCATAAACCGTATTCCTTGGGAAATACCCTTCTCGCCGGCCTCTCGCGTTGCCGCAGCCCCGGCTCGTAACAAAATAAACAGCTTTCAATTTTTTTTATAACAATTAACATAAAAAAGTTTAAAAAACGATAAATAAATAAGTATAAAAAATATTAATTTATGCATCATTAGAAGGGGATAATTTTTTCCTATTTTTTGGCGCAAAGAACGTTTCGATATCTTTTATAGTTCAAAAGTTATAGACAAATGTCACCAAATTCTTAATTCCAGACCACTGTGCGACACCCTGCAATATCAAGCCCTATAGATTACCCGAAATTCACAAGCGAGAGGTACGGAAACAGGTGGAAAAAATGCTAGAGGACGGCATCATCCGACATAGCGCCAGCCCATGGAACGCACCCCTATTAGTAGTACCCCAAAAAACCGACAATGAGGGAAACAAGAAATATCGGGTAGTAGTCGACTATAGGAAACTCAACGAAGTCACCATAGGTGACTCATTCCCACTACCCAATATCACGGACATATTAGATCAACTAGGAAAAGCGCAGTACTTCACCACCCTCGATTTGGCATCCGGATACCACCAAATTCCTATGGACGAACGCGATAAGTGCAAGACAGCATTTTCAACCCCTCAAGGACATTTCGAATTCAACCGCATGCCGTTCGGACTGAAAAATGCACCGGCAACATTCCAGCGAGCGATGAATACTGCGCTGATCGGGTTACAGGGAATAGACTGTTTCGTTTACCTCGACGATATTGTCATTTATGGAGCCAATTTAAAAGAACACAACATACGGCTGAGGAAAATTATGGACACTCTCCGCAGATATAATCTAAAACTACAACCGGAAAAATGCGCGTTTCTGCGAAAAGAAGTAGGATTTCTGGGACACATAATTACTCCCGAAGGGATCAAACCAGACCCCGAAAAAACCGAAGCGGTAAAAGAATTCCCTGCGCCAACCAAACTAAAAGAGTTACAAGCGTTTTTAGGATTAGCAGGATACTACCGTAGATTCATCCCAGAATATTCGAAAATAGCTAAACCCCTATCCAGCATCACGAGCAGCAAGGTCGAGTTCGTCTGGGCAGCCGAGCAGCAAAATGCTTTTGATACATTAAAAGAGGCACTGACTACGGCACCCCTATTAATTTACCCAGATTTCACCAAAGAATTCATAGTAACGACCGACGCATCCGATGTAGCAATAGGCGCAATATTGTCACAAGGAAAGATAGGGGAAGACAAACCAATCGCGTATGCGAGACGAGTACTAAACAAAGCCGAAAGAAACTATAGCACAACGGAAAAAGAATTGCTAGCCATCGTCTGGGCAGTCAAACACTTCCGACCATACGTCTACGGTACCTCATTCAAAGTCGTTACGGACCACAAAGCACTTACATGGCTATTTAGGGTACAGGACCTGGGATCCCGATTAATAAGATGGAGAATTCTATTAGCCGAGTACGACTATGAAATCATACATAAGTCAGGAAAGAGCAATACGAACGCAGACGCGTTAAGCCGAAATGTGCTCGCGTTGCAAAATGAGGAAGAAGAGACAGGGACGACCAACGTCTACGACGAAGAAACGAAACAACAAATTCTTTATGAATACCATTGCACGCCCATAGGAGGACATCAAGGTATCAAAAGGACCACACACAGAATAAAATTAAAATACAGCTGGGGAGGAATGAATAAAGATATTGAGGAGTACATACAAAAATGTAGCACCTGTCAGAAGAATAAGTTAGGAAAGAAAACTAGGGCTCCATTGGAGATCACCGATACACGGGACCCCTTTGAAAAAGTAGCACTAGACATTGTAGGGCCCCTACCGGAGAGCAATCAAGGGAATATCTACATACTAACCTTCCAGGACCTCCTCACAAAATTTAGTAAGGCGATCCCCCTGCCAAACCAGCAAGCGGCCACGATAGCGGAAGCAGTGGTCGAGAAAATTATCTGCGAATACGGCGTACCCGAAAAGATTCTAACGGATCAAGGGAGAAATTTTTTCAGCGAAATGTTTAAAAACATATGTAAACTTTTCCAAATCAAGAAAATACAGACAACCGCGTATCACCCAGAGTCCAACGGAGCATTAAAAAGATCGCATAAAACCCTAGTAGAATACTTGCGACACTACATAGATAATGACCAGTCCGACTGGGATAAATGGCTACCTTACGCCATGTTTACATATAATACAACCCCGCATACGGCAACAGGGTTCACACCATACGAACTAGTCTATGGAAGGACAGCATCAATACCAACCGCATTAAAAAATCCGCCTAAACTAACATATAATTACGAAGACTACGCGCAGCAAACAAGAGAACGTATCAGGGTAGCAAATGAAGCAGCCAGGGAACAACTCCAAGAAGCAAAAAAGGGCCAAAAAAGAATACGAAAAAAAGCGCGCGAAATAGAATTAAAGGTAGGCGATAAGGTGTGCTTTGACGAATCTGTACGTCGCGGAAGATCGAAAAAACTAGATAATAAATGGATAGGCCCCTACGTAATTATAGAGAAAAACTCGAAAGTCAACGTGACTATTAAAAAAGGACGGAAAACCCCACTCACGCAAATAGACTAAAGCACTTCGTTGAGTAATAACAAAAAAAGGGGAAGCCTCGGAAAACAATGAGACGCGACAACGAACCGTAAACACTACAGGCGGGAGCAAGGAATTGGCTGTGAAGGAAAGTAAAAGGGGAGTACACAAAAATCTGGTAAAATAAAGTATATTCTATAAAATAAGATAAAATACAAATGAGTAACCTCATTGGCCCCAGTCCTCATCCTCCAACTGAAACAAAAAGGGAAAAGAGAACAATTAAAATCAGAAAAGAACAGAGAGTACCAGTAAAGTGTCACCACAAAAAGGATACTTACTTCTACTCTCAACAGGGGCTCCCCAAAGAGCCGCCTGAGATTAAAAATATCGGCAGTTCGATAATAATCCGGATAACCCTCCTCCCAGAGGATATTAAGATAACGGCGGTGCTGCTGCCGCCGCAACCGCACCGCACACATGTCCTGGACATATATATACCCCATAATTTGCCGCTGCATAAACATCTACTAAGAATAACAGAAAAGGCGGAAATTAATGACCAAATCGAAAGATAGTTAAAAGAGGAAATTGGTAACCAGTAAGGGTACTTACCACACAAGTGTCGGAAATACCGACTTATGTACCAAGTAAGCGACGGGGATTAATTAACGGAATAGGGACCTTAGCCAAAACCATATTCGGGACTATGGACGCCGACGACGCCGAACAGATTAACAACCATTTGTCGCGATTAGACGGAACACAAAGTACGCTAATGACTGCTATGAAAAAACAAGTCCAGATAACAAATAACACACTGCATCACTTACATGACGCGGAAAAAACGATACAGCGTAACGAGCAAATACTAGCGAAACAGACGAGACTATGACGCGCGCAAATTGAAACGACCATACTACAACAAACGCGAAGAGCTGGCGTAGTAGATCATTTCATTACGTTAAATGCCCTACTGACCGACTTGACACAAGAGGTAGACGATGTGTTGCAATACTACACAGGCCTCAAAGGAGGCATCATCAGTACAAACGTGCTGTCGAGCGCGCAAATCACTAGGTTACTACAAACCGCCGTACAGCATCTCCCAAACGGACTCACATTCCCGATAGCACCCAACTTAGAAAATACTAACGTGATCGAGAAATTGTCATCGGTCACTGCGTATTTCGATAAGACTACATTGATAGCAGTAATAACCGTTCCCCTCATTTCCTCACAAACGTTCACAGTGATCGAGGCAACCCCAGCCCCGATCCATGTTCATGGAAATTCATACGCGGTATTAGTCATAAGAACACCGATACTCGTCATTGACGCAAGCAGCAACCAGTATGTGCTCACCAATCAAGACGAGCTAAGGGGATGCAAACGAGTAGCCGCTCAGTATTACTGCGAACAACCCATGCTAGCGCACAACGTAAATAACGATCTCGAGTGCGAAGCAAGCCTATGGCTGCAACCCGCGGATGAGTCCCCCAAAAATTGCGAAATAAAGTACATTGCGGCGAACCACACAATGTGGATAGGGACCTTGTACGGGGACACGTGGATTTTCGCGACGCACCAGCCCGAAACACTGACCATACAGTGTAACGAACGGCAGCCGGAACACGTCAATATAGATAAGACAGGAATTCTCAA
The DNA here is from genome assembly GCA_963855975.1 of Andrena chrysosceles. Taxonomy (NCBI): domain Eukaryota; kingdom Metazoa; phylum Arthropoda; class Insecta; order Hymenoptera; family Andrenidae; genus Andrena; species Andrena chrysosceles. The sequence continues at coordinate 37,926,254 of OY979766.1, read as the reverse complement.
GATGACGGGAAATTGTAATATCCGAAGTAGGGACGTAGTATTAAAAAAGCGACAAACAGCGTATAGTCAAGATCTCGAACTACCAACGGCACCACGTTACGACATAACAATAGCGTTAAACGCGACACACAGGGGCGAACCAGCGCACAGTGTGACGGATCGCCAATCTAGCTAGACAAAATTCGAAATGGACGATTTCATTACATTTATCAGTTGATATGATTACTATGCTGTCAAATATGAATAATAATTACATTTTTATAAAAATAAATCTATCTTCGTTAATTAAACAACATATTCTAAGCTATTTGTAATTGAATATAAATTATAATTGAGTGTTGTCTTGAGAGTAATATGCGTTTGCAATAATTTATTAAAAAATACAATATTTTCGATTATATTAATAATTTCATCGCTTTCCGAAGCATCAGAAAATTCATCGGTTGAATCGCTACTGGTGTCAAGTGCAGGTTCTTGTAAAAGGTGTTGTATATCTGATATTTTCTTTTTATTTGTACAACTTTGTTTCCTGTATTGTGCAACGAGAGGATCTGATGTTATTAAAAGCATGTGCATTAAATCGGTCATTGTGTTTTCCCGAGAAGATTTTCTGGTATGGCTAGTGCGGAATCTTCTGCAGTCTTTATGTCTTGCTTCTTGTGCCTCCTCAGAAAGTTGACCAATAGGTAGAAGTGCAAAACTGATAATTTCTGCACCATGAAATAGTCATTTGTGGACAGAGACAGGCATGTAGTACCTCGAATAATGTTCAATAAACAGTGCAGCTGTTTCTTTCGCATAATGTCGAAATGCATTTGTATTAATTTCATGTTCGCTTGAAATAGTACGTAGCATAATTGCAAACCGATTTATTAACTCTTTGTTGATGCCTGTAATGTCTGCAGATGTATCTGCATCAGCGAAGAAGCGTCTTGCTGTATTTCCATCATTCGTATTTCCACTTCCTTGTTTTGTACGATCTATAATTAATCCCGTACGAATTCGAAATTGTTTTTGAATTTCTGCCTTCCTTTTATTAACTATTTCTTTTTCTTCGTCTGCTCTAATTCGCCACTTTCTCACATCCAATCTATACGATATGTGGAGTAGGCACTCGAAACATCGAATCCAAGTGTATACCGTAAAATGGGGGAACATTGGCAAGTTTTTGATACATTTTGTTATATAATGTAAAAATTAAAATGTTTACAGTTGCTTTAAGTATCCTATCATAACATTGCATGTTTCGTGATTGTACTACAAGTGTTAAAATGCATAAAATTTTTGTCATTTTCTTCTTTAATACATGTTAAATACCAGCCGGTACGGGGTAACAGTGGCACATCACATAAATAGCAGTAACAGGTTAAGTTTTACTACTCTGAAGTCAGTAAAGACTAGTTCAGACACGTCCAGTAGTTTAGTCGATTAGCAAATAATTTAATCATTTTTCGTGTGTGGATATTACAATTTAGTCGAGTAGTTTAATAAAACAATCGTAAATTACTAAATTACTCATTAATTACTTATTAATAATATAATGTATAACGTAACAATGTTATCTATTTGACAGGCGATTATTAGATATCTAACCGCAAACGTTGAAACAATTGAGTACCTAAAATCTCGATCTCGAATGCGACTTTATATGTTCATGCGTATAGGTGCCAATGTAACCCCGGCATGTGCCAATGTTATCCCCTGCTGCCAATGTTCCCCCATTTTACGGTAGTACTGATAGCCCAAAATGATACGTGGAAATATCTGCTTGTTCTGAAACTGTTGTTACCCCTAGTTTGTTCATCATTTTTGGTGTAACACCACATATATAGCATGTCTGAGATGCAGTTCCAGTAACAGAGTTGCAGATTTTTGTATCCACCATTGTAAATAATAAAGAGTGTTTTATTGACCTGTTGTTCTTTGATTGTAATTCTGGTTGGAGTTAGTTTTTCAATTTCGGTCTCTATTTTTAGTTTCTGTGTTGTAATTAATTCCGTAGATTCTTTTGTAAATATTAATTTTATCGGTCTGCAGTACCGTGTAGAAGATGGTTGAGGATTTTGCCATAGGACTTGGGTTCCATCTGTTAGCCTCAGCGGGACCATAGTGTTACGCGCTACAATCATGTAGGAATAAGAGAGTCTCCATCAGCACCGTAATCGGCCGAAGGCCGTATGCAGTAAATCCAGGTTGATTGTGGATAGCTCGGGAAAGGTTCCGAGGGAAAGCAGGCCTCTAATTTATGAGGCTGCCTGGCAGACGTTGGGGTCTGTCACACGTCCCCGCCTGACACTTCGGACCGTTGGAGGGTGGCAAGTGAGTTGGAGCCACAATGACCCTGTGTGTAGTCGACTCCGGCGGTCCCGAGGTTCGGTAATATTAGCCAGATGTCCTGTTTAACCTTTTGGACGTCTTGGACGATCTTCCGGAGACAGATTGTTTAGCTATATCTCATTATACACAAGAGTACGGTTTCCAGAGTTTTCCCTCTCTATGGGGTTGGGTGGGCCGTTCCTTTGGCGATGCAACGTCCAATAGGAAGTTCATGAACCGTGGGGCCCACCAAGGAATCAGCCCGGGAGGGAGGATTTCTGGCTGCTAACAGGAATGGCTCCGTCGGGGAGTCAGATACGTTCCAGGATTCTCAGAGACTCCATGGGGGAGTCTGAGACACCAAATACATTCGGACCAGTGATGCCAGAATCGTGGGACGTGGGACAGAACGCTTACCCCCACTATGACCTACCGTCGTCTCCCACTATGCCCTACCGGCGTCCCCCACTTTCTTCCCACCGCACTGCACACAAGTATATTTTTACTCATGCCCGTGTGAGCTGCTTGTTGGGCTGCCGTGCACACGGACAGGGGTAGGGATATGCTTGTGTGCAGTGCGATGGAAAGAAAGTGGGGGGCGACGGTAGGCCATAGTGGGAGACGACGGTAGGTCATAGTGGGGGTAAGCGTTCTGTCCCACGTCCCACGATTCTGGCATCACTGATTCGGACACGTTCGGATACGTTCCGAGACTCTGCGGGGAAGTCGGGTATATCTATTCCGGTCAAATCACGGTCTTCTCCGAAGATGAGGACGATACGTGAACTGTATAGACTCGGCTGACAGTTACACTTACAGTTACATGGTTGCACTCACTGTTGTTGTTATCTGTTAATAGTTCTGGTTGTTTAATATATTCAGTCGACTGGTATTCCATTACATGCAGTTTCAGTTTTATTCACCCTTACCACGGTAACTCGTCGTAGAGGGTATCGCGTAATTGCCGGTGTCGGCGGAGATCCGTAGCGGGGCCTTACAACCCCCGTTGACCCGTCTCAGACGGGTCTCATCGAGGTTGCCCGAAGAACACATAGAAAGCAGAAATAAATCGTTATCCTCGTGATAATTGCTTTCTTCTCCACCGATTTTTTGCTTATATATACTATGGCTTGAACTACCGTCACATCCCCATTTATAAAATAGCATTAGTGTTCTGTCGGTTTCAATCTTGTTGATTATTTCTGGTTGTGCTTGTATCAATCGTGTAGAAGTATGATCCAAAAGTGCTTGTAATTGTATTTCTGCAGCAATTTCTGTAATGTTTATATATTGCTCACACGGATAGCAATCTCTTTTTGCTTGTGCAATCTTGAAATAACTTGGGTAAATTTTTACATTTCGTGCTTTCGCTCCCGAATATATTAAACGATACTGATGTGAAGTCATTTTTGCATCTATATATAGTGCTAGTGCTTCCTCAGAAGTATATGGCACTACTTCGTGTTGTGGTAAATGGTGGTAAGCCTTTTTTATTCTATTAGCCCTCCTTGGAGAATTCGTTATCTCTTTCAAAATGACGGCCGCATCTCTCTTTCCTTCTTTACGCAAGCTAGTTTCAGCCGCAAAACATATCTCTTCGTTGGATGCAATGTCCAAAATAGACTGTATTTTCCGTTTCTTAGTTTTTCCGCTGTTTTCCTGAAAACTTTTAGTAGGACGACCGATAGATGCAGGTGCCATTGATAACCCAGATGTACTCGGTGCTTCATTTCCACCCACAGTTACGTAAAAAAAGTTAATAGATTTGCGTAACCACATTTCTTCATACTTTACAAACGATTCATACGTTCGTTTATTCGCTTTCCATCTACTGGTTAATTGAGAGCATAGAGATTCAGTTTGCTTTCTGATTAAATCTATGCTACCCTGTTCTGTAGTTTGGCCCAAAACATCCAATACGTACTTGAATACCCTTTCCCTTCTTTTTGATATATCTTTCTCTTTCCTCCAAATCTCAAAAATATCTCTTCGACAAATGCTGTGTGCTAAAATACATAGAATTGTAACTACTTGATATTTTTTCAACACTACATGACTTTCATAAAATGTATTATACATTATTAATTATATTATATGTTATGTTATATAATACATGATATAAAAGACAGAATATACAGTAAATAGTCTACTTATTACACTCAGTATGAAATGTATTATAATTATAATAAGTTATATGCAACTCTTCCTACATTTTTATCAGTAATAGTTATTATTAGTCTGCGGAAGTTTATGCAGTTACGATGTGCAAGGAATATGCAGAATATATGGAAAATGTATGCAACATATATGCAGGATACATTTTGTAAATACGTATTTGCGTAGACTAGAAAATTTGTAAAATTGCATTTAATCGCAAACCATTTAATGCATGCGTTGCGCGTCACTATATTTTCTCGCGCGCTGTTTGAAACGCTCTTGCACGCGTTGTACACTGTCTTACGTATAATATAAAGGAAATTAACATTATATAATGAAAACAAAGGAAAAATTTATGGCGGTAGGTAGCGGTACGTTACAACTATTAAAACGCTCCAGTAACATCATGGGATGTTAATAGATCATTTTCTGCGTTTTAACTTATTTTTTCCAACAGACGACATCATTTTTCTGTAGCATTGTAGCTTCTTGTAATATGAATTATACGTAAAACCTGACGTAAAGTAGTATTTACATAGTATAAACCTATAGACCAGTGTCTATAGTAAGTAATTCTACCGCGAAATCAAAACAGTCACCATTGTTACACCAAAATGTACATCTAAATATTCTGAATATGTAATCAAATTAAGATGAGTATAATGAATTGACCACCTCTTGTATATGCATAATATGCGTTACATGTATGTTTATACATATATTATACACGTATATGAATATATTTATGTATAGGATAACTTACCATTAGTTTCCATGGTATATGGAAGAACTTATATGCACACTGTTGATGTAACATCAAAAACAATAAAAAGCTAACAATATAAACAGTGAAAACAATCAAGAATACCAACAATAACAAGGAGAACTTCACCAAATAACAATAAAAACAAGACAACACCAGAAATGATCGAAAACGAGAAATCACAGAGAGAATATTACTGCACGCTGTTCACTGAAAGACTAAGGAATCGGTCGAGATGCATTGGCATGGAGTCTGTGGAAATTATCTGTATTTATTCAATCAGTATACAAAGTATAGGATCGGAGAAGCTTGTATACATTTCAGCATTAGATAACGCGTCCGAATCCATCGACATAATGTAAGCAAGGTGTCAAGTGACAAGCGCATTGGCCGTGCTGCGTGCTGCGTATTCCGTACGAAGCCACCAGACGTTGCTTGCTAAAAATCGAAATATTTTGACCATCGGCACCTATCGGCAGCCAAAATATGGCTTATTTTGTAGGTAATGAATTGGCCAATACAATGGTATTTGGAAGAAGACCAACGGGTACCAACAGCATTTTGTAGGTTTACGTAAAGAATGAAATACATCGACGCAATTCGTAAATTTTTTCTATAACGTTAAGCCAGGGTTGTCTAACTGACGACTCACGAGATGCCGGGGGCTCCTCCACCTTGCGGCCACGCTGACGATCGCAGTAAAATTCGTCCGTCCCTACACAGACATAAATACATTCGATTGCTACGGCCGGCTACGGCCATACGTTTACATATAATTATAATTAATACGACAATACGAATTGATATATACTTACTTTTACTCGTCTCTGTGAATGTGAACGTGCCATTGAGGCCGCGTCATATTATTGACAAGGGATGGTATATCCACATCAATTTTTGTTATGGGTATCCTTAACAGCGAAGATAATGAATGGTCCGCTAATCTTGACCGATATTTACTTTTTATTTTTGTCATAACGGAAAACGCACTTTCGCATCTGTATGTAGAACCAAACATTGATAATACATTTCTTGGTCTTCGCTGTTAAGGATATATCAGTTCGTATTGTCGTATTAATTATAATTATATGTAATACACGGCCAACGTATGGCCGTGGCCGGCCGTAGCAATCGAATGTATTTATGTCTGTGTAGGGACGGACGAATTTTACTGCGATCGTCAGCGTGGCCGCAAGGCGGAGGAGCCCCCGGCATCTCGTGAGTCGTCAGTTAGACAACCCTGCGTTAAGCTATTAAAAAACAATTATAATCTGAAATAATGAAGTATTATTCTACTGTATTTTAAAGTACATATCTTATGAACAGAATTCCAACATAAAGCACAAAAATATATTACCAATAGGATCTGGAACACACAATTCTTTGTAGAACTCAAAGGGTATAGCCGGATAAGATGGTCAAATGTGCCCCTGAACCGAATTCAAATCGCGATGAGTCATTCGAAAGCTTATAAAAAAAGAATGATTTCTGTCAAGTTTCAACTTTGTATCTCGACCCGGGGGGTAGTAAAGGGTAAAAAGAAAAAATCAGGTTTTTGCCGAATTCTCCTATACCAGCGGATGAAAAATTTTGAAAAAATTCAGAGGCATGTCTGTTATCGGTGCACATATTAGGGATGCGTGTCAGATTTTTAAATTGAAAACCCAAGCTGTGAAAAATAAAAAACGCCAAAAAATGCTGAAAAATGCCGGTTTTGTATCGAAGCAGTCTTGATACTATAATTATATTTTTGCTGTAAGTCCGCATCATTGTTACTATTGTCTTGATTTTTTTTCAGATTTTTCAATTTGGTGCGCCGCAGTTAAAAAAATTAAAAACCGATTTTTTCGCCGTTTTTTCCGTGTCAGGGTAACTTATACGTCGAACTGCTTCATGAAATAAGTGTTTTATGTGATCTTCAATGTTTCTACATACCGCAAAGCAACATATGAATTAGAGAAATTGGAAAAACCGAATATCATTTGAGACTACGCTATGCTCCTTACATTGAAAAGTATCAACCATATTTTTCAACGGTGTCAGCGGCGCAGTGTTAAAGTGTCGAGCTGCTAAAGCAATGCAAACTTTTTGAACGTAGGTTCGAGCCTCGAAATTACAAGTACCCCTTAGGTTAAGTTTTTTTTTCATTAACTATATATATTTTCTAATTATATGACAAAATAATCAATATTTATTTTCAAATGTTTTAAGACTATTTTAAAAACATATTAAGGGGGTAGACACGCCACGTGACACGGGTAATGCAGTGCGCTGTAATACCGACAATCTAACCTGAAACATGGGTTTGGGATTTTTCGTTTTTCGTCCTTATATGAGCAGATTTTGGGCTGGGCGAGGTCTCATTCGAAAGAGGCAGATTCCATGCGGAGCGCTCTGCTCACCGTTTGAGTCACAAAACTCTTTTAGTGACCTAAAAATACTTAAGGAGGTAAACACGCCACGTGACACGGGTAATGCAGCGCGCTGTATACCGACACAATCTGGCCCGAAACATGGGTTTGGAAAGTTACGCATGATTTCTTTATATGAGCGAATTTTGGGCTGGGTGAGGTCTCATTCGAAAGAGGAAGGTTCGATGCAGCCCGCTCTGGTAATCGTTTGAAGTAGTATAGTAAGGCCGATTCCAACGCAGGTCCTCTGAGGGGAACGCGGGGGCGGGGGGAAGTGAGGGCGCGCGGGGGAGCGCGGCGGAGGGAAACATGGGCGCGGCGCCTGCGGGGAGAGGAAAACCGGTTGCGCGCGCACGAGCCGCGGAGTGGGGGAAGCTGTGATGATGGAGGGGATCACTCCAGGCCGAGCCGCCGCGGAGACCGGACCCACCGCCGAAAACTTTTTAGAGGGAGTGAATGACCCCCGAGAACTTTTTTAGACCTAACCGGAGGGAGTGAATGACCCACCCCCAAATATTTTTCCAAACCATTATGTAGCTGAAATTGTTTTAATAATTTATTTTTATTGGGAATTATTTCGGACGATCTCGGGAAAAATCGGCGTTTTTTTACACACCGCGTCTTCGGAGGGTGGGAAAGAGATAGAACATTACTTTAAAGCTAAAATCGGGGAGAGGGAAAGAGACAGCGCTACATAGTGATACAAACACATTTTATTCTAAAGCTAAAAGTATTTCGAAGCGTTTCAATTTACTTTAAAGCTAAATCTGGGAGAGGAAAAGAGACAGCGCTACATAGTGATACAAACACATTTTATTAAAGCTAACAGTATTTCAAAGCGTTCCGATTTAACGTCGCTGCATATCGTGTGTAATTTGAATCTCCTCTAGCAGTCGTGCAGGATGGCGACATTTGGCAGCGCGAATCATAGAAAGAATTATGCGGCGTCAGCAGAAACTTTTTTCCATACCAATATGTGATGGAAAGTTTTCCCCAACACAGAGAAATAATAATAATTTTTTAATCACCGATATAGCAAACTATTATGTAGCAAACAGACATATTTTTCCGAACCATTATGTAGCGAGCATTCTAAAGCTAACAGTATTTCAAAGCGTTCCGATTTAACGTCGCGGCGTATCGCGAGATTTCGCGAAATCTGACTCTTCTGGAGCAGCCGCGCTAGATGACGTCATTTGGCAGCGTGAAGAACAAAATACAATACATGTAGAAACGTCGAATCTTAAAATTATGCGGCATCAGCAGAAAAAATCTTTTCCATATCAACAGACATTTTTTTCCCAACGCAGAGAAAAAATAATTTTAATCCCCTCCCTCACCGATCTACCGAACCAATATGTAGCAAACACACTCTAAAGCTAACAATTTTTAAAAATGTTTTTCAATCTTAACATCGCAGCGTATCGCGCGATCACGTGTAATTTGAATCCCCCGTGATGGGACCGCCGTGCAAGATTACATCATTTGGTGGCGTAACGAACGCACGAATCATAAAAAGAATTATGTGGTGTCAGCAGAAATTGGTGAGGTGAGAAGGATGAAGACGGATAAATAAATAGAGAAATAATATGTTTAAGAAATTTAATTACAATTAAAAGAATATAAAAATATAAACAGAAATGAAATATAATTTAACATTTTTTTCCTACGAGCATCCGCTAAAATATCATTGATGACAGATGCTACCAGTTCGCAATCTACAAGATAATCCTCGTCGTAGTATTCGCTATCACATATTATTTTAGCAGCACGACGCGTATGTAATGTTTCGCAGGCAGCGTCGCCCTGTTACAACACAGTAACAAAAGTTTTAAAGTTTGTCCTCACATCTTCTGCAGTTTGATACAGCCGCGGATACACATAGCTTACACATGACTTAAGATTAAATAAAAATGATACTGTATTCAGTTTGAAATACAGCGACTTATTACGTAGTATCGTCTTTAGAATTGGAGGCGAGAATCATAGAAAGAATTATGCAGAGTCGATAGAAATTGATGACAAGTGAAGGAGGGAGACAGACAAGCAAATAGATTGCAATATTTGTAAAATGATTACATATTGTTCAATTAATTAAACAATAGAAATATAAAAATAGAATATAAATAGTGAATCAGCAGAACCATCTCTCTCTATCTCTCTCTCTCTCTCTCTCTCTCTCTCTCTGTCTGTCTCTGTCTCTCAATCTCTCGTTCTTTCTCCTTCTCTTTTTCTCTTCTTCACATCAATCGCAAGACAACATGAACATTCACGAACAGCTGATGGACTTCCTATTTACTTTTCGCGACATCATACATACATACTCTTCCACACAACACCTCGTCTACATTCATACGCACTCACGCTCTCGTGACCGAACCGAGTGCTCAGTTACACAGAACAGTAATATCTCAACAACATTCGCCAAAAGTGTTACGTATCTATTGTATCGCCTCAATTCTTTATCTCTAAATAAACCGCACGATTCTCAACATCTTTGAGTTCTCTCCATACAAATAGAATATAAAAATACAATATAAAAAAGACAAAAATATTATAATAATAATAAAAATAATAATTTAATTTATTGCCCACTTTTGCGTTACAATTTAACGATGAAATAATCTTTCCATTTCATTCTCATGATTGTGTCAGTGTAAGTCCCACCCTTCTAATGTATCCTGCTGTGTCTTAACAATTTTTTCTATTTTACAAGTGTTTCCTAATCTATTCTATGTTGTATAATATTCTTTTATCACTTTCCTGTTCTTCCCATGTGTTTTGGAAACGGGTAGGAGAGGGAGTCGCTTGAGAACTGTGCCTCGCCGCACGAGAGGCTTTCTTGCAGTTCGATTCATTTATTCTTATATTATCTTACAATTATTCTTATACTATCCTTATATTATTCTTATACTATCTTATACTATCCTTATACTATCTTATACTATCCTTATACTATCTTACACTATTCTTATACTATCTTACACTGCCTGTATTATTTATATTGTACAATAAATAGGAGCACTCGCTTTTCGAAATCGAGGTAACGGCTGCCGCGTGCCCCCCGCGTCCCGCGGGACCACGGGTGGACCGAGTAGCTCGACTCTCGCGGGTACCGCGGGGGGAGGACGGTTGGCCCCCTCATTACCGCCGATATTAGGAGAGGCTATTATTGTCTTAATAGCGACGACGCGGTAAACCTCGTTCCTCGAGTGCTCCGACGACTGAGTTTCAAAGTGCGTACGTTATTTTTGCCACAATCCGTTTACCGTTTTTCGGAATTGAAAATCGTTTCTTATTATTTATTAAGAGCCTTCGTTTAGCGCGAACCGGTAATTTTTTAACTTGGGCTCGGGATAAATCTGTTCGTTCGAGAGGAGATTCCCGAACAAGAAAGCGTGGTCCTTCGAGCCGGATATGTGTGTTAATATTGAAGGTTTCTTAATATTCTCTTGAATTTTCATTCCGTCGTCTTTTCACGCAGCCTGTTCGTGTGCGAGTGTTCACTACGCATCCGGTTAGCAATTTCGAAAATCCTCGGCGCTCGAGCAATCGTCTTTGGTATCGGGTGCTTCGACCACGGCTGCAGTGCTGTTTTCTCCTTTTTAACAATAAAATAATAACAATTATCAGCTGTGCGTGCTAGTGAGTTTTTCGATCGGTAAAACGGGCACGTTTTCTTTTTTCTTCGCGTAACGCTATTCGGCCTGTGAGTTCGAATCGGTAACGGTCTTCTTCAAGTAAACACGCCGTGCAAAAACGTTTCGCTCAAGGTGCGCGATCAGTTAACGTGACGATTCGAAAGCCCAAACAGTGTTTCTCCGAACTGTAAACAGTTGTTCCGCGAACCGAGATCACCTTCAACCATGGACACTCTAGAAGACTTACTGCGCGCACAAAAGGAGGTGGCCGGACGTGTTGAGCGTCTTATGGTTAATACCCGCAAGGCGGGGAAAGAAAAAATGGTTGCAAGTTTTTTGAAGAAACGGCAGCAGATATTAGAAAGCTATTGGAAGGAATTCCAGGATGGTCATCGGGTGATTGTCCGTCGATCTGACGCCGCCGGTTCGGGCTACTTGGAAAGCGACTATTATTCACAGGTCGAGGACGCCTACCTCTCTCAGGCAGTGGAATTGGATGACCTGATCCAACGTCTTGAGCCGACTAGAGGTTCCGCCAGCAATCGGGATGCTGAACGCGATTCTGTATCAAATGGCGATCCCAACATATTGCTTCCGAGGGCTACGTTGCCCACCTTTTCGGGAGATATGCTGGAATGGGAAGGATTCCGTGATTTATTTAAGTCAATGGTCGACGAGATCAAAGGGATCTCCAACGTTCGCAGGCTGCAATACCTGAAGTCGAGCCTCAAGGGCGAGGCCGCGAAGATGATTCAGAACACGTCGATCTCCGATTCCAATTATGAGAGCGCGTGGGCAGCGTTGGAACGACGTTATGGCAATCGACGTCGACTGTCAGAGGCTCACATGCGTCGTCTCATAACTTGTCCTCCGTCGGTTAAAGGCCAGCCTGGAGAATTGAAGCGGTTGCTTGATGAGTTCAGTCAAGCCCGGGACGCCTTCAAATCTCTCGGGAAACCCGTCGACGCTTGGGATGAGTGGCTGGTATTTCTTCTATCCGAACGCCTGGACCAGTCAACGCGGTTAAATTGGGAAGACTCACTCCGAGACCCCTATGCAACACCGCTCTTTTCGGAGCTGGAGACGTTTTTGGAGAATCGAGTCCACTCACGGACGGCCACCAGCAACCCGACCGCCAACTCTCCTCGGAAAGACACCACAGCTGGAAAACAGAAGGACAACCACCGCGGTCAAGCATCGCAGTCTAAACTTACGATGGCCACCAATCTCTCGGAGCCGTCAACAAAAGAGAAGGGGCCCAAAAAGTTCCGAAATTGTTTAATGTGCTCAGGTAAGCACCCATTAGGGTCCTGCCATAAATATAAACATTTGAGCGCCGTAGATCGACATGCCTACGCTCAGAAGGAAGGACTTTGCTTGTCCTGCCTTTATTCTGGTCACTCCCAAGCGGACTGTCCGTCGACGAACCGCTGCTGGGCCTGCGGTGGTAGCCATCACACGACCCTCCATGACCTTTATGGCTCTCAGCGGCCAACCAACGATACGGTTACCTCCGCCTCTGTTTCTTCAACGTTTGTCGCGTCAACGACAATTCGACAGGTCGTATTATTAGCGACCGCGCAGGTGACACTGGAATCGTCCGAAGGTCGTTCGCTGCACGTACGGGCACTCATCGATACCGCTGCGGAATCGTCCTTTGTCAGCGAATGGGCGGTACAGGCTCTGCGACTTAGGAGGCGCCCAGTTCATTTGACCCTTACAGGTCACCAGGAGACTCCGGTGGGGGTCGCACGTCAGGAAGTCACGGTGAGGTTGCGGTCTCGTTTCGACGACACATTCAGCGTGGACTTCGGAGCGCTGGTGTCAAAGAGACTCACAACGCCGACACCTTCGCGGCCCATTTCGGCTGACGGTTGGGACCACATTAAGGGTCTGCCTTTAGCCGACGCGGACTTCGGGATGCCGTCCCGCGTCGACGTCCTTTTAGGAGCTGACGTTTGTGCCAGGCTCTTTAGCGAGAGTCGTGCAGGACCACCTGGTACTCCAGCTGCCATATCGACTCCTTTGGGATGGGTTCTCCTTGGAGCAGTAGATCTCCGGGGCTCCGGTACACCACAGGAATCGGCTCGAGTTCTCCAGGTTCGCTGCGACACCGAACTGCAAGGGCAGCTTAAACGTTTCTGGGACCTTGAGGAGATGCCATCGACCCCTACGCTGACCCCAGATGAGCTGTCGTGCGAGGATATATTTAATCGGGAGCACCGAAGAGACTCGAGTGGAAGGTATCATGTACGTTTACCTTTTCGTGGTGTCCCGTCGCTGCCAGCAGGTTCTTCGCGGAGAGTGGCGTTACGACTTCTGCTCAGTGCTGAGCGCCGCCAGCAGAAGGATCCAGAACTAAAAGACCATTATCGAGATTTTCTTGCTGAGTACCTTCGATTAGGACACATGGAGGAAGCAACCTCGTCACTTGCTGATGATGCTCAGGGTTTTTACCTGCCTCATCACGCGGTGTGGAAGGCCGTCGGTGACAAGAAAAAGATCCGAGTGGTCTTCAACGCCTCTTGTCCCTCGGCGTTCGGTCGCTCGCTCAACGATGAACTGCTGCCTGGGCCGAAGCTGCAGTCCGAGCTCTGGATCGTTCTTTCCCGATGGCGCCTCTTCCAATACGCATTCTCCACGGACATCGTGAAGATGTTCCGCCAAATAGGAGTCCGTGCCGAGGATCAGGACTGGCAACGGATCCTGTGGAGACCGGAACCCAGCGCTGAAGTTCGTGAGTACCGGCTCACCTCCGTTACCTACGGCACCGCGTCGGCCCCGTACCTCGCTTTGAGGGTACTTCGACAGTTAGCCGAGGACGAGAGGGACCATTTTCCGCTGGGCTCGCAGGTTATACGGGACCATTCCTATGTCGATGACATTTTGGCCGGGGGCGACACCCTGCAGCAAACCTGGGAGGTCAGACAGCAGTTGGAGGGAATCCTGCATTCCGGAGGCTTCCCATTGGACCGTTGGGCGAGTAACATTCCGAACTTTGGGAATGACGCTGCTCGTGAAACTTCTTTATTTCAGGAGTCCGAAATTCACAACGCGCTGGGACTTCACTGGGATACCAAGACGGACTCGCTGACGATGAAGGGCCCTCGATGTCGGCCACTCGTCAACCCCGACCATTGGACGAAGAGGTCCGCTCTCTCGATGGTCGCCAGTCTGTTCGATCCCTTAGGGTGGATGGCGCCCGTGCTGATCCAAGCGAGGATCCTGCTTCAGGACTTGTGGCTGGCGGGACTGGACTGGGACGATCAAATCCCCTCTGAGCTGGCTGCACGGTGGTCGGCGTTCATGGACGAGGTGGACTCACTTCCCGGCATGGTTGTGCCGCGCTGGGTTGGTTTTACCGGCGTGGGCACCGTCGTGGAGGTCCACGGATTTGCCGACGCTTCAGAACGGGCGTATTCGGCAGCCGTTTACCTTCGGGTGATCCATCCATCTCAGTCAGCGAGGCTCAGCCTCCTTGCCGCCAGGACGAAGGTTGCACCGACGAAGCTGCAGAGTATTCCACGGCTAGAGCTCTGCGAGGCGCTCTTGCTGGCACGTCTGCAGTCTACGCTACAAAATTCACTGAGCTTAGGACGGTTCAACGCTCACTCCTGGACGGACGCGTCTGTGGCTCTAACGTGGATTCGAGCCCATCCATCAAAATGGAAACCCTTCGTGGCGCACAGGGTGGCTGAAATTCAACGGCTGCTGCCGGATACGACCTGGAGGCACATCAGCACGACGGATAATCCAGCCGACCTCGCAACCAGAGGAATCTCATCGGCAGACTTGCGGGCCTCAAGCCTCTGGTGGACCGGCCCGACCTGGTTGAACGACGCCTCGACGGATTGGCCGTCGCCTCCCATTTCTCTGGATCACGGAAACATACCGGATCAGCGATCGGGAGCGATTGTTGCCGTCCACCAAGTCGCGCCATCGAACGAGTATATCTCGAAATTTTCAAAGTGGCCCCGTCTCGTCAGGGTGACCGCATATATTCTTCGATTCGCTCGAAACACACGAAAGCCTGCCGAGAGGATGACGGGCCCACTCAGTGCGAGCGAGCATCACCGAGCTGAGACTACAATTTTTCGGCTAAGCCAGCTCGAGGGATATCCTCTCGAGACCGAGGCGCTTAAGCGAGGTAAGACGTTGCGCATTTCGTCACCATTAATAAGTCTCACTCCCTTTATAGACCCAGACGGAGTGATGAGAGTCGGTGGCCGAATTCAGGACGCACCGGTACCGTACACGCAACGTCACCCAATCATACTTTCACGCCACACGCATGTGGCCATATTAATTATCGAGGCAGCTCACCTGTGCACTCTTCACGGAGGAGTGGACCTCACAAGGACGTGCATCCTCCAGCGCTTCTGGATCCCTCGTAGTCGTCCCTTGGTGAAGAAGCTACTCCGACGCTGTCTTCGATGCGCTCGTTTCAAGGCAGCGACAGGCCAACAGCAGATGGGTAGTCTTCCGGGCGTCCGTCTCCAACCTTCGAAGCCATTTGAGCACGCAGGCGTCGATTACGCTGGGCCAATACAGATCCGAACCTCGAGGGGCCGAGGACAAAAGGCCTATAAAGGTTATATGGTCGTGTTTGTTTGTCTTTGCACAAAGGCCGTCCATTTGGACGCGGTAACGGATTTAACGTCCACTACCTTTCTGGCGGCATTCCAACGCTTCATTTCGCGACGCGGTCGATGTGCTCAGTTGTGGAGCGATAATTCCACGACATTCCGCGGAGCAGACGCGGAATTGCGCCGTATGTTTCAGAGCCCCTCGGAGTTCCGTCGCACGGCCTCACAGGAACTCGCGGCGAAAGGCACGGAATGGCGATTCATCCCCCCTTATGCTCCTCACTTCG
Source organism: Andrena chrysosceles (assembly GCA_963855975.1). Lineage (NCBI taxonomy): Eukaryota > Metazoa > Arthropoda > Insecta > Hymenoptera > Andrenidae > Andrena > Andrena chrysosceles. Next base: position 37,910,093 of record OY979766.1, on the reverse strand, counting down.
GTGGCCTTTGGGAGGCAGCAGTCAAATCGGCGAAGTATCACATTAAACGGACCATCGGGGATCAAAAATTGACTTACGAGGAGTTGAGTACGCTTCTGTGCCAAGTCGAAGCATGCCTCAATTCTCGTCCGCTCGTGCCGATCACCGAGGATGCCAAAGATTTGTTGCCCCTCACACCGGGACATTTCCTAGTTGGGGAGCCCCTCACTTCACTTGACACCTCCAGTGACGTCGATTTCGACGTTACAGGCCTGAAACGTTGGAGGCTAGTAAATAATCTGCGTGATCATTTCTGGCGCAGGTGGCATCAGGAGTACCTCCACCTCCTTCAACAACGGCCGAAATGGAGGACTCGCGTCGAGAATTTGAGGGAAGGATCGCTGGTGCTCATCCGGAACGAGCTGTCCCCTCCGACGAAGTGGCCACTTGCACGGGTCCTCACGGTGCATACCGGGCCGGACGGTCTCGTCCGCGTGGCGACACTTCAAACCGCCACGAAAACTTGCACCAGACCAATCACAAAAATTATACCACTCCCGGTACAAACCACCGACGCTGAATCGAACGATACGTCGCAGTAGCCGGTCGCGACTTGTTTCTCTTTGTTCGCGGTCACGGTCGCTTACGGCGGGCGGCGCGTGCGTTTGGAAGACATTCCTCCGTCCGTGCCCGTCTATGCCCCCCCATACGTCCCGTAACGACTTGCGCATCGATTGGTGATTTCGCCGCAGAGCGTCTGCCGGCGAGGCGGGCGGCATGTTTTGGAAACGGGTAGGAGAGGGAGTCGCTTGAGAACTGTGCCTCGCCGCACGAGAGGCTTTCTTGCAGTTCGATTCATTTATTCTTATATTATCTTACAATTATTCTTATACTATCCTTATATTATTCTTATACTATCTTATACTATCCTTATACTATCTTATACTATCCTTATACTATCTTACACTATTCTTATACTATCTTACACTGCCTGTATTATTTATATTGTACAATAAATAGGAGCACTCGCTTTTCGAAATCGAGGTAACGGCTGCCGCGTGCCCCCCGCGTCCCGCGGGACCCCGGGTGGACCGAGTAGCTCGACTCTCGCGGGTACCGCGGGGGGAGGACGGTTGGCCCCCTCATTACCGCCGATATTAGGAGAGGCTATTATTGTCTTAATAGCGACGACGCGGTAAACCTCGTTCCTCGAGTGCTCCGACGACTGAGTTTCAAAGTGCGTACGTTATTTTTGCCACAATCCGTTTACCGTTTTTCGGAATTGAAAATCGTTTCTTATTATTTATTAAGAGCCTTCGTTTAGCGCGAACCGGTAATTTTTTAACTTGGGCTCGGGATAAATCTGTTCGTTCGAGAGGAGATTCCCGAACACCATGTTTTCCTTCTCCCTATTATCTCCCATAGAATAGCCAAGTTTTTCCCTCCTCCTCTAATTACCTCTTTCCAATTCCTAAATACAACACAATATAAATATAAATATAAAAGAAAATACAATTAAATAAGAAATATAATAAAAAAGAATATAATAAAATAAAAGTAAATACAATTAAAGAAGAAATATAATAAAAAGAATATAATAATATAATAAAAGAAAATAAAATAATAAAAAAAAGAAAATACAATTAAATATCAAATATAATATAAAAAAGAAAAAATATAAAAATAAAATATAAATAGAATATAAATAGAATATAAAAATAAGAAATAAAAAAATAAAAATATAAAAACTCAATTCAATATAAAAATACAATATAAAGAAATAATATAATAAAAGAAAATAAAATAATAATAAAAGAAAATAGAATTAAATATTAAATATAATATAAAAAATAAAAATTGTAAAAATAGAATATAAATAGAATATAAAAAATGAAAAATAAAAAAAATAAAAAATATAAAAATTCAATATAAAAGTGCATTATAAAAAAAATATAATAATAATAATAATAATAATAATAATAATAATTTAATTTATTGCCCACATTCGTGTTACAATTTAACGATCATATACTCTTTCCATTTCATTCCCGTCATTGTGTCAGTGTAAGTCCTACCCTTCTAATGTATCCTGCTGTGTCTTAACCAATTTTTCTATTTTACAAGTGTTTCCTAATCTATTTTATGTTGCATAATCATCTTTTATCACTTTCCTCTTCCTCCCATCTTTTCCTTCTCCCTATTATCTCCTGTAGAATAGCCAAGTTTATCCTTTCTCATCTAATTACCTCTTTCCAATTGCTGTCATTCTCTCCACTTACTTCACATGCTTCAATCACGTGTTTCACTGTTTCTTCCTCTTTCCTACAAAGCCTACATATCCTTTCATCTTTCGATATCCAATATTTACATGTCCTCGTTTCACTACCCTGTATGAATCTTCCTATCCATTCTAATTCTCCTCTCCTTTTTTTCTTCTTCCCTCATAAGTATTTCGACTTATCTCCTGATTTGCTTGCCACCTCTCTTAATTCTCTTAGGAACTTTGACTCTTTTATTTTCATCTCTCTTTCTTGTTCTTGGATGTATATACTTATCTGCTCTATTTTCGATCACACTTCTTCACCAATAAAATATAAAAATACAATTGAAAAATAAAATAAAATAAAATAAAAGAAAATACAATTAAATAAGAAATATAATAAAAAAGAATAAAATAAAATAATAAATATAATATAAAAAGAAAAAAAACATAAAAATAGAATATAAAAGAATATAATATAAAAAAGAAAAAATATAAAAATACAATAAAAATATAAGATAAAATACAATACAATATAAAAAAATAAATATAAATGAATATAAATGAAATTAAAAATATAAAAATATAAAAATACAATTAAAATAGATAATAAAATACAATACAATATAAAACTCAATAAAAATATAAAAGAAAATAAAAAAAATATATATATATATATATATATGAATATAAAACTATGAATTAAAAAATAAAAATATAAAAATTCAATATAAAAAATACATTATAAAAAGAAAAAATATAATAATAATAATAATAATTTAATTTGTTACCCACTTTTGTGTTACAATTTAACAATCATATACTCTTTCCATTTCATTCCCGTGATTGTGTCAGTGTAAGTCCTACCCTTCTAATGTATCCTGCTGTGTCTTAACACATTTTTTTTATTTTACAAGTGTTTCCTAATCTATTTTATGTTGCATAATCATCTTTTATCACTTTCCTGTTCTTCCCATCTTTTCATTCTCCCTATTATCTCCTATAGAATAACCAAGTTTGTCCCTTCTCCTCTAATTACCTCTTTCCAATTGCTGCCACTCTCTCCACTTACTTCACATGCTTCAATCACGTGTTTCACTGTTTCTTCCTCTTTCTTACAAACCATACATATCCTTTCTTCTTTCTTCTTTCGATAGCCAGCCACGGAGACCTCTCCAGACCTGACCCACGCCCGAAAATTTTTTATACCTAGCCGAGTGAGGAAATGACCTTGGCCCAACCCCAAAAATTTTTTCCAAACCAATATGTGATCGAATTTTCCCCCCAACACAGAGAAATAATAATTTATTTTTATCGGATGATGTTTCAGACAATGTCGGGAAAGATCGGCATTTTACAAACCATGTATTCGGAGGAAGGAAAGAGAGAGCATTACATTAAAATCTAAATTCGTGGAGGGAAAGAGAGAGCAATACTTAGCGTCGCAGCGTCTCGCGCGATCGTGCGTAATTTGACTCCTCTGGAGCAGCCGCGTGCGATGACGTCATTCAACGGCGCGAAGAAGGCTCGAACGAAATAGAATTATGCAGTGTCTGCAAATGTTAGAATTATGTGGCGAAAGGAGAAGGAAGACGGGTAAATAAAATGTAGAAATAATATAAGTTTAAGAAATATATATTGTTATAGAAAAAAATATAAATATACAACTAAATAGAAATATAATAAAAAAGGAATATAATAATAAAATATAATAATAAAATGTAATAAAATAACACGGAATAAATAGTAAAAATAGAAAAAAATAGTAAAAATAGAAAAAAAATAGAAAAAATAGAAAAAATAGAAAAAAATAGTAAAAATAGAAAAAATATATACAAATGAAATTAACTAAACAAATTAAAATCTATATAAATTAATCTCTCCGCGCTGCGTTGGCGGTGGCGCGAGCAAGATCCGGGAGCATGTCTAAAACATGTAAACGCAAATATAATATTAATACTTTCCGCACAATATCCTATCACAATATCACTTACCAGCAAGCCATCAATGGCTGCAGTGATGTTGTCGCTGTCATCGCTGTCATCGTTGTCATCGGTGTCGGAGGATGAGGAGTCCTCGATGCTGTCCTCACCACCACCACCACCACCGACTGCTCCCTGCAAATCCTAGAACATAGAAACCTTGATATAATATTCACGTGTTAAACGTAAAAAAAAACGTACAAAACATTGTTATGTACATACCTCCTGATTATTCCCCCACATCTCCTGGTCCTCGTCGGGCGCAATCCTGAATATTCCCATTATTTTTGGTTGGAACTATTGCCTTTAAAGAGACTGTTGCCGTCAAAGATTTGAAGACAACTGGTCACGCTGCATCTCCAGGCTCTTGCATTTAAAATCTTATCATGAAATCGAGAAGTGCGTAGCTTTGCAAAAGTAAGATGCTGTTGTTCTCCACATTCATTTTCGCTGACCATCCTCTCCTTCCCTTCTTCTTTGGACACACCAAGCGACTAGAACAAATCTCTTTGATCATGTATCGAACGGGTATCGAACGTGAATCGAACGTGAATCGTACCACTCTGAACGTGAATCGTACCCCTCTGAACGTGTATCAAACGGGTATCGAACGTGAATCGAACGTGAATCGTACCACTCTGAACGTGAATCGTACCACTCTGAACGTGAATCGTACCACTTCGAACATGCATCGAACGTGAATCGTACCACTTCGAACATGCATCGAACGTGAATCGTACCACTTCGAACATGCATCGAACGTCAATCGTACCACTTCGAACATGCATCGAACGTCAATCGTACCACTTCGAACATGCATCGAACGTCAATCGTACCACTTCGAACGTCAATCGAACGTCAATCGTACCACTCTGAACGTGAATCGTACCACTCTGAACGTGAATCGTACCACTTCGAACATGCATCGAACGTCAATCGTACCACTTCGAACGTGTATAGAACGTATATTGGACATGTAATGAACTACTTCGAACATGTAATGAACCACTTCGAACATGTATCGAACGTCAATCGTACCTCTTCGAACGTGTATGGTACCACTACGAACGTATATTGGACATGTAATGAACCACTTCGAACATGTAATGAACCACTTCGAACATGTATCGAACGTCAATCGTACCTCTTCGAACGTGTATGGTACCACTTCAAACGTGTATTGGACATGTAATGAACCACTTCGAACATGTAATGAACCACTTCGAACATGTATCGAACGTCAATCGTACCTCTTCGAACGTGTATGGTACCACTTCGATCGTGTATTGGACGTGTAATGAACGGCTTTGAACGGGTATTGAACGGCTTTGATCGGGTATCGTCGTAATCTAGCGTACATCACATGTAGGAAGTTGGGGAGGGTGAAGAAAAACATTTTCATATACATTAAAAATTGATGAATATTTAAAATGAATATTTAAAATATATTTAAAATATTCAATAATTTAAATATAATCAATTTTGAAGAGCGGTTAAAAGTATTTACCGGTTTAACGTGGGAAAACTTAATAAAACTTCGGGAAATGATGACTTCTTTGAGAAATTCTGAGCAGCGAAATGTCACACAAGCTATTGTTGTTTTCTTGTTCAAATTGCGTACTGGTAATTCAAACAGTATGATAGCTGCAGTTCTTGGATTAGAACGCGAACAACAGGTATCTGCTTTTTGTAGGTCGGTCATAAATTCTTTTGAAAAAGACATTCTATCTTCTTATTTTGGATTCGCGACACTTCCTCGAAAAACCCTAATAGAAAATCAAACCTCTCTTGTTGCAAAAAAGTTGTATGGTATAACAGATCACTGATTTTCGATGGAACCTATATATTAGCACTGATTTTCGATGGAACCTATATTCGGCATCAGAAAAGTTCTAATAATGAATACCAGCGAAAATCATATTCGGGTCAAAAGAAAGTACCTTTGTGTAAACCATTCACAATTTGCACCACAAACGGCTATGTGGTTGAAATTCTTGGCCCTTTTTTTGCAAATTTGAACGATGCACAAATTATGAAAATAGTAATGGAAGATCCAAATGGATTGCAAACTCTTTTAAAACCTGGGGATATTTGTATTGTTGATCGAGGGTTTCGCGACGTAACGTCTTATTTAGAGGAGCGCGGTTACAGGGTGCTCATACCTGCGTTAAAAGGCAAGCGTAATCAGCTAACGACTGCAGAATCAAATGCATCTCGCCACGTTACTAAAGTTCGCTGGGTAGTCGACGCGATTCACGGCATCATAGGACAAAAATACAAACTTCTCCACCATCAAATGGACAATAAGTTACTTACAAACGTCAGTTTATATTGTAGAATAGCGTGTTTTTTAAATAATACATTCGGGAAACGCTTAAATTCCGACGTAGAACTATGCGATGAAATAGTAGAAAGAATGTCATTTCAAAAAAGCACTGAGAATTCTTTGTCAGTGGAAGTGGAAAATCAACATTGGAATAGACGAAAGATTCCATTTAATCAACTATCATCTACCGAGCTTCTTGATTTTCCGGAAATGACAGAGAAAGATCTCAAAATTCTGTTTACTGGCTCCTATCAATTGTCTCAAGCAATTTCATATTTAGCAGAATTGATGGATGAAGAGAACAATATTAATCTTCGTTGTCTTAAAGAGAGAAATAATATTATTAAATTCGAAGTAAGATCGCGACATATTAACAGTAAAACCTACAGGTGTTATATTGATTATGCACCAAACTCAATAGGCTATTCCGGAATTAAACGCTATTGTTGTGAATGTGCAAATGGTAACCGTACCGTCGGGTGCTGTTCACATATAGCTGCAATAATTTATTATTTGTCACATGCTCGATACCTATCAAAAATTGTAAGGCCTGCAGAAATTCTCAGTAAAATATTCAACAATGAACACGTGACCCCTGTAATTAACGAAGACAGCGATGAAGATTGAATACACCACACACGATTTTTGTTGTTATCCATCCATAATTGTTAAAGGTAAGAGATTTAAAAACCACCTTCACATATTAATATAGTGTAGGAAATGTTAAGCAATACCGTAATTGATAGGATACTTGACAAGACAAACAGTGGCATAAAAAGCAATCCAAACTCATTATTACGTATATTTCAGATTAATATGTTTTTAAAATAGTCTTAAAACATTTGAAAATAAATATTGATTATTTTGTCATATAATTAGAAAATATATATAGTTAATGAAAAAAAAAACTTAACCTAAGGGGTACTTGTAAGTTCGAGGCTCGAACCTACGTTCAAAAAGTTTGCATTGGTTTAGCAGCTCGACACTTTAACACTGCGCCGCTGACACCGTTGAAAAATATGGTTGATACTTTTCAATGTAAGGAGCATACCGTAGTCTCAAATGATATTCGGTTTTTCCAATTTCTCTAATTCATATGTTGCTTTGCGGTATGTAGAAACATTGAAGATCACATAAAACACTTATTTCATGAAGCAGTTCGACGTATAAGTTACCCTGACACGGAAAAAACGGCGAAAAATCGGTTTTTAATTTTTTTAACTGCGGCGCACCAAATTGAAAAATCTGAAAAAAATTCAAGACAATAGTAACAATGATGCGGACTTACAGTAAAAATATAATTATAGTATCAAGACTGCTTCGATACAAAACCGGCATTTTTCAGCATTTTTTGGCGTTTTTTATTTTTCACAGCTTGGTTTTTCAATTTAAAAATCTGACACGATTCCCTAATATGTGCACCGATAACAGACATGCCTCTGAATTTTTTAAAAATTTTTCATCCGCTGGTATAGGAGAAATTCGGCAAAAACCTGATTTTCTCTTTTTACCCTTTACTACCCCCCGGGTCGAGATACAAAGTTGAAACTTGACAGAAATCATTCTTTTTTTATAAGCTTTCGAATGACTCATCGCGATTTGAATTCGGTTCAGGGGCACATTTGACCATCTTATCCGGCTATACCCTTAGGGCTATATTATCTTGTAAGTCCGAAAGTCATTAGGCTTTCTAAAATTAGATTACAGATATATTTTCGGCCGATATAGACGTTCTTGAATAACTTGCACTAAAAGTTAAAACATTTTATGATGGTCACCAAAATGACTTTTGTCCAGCTAGATTGGCGATTCGTCACACTGTGCAGCGCACCCCCTCTCGCGGATTCAGCTAGATAAACTACTGAAAAATCCATCCGAATTTTCAGCTCTATACAACCAACTTAACCAGATAGAAAGCGAATTAGAGAATAACAACCCCCAACCGGGACTAGCGACCTGGCAAATTGTACACCCAACAACAACAACTATTGTACTAGTAATAATTAGCCTAATAGTCATATATTTGTTAACACGCGACTATCAACAGCGTGTAACGGTTTTAGGCGTGACTCGACGTGCTTTACAGGATTTCAGGATTGATTCGTGTGGCGTGCGACAAAGAATTAAAATTCAAGAACAAGAATTTAACTTAAATAGTGTTTATTCAAGAAAACACTTCTAAATGATACATGAAAATATAATTAAACGCCTTAATACTAAAGAAATTAAAAAAATTAATTAGGTTGCGACTCTAGGTCGTTACAAAAAGTAAAGCTGATCGTCTTGGGTTGCGACACTAGGTCGTTACAAAAGAAATACCCGTTTGAGCGATCGATTTGGAGTTATATAACTTAATTAATTAATAATGACGTTTAGCCAAATGAAAGGAATTAGTATGTCGATAATGACTCTCGGTCGACAAAAGAATTAGCTTATTGATCTAGGAGTTTGATTATGGATAATGACTCTCGGTCGATAAAGGAATTATCTTATTGATCTAGGAGTTTGATTATGGATGACGACTCTCGGTCGATATAGGAGTTAGCTTATAATTTAGGAATTAGCTTATAGATCTAGGAAATTGAATATGTTAAGTTGAGAATCGTTTGAATTGTTTCATTGTCATCAGGGGCGGTATTGCCACCTGGAATAGTCTTGTTCCCTCGTCGCTCAGGAGTATTAATACTAACCTGAGATTGAGAATTATCAATAACTTAGCTTCGTCAACTAAGTGGCCTGCAAAGCGGCCTCCAAGGCAGAAAACCTCTCGTCAAACCTGGCGACTATGGCCTTAGTTTAGTACGACCGGCTCGACCAAGTGTCCAGCAAGGCGGCCTCCAAAGTTGGAGCATTAAAGTTAGGTTGGAATCAGCCAATGGCCATAAATGATTCGGAGTAGTATCTGTATTGAATTTATGATTCATAATGATTCTTCTCTGGGCCTTCTTGCCCGTATTTATACATATTCAGGGTTCTGGGAGCGCACCAATGGGAACGGAGTTTGGCTATTACGCATCAATCATTCTCGTCTCGCTCGATCTGTTCTCCAGTCAGTCTACTAAGCGACTGGTTATGCGCAGGCGCGCGCATGGAAAGGCTACGCACCAATTACAGTCATTGCTTTTGATCCTTGCTCTCGTCGATCCGCTGATCGACTGAGGATCGCGCATGCCTTTGATTCTCCCACTCCTTTACACTCTTTCGTCATACTCGCGTTTCGCGGTATCCTGAACTAATATTAATCCTAAACACACTTTATAAACGTAAGAATAATAAGGATAAATAAAAATATAAGTATTTAAGTAATTATTAATTATGAATTAAGTTTATTAACGAAAAAAAAGAAAAGGGACCTTTTTGGGGTTTGTTACAAGCGCCATAAAATACTGATTCGCAAACAACCAAAAGCGACAAAGTCCAGAAGACCAGCCGAGGACAGCGAATACACCGAAGCCTTGACGGTGTAGGGTAGCTCGGAAATTTTGTAGACCGATAGGGAAAAATCCCCCTAAGCACCCTCTCCATAAGGGGGGGGGGGTTGTTGTGCCCGGGCCGACACCTAAGCGTGTCGACACCACGCACATACCGATTGCCGCAATCGAGCGGCCGAAATCAGGCACAACCGCGTAAGCGATTTCGGATGCGCACAAAGACCGTCAGCATATGGCGAAATCACCCCAAACCCAGGCCAAAGGCGGAGACCCCGATGGTCCCCGCTTCGTCCCGACTAAGGTATAATAACGACGTACGAGCAATGCGAGCTACGACTTGATAAAGCTTTGTTACGGGAACATCACCCGACTTTATACGAGACTCACGCCAACCTAGGCACAGTGTCACTGTCACCCAGATCGGGACTGAATAAACTTGTTAACCTTACGGTGAGTTCCAACTCTTTAAACTGCAACGATCTCCTACCTCCGGGTTCTCAACCGAATCCTTCCGTCCCGGCATAATCACCCGAACCTCCGGAGCCCGTGGACGACGATCGCGAAGGACGCCCAGGAGCACCCCGAGATTCGCACCTAGAATCTCGACCCCAGGCGCCTTGGCACAACATTTTTTTGTACATGCAGTATATGGGTAGATGAAAATATCTACCGAGTTTCAATTGTTTTCTCTACACCGTTTTAAAGAAATAAATTATAACTTGAGAAAATTGTGAATTCTAGGCATTTTCACTGCCAAAAGTTTAGCAAATAATGCTTGAGAAAGCATTTGTAAAGTGAAAAATACCTTCCCGGGATTAAAAATAAGACTCCAACTGTCGATCGATCGAATTCCTTACATCTAGATCTAGATTTACTATGCGTAAGACGTAGCTATTCAAGTATTTCAACTTTTGTCTAATATTGTACATCCAATACATCCTTAACGCGAAACGTAATGAAGAATTTCAATCGATAGATCGATATTCACTAAATACTTACTGTTATGATTGTATGGTTGACAATGCTCTTGCATTGTCGAATGTTTCGATTGTTTAACTAGCATCTGGGCCACCTTCAGCTTGTTGTGGTTCTTCTTCGCGCCTTCAGACAGGGATCGGCGGGCTTATGGAGGGGGTTAGGTAAATACCTACAGGAGCCTCCTGTAGGTGTTTCCCCCTCCATCAGCGAAGCTAACTAACGTATCCCTGTCTTCAAACGATCAGTAAATATCATCATGTCGAAGCAAGACAATGTAAGTAATAGAATTACTATTTTCATATACACTTACTGACAAAAGTTAAGAAACAAAATAATCGTTTAGGATGTACTGTATATTCTTCATCTTCTGAGATACATACATTAGAACCAAAATTAGCACAAAGAGATAACATTTCATACGTCAATATACAATAAATGTTTTTTCGAATATACGTGTCTAAAGACTACAATTAATTTTGGTCGCAGAAACGAAACACACGCCTTGTGACAAAAGTTAAGAAACATACGTGACAAAAGTTAAGAAACATAATTTATAATCACTTTTAACAACAAATTTACTTGTTTTTCGCGGTCTACCGGTTCGTGGCGCCGTTTTAATAGTTCTGTGTTCTTGAAATCGTTTTATAATCTTCGTGATAACGCAACGATTCACACCAAACACTTTTGCAATGTCAACTTTTCTCTGGCCTTCTTTAAACATTTTAACTATTCTTTCTTTCACGGTTTCAGTTAAATGTTGCCTTTTTGCCATATTCAATCCAGGTTATAATACAAACCACTTTCGATGATATCAGGGAGGAGACTGACCGACGGTCAGTGACCGTCTCCAAACATGTTTGTTTAAATTGCGAACTTGACTTATTTCGAGAAGTACACATGTTTCTTAACATTTGTCACAAGACGTGTGTTTCGTTTCTGCGGCCAAAATTAATTGTAGTCTTTAGACACGTATATTCGAAAAATCATTTATTGTATATTAACGTATGAAATATTATATCTTTGTGCTAATTTTATTTCCCATGTATGTATCTCAGAAGATGAAGAATATACAGTAAATCCTAAACGACTATTTTGTTTCTTAACTTTTGTCAGTGAGTGTATACTCGTAGCAGATTATTATTATTATTCATATATATATACTCTAGTCCTGTTATCTGTATTCGTTAGTTTTATTCGTGAGACATTTATTATTCGTGATTCGTGAAATTCATTCGTCACAAGATCTTTTGTCATGGAGCATCTAGTTCGAGGGAAATCTGAATTTATTTTCTGTCACGAATAAAACTAACGAATAAATTCCCACGATAAAAGTGATGAATAAATGTCACGAATAAAACTAATGAATGTGCATGTAAGCAACAACATTTTGAAAGCCTTGAGTAAGCACTTTGCCTATGTTAAGTATAAGTGGAAGTAGACCATATTTATATAGCAAGTAAAGCAACAAGAAGATATTAGACACGTTGAAGCATATTCTAATAACTTGTAACGCCAACGATTATAAATATGAAACACATCTGAGTTAAAATATGCTTCTATTAGAGGTCCTTATTTCACGTGTATTTACATACACGTGTACACGTGTAGTAAACGTATCCGAACTTGAATCCGTGTAATTTTTTTTAATACACGGATACCCGTGTAGTTCTGTTCACGGATATCCGTGTATATAGTTCTGTTCACGGGCAACGTGAACGTTGCCATGCCGACGTGACAACAAAGTATGTATTTCTATTTAGTTGTATTTTACGAGGCGGTATTTGGCGACCATACATCCGTGTACTTATAATCCATGTACACGTGTATTAAGAACACGGATTTTTAATTCCTTAATACACGTTACACGTGTCCCGTGTACACGTGTATTTAGACACACGTGAAAAGCCACGACCTCTAGCTTCTATGTATCCAATATGTTCGTGTTGTATTACTTGTTATTTATACAGTTACGGTCTACGTTTACTGATACTTAACGTAGGCAAAGCGCCTAATGCCTATCCAGGACTTTTATAATGTTGTAGTTTACATGTTCGTTTATGGGGGCCGTCTCACCGGTGCCTTGAATGTGTGCGTATGCTCACACAAGCTAGGAAAAGCGTGTACGTATACGCGATGTAGTAAACAAACCGTTTCAACCAACTTACGTCGCGGAATCGGCATGAAGGAAGCTTTTGCGGGTATGGTTGCCTGCAGAAGACATCCGTGCAGATGGGTCTGGTGCGTTTGAACGCTTATAAACACCGTACGTTGAAATAATAATGAATTTATGACTCGAAAACTGACAGAATGAAGCTTCAGGGCTTCTCCGTAACCGGCGTTGGTGGTATATTCGAACCACGTAGCACCAGCGTTATACGTATACGCGATGTAGTAAACAAACCGTTTCAACCAACTTACGTCGCGGAATCGGCATGAAGGAAGCTTTTGCGGGTATGGTTGCCTGCAGAAGACATCCGTGCAGATGGGTCTGGTGCGTTTGAACGCTAATAAGCACCGTCCGTTGAAATAATAATGAATTTATGACTCGTGTTTTGAGACAAACTCGAGAAATGACAGAATTATGCTTCAAGGATTCTCCGTCACCAGCGCTGATGATATATTCGCTCCATGTACCATCAGAACCGGTGGAAGTCCAAGCTAGCCGATAAATGTAGGAAATACATAGTTGCCGAGACGTATTGAGAGTCGAATCGCGCTGTTGCCGCATTTCCCCTATTACTATTCTGTCGTCAGAGAAGCTTGAATGAATCACGGTGAAGCGGCTGGAGAACAAAGATGGGCAATGATAATATCTGGAAAAATTAGCATAAATGTTCGGTTCGAGAGGCATACATACGGTGGATTATGTATTGATAAAATGTAAAACGTAATGTTTTTAGTAACATACTGCTGAGATTTTCCAGATTATAATGAGTTGAAACACGGTATAAATCAGTTTATTTCTAGAACGGTACTAGATAATTGACTATAAATGTAACATTGCTAACCTGATTATGCTAAAAATAATCCGATTTATACCGTGTATTTATTTTCATCTGGAAAATCTCAGCAGTATGTTACGGAAACGTTCATGCCGATACGATAGAAAATGTGAAAATTTGAAGCGCGGTACCACTGACTCTGTCAGTGGTCACAAGTGCCAGCAATGGCACATGTACTCGCGGATCATACGATCACGCGAGTCGATCCACGACTTTATAGTTTTTAACGTAAGGAGTAATAAAGATATATATCATCTGCAGTAACCTTTATCCAAGAAGGTTTCGTGGACACAACGGTACCCCGTCAGATTGTCATACGAGCGGCCCGGGATCAAGTCCCCTGCAACCCATAACTTTTTTTTTCAAGTTTTTCCCGTGGAAATATATTTTGATAACATTACGTATTATATAGTGCGTTACATATTACTCTATGCAAATTTTAACATTGAAAATGCATTTATTACATAACGTAAGGGTGGACTTATACCTGCTAATTTTCGCAGTACAAAAATTTGAAAGCACCGGTGAAAGAGATGATTAGAATAATATGTTATGTTATAAATGCATTTTCAACGTAAAAACTTGCGTAGAGTAATACGCAACGCACTATATAATACGTAATATTCACAAAATATATTTCCACGGGAAATATATATCCATCTATGCGCCAAAAATAACTAAACATAAATATTGCACAGAATGACAGCAGATAATAAGAATTGCGAAGTTTAGAAGGGATATTGATACGCAAATTAGTATTATTTCATAAATTATTAAAATAAACTATCAAATTAAAGAGACTTTATCTTTATTTGTCGAGCCGAGCGACATTGTATCGCTCACCCGCCTAACCTGTCGCCTGGAGTTGCTCGGCGATGTATCATCGATTATGCACAAACAGAATTTCTTTATTTTTCATCGTACCAACATAAAAGTGTTTCTGCCGATATTGACAGAAAATAATTTAAATCGGACTACTTTGAACGAAACAGGCTTTCAATTCTGCAAATAAATTTTATGTGTAATATTGTAATGACAGTTCAAATTGTGTCAGGTTTGATATCTTTCCATCTTTCCTTTTTACAATCCCGGACCTCTCTATCTTTCATTGTTGCTACGTTCAGTGAGGCTCTGCCGCTAGACGCAGCTCTCGTGCTGCATTCCTTGAAGACTTCTCAATAAAAAGAGAGACCTCTGTGGCAACAGCGCGGCAGAGGCAGAGAGAACAGTACATGTGGCAACTATGCGTAAAAAATTAGTCTACACAGAGTAACTGGAGATGTCACCTATGTACAAACTCTTTTTATCGATCGTAGTAGTTTCAATAGGGTCCGTTTGTTTACTGGGGACGCTTCGATCGATTCGGATCATAACAAAAATGAGACGGCCCCCTTATGTTTAACTCAAATATGTGTGATATTTCTAATCGTTGGTGTAATAAATTAATTTTAAAATATACTTCAACGTGACTAATATATTATTGTGGTATCTAGAGACGCGGTAGCGTCTCGACGCCAAGTACATGAAAGAAAAGACACCTTGTATATGCCTGTCGCTGCCGTGTATCTTTACTCGACGCACAGCTATTCCAACCTAACCTGAAACTTATTTCATTAATATCTCATCACGCCTGCAATATTTTCTAAATTTAAAGGCATTTTTCTTATGTAAACCGCATATAAGCTTTCGAATAAGACCAATTTCAATAAAATCGGTCCACGCATGACAGAGATATCGTAATATCGTCTCATGAATCTGTCGAAAATGGTAAGATTCTTCTTCTGATTCTCCAAGGAATTTTTCGTCAACCATAGTACATATATATATTTTCGTCGTCAAACAGAATATACGTATATACGCGTTACACACACACACCTTCAGCCAACACATGTTTCGTTCTTCGTTCGTCGACTCTCGGGATTATTCGGCGGGGATCGTCGTCCGTCATTGTACATACATATATATATACTATTTTGAATTTTATAACCTACCAAGTGCTAAGTGTCAAATAAAGTAAGTTGTCCGAATTTGGAATGTCACGAGTTTTTACACTACATAGGAGACTGAATAATTGTCTCAATTAATAAGGTAAGTCACCAAATTTTTTTTAATAGATTTCTTATGTAGAGTCGCAGACTTGGAAGTTGTTCGGAGATGGTTCGACTGCGAAGCATCTCCTTTCACACAAGTTTCTGGAAATTTGTATCATGCATGTACAAAATAATATATTGTAGTAAAAAATTACATTGCATTTAAATTGCCAGATACTTGTTTTTGTATATACCAGCAATTTAGAGTTTTTATGTAAAGCTTATTATATATTATAGAAATGAAGGGGACGCACAGGACTTGGATAAAAATGAAGGGGACGCACAGGCTTGAATAGTAGAATTGAAGGGGACGCACAGGCTTGGATGGATAGAAATGAAGAGAATGCACAGGCTTGGAGGTTGTCCGGAGAAGATTAAATAGATATATAGATAGACAGAGCATCTTGTTTCGCATAAGTTTCTGGGAATTTGTCAAATAAGGTAAATCGGCAAAATTTGTCAATCAAAAGACATAGCATTAAGAATTATTAAGAAAATAGATTATGGTGTACTGGAGGTTGTCCGGAGAAGATTAAATAGATATATAGATAGACAGAGCATTTTGTTTCGCACAAGTTTCTGGGAATTTGTCAAATAAGGTAAATCGGCAAAATTTGTCAATCAAAAGACATAGCATTAAGAATTATTAAGAAAATAGATTATGGTGTACTGCTTGCAATGTAAAGCAAGTCACATTAGTTAAGAAAGTACCCTGAAAACACATCTCCCTTGATGCTTTTCAATCTTTTGTGAAAGACATTCGTAATACTTTAATAAAATCCACAGTAGTTGTCACGCTATTCATTAATTTTTTCGATTCCCATTATTTCAATTCACCAATAAACATACTAAATTATTATTAGTTTTATTCCAACACCAATAAATTGTGCGTTAAAAATATTGGATCTCATTCATTTTCGCTAAATTATTACCATTAGCATTTAAATTTCCTGCAACAAGACTTTCTGCCATATGCTCTCACCTGCTTTGGATACATTATGTAGTCTCTACACTCACTATAGCAAAAGGCCACTCTATTTCTATAAATAATTAATAAGTTCTACGTTAAGTTGTATATAATTATTAAAATGAGGCTTTATATATATATATATATAATTTACAGATAATCATCAAAGCAGAAGATGATGCAGTATGATCTACGTTGGACTATGTACGCACAAATTTTCACGCAGGGTTTTGCATACGCAATTATTCATTCAATGTGTGCACGTGTGATAATATATTATATATTTACAGATAATCATCAAAGCAGAAGATGATGCAGTGTGATCTACGTTGGACTATGTACGCACAAATTTTCACGTAGGGTTTTGCATACGCAATTATTCATTCAATGTGAGCACGTGTGATAATTTATATAAATAATTAGTAAATTTGTCCTATTTTTCAGTTAACGATGCAGATGAAGAGAATTATTTTAACAGCTGAAAGAGAAAGTAACTCTGCTGCATGAGCAAATGAAATAACCACATTTTTATGTATGAAAATAACGAATTTATTTTTTATATGTTATTGGCCGCCGCCACGTCCACGGCCCCGCCCCCATCCACGACCCCGGCTCTGGCCACGTCCCCGGCCCCGGCCACGGCCGCAAGCTGCTTCGCGCACTATGTACTGCACACAAAGTACTATACATTCATATAATACATATAGATCGGCAATGCAATGCACATGTTTTTTGGGGGAAGGTGTTAAACTTACGTAGAATTTATCCTTAATCAAAAAATAATAAAAGTACACTCGCTGAACTGCTTTGCGCTATTCCGAGTATTCCGAGTAAGCTTTACTTTACTGGCTACAAACTAGCTTTATCTTCTAACATCACTCGATAGGCTGCAGTGCGCCGTAAACGCGTGGACGTGTAACGAAGATAGATCAGAATTTATAATTTATTGGGATTTCCTTACTTTATCCTTACTTTTAGTACCCGTGACAGGGAAAAATTTGTAAAAAAGAAGAAGCTGAAATTCTGAATCCCCAAAAAAAACTTCAAAAAAGTAAAAAAATATGACGCCAAGAACATGAATTATCTTTGTAAAAAGAAGTGAGATCCCCATAAAAAACTTTAAAAAAGTAAAATAATTACGCCAAGTACATGAATTAGCTTTGTAAAAAGAAATGAGAACCCCAAAACAACTTTAAAAAAGTAAAAAAATTACGCCAAGTACATGAATTAGCTTTGTAAAAAGAAGTGAGATCCCCAAAAAAACTTTAAAAAAGTAAAAAATACGCCAAGTACATGAAAATGTCGAGGACAAAAAAGTATTATCAAAAATCACAAAAAAAAGAAAATAGTATACATGAAAAAGTCGAGGAAAAAAGAGTATTATCAACAAATAAATATAAAAAAAAGACAAACAAACATGAAAAAGTCAAGGACGAATAAAGTATAATTAACAAAAAAATATAATCACATAAATAAAAAATAAAAAATATGATTACAATATAAAAAAAGATGTGAAATCAAAATGAGCTGCAAGTACGTCACAAAAAATAGAAAATAATATAATCACACAAAAACAGAAAATAATATATTCACATAAAAAAGAAAATAATATATTCACATAAAAAAGAAAATAATATAATTACAATATAAAAAAGGATGTGAAATCAAAATGAGCTGCAAGTACATCACAAAAAAAAGAAAATAATATAATCACACAAAAACAGAAAATAATATAATCACACAAAAAAAGAAAATAATCTAATTACAATATAAAAAAAGATGTGAAATCAAAATGAGCTGCAAGTACATAAAGGTACTTTCCAACTGCGCTTAAGATGACACAACTACATATACACAGCTAAAATGCTGTGTTATTCCATTACTCATATCGCGGACATTTTAATTAACCCATCAAAAAGAATCCCATTTAAAAACATTGTCGTAAATTATTATTAGCTTTACAAAATTAATGATATACAAAAATTGCGCCAATTATCACAATGGCTATTTATACAAAGAAAAAATCACAATGGTACAATGAAAAAATGTATTAAATAATATTAAGCAGATATATTTTTATACAAATAAATATTTTAATACGAATAAATATTTTATTCAAAATACTTGGCGCTGCGATCTAAAATGCATCATACGTAGCATATGCACATACACACATCCACGAACGCACGCACAGGAAAGACAGAAAAAGATTATTGCAATTTATACATATTTATTCAGTTTAGCAACACCAATTCGGAGAGCAGCGCCAAGTATTTTGAATAAAATATTTATTCGTATTAAAATATTTATTTGTTCACATCTTTTTTTATATTGTAATCATATTTTTTATTTTATATTTATGTGATTATATTTTTTTGTTAATTATACTTTATTCGTCCTTGACTTTTTCATGTTTCTTTGTCTTTTTTTTATATTTATTTGTTGATATACACTAGCGGACAAAAAAGTTACCACTTTTTCGATTTGTTTTATTTTTGTTATTTTTTTTAGCATACATTTAGGACTGTGGTATATTTAATATTTGTATAAAAATATATCTGCTTAATATTATTTAATACATTTTTTCATTGTACCATTGTGATTTTTTCTTTGTATAAATAGCCATTGTGATAATTGGCGCAATTTTTGTATATCATTAATTTTGTAAAGCTAATAATAATTTACGACAATGTTTTTAAATGGGATTCTTTTTGATGGGTTAATTAAAATGTCCGCGATATGAGTAATGGAATAACACAGCATTTTAGCTGTGTATATGTAGTTGTGTCATCTTAAGCGCAGTTGGAAAGTACCTTTATGTACTTGCAGCTCATTTTGATTTCACATCTTTTTTTATATTGTAATTAGATTATTTTCTTTTTTTGTGTGATTATATTATTTTCTGTTTTTGTGTGATTATATTATTTTCTTTTTTTTTGTGATGTACTTGCACCTCATTTTGATTTCACATCCTTTTTTATATTGTAATTATATTATTTTCTTTTTTATGTGAATATATTATTTTCTTTTTTATGTGAATATATTATTTTCTGTTTTTGTGTGATTATATTATTTTCTTTTTTTTGTGACGTACTTGCAGCTCATTTTGATTTCACATCTTTTTTTATATTGTAATCATATTTTTTATTTTTTATTTATGTGATTATATTTTTTTGTTAATTATACTTTATTCGTCCTTGACTTTTTCATGTTTCTTTGTCTTTTTTTTATATTTATTTGTTGATAATACTCTTTTTTCCTCGACTTTTTCATGTATACTATTTTCTTTTTTTTTGTGATTTTTGATAATACTTTTTTGTCATCGACATTTTCATGTACTTGGCGTATTTTTTACTTTTTTAAAGTTTTTTTTGGGAATCTCACTTCTTTTTACAAAGCTAATTCATGTACTTGGCGTAATTTTTTTACTTTTTTAAAGTTTTTTTTTGGGGATCTCATTTCTTTTTACAAAGCTAATTCATGTACTTGGCGTAATTTTTTTACTTTTTTAAAGTTTTTTATGGGGATCTCACTTCTTTTTACAAAGATAATTCATGTTCTTGGCGTCATATTTTTTTACATTTTTGAAGTTTTTTTTGGGAGTCAGAATTTCAGCTTCTTCATTTTTTACAAATTTGTCCCTGTCACGGGTACTAAAAGTAAGGATAAAGTAAGGAAATCCCAATAAATTATAAATTCTGATGTATCTTCGTTACACGTCCACGCGTTTACGGCGCACTGCAGCCTATCGAGTGATGTTAGAAGATAAAGCTAATTTGTAGCCAGTAAAGCTTACTCGGAATACTCGGAATAGCGCAAAGCAGTTCAGCGAGTGTACTTTTATTATTTTTTGATTAAGGATAAATTCTACGTAAGTTTAACACCTTCCCCCAAAAAACATGTGCATTGCATTGTCGATCTATATGTATTATATGAATGTATAGTACTTTGTGTGCAGTACATAGTGCGCGAAGCAGCTTGCGGCCGTGGCCGGGGCCGGGGACGTGGCCAGAGCCGGGGTCGTGGATGGGGGCGGGGCCGTGGACGTGGCGGCGGCCAATAACATATAAAAAAATAAATTCATTATTTTCATACATAAAAATGTGGTTATTTCATTTGCTCATGCAGCAGAGTTACTTTCTCTTTCAGCTGTTAAAATAATTCTCTTCATCTGCATCGTTAACTGAAAAATAGGACAAATTTACTAATTATTTATATAAATTATCACACGTGCTCACATTGAATGAATAATTGCGTATGCAAAACCCTACGTGAAAATTTGTGCGTACATAGTCCAACGTAGATCACACTGCATCATCTTCTGCTTTGATGATTATCTGTAAATATATAATATATTATTACACGTGCTCACATTGAATGAATAATTGCGTATGCAAAACCCTACGTGAAAATTTGTGCGTACATAGTCCAACATAGATCACACTGCATCATCTTCTGCTTTGATGATTATCTGTAAATATATAATATATTATCACACGTGCTCACATTGAATGAATAATTGCGTATGCAAAACCCTACGTGAAAATTTGTGCGTACATAGTCCAACGTAGATCACACTGCATCATCTTCTGCTTTGATGATTATCTGTAAATTATATATATATATAAAGCCTCATTTTAATAATTATATACAACTTAACGTAGAACTTATTAATTATTTATAGAAATAGAGTGGCCTTTTGCTATAATGAGTGTAGAGACTACATAATGTATCCAAAGCAGGTGAGAGCATATGGCAGAAACTCTTGTTGCAGGAAATTTAAATGCTAATGGTAATAATTCAGCGAAAATGAATGAGGAGATCCAATATTTTTAACGCACAATTTATTGGTGTTGGAATAAAACTAATAATAATTTAATATGTTTATTGGTGAATTGAAATAATGGGAATCTAAAAAATTAATGAATAGCGTGACAACTACTGTGGATTTTATTAAAGTATTACGAATGTCTTTCACAAAAGATTGAAAAGCATCAAGGGAGATGTGTTTTCAGGGTACTTTCTTAACTAATGTGACTTGCTTTACATTGCAAGCAGTACACCATAATCTATTTTCTTAATAATTCTTAATGCTATGTCTTTTGATTGACAAATTTTGCCGATTTACCTTATTTGACAAATTCCCAGAAACTTGTGCGAAACAAGATGCTCTGTCTATCTATATATCTATTTAATCTTCTCCGGACAACCTCCAGTACACCATAATCTATTTTCTTAATAATTCTTAATGCTATGTCTTTTGATTGACAAATTTTGCCGATTTACCTTATTTGACAAATTCCCAGAAACTTATGCGAAACAAGACGCTCTGTCTATCTATATATCTATTTAATCTTCTCCGGACAACCTCCAAGCCTGTGCATTCTCTTCATTTCTATCCATCCAAGCCTGTGCATCCCCTTCAATTCTACTATCCAAGCCTGTGCGTCCCCTTCATTTTTATCCAAGTCCTGTGCGTCCCCTTCATTTCTATCCCCAAAAAAAAACTTTAAAAAAGTAAAAAATACGCCAAGTACATGAAAATGTCGAGGACAAAAAAAGTATTATCAAAAATCACAAAAAAAAAGAAAATAGTATACATGAAAAAGTCGAGGAAAAAAAAGAGTATTATCAACAAATAAATATAAAAAAAGACAAAGAAACATGAAAAAGTCAAGGACGAATAAAGTATAATTAACAAAAAAATATAATCACATAAATAAAAAATATGATTACAATATAAAAAAAGATGTGAAATCAAAATGAGCTGCAAGTACATCACAAAAAAATAGAAAATAATATAATCACACAAAAACAAAAAATAATATATTCACATAAAAAAGAAAATAATATATTCACATAAAAAAGAAAATAATATAATTACAATATAAAAAAGGATGTGAAATCAAAATGAGCTGCAAGTACATCACAAAAAAAAGAAAATAATATAATCACACAAAAACAGAAAATAATATAATCACACAAAAAAAGAAAATAATCTAATTACAATATAAAAAAAGATGTGAAATCAAAATGAGCTGCAAGTACATAAAGGTACTTTCCAACTGCGCTTAAGATGACACAACTACATATACACAGCTAAAATGCTGTGTTATTCCATTACTCATATCGCGGACATTTTAATTAACCCATCAAAAAGAATCCCATTTAAAAACATTGTCGTAAATTATTATTAGCTTTACAAAATTAATGATATACAAAAATTGCGCCAATTATCACAATGGCTATTTATACAAAGAAAAAATCACAATGGTACAATGAAAAAATGTATTAAATAATATTAAGCAGATATATTTTTATACAAATAAATATTTTAATACGAATAAATATTTTATTCAAAATACTTGGCGCTGCTCTCCGAATTGGTGTTGCTAAACTGAATAAATATGTATAAATTGCAATAATCTTTTTCTTTCTTTCCTGTGCGTGCGTTCGTGGATGTGTGTATGTGCATATGCTACGTATGATGTATTTTAGATCGCAGCGCCAAGTATTTTGAATAAAATATTTATTCGTATTAAAATATTTATTTGTATAAAAATATATCTGCTTAATATTATTTAATACATTTTTTCATTGTACCATTGTGATTTTTTCTTTGTATAAATAGCCATTGTGATAATTGGCGCAATTTTTGTATATCATTAATTTTGTAAAGCTAATAATAATTTACGACAATGTTTTTAAATGGGATTCTTTTTGATGGGTTAATTAAAATGTCCGCGATATGAGTAATGGAATAACACAGCATTTTAGCTGTGTATATGTAGTTGTGTCATCTTAAGCGCAGTTGGAAAGTACCTTTATGTACTTGCAGCTCATTTTGATTTCACATCTTTTTTTATATTGTAATTAGATTATTTTCTTTTTTTGTGTAATTATATTATTTTCTGTTTTTGTGTGATTATATTATTTTCTTTTTTTTGTGATGTACTTGCAGCTCATTTTGATTTCACATCCTTTTTTATATTGTAATTATATTATTTTCTTTTTTATGTGAATATATTATTTTCTTTTTTATGTGAATATATTATTTTCTTTTTTATGTGAATATATTATTTTCTTTTTTATGTGAATATATTATTTTTTGTTTTTGTGTGATTATATTATTTTCTTTTTTTTTGTGATGTACTTGCAGCTCATTTTGATTTCACATCTTTTTTTATATTGTAATCATATTTTTTATTTATGTGATTATATTTTTTTGTTAATTATACTTTATTCGTCCTTGACTTTTTCATGTTTCTTTGTCTTTTTTTATATTTATTTGTTGATAATACTCTTTTTTTTCCTCGACTTTTTCATGTATACTATTTTCTTTTTTTTTGTGATTTTTGATAATACTTTTTTGTCCTCGACATTTTCATGTACTTGGCGTATTTTTTACTTTTTTAAAGTTTTTTTTGGGGATCTCACTTCTTTTTACAAAGCTAATTCATTTACTTGGCGTAATTTTTTTACTTTTTTAAAGTTTTTTTGGGGGATCTCATTTCTTTTTACAAAGCTAATTCATGTACTTGACGTAATTTTTTTACTTTTTTAAAGTTTTTTATGGGGATCTCACTTCTTTTTACAAAGATAATTCATGTTCTTGGCGTCATATTTTTTTACTTTTTTGAACTTTTTTTTTTGGATTCAGAATTTCAGCTTCTTCTTTTTTACAAATTTTTCCCTGTCACGGGTACTAAAAGTAAGGATAAAGTAAGGAAATCCCAATAAATTATAAATTCTGATCTATCTTCGTTACACGTCCACGCGTTTACGGCGCACTGCAGCCTATCGAGTGATGTTAGAAGATAAAGCTAGTTTGTAGCCAGTAAAGCTTACTCGGAATACTCGGAATAGCGCAAAGCAGTTCAGCGAGTGTACTTTTATTATTTTTTGATTAAGGATAAATTCTACGTAAGTTTAACACCTTCCCCCAAAAAACATGTGCACTGCATTGCCGATCTATATGTATTATATGAATGTATAGTACTTTGTGTGCAGTACATAGTGCGCGAAGCAGCTTGCGGCCGTGGCCGGGGCCGGGGACGTGGCCAGAGCCGGGGTCGTGGATGGGGGCGGGGCCGTGGACGTGGCGGCGGCCAATAACATATAAAAAAATAAATTCGTTATTTTCATACATAAAAATGTGGTTATTTCATTTGCTCATGCAGCAG
This sequence comes from Andrena chrysosceles, assembly GCA_963855975.1. Taxonomy (NCBI): domain Eukaryota; kingdom Metazoa; phylum Arthropoda; class Insecta; order Hymenoptera; family Andrenidae; genus Andrena; species Andrena chrysosceles. The sequence goes on along the minus strand of OY979766.1, from coordinate 37,884,895 downwards.
AGTTACTTTCTCTTTCAGCTGTTAAAATAATTCTCTTCATCTGCATCGTTAACTGAAAAATAGGACAAATTTACTAATTATTTATATAAATTATCACACGTGCTCACATTGAATGAATAATTGCGTATGCAAAACCCTACGTGAAAATTTGTGCGTACATAGTCCAACATAGATCACACTGCATCATCTTCTGCTTTGATGATTATCTGTAAATATATAATATATTATCACACGTGCTCACATTGAATGAATAATTGCGTATGCAAAACCCTACGTGAAAATTTGTGCGTACATAGTCCAACGTAGATCACACTGCATCATCTTCTGCTTTGATGATTATCTGTAAATTATATATATATATAAAGCCTCATTTTAATAATTATATACAACTTAACGTAGAACTTATTAATTATTTATAGAAATAGAGTGGCCTTTTGCTATAGTGAGTGTAGAGACTACATAATGTATCCAAAGCAGGTGAGAGCATATGGCAGAAACTCTTGTTGCAGGAAATTTAAATGCTAATGGTAATAATTCAGCGAAAATGAATGAGGAGATCCAATATTTTTAACGCACAATTTATTGGTGTTGGAATAAAACTAATAATAATTTAATATGTTTATTGGTGAATTGAAATAATGGGAATCTAAAAAATTAATGAATAGCGTGACAACTACTGTGGATTTTATTAAAGTATTACGAATGTCTTTCACAAAAGATTGAAAAGCATCAAGGGAGATGTGTTTTCAGGGTACTTTCTTAACTAATGTGACTTGCTTTACATTGCAAGCAGTACACCATAATCTATTTTCTTAATAATTCTTAATGCTATGTCTTTTGATTGACAAATTTTGCCGATTTACCTTATTTGACAAATTCCCAGAAACTTGTGCGAAACAAGATGCTCTGTCTATCTATATATCTATTTAATCTTCTCCGGACAACCTCCAGTACACCATAATCTATTTTCTTAATAATTCTTAATGCTATGTCTTTTGATTGACAAATTTTGCCGATTTACCTTATTTGACAAATTCCCAGAAACTTATGCGAAACAAGATGCTCTGTCTATCTATATATCTATTTAATCTTCTCCGGACAACCTCCAAGCCTGTGCATTCTCTTCATTTCTATCCATCCAAGCCTGTGCGTCCCCTTCAATTCTACTATTCAAGCCTGTGCGTCCCCTTCATTTTTATCCAAGTCCTGTGCGTCCCCTTCATTTCTATAATATATAATAAGCTTTACATAAAAACTCTAAATTGCTGGTATATACAAAAACAAGTATCTGGCAATTTAAATGCAATGTAATTTTTTACTACAATATATTATTTTGTACATGCATGATACAAATTTCCAGAAACTTGTGTGAAAGGAGATGCTTCGCAGTCGAACCATCTCCGAACAACTTCCAAGTCTGCGACTCTACATAAGAAATCTATTAAAAAAATTTTGGCGACTTACCTTATTAATTGAGACAATAATTCAGTCTCCTATGTAGTGTAAAAACTCGTGACATTCCAAATTCGGACAACTTACTTTATTTGACACTTAGCACTTGGTAGGTTATAAAATTCAAAATAGTATATATATATGTATGTACAATGACGGAGGACGATCCCCGCCGAATAATCCCGAGAGTCGACGAACGAAGAACGAATCATGTGTTGGCTGAAGGTGTGTGTGTGTAACGCGTATATACGTATATTCTGTTTGACGACGAAAATATATATATGTACTATGGTTGACGAAAAATTCCTTGGAGAATCAGAAGAAGAATCTTACCATTTTCGACAGATTCATGAGACGATATTACGATATCTCTGTCATGCGTGGACCGATTTTATTGAAATTGGTCTTATTCGAAAGCTTATATGCGGTTTACATAAGAAAAATGCCTTTAAATTTAGAAAATATTGCAGGCGTGATGAGATATTAATGAAATAATTTTCAGGTTAGGTTGGAATAGCTGTGCGTCGAGTAAAGATACACGGCAGCGACAGGCATATACAAAGTGTCTTTTCTTTCATGTACTTGGCGTCGAGACGCTACCGCGTCTCTAGATAATATATAATAAGCTTTACATAAAAACTCTAAATTGCTGGTATATACAAAAACAAGTATCTGGCAATTTAAATGCAATGTAATTTTTTACTACAATATATTATTTTGTACATGCATGATACAAATTTCCAGAAACTTGTGTGAAAGGAGATGCTTCGCAGTCGAACCATCTCCGAACAACTTCCAAGTCTGCGACTCTACATAAGAAATCTATTAAAAAAATTTTGGCGACTTACCTTATTAATTGAGACAATAATTCAGTCTCCTATGTAGTGTAAAAACTCGTGACATTCCAAATTCGGACAACTTACTTTATTTGACACTTAGCACTTGGTAGGTTATAAAATTCAAAATAGTATATATATATGTATGTACAATGACGGACGACGATCCCCGCCGAATAATCCCGAGAGTCGACGAACGAAGAACGAAACATGTGTTGGCTGAAGGTGTGTGTGTGTAACGCGTATACCTATACGTATATTCTGTTTGACGACGAAAATATATATATGTACTATGGTTGACGAAAAATTCCTTGGAGAATCAGAAGAAGAATCTTACCATTTTCGACAGATTCATGAGACGATATTACGATATCTCTGTCATGCGTGGACCGATTTTATTGAAATTGGTCTTATTCGAAAGCTTATATGCGGTTTACATAAGAAAAATGCCTTTAAATTTAGAAAATATTGCAGGCGTGATGAGATATTAATGAAATAAGTTTCAGGTTAGGTTGGAATAGCTGTGCGTCGAGTAAAGATACACGGCAGCGACAGGCATATACAAGGTGTCTTTTCTTTCATGTACTTGGCGTCGAGACGCTACCGCGTCTCTAGATATGCATATTCTGATGGAGAATTTAAAGATGTATAAAATCCAGTTAAAGTTGAATTTAATTAACTGACAAGCAAAAGTGTTGTATGATATTAAAGAGGGTAACACATTTTTGGGGCCAACAAAGAAGTTACCACGTTTAGCAACTTTTTAGATTGTCCTAAAAGCAAAATGTCCCCCCACAAAATATTAGATGTTTTTATGTTCAAAACTGGTAACTTTTTGTTGACTTTAAAAGTTTGTTGTCTTGTTTAATGTTATGTGCGGTTTTTTTATTGTTAGTTAAATAAATTCAACTGTAACTGGATTTTATACAGCTTTCAATTCTCTTTCAGAATATGTATGTTAGGCATATACTACAATTTTGAATTGATATTGAAAAGTAATAGAATTAGGGTGGGTCGAAAAAGTGGTAACTTTTTTGTCCGCTACTGTACGCAGCTTTTATGAACTCTTGATCTTTTTGACTAATTAATTGTTTATTAATTTTTGTAGAACCTACAGGAGGCCACCCTACTGCCTGGTAAGTTTTATTAATGATAAACCTGCACAAGAATTAATTAATTATTAATAAAAAAATTTATATATACATTTATCAAATTTATTTTTCCGGACTCTGAAGATGATGATACAATTATGGCAGCTGTGGATACTTTGACCACAGTAAACGGTATTATTAATTCTTAATACTTTTTTAATTAAAATTAGATATCTTTTTATTTTATCTTTTAATAATGTAAAAATTGTTCACTTTAGCCCAAAACAAGGAAGGCCAATCCTTTCTGCTGCCAGTGGCAGTCGACACTACCGCGCCGCCGCCACCAACAACCGCCTGTCCACAGCAGCCTGCGGAGAGCCCGGCCACGGCATATGGTATTAATCCTTAATACTTTAATTAGATAAAAAATTAGTAGAAAATTAACCATTGCAGAATTTTATTGAAACAAGTTTAAAAATTAAGATAGAATTTCATAAGAATTAACCAGATTTGAGCATGAATTAATTATTTACATAACGACGTGCGTTACGAAAAGTAGCACGTTTCAATTTTCTTACGAAAAGTAGCACGTTTTGGTTTGCCACGAAAAGAAGCACGTTCCATCGTTTCTGACGAATATTAGCACGTTTGGTCTTCTGCCGCGAAGACTAACACATTTGACTGCCTCGCCACGAAGAATAGCACATTTCGTACTATTGCGACGAAAACTAGCACGTTATACTGTTTCGCCACGAATAATAGCACGTTTGGGAATTTATGGCGAAAACTAACATATTATCCGGTTTGGCCACGAAGAATAGCTCGTTTTGAATTATACTGCAGACTGCAGAACCTATCGCGTTTCAGCGCGTGGGCAGTTTAAAAAAATTCAACTGTTGAAAATACTGTTTAATAAATAATAATTCCATCTAATCTCCAAAAGACAACACATATGAAAATATTAATCTACATAATTTAAGTAAGGGAGGGTGCGGGAATTGCGAACGCGGGGTAAACGCGAGCATGCTACTTTTCGTGGCAAACCGCTCTAACGTGCTAGTTTTCGCAGCGAAAGACGAAACATGTTATTTTTTGTGGCAAACCGCTCAAACGTGCTAGTTTTCGCAGCGAAAACCGAAACGTGATAGTTTTCGTGAGAACGAAGGCAAACGTGCTACTTTTCGTAAGAAAATTGAAACGTGCTACTTTTCGTAACGCACGTCGATAACCGATCGAATAATTTACATAACAGATGAAATAAAATTGACTCCAATTCTTTTATTTTTACTAATTACAGGAGGATATGCAACCCCGCGCCACAAAAGAAGTGGCCGCAGGATTAGAGCCCAGCAGCAATACTGGGCGGCCCTTCAGGTGGTGCGGGAGCAGGCTCGGAGCCTCCGCGCGCATGCGAGCACGCTCCAAGCGCTGGTCCTGGCACAGTGCCGTGGCCGGGGCCGTGGTCGCGGTCGTGGCGGCCGTAATTTATAAAAAATATATTATATATATTATAAATATAATTTATAAAAAATAATATATGAATATATATTAAATATTAAACATATATATGCTTTTCATTTGTCGGTATGGGTAGTAGGGTGGGCCAAAAAATCAAATTTTCGAAACTCGAAACAGCCTAGGAGAAAAAGTTGCGTCTGGGGTTGCGTCTTTATAATGCAATAATAACTTATATCGTTGTAATCACGAGAGTTCATAGAATAATTTGACGTAACAAGCAACCGAATAACTATTACTGTTTGAACTCAAATGATGTTCTAAGTTGAAAATTTGCATTTTTTCAAAATCGAATTTCTCGAATAATATTTTCCGATGCTCAACAGTGAAATATGAAAATATATAAGGGTATAAGGGTAAAGGATAAAAGGTATAAAAGGTATAACGGTATATAAGGATATATAAGGGTAAAGGGTGCAAGGGTAAAGGGTGCAAGGGTAAAGGGTGCAAGGGTAAAGGGTGCAAGGGTAAAGGGTGCAAGGGTAAAGGGTGCAAGGGTAAAGGGTGCAAGGGTAAAGGGTGCAAGGGTAAAGGGTGCAAGGGTAAAGGGTGCAAGGGTAAAGGGTGCAAGGGTAAAGGGTGCAAGGGTAAAGGGTGCAAGGGTAAAGGGTGCAAGGGTAAAGGGTGCAAGGGTAAAGGGTGCAAGGGTAAAGGGTGCAAGGGTAAAGGGTGCAAGGGTAAAGGGTGCAAGGGTAAAGGGTGCAAGGGTAAAGGGTGCAAGGGTAAAGGGTGCAAGGGTAAAGGGTGCAAGGGTAAAGGGTGCAAGGGTAAAGGGTGCAAGGGTAAAGGGTGCAAGGGTAAAGGGTGCAAGGGTAAAGGGTGCAAGGGTAAAGGGTGCAAGGGTAAAGGGTGCAAGGGTAAAGGGTGCAAGGGTAAAGGGTGCAAGGGTAAAGGGTGCAAGGGTAAAGGGTGCAAGGGTAAAGGGTGCAAGGGTAAAGGGTGCAAGGGTAAAGGGTGCAAGGGTAAAGGGTGCAAGGGTAAAGGGTGCAAGGGTAAAGGGTGCAAGGGTAAAGGGTGCAAGGGTAAAGGGTGCAAGGGTAAAGGGTGCAAGGGTAAAGGGTGCAAGGGTAAAGGGTGCAAGGGTAAAGGGTGCAAGGGTAAAGGGTGCAAGGGTAAAGGGTGCAAGGGTAAAGGGTGCAAGGGTAAAGGGTGCAAGGGTAAAGGGTGCAAGGGTAAAGGGTGCAAGGGTAAAGGGTGCAAGGGTAAAGGGTGCAAGGGTAAAGGGTGCAAGGGTAAAGGGTGCAAGGGTAAAGGGTGCAAGGGTAAAGGGTGCAAGGGTAAAGGGTGCAAGGGTAAAGGGTGCAAGGGTAAAGGGTGCAAGGGTAAAGGGTGCAAGGGTAAAGGGTGCAAGGGTAAAGGGTGCAAGGGTAAAGGGTGCAAGGGTAAAGGGTGCAAGGGTAAAGGGTGCAAGGGTAAAGGGTGCAAGGGTAAAGGGTGCAAGGGTAAAGGGTGCAAGGGTAAAGGGTGCAAGGGTAAAGGGTGCAAGGGTAAAGGGTGCAAGGGTAAAGGGTATAAGGGTAAATGGTAAAAGGTGTAACGGTATATAAGGGTATATAAAGGTATAAGGGTATAAGGGTATAAGGGTATACGGGTATATAAGGGTGTAAGGGCATAAGGATGTAAGGATATAAGGGTATATAAGAGTATAAGTGTATATAAGGGTGTAAAGTTATAAAGGTATAGAAGGGTGTATATATAAGAGTATAAGGGTGTAAAGTTATAAAGGTATAGAAGGGTGTATATATAAGAGTATAAGGGTGTAAAGTTATAAAGGTATAGAAGGGTGTATATATAAGAGTATAAGGGTGTAAAGTTATAAAGGTATAGAAGGGTGTATATATAAGAGTATAAGGGTGTACGGGAATATATATGAATATAAGGGTATAAGGGTATAACGGTATATAAGGGTGTAAGGGTATAAGGGTAGGTATATAAGAGTATAAGGGTATATATAAGGATATATACTCTGCGGAATGATCCCGAGAGTCGACGAACGAAACATGTGTGCGAAACTGATAGGTGTGTGTGTATACGTATTATGTCGACGACGACAAATTTTCGACTGAAGAAGAAAAATTTTCTCTTACCATTTCTGACAATTTCATGAGACGATATTACGATATCTGTAGCATGCGTGGACCGATTTTTTCGGAATTGGTCTTATTCGTAAGCTTATATGCGATTTACATGAGAAAAATGCCTTTAAATTTAAAAAATATTGCAGGGGTCATGAGATATTATTGAAATAAGTTTCAGAATAGCCTGGCGACGAGTAAAGTATAGCGGTAGCGACAGTCGACATATATATGCAGGGTCTCGGAACATGGATAAACGGCAGGGGCAGTCGATCGACATTTATGCAATCTGTTTTATACAGGGTGTCTTTCATGTATACAGGGTGTCTTTCTTGTACTTGACGTCGAGACGCTGCCGCGTCTCTAGATGATGCGGAGTGTGTAACGTTCTGCCTCGAACGACCGATATAGGCGCGTTCGTTGAGGAGTCTTATAATATTGGTTCAAAGTGCAATAGGGTTCCGGTCTAATAGGCGTGGAGACTCCTCTTTGACGTAGGAGAGGTGCAAGATTACTCTCGGCCGATTTCGGACAGAGGCTGGTAATGGTATAGAGTAGTGGCGATGGCCGACACTGGCCGATTTGCTTAAAGCGTTATAGCGACATGCACAAGAGCTCCTGATTCCGCTCACAGCGGCCTTTATATTGCGAGGCCGTACATCTTCGCCCGCGAGAGCCGTCTCAGGCCCATTGTCTCGGTTCCGGGCGTTCGCACGGCTTGTGACGTGACTCCGTCACAAACTTAATAAAGGTCAGTTTTTAAAAATAAGCGAACTTTTCTCAAAAGCCAAGGGAGCAATTGCCCCTTTTCCACCCCCCTCCGGATACCCATGCGGGAAAGTGCGGAGTGAGTGAAAAAAGAGCGCACAACGTATGTGATAATCAGTAGAGGCGGGGTAATTGTTATAAGACCGTAAATACTTTGTATATAAATGCAATAAAAAACACAACAGCTTTAATGAAATTACGTTATGATGAAATAAAATATATTTCTGGAAAAATTAACTCACCTTAATGTCACTTCTCTTTCGGGGAAATTGGCTGTTTGATTCTGTCATAGGAGTGTTTTTATATATCCTCTCCAACAAGATTCAAAACGAACTGGACTTGTTCGTTGCTTAGCCTGAAGAATTTTCTGTGCGTTACGTCAGCGCACAAATGGCTTCCAATTAATATGTTGCAATAACACTCGGTACCTCGGTTCTTATACATGTTTTTCACTTGGTTCCTTTTTCTTTTTCCGTATAGTGTGAGAAGAAGTTCATCGTCTTCTTCTTCCTCTAACAATGTTAGTAACAGCAATTGTCTATTCATTTTACGAATTTAAATACCGTTAAAGCTCACAACACGTCGCGATTTCACGTTAACACGACTAACGAGAAGATTTCGTGTTATGAATTTTGTTTTACACTAATTCGATACTAACTAATGCGTTTCGAATCACGATTTTGGAGAGATGCTTTCACTCCGAAGCCACAAGAACGAGTGTCGTTCTAGCAAAGGTTGGGAGAGGTCCTAGCCCAAGGCCAATGAAGTCACTGCATTTATGACATCCTTCAGGTATATTCTATTTTTCGATTTATCGGGACGCGGAGTACGCACACTATAGTGCGCGTCACTATTTTTCGCCGATCCGTCACGTGAAAAGTTAAAAGAAATTCATGTAAAGTAAATAGTGTATCATCTGATACGTAGGTAGCATTGTTGTAAATTATCAGTTATTAGTTAGAAGAAGCTGGCGTATTGTTTCAAATTTAAGAATGAGTAAACAAGTGACTATTCAAAGCGACATATTTTTTGTTCATAATTCTCTATTCAATAGCCATCTGGTCGTTTTTTATAGATGTTTGTGGGCTGAAAACGAGTCCGCAAACCGTTTGTCGCCATCACCTTTCGTTTTTGAGAAATTCGATTTTGAAAAAAATGCAAATTTTCAACTTTTAACATTTTTTTAAACAATACGCCAGCTTCTTCTAACTAATACCGTTAAGGAACTAGTTTCTGATCAATTTAGAGGGCTTCCCGCTTTAATATTTATTTTTAACCTACTAAAACTTTCAACCATAGACTTTTTTTATACTAAAAGATGAATTAAGGTTTACACTTTAAGGAAAAATTTTAAAAAGTTGAAAATAAGTATAATTTAATTGTTTATAAGGTACGGAAGAATAAGATGACTAAGGTCGGTATCATATATATTGGCCGGTGAGTTTCGTGAGGGGTATTCTCCCACCACACAGTTTGCCTGCCTCGGTGCTCCTTTTCTCAACGTTTTCTGACTCGCTCTCGTTCCATCTCGCTCTCGCCTTCGCAGAACAAGAGTGAGCCAGAAGTGGTGGGGATAGTGCCAAGCTTCTGGGGTGTAGACCAAACCGAGCTGTCAGCGTAGAAATACACACATCAGAATAGGTGTGCGTTAGCGACGAAAAAATTCAGGAGCTTTATTGGTTAGAACATTGACACTTCCTCGGTAGCTTCATCTCGTATTGGTCTACGCATAGCTTCGTAACGCACACAACTATTACGCTAAGAATAAATAATAGCCAAACAGCTAGGTTCAGGCGGAGCCGAGCAGCGTTCCCGTTACCCCACCATACCCTGCAAGGACCACGCAACTCCAACTGACAAATCCACGATCGTCAGATGGTGGTGGCTGATTTCTCCTCGATCGCTGTTCCCGAAAACGAATTCACCGACCAATATATTTGATACCGACCTTAGGAACTAGTTTTTGATCATCTGAAAATACATGGGAACTAATATTTGATCAGGTCAGGAACTAGTTTTTGATCATCTAAAATACATTGGAACTAATTTCTTATCAGGTAACGAACTAATATTTGATCAGATACTAATACTAATTAAAAAGAAAGTACCAAATAAACTTATTTTTAGTATTAAACCATCTAAATTTAATTTTTTTTATAATTTTATAATGTCCTAACCTAATTTTTATTCAGGTGATCAAAAATTGGTTCCATAAGAAAAAAGTGGAACTAAATAATGATCACTGACTTTTAAAGCAAAATGATACATATAATACTAAAATTCTTTCGCTACATTGTAAAGTAAACTATTGTCAGCAAAATGTATGAAAATAACCTTCAATACCGCAATAATCAGTAAAAAAATCGACTGTGGCGTCGATAACAATCTCTTAGTTCGAACAGTAAGACACGTTCAACAGAGGCTTCCTTCAAGTGGGCTACTTTACACATTTATTTTTACAAAAACTAACAATACTAACTGCTTTCACAGACAACACGTATATTTTTGAATTATCAATTTTTATGTTAGTAATTATTTCAAACAATTATTTAATAACATAAACTGAAAAGAACGATTTATTTCATGAACTGATCAAAAATTAGTGTCTGATCAAGAAGTAGTTCCTTAACGGTAACTGATAATTTACAACAATGCTACCTATGTATCAGATGATACACTATTTACTTTACATGAATTTCTTTTAACTTTTCACGTGACAGATCGGCGAAAAATAGTGACGCGCACTATACTTAGTCCATACCTGCTTGTCTATTTCAGAAATGCCAATTAATTGTAGTAATTGGAGTAAATTTCATTAAAGCGGTTGTGTATTTTTATTGCATTTATGTACAAAGCATCTGCAGTCTCTTAATAATTACCCCACGATTATAGATTATCACATACGTTGTACGCTCTCGCTTCACTCTCTCCATACTCTGCCGTACATTATTTCTCTCTTTACTCTTGTACATTAGAAATCACCAGAAAAAAGGAAATAGTATACATGAAAAAGTCGGGGAAAAAAAAAGTATTATCAGCAAATAAATATAAAAAAACACAAAAAAAGACAAAGAAACATGAAAAAGTCAAGGACGAATAAAGTATAATTAACAAAAAAATATAATCACATAAATAAAAAATAAAAAATATGATTACAATATAAAAAAAGATGTGAAATCAAAATGAGCTGCAAGTACATCACAAAAAAAAGAAAATAATATAATCACACAAAAACAGAAAATAATATAATCACATAAAAAGAAAATAATATAATTACAATATAAAAAAGGATGTGAAATCAAAATGAGCTGCAAGTACATCACAAAAAAAGAAAATAATATAATCACACAAAAACAGAAAATAATATAATCACATAAAAAGAAAATAATATAATTACAATATAAAAAAAGATGTGAAATCAAAATGAGCTGCAAGTACATAAAGGTACTTTCCAACTGCGCTTAAGATGACACAACTACATATACACAGCTAAAATGCTGTGTTATTCCATTACTCATATCGCGGACATTTTAATTAACCCATCAAAAAGAATCCCATTTAAAAACATTGTCGTAAATTAATAGCTTTACAAAATTAATGATATACAAAAATTGCGCCAATTATAACAATGCCTATTTATACAAAGAAAAAAATGTATTAAATAATACCCATCAAAAAGAATCCCATTTAAAAACATTGTCGTAAATTAATACCCATCAAAAAGAATCCCATTTAAAAACATTGTCGAAAATTAATATTAATTTATTAATGTTCTATATTTAACTTTACAAAAATAATGATATACAACAATTGCGCCAATTATCACAATGGCTAGTTATACAAAGAAAAAATCACAATGGTACAATGAAAAAATGTATTAAATAATATTAAGCAGATATATTTTTATACAAATAAATATTTTAATATGAATATATATTTTATTCAAAATACTTGGCGCTGCAATCTAAAATACATAAACATATACATATACATACGAGTATTAGAAACGCTGTCAGATTTATTCTATATATATTTAATTCGAATACCATTCGTAGCATATGCACATACACACATCCAAGAACGCACGCACAAGAAAGAAAGAAAAAGATTATTGCAATTTATACATATTTATTCAGTTTAGCAAACCCAATTCGGAGAGCAGCGCCAAGTATTTTGAATAAAATATTTATTCATATTAAAATATTTATTTGTATAAAAATATATCTGCTTAATATTATTTAATACATTTTTTCATAGTACCATCGTGATTTTTTCTTTGTATAACTAGCCATTGTGATAATTGGCGCAATTGTTGTATATCATTATTTTTGTAAAGTTAAATATAGAACATTAATAAATTAATATTAATTTTCGACAATGTTTTTAAATGGGATTCTTTTTGATGGGTATTAATTTACGACAATGTTTTTAAATGGGATTCGTTTTGATGGGATTTTAATTTACGACAATGTTTTTAAATGGGATTCTTTTTGATGGGTATTAATTTACGACAATGTTTTTAAATGGGATTCTTTTTGATGGGTATTATTTAATACATTTTTTTCTTTGTATAAATAGGCATTGTTATAATTGGCGCAATTTTTGTATATCATTAATTTTGTAAAGCTATTAATTTACGACAATGTTTTTAAATGGGATTCTTTTTGATGGGTTAATTAAAATGTCCGCGATATGAGTAATGGAATAACACAGCATTTTAGCTGTGTATATGTAGTTGTGTCATCTTAAGCGCAGTTGGAAAGTACCTTTATGTACTTGCAGCTCATTTTGATTTGACATCTTTTTTTATATTGTAATTATATTATTTTCTTTTTATGTGATTATATTATTTTCTGTTTTTGTGTGATTATATTATTTTCTTTTTTTGTGATGTACTTGCAGCTCATTTTGATTTCACATCCTTTTTTATATTGTAATTATATTATTTTCTTTTTATGTGATTATATTATTTTCTGTTTTTGTGTGATTATATTATTTTCTTTTTTTTGTGATGTACTTGCAGCTCATTTTGATTTCACATCTTTTTTTATATTGTAATCATATTTTTTATTTTTTATTTATGTGATTATATTTTTTTGTTAATTATACTTTATTCGTCCTTGACTTTTTCATGTTTCTTTGTCTTTTTTTGTGTTTTTTTATATTTATTTGTTGATAATACTCTTTTTTTCCCCGACTTTTTCATGTATACTATTTCCTTTTTTTGGTGATTTTTGATAATACTTTTTTTGTCCTCGACATTTTCATGTACTTGGCGTATTTTTTACTTTTTTAAAGTTTTTTTTTTGGGATCTCACTTCTTTTTACAAAGCTAATTCATGTACTTGGCGTAATTTTTTTACTTTTTTAAAGTTTTTTTGGGGATCTCACTTCTTTTTACAAAGCTAATTCATGTACTTGGCGTAATTTTTTTACTTTTTTAAATTTTTTTTGGGGATCTCACTTCTTTTTACAAAGCTAATTCATGTACTTCGCGTAATTTTTTTACTTTTTTAAAGTTTTTTATGGGGATCTCACTTCTTTTTACAAAGATAATTCATGTTCTTGGCGTCATATTTTTTTACTTTTTTGAAGTTTTTTTTGGGATTCAGAATTTCAGCTTCTTCTTTTTTACAAATTTTTCCCTGTCACGGGTACTAAAAGTAAGGATAAAGTAAGGAAATCCCAATAAATTATAAATTCTGATCTATCTTCGTTACACGTCCACGCGTTTACGGCGCACTGCAGCCTATCGAGTGATGTTAGAAGATAAAGCTAGTTTGTAGCCAGTAAAGCTTACTCGGAATACTCGGAATAGCGCAAAGCAGCTCAACGAGTGTACTTTTATTATTTTTTGATTAAGGATAAATTCTACGTAAGTTTAACACCCCAAAAAAACATGTGCACTGCATTGCCGATCTATATGTATTATATGAATGTATAGTACTTTGTGTGCAGTACATAGTGCGCGAAGCAGCTTATGGCGCTGAAAGCAGCCTTTGGCGCTGAACGTATTTAGCATTGAACTGTAAGGAACAACCACAATTAACATCTTTCGAAGAAAAATATGTATGCATTTTTAGCATTTCGTGGCCAAGCTTGTTTTTCTACTCGTAAATCATCAACGAATACCCATCTTGTGCCCTTACCCCTTACCATACTCCTGTAATGACCATCGGAAATACTTTTACCGTGGTGGAAAATCGCTGTCTTAAGTTTATAACAGTGATCTACCAATTGTATTTTAGTAGTAGGCATTGCTTTGATGTTGAAATTTTCAACTTTCGTTGTTCCACTACTATCGTGATCGAACAAATGTAATTTTGCAATAAGAATTTGTTTGGAAGCAGTTATATCGATTTTCTTCATTGTATTTGAATTTGAATTATCACAATTATTGCAAGGATCTTTCTGATTTTTCCATCCTGTGAAATTGTGTTTTATTATATCTTGAAATTCAAATGTTTTTTTTTTTAACATCTTGGGCAGTGCAAGATGTACCACAGAATTTGTACTGATAGTAGTACTTGTGTAATTACACGCTAAACATCTTAATACTGTTGTTATTTCGTGTTGTACTGCATTCTTAATAAGAATCTCATGATCACAAAGAGAGGTAATAAACTCAGCTGCATCATGCAGCTGATTGTAAGCGTATTTTTCCCCTGCGAACTGCCGTAATGATATTATGTTTGGATTTTGATCCGATTTATATTGGTCCATAAAGACTTTTATAATATCATCAGCTTTTTCCATCGAAAATAAGTTTTCTCTTATAGATGAACAATATAACATGCATTGGATTGAGGCATTCGCATAACAAGACACACCATCAGAATTCGGGAGACCTCTCACGTTGTATTGAGTGGTATCCGCGATGTGATCATTAGTATTCTGACATTCGGAAACATTATAATTAGGTACTGCCCAAACAGCATCACGAACTTTGCGAACGCGGTTTTTAGAAATTGAAATAGTCATAAGATCAGGTCTATATTTTTTTCGCAATCTATTGTACTCTATTATAGTCGATTCTTGTGCCTTTACGGAAGATGGATCATAATTTATAAGATGCAGCCCTTGTAATGTGGTCACCCGTGAAAGAGCAACGTAAATTTGTCCGCAAGTAAATATTGAATTACCTGCTTCTACGACAGCATTCTGCAAGCTTAGTCCTTGACTTTTGTGAATAGTTATACCATAGCTGAGGCAAATCGGAAATTGTTTTCTAATAACGAACGCTCTATCCATTACTTCAAATTTAACACATACGCGTTCTATTATATGTTCTTGCCCAGTGGGTAATATAATTTTCAATTTTTCAACGTCATTATCAACACCTCGTGTAACTGAAACAAGTTTAGCTATGGTACCGTTAACAAGACCTAGCGTAACATCAATTCGACAAAAAGCCGAAATAGTATTTTCATACTACATGAATACTACGACCCCCATATATACTGTTGTTACAAAAGCGATTTCCACATCCGCGGCGTCCCCTTATTAGCTTCACGGCTTAAAACTCAACAATTCAAAGAGCCCGCGGCAGAATGTGTCCGCATCTATGCCAAAAGCGGGCTCCTTAAAAAACAAAAGAGCAGCGGAGGAACTCGCCTCATCGTTGCACGTGGTGAGACAGCCCATTCTCGATCGTTTCTGCAAGCAACAAACAATGGCTGATAATGTAAGTAATAAAAAAGACCTGAGATTTTTTCGTCACTTAAATTCTGATTACAAGCAGCGTATGATAGAAGAAAGTCATACATCTAGCGCAAGGATACGTATTGTTCAATAGCAAATTGGAAATTGGAAATTCGAATTATATAAAAATTACATTACATTACAAAATATGTTTCTTCTCATTACTTCACGAGCCTTTCAATTATTCAATCATACAAAAAACTGTAACGTATTAAGATTAACATAATTTTGTGAACGATTCGCAGTTGTAACTAGTAAAACAAGAAGATATAGCACACGTTGAAGCATATTCTATCTATATAACTTATAACACCAACGATAAGAAATATATCAAACACATCTGAGTTGATTGTAAACGAATATGGAAAGTACAACATTTTGAAAATCTTTGGTAGGCACTTTGCCTATGTTAACTATCAATGGAAGTAGACCGTAACTGTATAGTAAGTAATACAACAAGATATTAGACACGTTGAAGCATATTCTAACTTGTAACGCCAGCGATTAGAAGTACTTGGCGTCGAGACGCTACCGCGTCTCTAGATATCAAACACATCCGAGTTAAAATATGCTTCTATGTATCCAATATGTTCTTGTTGTATTACTTGCTATACAGTTACGGTCTACTTCCATTGATAGTTAACATAGGTAAAGTGCCTACCCAAGACTTTCAAAATGTGGTACTTTCCATGTTCGTTTACGTTCAACTCAGATGTGTTTGATATATTTCTAATCGTTGGCGTTATAAGTTATATAGATAGAATATGCTTCAACGTGTGCTATAACTTCTTGTTTTACTAGTTACAACTGCGAATCGTTCACAAAATAAAGTTATAATATAATACGTTACAGTTTTTTGTATGATTGAATAATTGAAAGGCTCGTGAAGTAATGAGAAGAAACATATTTAGTAATGTAATGTAATGTAATTTTTATAATTTCGCATCATACACTATTTCAGTTTTCAAATTTTTATATTTCCTAATTTCCAATTTGCAATTGAACAATTCTTACCCTTGCGCTACATGTATGACTTTCTTCTATCATACGCCGCTTTTATGAATTCTTGATCTTTTTTGCTAATTAATTGTTTATTAATTTTTGCAGAATAAACTGGAGGGCTCCATCTTAGATGGTAAATAATAAAAATTTATTATATACATTTATTCAAATTTATTTTTTTTATTTTTCCAATCATTTGATGATGAAATTTGTAATTTATTTTAGACATTGAAGTAGAACTCGAGAGTTTTAATTTGATGGAGTCGCCGCGGCCACGATCGCCGCAACAACCGCCACCATCGCCACCACCACCACCACCACCAGCGAGGCCGGCCACTGCCGATGGTAAATACATACAGATTTAAAGAAGTTATATTATACTTTTAGAATGTTTGAAAATAGATCTAAATTTAAATAAAAAACATTTTACTAATAAATATTGTTTATTATTATTACTAATTACAGAACCGCGCGTAGCGCGCCATTCAAGGAGCGGGAGGAGGGTGAGGGCCCAACAAGAGGATTGGGCCATTATGCAGGCGGTAAGGGATCAAGCCGCCCTCCTCCGGGCCATCGTCAGCGAGCGCTACCGTGGCCGTGGTCGTGGTCGTGGCGAGGATCGTGGCCGTGGTTTTTAAATATCAATTTTAATGTTAAATAAATTAAAATAATTTATATTTTTTAATGTAAAATAAAAAATAACTTTATTTTTTTATACATATTTCATTTGCTCCTACAGCAAGGTCACTTTCTCTTTCAGCTGTTAAAATAATTCTCTTCGTCTGCATCATTAACTGAAATAGGATACATATTTCATTTGCTCCTGCAGCAAGGTCACTTTCTCTTTCAGCTGTTAAAATAATTCTCTTCGTCTGCATCATTAACTGAAATAGGATTTACTAATTATTATTTATAATAATAAGTTATCACAAGTGCTCATATGTAAAGATCATTGAATGAATAATTGCGTATGCAAAACCCTACGTGAAAATTTGTGCGTACATAGTCCAACGTAGATCACACTGCATCATCTTCTGCTTTGATGATTATCTGTAAATATATATATATATAAAGCCACATTTTAATAATTATATACAACTTAACGTAGAACTTATTAATTATTTATAGAAATAGAGTGGCCTTTTGCTATAGTGAGTGTAGAGACTACATAATGTATCCAAAGCAAGTGAGAGCGTATGGCAGAAAGTCTTGTTGCAGGAAATTTAAATGCTAATGGTAATAATTCAGCGAAAATGAATGAGGAGATCCAATATTTTTAACGCACAATTTATTGGTGTTGGAATAAAACTAATAATAATTTAGTATGTTTATTGGTGAATTGAAATAATGGGAATCTAAAAAATTAATGAATAGCGTGACAACTACTGTGGATTTTATTAAAGTATTACGAATGTTTTTCACAAAAGATTGAAAAGCATCAAGGGAGATGTGTTTTCAGGGCACTTTCTTAACTAATGTGACTTGCTCTACATTGCAAGCAGTACACCATAATCTATTTTCTTAATAATTCTTAATGATATGACTTTTGATTGACAAATTTTGTCGATTTACCTTATTTGACAAATTCCCAGAAACTTGTGCGAAACAAGATGCTCTGTCTATCTATATCTATCTATATATCTATTTAATCTTCTCCGGACAACCTCCAAGCCTGTGCATTCTCTTCATTTCTATCCATCCAAGCCTGTGCGTCCCCTTCAATTCTACTATCCAAGCCTGTGCGTCCCCTTCATTTTTATCCAAGACCTGTGCGTCCCCTTCATTTCTATAATATATAATAAACTTTACATAAAAACTCTAAATTGCTGGTATATATAAAAACAACCCTGATAACCAGGTCCGGCAGCAGGATCTGCCGGCAGCTGCGGTGCAGCCTACGTCCGCATTCAGCTACGGTTCTGCCGGCAGGCCCTGCCCGGCAGGGCCTGCCGGCAGATCGAGGGCAGATTGACGGCAGATCCTGCCGCCCGCCTGGCACATCGAACAGCGCCATCTAAAGGCCACAATTGCCAAATAATTCCCTACACGTGACGTCAGATGGACTTACGCAACAACACAAATGTACCGTTATTGCTTGGTGTATCCCCTCCCTTTCTACTACACGTGAATAATTGATAGACGGGAGAAATGGAGCAGTAGATTCTGCTCACATAACCTGCGAGCAGATTTTGGAGTTTGTTAAATAAGTTTACTATTTACATATTTCAAAAGGTATGTACTTATCTTTAAAAACATACAATGGTTACAAATACAAAATAATAAAAATGGCACATATAAATCAGCAGAGAAACTTTCAATATTTACATTTAGAAGTGGTGATCCTAGATGCAAACATAAGTCAATTTTTTTGAGAACGAAGGGCTACATCAGAAACTTTTATACTATATTCTAGACTTATTTTTTTGCATAGAATCACCACTTCTTCATCGCTTGTGTTGAATCTGAAAACAAATACATTATTAGTATAAAATTGAAATGATACTGGGAAAGTACCGATCAATGAGTAATTTATTAAACAGGCGCTGAAAAGTACCGAATGGTGTTCATTGCGAACGTCGAGAGTTAAAAACTTTGCTTCAGTGATGCTGAAGTAAAGTGAGCACTGAAAAGTACTGTTTGGTTGTGTACGTTTAAAAATACTGGCACTGAAAAGTGCGGATTGTTATTCCTTATGAACGCCGAGGGGCAGTTCCCATTTTACTCATTTAAAATGGGCACTGAAAAGTACCGTTTGGTTTCTTCGCCACTGTAAAAGGAGACACATCTCTACTTTTAATGGGCATATTTCTGAAAAATAAAATATTACAAAATGAAATATATAAAATATAAATTGTGACTTTTACGGTCATGACACTAAATGTCGTGATGTTTAATGTTATGTTAAAACGGACCTTCTTCAGGGGTCATCAGCTTCTTCTTCGGGCTGCTGGTCGCTCCAGAAATCGCGGGGCATTCGTAGTTCCTGGGCCGACGATGCTGGACCACGCTTCCTACAGCGTACCCTCTCCTTTGCTGCCTTGAGTTCCGCTTGCATCCGCAACTGGAAGTCCGACCGAGTTGGCTTGCGGAACTTCTGATTTTGAGCCACACCGTCTGAAAAAGAAATGTATGCAAAGTACGTTAGCATCAATGAAACATACAGTAATAGTAACAATAATTCTATGTGAAAAACTAAAAAGTGCTTATTGTTTCGTACCAAAAATCGCCCTCGCAATGCGGGTGTCATACAAGGATCTGAGTCCTTCGCGGCCAAACCAGGTAAATGAAGATGTTACGTCGTCCGGCAGTGCTTCCTTGAAGCAGCACTTGACCGCTCCCTTCAAATCGAATCCCCCCACGTATTCGAAATACTTTACCTAAACAAAGCGAGTAAAGATTGATGTAAGTATATATTATATATATAAAAGTAAATAAAAGAATAATTTCGTCTTCACTTACAACTTTGGAATAAGTATCATCATCGATGTCCTCAAAGCAGTCAACCTCCTGCACCGAGGACAAAGGGAGGACTGCTGGTTTCGATGGTTGACCAGCATTATGGGTGGCCTGGATAGATTTCTGAATACTCATCAACAGAGTATTCATTCTTCTGCAAACAGAACGGATGGAGACGTTACGTATTAATAAACACGATACACGCGATACTTACACTAGCTCGGCCTCGATCCGATCACGCCCCGTGAGGTTTTCCATGCTCCTGCGAACATTAACATTTATAAGAAAATGTCTATATAGCAATATTTTTATAGCAAAAAAAGAAACATGTAAATTTACATATTATCAGAAGGTTGAGTCGGCGCTGTATCATGCTGCGACGGCTCATTGTAGATCACAGTGGCGTGCGCCGACGATGTCCCTGGATTCTGATGATCCGTGAATCCTCCGAGGACCGGAACACTGGCAGCAGAAGTCTCCTGAAACATATAAATGTTACTCGGGTTAGAAGTAGAACTACCCGTTAACGTTGCTGGAACCTCTCCCTGTAAGACCATCTTTAAATGGTGGATGTCTTCATTAATCGCTGGTCTCGGCGCGGTCGACGTCCTTCGCCGTTTCGTGTTTTCCTCCTCCGAAGACAACGTTTGGTAACGTCTAGGTTTTCCGACCACACGTTTCCCTCGTTGGCTCATGTCGGCCTGTAAGTAAAAAAAGTACACATTACAATACTTAGCAAAGGCGTGTTAGCTGTTTTTTCCATTTTACATGCGATATTTTATGCACCAACTATTCTCACAATTTCCATATTATATTTGTATGTATCTTAATTGTACGAAACATCAAGACGAACATATATAACGTGCTACTCAATAATTCGAGTGTAACTCGACAAAGGCTACAAAAGTAGAAAACGTGGACAAATGACCCATGCAGAAACATTGGAACCAAACGATAAAATACAAAAGAAGGAAATGTAAATATTATAGCACGTCACTCACCAGAAAATAGTCGTAACTTACCAAAAACAAGAGACGAAACTAGATAGGGAAAAAGTTTTTTTTTTTTTTTTACATGGTGGAAATCCCTAACGGATACCTCACCTCCGTGGGAGGGGTGAGATTATGTGGGGCTTGCACCCACTAAAACCACCATGGTGACCGCCTGACGCGAGAGGCTTACACAAGGGAGAGGGACTGGCAGCGAGATACTTCTAACGATAATGAAGATGGAAGAATTTGAACACTACGGCTTCTCGGTGTGTGTAATAACAGCAACGACATAGCTAGAGATTCCTAAGGGGATGGGGTCGTCGTTATTGCCAGTGGACATATTACCGTGAAAAGGCATTCTAAAACATTTGGCGCGAACCTGATCGGGGGAGATATATAAAATGTCCTGGCTCAATGTGGAGCATTTATATACGCCAAGAGGCGAAGACATTATGCCGATATCATAAAAATCATCGACCTCTAGAAATTTTTTAATACCTAAACGATAGGAGTTATTGGAGTCCATGCTAATATTGAAAATCACGCAGATGGAGCCGTCGACTGAGATGACACAATTATCGCGTACATTTGTGCCCAGAGATATGCTATTGAACTCTATCTTACGGTATCGAGAACAATTGGGGTCGTTACTAAGAAAAATCGACATTGCAATGAATATTTGTGCCATGAAGTTGTCTCTCCCTCATCCTATTGGAATATTGTTGGAGAGGAAGACTTGGCTTTCTAAGATATTTTCTAAAAATGGACATGTTGTTTTCATATGGAAAAGCAGAACACGAATCTAAATTACCAAGATGTCTGACATCGTTGGTTAAATGAAGAAGGCCATGGACGTTATAACTATTAAAAGTTGGGCCATAAAGTTCTTCGTTGCGAAGAACAAATTTCTCCAGAGCTGACTCTGCGAATCTCAAGTGTCGGTCCGATGGAGATTCTGAAACTAAAACCCGTATGGCCACATGTAAAAATAAAAAATGCTTGTATACTGTAGTGTCCAGTACAGAATACAGTATAACTGGCCCTGTATACAAAAGGAACTGACGAAATTCGGTCGCCTTATATTTAGAGCATAGTTCGATAGATCTGGGATATCTGGCAAAGTCTGAGGGGCAATATCTGTAAAGACTATTCAGTCTCGCAGACAGTATAGAAATTTCCCTGCGGCGCAATTTTGAGAGACGCGAATACTCTCCATGTACCCACGCAGACAAGAGTTTTTTTACTACGCCCAAGCATACAAGATGCATATACTCGAAAGGAACTTGCGAAACCATTCCCATCGGTAGCGATAACAATGGGCTCGTACCTTCCTTGTGATGCTTCGCGTCTAACCATTTAATGTATTCCTCATCGGTTCGAGGAGAATGATTTATCCCATTGAAAGCGTAATGCTTACCGTTCAGGGTACCAGAAACCGTACATTTCGAACAGGGACGAATAGACATATGCCCACGATGATTTAACACAAATGCTCGAGCTTGTGCGTCAGCTATGAAACACATCAGTCGTACGGGCAACTTAGTGCAATGAAAATTTATACCTCCGTTGGACATGATGGCCCTGACGTCTGCAATAAATTTCTCAAAGAAAATATTCGGGTCGTGTGGTTTTTGGGGACCTTTATAGATGCCTACCACTATCGGCTTTGTATGAGGAATATTTGAAATCCTACATTGGACGGGCCAGATATGAATGGAACCTGATTTGCCCAAACTACATCCGTCGGTATGAAAATCTAATTCTAACTCTCTAACATGTGCTGCGGACAAAGTATCGGAGAGACTTTTAATAATTTCTGCTTCCAGGTCGAAATGAATATATTCTCCTGGTTCCACGACGAATGTGACAGCAGGATTACGTGGCGTAGATAGAAGCGTTCTAACATCCCGAGGCAACTGGGAGAAACAGGAATGTGTTCGAAGGAGAGATAATATATTATTTCCTTGAACGTGTGTCAAATTGTTGTCTACGAAACAAGAGGCTAACCGTTGGTGAAAAGATGACTCGGAGGATGTAGCACACGACAATGAAAGTGTATCGTGGATATTAGAAACGCGTGACATGGAAGTAGAAGGACCGGCGTCTTCTACATTTATATCGCGCCTAGCACTGAATCTATCGGGGATTAAATTAACAGGAACGGACGAACTACAACCTGCAGATGTGCTAGCAGCATCTTGCACGTTAAAAGTATTATCCACTACTCTGCTGACGGTGTTAAATGCAGCACGGTGTCGCACGCGTAAGTTGCTTCGCACTTCGCGCATAACCCTGCTTCTTTGCCTCGCTGATAGTGCTTTTCCCGATTTTCGCGACGTAGACGATTTGAACTTATTAAATTCCATAATTACTTACGTCTTATGGATGTCTCGGGAAGATTTTCGTTGTTTCGAAGCTCTGGAAATTCTTCGGATCTGCCGTCAATGACTGCCACCTCAGAATGAACGAGAATTCGAAACAAACGCGAAATGGGAAGTAGAGTTCCGACCAATCACGAAGGTCCGCAAGGCGCCGCAGCCAATCCCACTGTACCGCCAAAATGTTACCTCGTGGTACCCTTTATTCAACGTGGTACCCTTTGTGCTTGAAAACGAACGCTCGGATTGGCTGCGGCGTCTTGCGGACCTTCGTGATTGGTTGGAACTCTACTTCCCATTTCGCGTTTGTTTCGAATTCTCGTTCATTCTGAGGTGGCAGTCATTGACGGCAGATCCGAAGAATTTCCAGAGCTTCGAAACAACGAAAATCTTCCCGAGACATCCATAAGACGTAAGTAATT
Organism: Andrena chrysosceles; assembly: GCA_963855975.1. Taxonomy (NCBI): domain Eukaryota; kingdom Metazoa; phylum Arthropoda; class Insecta; order Hymenoptera; family Andrenidae; genus Andrena; species Andrena chrysosceles. Next base: position 37,861,207 of record OY979766.1, on the reverse strand, counting down.
ATGGAATTTAATAAGTTCAAATCGTCTACGTCGCGAAAATCGGGAAAAGCACTATCAGCGAGGCAAAGAAGCAGGGTTATGCGCGAAGTGCGAAGCAACTTACGCGTGCGACACCGTGCTGCATTTAACACCGTCAGCAGAGTAGTGGATAATACTTTTAACGTGCAAGATGCTGCTAGCACATCTGCAGGTTGTAGTTCGTCCGTTCCTGTTAATTTAATCCCCGATAGATTCAGTGCTAGGCGCGATATAAATGTAGAAGACGCCGGTCCTTCTACTTCCATGTCACGCGTTTCTAATATCCACGATACACTTTCATTGTCGTGTGCTACATCCTCCGAGTCATCTTTTCACCAACGGTTAGCCTCTTGTTTCGTAGACAACAATTTGACACACGTTCAAGGAAATAATATATTATCTCTCCTTCGAACACATTCCTGTTTCTCCCAGTTGCCTCGGGATGTTAGAACGCTTCTATCTACGCCACGTAATCCTGCTGTCACATTCGTCGTGGAACCAGGAGAATATATTCATTTCGATCTGGAAGCAGAAATTATTAAAAGTCTCTCCGATACTTTGCCCGCAGCACATGTTAGAGAGTTAGAATTAGATTTTCATACCGACGGATGTAGTTTGGGCAAATCAGGTTCCATTCATATCTGGCCCGTCCAATGTAGGATTTCAAATATTCCTCATACAAAGCCGATAGTGGTAGGCATCTATAAAGGTCCCCAAAAACCACACGACCCGAATATTTTCTTTGAGAAATTTATTGCAGACGTCAGAGCCATCATGTCCAACGGAGGTATAAATTTTCATTGCACTAAGTTGCCCGTACGACTGAGGAGTTTCATAGCTGACGCACCAGCTCGAGCATTTGTGTTAAATCATCGTGGGCATATGTCTATTCGTCCCTGTTCGAAATGTACGGTTTCTGGTACCCTGAACGGTAAGCATTACGCTTTCAATGGGATAAATCATTCTCCTCGAACCGATGAGGAATACATTAAATGGTTAGACGCGAAGCATCACAAGGAAGGTACGAGCCCATTGTTATCGCTACCGATGGGAATGGTTTCGCAAGTTCCTTTCGAGTATATGCATCTTGTATGCTTGGGCGTAGTAAAAAAACTCTTGTCTGCGTGGGTACATGGAGAGTATTCGCGTCTCTCAAAATTGCGCCGCAGGGAAATTTCTATACTGTCTGCGAGACTGAATAGTCTTTACAGATATTGCCCCTCAGACTTTGCCAGATATCCCAGATCTATCGAACTATGCTCTAAATATAAGGCGACCGAATTTCGTCAGTTCCTTTTGTATACAGGGCCAGTTATACTGTATTCTGTACTGGACACTACAGTATACAAGCATTTTTTATTTTTACATGTGGCCATACGGGTTTTAGTTTCAGAATCTCCATCGGACCGACACTTGAGATTCGCAGAGTCAGCTCTGGAGAAATTTGTTCTTCGCAACGAAGAACTTTATGGCCCAACTTTTAATAGTTATAACGTCCATGGCCTTCTTCATTTAACCAACGATGTCAGACGTCTTGGTAATTTAGATTCGTGTTCTGCTTTTCCATATGAAAACAACATGTCCATTTTTAGAAAATATCTTAGAAAGCCAAGTCTTCCTCTCCAACAATATTCCAATAGGATGAGGGAGAGACAACTTCATGGCACAAATATTCATTGCAATGTCGATTTTTCTATTCGCGTATCTAGACCGCTTAGTAACGACCCCAATTGTTCTCGATACCGTAAGATAGAGTTCAATAGCATATCTCTGGGCACAAATGTACGCGATAATTGTGTCATCTCAGTCGACGGCTCCATCTGCGTGATTTTCAATATTAGCATGGACTCCAATAACTCCTATCGTTTAGGTATTAAAAAATTTCTAGAGGTCGATGATTTTTATGATATCGGCATAATGTCTTCGCCTCTTGGCGTATATAAATGCTCCACATTGAGCCAGGACATTTTATATATCTCCCCCGATCAGGTTCGCGCCAAATGTTTTAGAATGCCTTTTCACGGTAATATGTCCACTGGCAATAACGACGACCCCATCCCCTTAGGAATCTCTAGCTATGTCGTTGCTGTTATTACACACACCGAGAAGCCGTAGTGTTCAAATTCTTCCATCTTCATTATCGTTAGAAGTATCTCGCTGCCAGTCCCTCTCCCTTGTGTAAGCCTCTGGAAGACCTCACGGGGCGTGATCGGATCGAGGCCGAGCTAGTGTAAGTATCGCGTGTATCGTGTTTATTAATACGTAACGTCTCCATCCGTTCTGTTTGCAGAAGAATGAATACTCTGTTGATGAGTATTCAGAAATCTATCCAGGCCACCCATAATGCTGGTCAACCATCGAAACCAGCAGTCCTCCCTTTGTCCTCGGTGCAGGAGGTTGACTGCTTTGAGGACATCGATGATGATACTTATTCCAAAGTTGTAAGTGAAGACGAAATTATTCTTTTATTTACTTTTATATATATAATATATACTTACATCAATCTTTACTCGCTTTGTTTAGGTAAAGTATTTCGAATACGTGGGGGAGTAGTAAGACAAGGGGGATTCTAACCCAGGTCCTCTGAGGGGAGCGCGGGGGCGGGGGGAAGTGAGGGCGCGCGGGGGAGCGCGGGGGCGGGGGGAAGTGAGGGCGCGCGGGGGAGCGCGGCGGAGGGAAACATGGGCGCGGGGCCTGCGGGGAGAGGAAAACCGATTGCGTGCGCACGAGCCGCGGAGTGGGGGAAGCCGCGATGATGGAGGGGATCACTCCAGGCCGAGCCGCCGCGTAGACCGGACCCACCGCCGAAAACTTTTAGACCTAACCGGAGGGAGTGAATGACCCCCGAGAACTTTTTCAAACCCCGATCCACCACCGGAAATTTTTTCCGAGGGAGGGGGCAACCTTGACCCACCCCCAAATATTTTTTCCAAACCAATATGCGACATACAGACATTTCCAACGCAGAGAAATAATAATTTATTTTTATTGGGAATTGTTTCGAACAATGTTGGGAAAGATCGACTTTTTTTTTTTTTACACACCGCGTCTTCGGAGGATGGGAAAGAGATAGAACATTACTTTAAAGCTAAAATCTGGGAGAGGGAAAGAGACAGCGCTACATAGTGATACAAACACATTTTATTCTAAAGCTAACAGTATTTCAAGGCGTTCCGATTTAACGTCGCGGCATATCGTGTGTAATTTGAATCTCGTGGAGCAGTCGTGCAGGATGGCGACATTTGGCAGCGCGAATCATAGAAAGAATTATGCGGCGTCAGCAGAAACTTTTTTCCATACCAATATGTGGTGGAAAGTTTTCCCCAACACAGAGAAATAATAATAATTTTTTAATCACCGATATAGCAAACTGTTATGTAGCAAACAGACATATTTTTCCGAACCATTATGTAGCAAGCATTCTAAAGCTGACAGTATTTCGAAGCGTTCCGATTTAACGTCGCGGCGTATCGCGCGATTACGCGTAATTTGACTCCTCTGAGACACCTGCATGCGATGATATCATTTTCACGGCGCGAAGAACGCTCGAACGAAATAAACGCCGAATCTTAGAATTAGGTGGCGAAACCCCCGAAAACTTTTTCAGACCCCGATCCACCACCGGAAATTTTTTCCGAGGGAGGGGACAACCTTGACCCACCCCCCGCACCGATCTAGCAAACCAATATGCAGCAGAAATTTTTTTCCCCAGCGCAGAGAAATAATAACTTTTTAATCAACGATCCACCGAACCATTATGTAGAAATATTATTTCAAACAGATATGTAGCAAGCATTCTAAAGATTTTAAAGCGAACAGTATTTCAGAGCGTTCCGATTTAACGTCGCGGCGTATCGCGAGATTTCGCGAAATCTGACTCTTCTGGAGCAGCCGCGCTAGATGACGTCATTTGGCAGCATGAAGAACAAAATACAATACATGTAGAAACGTCGAATCTTAAAATTATGAGGCATCAGCAGAAAAATCTTTTCCATATCAACAGACATTTTTTTCCCAACGCAGAGAAATAATAATTTTAATCCCCTCCCTCACCGATCTACCGATCTACCGAACCAATATGTAGCACACACACTCTAAAGCTAACAATTTTAAAAAAATGTTTTTCAATCTTAACATCGCAGCGTATCGCGTGATCACATGTAATTTGAATCCCCCGTGATGGGACCGCCGTGCAAGATTACATCATTTGGTGGCGTAACGAACGCACGAATCATAAAAAGAATTATGTGGTGTCAGCAGAAATTGGTGAGGTGAGAAGGAGGAAGACAGATAAGTAAATAGAGAAATAATATGTTTAAGAAATTTAATTACAATTAAAAGAATATAAAAATATAAACAGAAATGGAATATAATTTAACATTTTTTTCCTATGAGCATCCGCTAAAATATCATTGATGACAGATGCTACCAGTTCGCAATCTACAAGATAATCCTCGTCGTAGTATTCGCTATCACATATTATTTTAGCAGCACAACGCGTATATAATGTTTCGCAGGCAGCGTCGCTCTGTTACAACACAGTAACAAAAGTTTTAAAGTTTGTCCTCACACCTTCTGCAGTTTGATACAGCTGCGGATACACATAGCTTACACATGACTTAAGATTAAATAAAAATGATAATGAATTCAGTTCGAAATACAACGACTTATTACGTAGTATCGTCTTTTAGAATTGGAGGCGAGAACCATAGAAAGAATTATGCAGAGTCGATAGAAATTGATGACAAGTGAAGGAGGGAAACAGACAAGCAAATAGATTGCAATATTTGTAAAATGATTACATATTGTTCAATTAATTAAACAATAGAAATATAAAAATAGAATATAAATAGTGTATCGACAGAACCATCTCTCTCTCTCTCTCTCTCTGTCTCTCAATCTCTCGTTCTTTCTCCTTCTCTTTTTCTCTTCTTCACATCAATCGCAAGGCAACATGAACATTCTCGAACAGCTGATGGACTTCCTATTTACTTTTCGCGACATCATACATACATACTCTTCCACACAACACCTCGTCTACATTCATACGCACTCACGCTCTCGTGACCGACCCGAGTGCTCAGTTACACAGAACAGTAATATCTCAACAACATTCGCCGAAAGTGTTACGTATCTATTGTATCGCCTCAATTCTTTATCTCTAAATAAACCGCACGATTCTCAACATCTTTGAGTTCTCTTCATATAAATAGAATATAAAAATACAATATAAAAAAGACAAAAATATAATAATAATAATAAAAATAATAATTTAATTTATTGCCCACTTTTGCGTTACAATTTAACGATGAAATAATCTTTCCATTTCATTCTCATGATTGTGTCAGTGTAAGTCCCACCTTTCTAATGTATCCTGCTGTGTCTTAACAATTTTTTCTATTTTACAAGTGTTTCCTAATCTATTCTATGTTGTATAATATTCTTTTATCACTTTCCTGTTCTTCCCATGTTTTCCTTCTCCCTATTATCTCCCATAGAATAGCCAAGTTTTTCCCTTCTCCTCTAATTACCTCTTTCCAATTCCTAAATACAACACAATATAAATATAAAAGAAAATACAATTAAATAAGAAATATAATAAAAAAGAATATAATAATAAAATAAAAGTAAATACAATTAAAGAGGAAATATAATTAAAAGAATATAATATAATAAAAGAAAATAAAATAATAAAAAAGAAAATACAATTAATATCAAATATAATATAAAAAAGAAAAAATATAAAAATAGAACATAAATAGAATATAAAAATAAGAAATAAAAAAATAAAAATATAAAAATAAGAAATAAAAAAATAAAAATATAAAAACTCAATTCAATATAAAAATACAATATAAAAGAAAATAAAATAATAAAAAAAGAAAATACAATTAAATAAGAAATATAATAAAAAAGAAAAAAATATAAAAATAGAATATAAAAGAATATAATATAAAAAAGAAAAAACATAAAAATAGATTATAAAAGAATATAAAAAAATTCCTCTTTCTTACAAAGCCTACATATCCTTTCACCTTTCGATAGCCAATATTTACATGCCCTCGTTTCACTACCCTGTATGAATCTTCCTATCCATTCTAATTCTCCTCTCCTTTTTTTCTTCTTCCCTCATAAGTATTTCGACTTATCTCCTGGTTTGCTTGCCACCTCTCTTAATTCTCTTAGGAACTTTGACTCTTTTATTTTCATCTCTCTTTCTTGTTCTTGGATGTATATACTTATCTGCTCTATTTTCGTTCACACTTCTTCACCAATAAAATATAAAAATACAATTGAAAAATAAAATAAAATAAAATAATAATAAAATAAAATAAAAGAAAATACAATTAAATACGAAAATAAAATACAGTACAATACAATATAAAAAACAATAAAATACAATTAAATAAGAAATATAATAAAAAAGAATAAAATAAAATAAAATAATAAATATAATATAAAAAGAAAAAAAACATAAAAATAGAATATAAAAATATGAATTAAAAAATTAAACTATAAAAATTCAATATAAAAAATACATTATAAAAGAAAAAATATAATAATAATAATAATAATAATAATTTAATTTGTTACCCACTTTTGTGTTACAATTTAACGATCATATACTCTTTCCATTTCATTCCCGTGATTGTGTCAGTGTAAGTCCTACCCTTCTAATGTATTTTATGTTGCATAATCGTCTTTTATCACTTTCCTGTTTTTCCCATCTTTTCCTTCTCCCTATTATCTCCTATAGAATAACCAAGTTTGTCCCTTCTCCTCTAATTACCTCTTTCCAATTGCTGCCACTCTCTCCACTTACTTCACATGCTTCAATCACGTGTTTCACTGTTTCTTCCTCTTTCTTACAAACCATACAAATCCTTTCTTCTTTCTTCTTTCGATAGCCAGCCACGGAGACCTCTCCAGACCTGGCCCATCCCCGAAATTTTTTTTATACCTAACTGAGGGAGGGAATGACGCCGCGGAGGCCTCTCCAGACCTGGCCCATCCCCGAAATTTTTTTTATACCTAACCGAGGGAGGGAATGACGCCGCGGAGACCTCTCCAGACCTGGCCCACGCCCGAAATTTTTTTATACCTAGCCGAGTGAGGAAATGACCTTGGCCCAACCCCGAAAATTTTTTCCAAACCAATATGTGATCGAATTTTCCCCCCAACACAGAGAAATAATAATTTATTTTTATCGGATGATGTTTCGGACAATGTCGGGAAAGGTCGGCATTTTACAAACCACGTATTCGGAGGAGGGAAAGAGAGAGCATTACATTAAAATCTAAATTCGTGGAGGGAAAGAGAGAGCAATACTTAGCGTCGCTGCGTCTCGCGCGATCGTGTGTAATTTGACTCCTCTGGAGCAGCCGCGTGCGATGACGTCATTCAACGGCGCGAAGAAGGCTCGAACGAAATAGAATTATGCAGTGTCTGCAAATGTTAGAATTATGTGGCGAAAGGAGAAGGAAGACGGGTAAACAAAATGTAGAAATAATATAAGTTTAAGAAATATATATTGTTATAGAAAAAAATATAACATGTAAACGCAAATATAATATTAATACATTCCGCACAATATCCTATCACAATATCACTTGCCAGCAAGCCATCAATGGCTGCAGCGATGTTGTCGCTGTCATCGCTGTCATCGCTGTCGGAGGATGAGGAGTCCTCGATGCTGTCCTCACCACCACCACCACCACCGACTGCTCCCTGCAAATCCTAGAACATAGAAACCTTGATATAATATTCACGTGTTAAACGTAAAAAAACGTACAAAACATTGTTATGTACATACCTCCTGATTATTCCCCCACATCTCCTGGTCCTCGTCGGGCGCAATCCTGAATATTCCCATTATTTTTGGTTGGAACTATTGCCTTTAAAGAGACTGTTGCCGTCAAAGATTTGAAGACAACCGGTCTCGCTGCATCTCCAGGCTCTTGCATTTAAAATCTTATCATGAAATCGAGAAGTGCGTAGCTTTGCAAAAGTAAGATGCTGTTGTTCTCCGCATTCATTTTCGCTGACCATCCTCTCCTTATACACACGCATCTTCTTTCCCTTCTTCTTTGACACATCATTTCACTATACCATACCACTTGATCGCTTATCAAACGTCTGCTAAACGGGTATTGAACGGCTTTGATCGTGTATTGAACGGCCTTGATCGCTTATCAAACGTCTGTTAAACGGGTATTGAACGGCTTTGATCGTGTATTGAACGGCCTTGATCGGATATCGAACGTGAATCGAACAGGCATTGAACGGCTTTGATCGTTTATTGAACGGGTATCGAACGGCTTTGAACGTGAATCGAACGGCTTTCAACGTCTATTGTACCACTCTGAACATGTATTGGACGTGTAATGAACCACTTCGAACATGTAATGAACGCCAATCGTACCTCTTCGAACGTGAATGGTACCACTTCGAACGTGTATCGAACGTGTATTGGACATGTAATGAACCACTTCGAACATGTAATGAACGTCAATCGTACCTCTTCGAACGTGTATTGGACATGTAATGAACCACTTCGAACATGTATTGGATGTGTAATGAAACACTTCTCAATAATTACAACTATTGTTTTTAATCTAGCGCACATCAAACGCATGAGGTTGGGTTGGGGGAGGGTGAAGAAAATTATACGCATTAAAAATTGATTATATTTATTTATGAATTTCTCTCTGGCGTTTAGTCCACCAGTTGAATATTTTAAATACATTTTGCATGACACAGTGTTTCGCGTGTCTACCACATCGCAGAGTATTAACTACATTTAGCTTATTTAAAGATTTGATATCCTCGTAGTCAATGTCCAGCGTCTCGATGACCACGCCCGCTCTCGTACTTTCATCGAGGAAATCCGCAAGCCAGTCGCGTTTCTGCAGCCCTTTAACGTATACGACATGGCACGTGTCATCTTCTTCATCGATCGCATCAGCTACAGCTTTCGTAATTAGCCGTTTAGCCATACTGTATGGAACTTCTCCATCGTCCCAGCGTAACCCATGATGTTTCGCCGTTAACCACCGGATGCTTGATTTGTCAGATTTCGTAAGAAGATATTGTGGCATCGAACTCCGAAAAATATAATGCGAGAGAATTGTTCCCTTTCGCAGGACAGCCACTTCCTTGACGATAAATCTTCCATCGATGATGAACCCTTGCAGGTCAACAAATGTTGGCGCGAACATTATCGATACAATTTAGAGGCCCGCTCGCTTTCAAGACAGATGGGGGAATGCAGTCTTTCTCGTAAAGCATCTCGATTTTTCACGATGAAATTTTCTTTCGGTACGAATTTAACACAAGAGAGGGCAGGCAATTTAATTAATTTTGCGCACCACGTTTGTCAACGGATTGTATTCAACCACCCGATCGTGCAGAATCAGACAGTAGGCTGTAGTATTTGCCGGTACGTTCTCTGTATCGAACGTGAATCGAACGTGAATCGTACCCCTCTGAACGTGTATCAAACGGGTATCGAACGTGAATCGAACGTGAATCGAACGTGAATCGTACCACTCTGAACGTCAATCGTACCACTCTGAACGTCAATCGTACCTCTTCGAACGTGTATAGTACCACTTCGAACGTGTATTGGACGTGTAATGAACGGCTTTCAACGGGTATTGAACGGCTTTGATCGTGTATCGTCGTAATCTAGCGTACATCACATGTAGGAAGTTGGGGAGGGTGAAGAAAAACATTTTCATATACATTAAAAATTGATTATATTTTATTTATGCATTTCTCTGGTGTTTGGACAACCATTTGAATATTTTAAATATTCAATAATTTAAATATAATCAATTTTTAATGTATATGAAAATGTTTTTCTTCACCCTCCCCAACTTCCTACATGTGATGTACGCTAGATTACGACGATACACGATCAAAGCCGTTCAATACCCGTTGAAAGCCGTTCATTACACGTCCAATACACGTTCGAAGTGGTACTATACACGTTCGAAGAGGTACGATTGACGTTCAGAGTGGTACGATTGACGTTCAGAGTGGTACGATTCACGTTCGATTCACGTTCGATTCACGTTCGATACCCGTTTGATACACGTTCAGAGGGGTACGATTCACGTTCGATTCACGTTCGATACAGAGAACGTACCGGCAAATACTACAGCCTACTGTCTGATTCTGCACGATCGGGTGGTTGAATACAATCCGTTGACAAACGTGGTGCGCAAAATTAATTAAATTGCCTGCCCTCTCTTGTGTTAAATTCGTACCGAAAGAAAATTTCATCGTGAAAAATCGAGATGCTTTACGAGAAAGACTGCATTCCCCCATCTGTCTTGAAAGCGAGCGGGCCTCTAAATTGTATCGATAATGTTCGCGCCAACATTTGTTGACCTGCAAGGGTTCATCATCGATGGAAGATTTATCGTCAAGGAAGTGGCTGTCCTGCGAAAGGGAACAATTCTCTCGCATTATATTTTTCGGAGTTCGATGCCACAATATCTTCTTACGAAATCTGACAAATCAAGCATCCGGTGGTTAACGGCGAAACATCATGGGTTACGCTGGGACGATGGAGAAGTTCCATACAGTATGGCTAAACGGCTAATTACGAAAGCTGTAGCTGATGCGATCGATGAAGAAGATGACACGTGCCATGTCGTATACGTTAAAGGGCTGCAGAAACGCGACTGGCTTGCGGATTTCCTCGATGAAAGTACGAGAGCGGGCGTGGTCATCGAGACGCTGGACATTGACTACGAGGATATCAAATCTCTAAATAAGCTAAATGTAGTTAATACTCTGCGATGTGGTAGACACGCGAAACACTGTGTCATGCAAAATGTATTTAAAATATTCAACTGGTGGACTAAACGCCAGAGAGAAATTCATAAATAAATATAATCAATTTTTAATGCGTATAATTTTCTTCACCCTCCCCCAACCCAACCTCATGCGTTTGATGTGCGCTAGATTAAAAACAATAGTTGTAATTATTGAGAAGTGTTTCATTACACATCCAATACATGTTCGAAGTGGTTCATTACATGTCCAATACACGTTCGAAGAGGTACGATTGACGTTCATTACATGTTCGAAGTGGTTCATTACATGTCCAATACACGTTCGATACACGTTCGAAGTGGTACCATTCACGTTCGAAGAGGTACGATTGGCGTTCATTACATGTTCGAAGTGGTTCATTACACGTCAGTAGTAAGGCTATGCCGGTTCTAACCCAGGTCCTCTGAGGGGAGCGCGGGGGCGGGGGGAAGTGAGGGCGCGCGGGGGAGCGCGGCGGAGGGAAACATGGACGCGGGGCCTGAGGGGAGAGGAAGACAGGTTGCGCGCGCACGAGCCGCAGAGTGGGGGAAGCCGCGATCGTGGAGGGGATCAGTCCGGGCCGAGCGGCCGCGGAGACCTCTCCAGACCGGACCCACAGCCGGAAATTTCCACGGAGGGTGAATGACCCCCAAAAAATCTCTTTCAGACCTCGACCCACCCCAAAAAATTTTTTCAGAGGGACCCCCAAATATTTTCCTCCAACGCAGAGAAATAATAATTTATTTTTTATCAGACAATATCGGGAAAGATCGGCGTTTTCGCACCGCGTCTTCGGGAGGGAAAGAGACAGAGCATTATTTAAAATTCTAGGGAGGGAAAGAGACAGAGCATTATTTAAAAATTCTCTGGAGGGAAAGAGACAACCCTACATAGTGGTACAATCACATTAGATAACAATTTTTAAAGCGTCGTTGTGTCTCGCGCGATCTCGCGTAACTTGAATCCTCTGGAGCGACCGTGCAATGTGACGTCATTTGACAGCGCGAAGAACGAAATATAATTATGCATCGTCGATAAAAATTTGAGAATCAGGTGGCGAGGAGGATGATGGGTGAATAAAATGGAGAAATAATATGTGTTTAAAATGATAATTTATTTAAAAATTAAAAGAATATAATTTAACATTTTGTACTACAAGCATCATCCGCAATATGATTGATTGCACATGCTAACAATTCACAATCGATCAATGAATGCTGTTCGAAGTGTTCGCTTTCAGAAATTAATTGTACATAATCTGTTGGCGCGGCGGTGCTACGTAGAACGTCTACGAAAGTGGCATATTTACTGCTTACAGAGTATATATTTTCACTTAGCGAGGTGTACATATGATCGATGCAATGGTTGTACGCGAATAGTTTACACATCGTGGCATCAGTCATATATATCACAACGCGATTATCGGTGATTTTAATAAGTTGATCATCATGCATACGCGTGAACTCTAGTCGTAAATGATCAATTATAATGTGAGTTTGGGGTGATGTTGCGTTGCTGCGTAATCGTTGGAGTATGTCCGCCTCGTTTTGTAGCAGGAGCTTCCACGTAGACATTGAAAAGCTCAACTCGTTGCCTTTATTGTCGGCTATGGAGATCTCGACGTGGCACAAATCCTTGCCAATACGAATCCCAATAGTTAGACGTTTATAAGCTGTTGCAGTCAACGGATAATCACGTCCCAGGATCCGTACGATCGACGGTTTCGATGTTTTCAACGTTTTTGACGTTGCGGTTCCGGAACTGTAAGAAACAAGTACATGAAATTAATACTTTGATCATTGGCGTTTACAGTGAATGAAGTAAATGAAAAGTGTATAGTAACGCGTACATACCTCATATTGAACTGTTGATGATGATTTTGTTGTTGACGTTTATTTGGAAACCCAACATCGCTGCTAGCTGCACAGGATGAATCGTTTAAGCTGTGTTTGTACATTTTGATGTGCACTATATTTTTTATGGAGTACCGTCTGTTTCGTCAAAGTCACTGAGGCTACTGAGCGATTGATGGAATAGCGTCCGAGAGCTCGGCTTAAATAGAGGTGCAATGCTTCCCCCCACCACTACATTTTATTCTAAAGCTACCAATTTTTCCATAATGTGTTTCAATCTTAACGTCGCAGCATGTAACTTGAGCCCCATCCTCAAGTATAAAAGTCTCGACACGTGTCAAGTGTAATATGATACCTGTGGAAGCGTGGAATCTTAAAATTATGCGACATCAGCAGAAATTTCCTCGAATGATATTGCGCGCTAATTCGTCATACGCGTGAATCATGGAAAGAATTATGCTATATCAGCAGAAACTAATGCATTCGAGGGAGGGGGTGCGCTAAAAGAGTTAAACAGAGATACCAAATCATAATGAGGATATAAATATGCGCTCTAAGCTGCACATAGCCTCAAATCGTTGCAACGTGTTGCGAGGAAAAGACACATTCCATTTACGACCATGGAAGAATTCGCGCACATAACCCGCCAATTGCTGGATCAATCTGCACGATTGATTTCGCGGGAAGAGTACCTCGCGTGGGAAGAACGGTGCAACGAGTGTATCGAATCTTTAGAAGAACAGAGCCGCATAAAACGCCCGCGATTATCGATTGGTGTTCGACAATCGCTGGTTGCTCGAATCGCGCACCTCGAAGGGCTGAAACATTCGTTGCGTGGACGTTTCGTGTGTGAAGGTGCTGGACATTCGAGTACAGGACTTTTATGGCGCGAAATAGACGCTGCGTTTGATAGCCGTGTATTAACTGGTGCCGTGCTAAATTCGAACTATATCGAGCCGCGCAACTTCCTTCAGGATGCAGGGACCATCGTGCTGGAGCATGTGCGGGACGCTTTGAGGAAACAGCAGAACCTCAAAGTGAACACGGTGTTCAACGACGAATTTGTGGCGGGTGACAAGCATGCTTGTAAAAGCATCAATACCCGAAACTGTGAACTCTTCCACACATCCGATCTGCAGAAGTGGTACCAGCGATGCATCGTCGAACCCACCCTAGCATCGCTGGAAGAGTTCCAGGAACGCGACAGTGGATGGGCATTGACGAGAATCCTCAACCTGACCGTCAATGTCAACAAGTACAATCCGCTGCGCGCGGGATGCCAGTTCAAGTTGCCGCGGGAATTGATGCTGAAGAAAGCCACAATTAGCGTGCAATCCCCGGACAATGCGTGTTTCGCGTGGGCAGTGGTCGCCGCTCTCCATCCTGCTGAACGGCATGCCGAACGCACAAGCTCGTACCCATCTTATGCTTCCGTGCTAAATCTCCAGGGCATTCAGTTCCCAATGTCCCTGGAGCAAATAGGGAAGTTTGAGCGACAGAACGAAATCTCCATCAACGTCTACACCTTCGACGAGGAGAAAGGGTCGACGGTCTTTCCGCTGCGTCTCACCAGCAACAAGAGGGATAGGCACGTCAACCTGCTCTACACACCGAATCAAGAGCATGGTGATGTAGGGCACTTTGTACTTATCAAGAACTTATCCCGGCTGGTGAGCATGCAGCTGAGCAGACACCAAAAAAAGAAATTCATCTGCGACCGGTATGTATAGAAAACTTGTGAAATGTTGAAATGTCTCACGAAACAAATTAAATAAAAAAATTTATGGTTACAGATGCATGCACTATTTCGGATCTATCGAGAAGTTGGAGATCCATTCGCTGGACTGTGGCAAGATGAACGACTGCGCCATCCTGCTGCCCAGCGAAGGAAAAAATCTCCTAAGCTTCGAGAACCACTGCAGGAAGGAGCGGCTCCCCTTCGTCGTATATGCAGATCTGGAGTGCATCATCGAGAAAACGGAGGACAATCCAGTGGGTGATCTAGATAATAAGTTACATACATATCAGCACCATAAAGTGCATAGCATTGCATATTATATGCATTGTTCCTACGATACATCGCTATCGACGTATCGATGTCGCCGCGATGCGGATTGTGTTTCATGGTTCGTATACGAACTAAAAAAATTTGCAAACTTCGCCAAACCCATCTTGAGCAGTAATGTTCCCATGCGTGATTTAACTCTCGAACAGTTGACGACATTTCACGATGCAACAGACTGTCATATTTGCGAAAAACCATTTAAGGCTAACGATGTACGAGTTCGCGATCATTGCCATCTATCCGGACGGTTTAGAGGCCCGGCACATTCGGAGTGCAATTTAAATTATAAAAACGCGTTTTACATCCCCATAGTTTTCCATAATTTATCCGGCTACGATTCACATTTCATTATCGAGGAAATAGCTACCGCTTTCGAAGGTGACGTTGATGTATTACCCATAACTAAAGAAAAATATATTTCGTTCACAAAAAATGTTGAAGATACGGCTGAATCAGACTCGCGAAATTATATTAAATTACGATTCATCGATTCGTACAAATTTCTCAATACCAGTCTCGACAAATTAGCATCTTTCCTTAGCACAGATCAATTAAAAATTTTACGATCCAAATTTGAAACATTATCCACCGAAGATTTCAATTTATTGACGCGAAAAGGTGTCTTTCCGTACGAATACCTTGATTGCGCGAACAAGCTGCAGGACCCATGCTTACCGCCGCGCGAGTCATTCTACAGTTCGTTAACGGGTGAGACTGTATCCGAGAGCGATTACGCGCACGCTGAGACTATCTGGCAGCGTTTCGGGATTAGAACCTTGGGCGAATACAGCGACTTGTATTTGAAAACTGGTGTCTTGTTATTGGCAGATATTTTTGAAAATTTTCGCGAAAGTTGTATCAAGAGTTACGGACTAGATTCGGCGCATTATTATACTCTACCTGGTTTCACGTGGGATGCCATGCTAAAGCATACCAAAATTGAATTCGAATTGCTCACCGACGTCGATATGGTCATGTTTATCGAACGCGGTATACGTGGTGGTTTAAGCCAATGTTCCGGAAGATATGCACATGCCAATAACAAGTACATGCCATCTTACGACGCATCGGAAGAGTCATCGTACTTGATGTACTTTGATGTGAATAATTTGTATGGGTGGGCAATGTGTCAGCCCCTACCATACGCTAAATTTCAATGGGTCGAAGATGTCGCAAAGTTTGACGTATCATCAATCAAAGTCGATTCGCTCATAGGGTACATTCTCGAGGTAGATCTGGAATATCCGCAACGTCTGCACGACGCTCATGCCGATCTACCGTTCTGTCCGACGCGTGCCAAACCACCTGGCAGCAGGCAGGACAAATTACTCGCGACGGTATACGATAAGCAGCGTTACGTTATCCATTACCGCAACCTGCAGCAGTGCACGCGTCACGGTCTTCGTATTACAAAGATACACCGCGTGCTTCAATTCGCTCAATCTCCCTGGCTCCGCGATTACATCGAACTCAATACACGGTTCAGAACAAGCGCGACAAACGACTTTGAAAAAAATTTGTACAAATTGATGAACAACGCGGTATTTGGCAAAACTATGGAAAATGTACGAAATCACGTGGATGTAAAACTGTTAACACATTGGGAAGGGCGATATGGCGCGGAGGCAATGATCGCGAAACCGAATTTCCATAGCAGAAGTGTTTTTTCGGAAAATTTAATAGCTGTTGAATTGCGAAAACTCGAGGTGAAATTCAACAAACCGATATACGTGGGTATGTGCATTCTGGACATATCAAAAATTTGTTTGTATGAATTTCATCACGAGTACATGTCGCCCGAGCATGGGGAAAATTGTAAAATTCTATACACAGACACAGACAGCCTCATTTACCATATTCGATGCGACGATATCTACGAGACCATGAAGCACAATATCGATAGATTCGACACAAGCGATTATCCTATCGACAATGCATATAATATGCCGCGTGTGAATAAGAAGGTTCCAGGGCTGATGAAGGATGAAAATAACGGTGCGATAATGACCGAATTCGTAGGTCTTAGAGCGAAAATGTATGCACTTCGCGTAGATGGTAAAAAAGATACGAAAAAGGCGAAAGGCGTCAAGACCAACGTCATAGCCAGAACGATAACTTTCGACGATTACGCGCAGTGTTTGCAAAGGGAGATCGAAATGGTTCGCAGACAATCATGTATACGGTCTAAACATCATAAAGTGTACACCATTTCGGAATCTAAAATCGCTCTAAGCCCATACGATGACAAGCGGCATATCGTACCCGATTCGGCCGACACTCTGCCCTGGGGACATTATAATATCCCATTGTAAAAATAGAAATTATTGTATTATAAATGGTGGAATTATTGTATTATAAATAGTGGGATTAATGTGTTAAAATAAAAAAAATTGTTTACACATTTACATATATGTATCATTGTATTTATTGAATTATTAATTTTACAATATATTATTTTTATTGATCCAAGAATTGTGTGATTTATCAAACCCCAGCCACTTGACGTACACCTTATCCCCCTTTCTACGCAACACTTTTTCCACTAGATGCACATCAGGATCGGCGACGCGTTGCAGTTCGTGTTCATAGAATCCACCGGCAACAGGTTTTCCACGGGAATCGGCGAGCAGATAGGTTGCAGGATTAGTTGCCTGTACTTTGGCTATCTTGAACACCTCCGTTGTCCAATTCGGCGTATAGCCTTTATCGAAGATGGTTTTAAATTTGCTCACGCGCACAAACTCGCCCAACTTGAATCTCGCTGGAGCAGCGATCTTTATGTTGCTGTATACGGTGGCTAGCAGCCTGTCAGCGATCGCAGGGGTAACATCGCAAGGACGCATTCTGATGGTTCTATGTTTTCGTGCGTTATACTCTGCAAGCAGACGCGGTAGCACATCGATCCATCTATAGGTTCCATTGAGCGTAAACAATTTCCACATATTGTTCTTCAAAGTTCGATTGAAACGTTCTACGACGGAGGCCTTCATCACCGAATACGTCGAATAATGATTAATGTCGTGCTTTGTCAAGAGTTTCTGCATATCGGCGTTGTAAAATTCTTTTCCTTGATCGGTTTGCAAATTTTTCGGATATCGATCTCTAAATATCTTTGCAAACGCTTTAGTCACCTCAGCGCCACTTTTAGTCTTGAGCGGCACCGCCCATGCATACTTGCTCAACACATCGATGACGGTAAGTATGTAGTGGTGACCTTGGTTGAAACGCGAGTATGGACGCATTTCTACAATGTCAGCTTGCCACAAATCGTCGTATCCATGCACTATGACGCGTCTCCGCGGGAAATGTCTTCGAGCTGGAGCGTGCAATTCCTCAACGAGTTGTAGCTTCTTGTAGCCATGGTTTTCTTCTTTACTCTTGGATTTAGATAATGGTCGCATGTTTGATCGCAGAGATGTCTTGGACACGAATGATGCGATAATTATCGCGTACATTTATTATGTGCTTCTCATCGGTCCGAGGAAATTCTGGACAAGTTGCTGCTCCGTAGCAAAAGCGGTTATAGCCTCTTTAACTTTACGAGTTTCGCTGTCGGGCTGCGGGATAGAATTCAACGCCTCCGATATCTTTTGAACGCTGTTTTGCAACGTCAGCATATCTTTCTGAAACACAACCAGCTTCCTCTCTAATTCTTCCTGCTGCTCTCTCAAAAGTTTAATGTTCTTTTCCACGTATAGTTTATTGACGACATCGGTGTCGGCCACCGGCTGAGCTACGCGTCGTATCTTGCGTGATTTCGCATCAAAGTCGGCACCAGCCACGCAAAGGGCGTTATCTCGCATGTAATTTCGAAGCAAACCGTTCCATTTGTAATAGTCCATTCTAGCTGCTCCACTCTTCTCGAGCGATACCCCAAATTTGTTGATCGACATCTCGATGCATACAGCGCACATCATCGGCATGCGGTTTAATTTATAATGAGGCCTACCTCGCGGAGTTCCTCGATAATCGATAGAATTTCG
Source organism: Andrena chrysosceles (assembly GCA_963855975.1). Lineage (NCBI taxonomy): Eukaryota > Metazoa > Arthropoda > Insecta > Hymenoptera > Andrenidae > Andrena > Andrena chrysosceles. Next base: position 37,842,464 of record OY979766.1, on the reverse strand, counting down.
GGATCGTGAGAGTTGTTACCCGCCTGACGCGACGCTTCAAGCAAACGCATTCGATCCACCAGCTCGTTGGGATCGTTCCAGTGTACGTAATCGATCTTGTTATCGTTTACCACCATAGCGCGCGGTACCGTTAGACCTTTCCCTGCCCTACTAGCCGATGCGCGAGGGAGTAGCGGTGCAATTACATATTTGTACTTGTGTCCCTTGTTGCTCAATATGGGATTTTTAGCACCATGACCGTGTCTGTGGGCGTTCGTCGCTAGCAGTATACTTTTATATTTTTGTTTATCGGCATCGGTGTATAGAGCATCATCGGGAATTCTCTTGAAAATCAGATCATACAGACCGGGTGTTCCTCTGTATTTTACACCATCTATGATTATATTATCATCCTTGTCTATATCGAAAGCCTTATCCCCAAGCATCGTTCCACTATTGCCAAAGTATACGCCGTACACATAGTCCATTGTTGTATCCTTATCACCACTTAGGATCGCGCTCATGTATTTTTGCCCCAGCGGGCCGAAATGACTGCGAAACGTCTCTTGTCCCTCGGATGTTTGGAATTGCTGTCTAATAGATGTTACAAACGACTCATTGGAACTAGTTTCGAAAACGTCATCATCAATGGTTGAGAGCGATTGTACACGAGGAATTGTATTTATTGGTGTGGGGGGAACGGGAGGCTCGTTTGATGTAGCATTCCGCCGTTTCCGCTTCGCTTGAACTGGTGTGGAGGTTACGGGTGAATATTCCAATGACACGTGTTGTTTCCTATTTCTCTTGCGCGATGTGTTCCCTTTCGGCTTGATTTTTGTTTTAGGCGTTAATGTTTCATTCCCTTCAACGTCTGTGCTCGACAGCGGTGATGTGTCAGCTTCTACCGCTGCGGTATTTTCCGCGATATGTTTCAAGGGTTCGACGATAGGTTTAAAGTATCTCTCCAACGCGATATCTTCCTCCATCTAGCCAGTCTTCAAAGCCTGATGTTTCCGGCGAATGGAATCGCTGGTTTTTGCAATTTCCTTCGCTATTCTCTCACGATCCTTAATCTCTAGAGTATCGATATCAATCATCGTTGTACCGTAGACGTTGCTTTCCCGCCGACGTGTTGATGACAATTGATCATCTCATGGTACTGCAAACTCGTTAAATCCCTTTCTATAACGTCCATTGGACATCGCGCTATCCTTGTCTATCACCACGAAACCATACTCCCGTTGCCAACAATTACGACACAAAGCGCAGAAATCCTCATAAGACATATCAGTGTTTACGTGATCGTTGTACACATGTTTCAAGTTGGTACCATCCTGCTTAAACAGAATCAGCAGATTGGCATTGTCGCGTATAAGATGTTTGGGAATCTTTGCATACGTCTGACAGAGATAGAAGCAGTCAACGTTCGAGTGGCGCCCCATTGCAAAGTATTCCCTTATCGTATCTTGCTTGTCACATGCCACGTCATCAAAGATAAAAATGGAATTCGGAAGCGATTCACTCGGTGGGATGACATCGCTGTTATTCGAAAACGTAAAGTAGCCAATTTCATCTATCGGAGTCAATAAATTCTCCAAATACTGATATTTCGACTGTTGCAACGACTTGGAATACACGTACACGTTCTCGAAGCGGACGCCGTGTGGGCTTTCCAACAAGCTCACCAGCACGTTGGTCTTTCCACAATTTGATGGACCGCAAACGAGGCAGCGAATAGTGTTTGGTAGCATGCTACCATGTCTGCGTCTTGTTTTCGGGGACATCACTCGTGATTTATCGTCAAAATTTGTCACGCGTATCGCCACAGGTTGTCGCACGAATCGCATCCTCTCCGCGAACCATGAAAAATGATTTTGGTACGTCGAAGCGTCCTATTTATAGGTCCGCGCCGAAGCAAAACAGCTCAGTATTCAAAATGCTTCTGATCCTGTCGGATAATTTCGATATTCGAGACCTAACCTCTGAACAGTTGAAATATATACCAAAGATTATTCTACTACGAGAGTTTGGCAGGCAAATTGATCAGTTGTGGGACAGACTACCCGAGCATATAAAAGCCGATTCTGAGGTTCAACAGTATCGTCGGTGTCTGGAGCATTATAATCGCCCTTGGCAGCGAACACATATCGACGGTCCAGCACCATTGATTAAAAACTGTGGCGAATGTCGCCGACGAGCGTAAAGAAAGGTTGTGGTTTGTTAAATCGGGCGATAAACGCGCTACCTATCGAATTACACATCCCGGGATATCAGTTTTGCGGTCCAGGAACTCATCTGGCAAAACGATTAGCTAGAGGGGATCGAGGTATCAATCCGTTGGACGCAGCGTGTCGCGAACACGATATTGCATATTCACATAGCAACGACCTCCGCGAAAGGCACGCCGCAGATAAAGTTCTCGCTGACAAAGCGCGAAAACGCATCGTTGCGCGAGACTCGACTCTGGGTGAAAGAGGTGCCGCTACAGCTGTTTGGGCGGCTATGAAGGCCAAGACGAAATTCGGAATGGGGATGAAAGCTAAATTGCGCAAAAGGACTCCAAAGAGAGCACCGAAAAAGCGGATTCTTCCAGTAGCAAAACGGGGTGGTATATTACCACTTCTACCACTGTTGGGTGTTCTCGGATCATTGGCTGGTGGAGCGGCGGGCATTGCCAAGGCGGTAAACGATAATAAGGCGGCGCAACGTCAGCTGGAGGAAATGCAACGCCACAATCGCTCCATGGAAGGTCGCGGACTTTATCTCGCGCCGTACAAGCGCGGACAGGGAATATCTAAACGAAAAAAAAAACGTCGAAAAGAAAATAAAAATGCCTGCGGGCGTAACTACCGATGTGCAATTGGAGGAGTTGGCAAAACGTATGCGTATTCCATTCTTTAGAGGTGTTTTTATGCGCAACGCGTTACCAGTTGGTGGAGTACGTCGAAATGAGAGCGGTATCGTAAATTTGGACAATGCCGAGGGGCCGGGGACACATTGGGTGGCGTATGCGAAGAGAGGGTGTCGAGCTATATATTTCGACAGCTTTGGGAATCTTCGACCGCCGATGGAATTGGTAAAATATCTGGATAAGGATGCTGTGAAAATTGAATACAATCGAACGCCCTATCAGAAGTATGATCAGAGCAATTGCGGACAACTATGTCTACGCTTTCTACAAACGATCGGTGCCAAATTTAAGGATTGACTTCCCACCACTCTGATTCAGTACTGGTCGAACAGTTCAGGCGGAATATGTCGTTAACATTCACTCTAACCGGCAAGAGTAGCACCCTCGCGGTGAGCTACTTTCCACCCATAGATTTGAGCGACGATGATTACGAGCTTGGTCTAACAACCTTTGAAACTTATCACACAATACCGAACATCGACTCGAGCAACGATAAATTCTACTTCATCGTAAACAACAGCCCCGACAGCGCTTATGAATACATTACGATTCCCCACGGCTCCTACGAACTAGACGCCATTGCCAAGTACCTGAAGCAGCGATTACTCGAGCGGTATCCTAAAAATCTTGGTGGCACCGATGACGACAACGATGACGGTGACAACGATCTGTATCCTATAGTGTTGCGTCCCAACAACAATACCATGAAAAGCGAGCTGTACTGTTGGTTCACCGTAGACTTTACAAAGCCCAACAACATTGGATCGCTACTAGGATTCTCGACGAATCGGGTATTAGCACCAGAACGATGGCACGAATCGGACGATCCAATTAATATCATGAACGTGAACATTATTCGCATAGAATGTAGCGTGACCGCTGGTGCGTACAACAATGGGAGGCGTGTACATACGATACATGAATTTTCTCCGAGAGTTCCACCAGGATATAAGATATCGGAAACGCCCGCACAGATCATTTACCTTCCAATCACCGCACGGGTCGTTACGGATCTGACGATACGCGTTGTGGATCAAGACGGACGGTTGCTCGATTTTAGAGGTGAAGAGATTACAATCAGACTGCACGTGCGACGACGACGATAATACGTGTGGTGCGAAAGAAATGCTTGTATTGAACGACTCCAGAAACCCGTTTGTTCCAAGTGAAATTGTTTACAACACCAACAACTGCAACAGCTCTGATCACGCTAAAAAGAAGAGGCTCAGTGCTGCGAACATTGCATTTTTGAAATCTTTGGGATTCATTGTACGCATTTAAGTTGGAAAAAAATGGCTGATATTCTAAGCATTGGAGGGAAGCCGACGTTTGATGATCGCATCGTCAAGCTCGAGACTCACACGTACAACCCATACGTCAACACGACGTTTGGATACAACGATGAGATAAGAATACCGATACAACAGCAGGATTTATACACATTACCGTGTGAAAGTTTCCTCTATGTGGAGGGGAAATTGAAGATAAATAAGCCAAATGATGCGTTAACGGTGATGTTGGGAAATAATTGTGTGGCGTTCTTATTCGATGAGATTCGATATGAGCTGAATGGCGTGGAGATTGATCGCAACAGAAACGTTGGAATAACTAGCACGCTTAAAAACTATGTATCGCTGACATCGGACGAAGACAAAAATATGGAGAATGCCGGATGGGGCTTGAAACGATCCGATGGGTCAATAGTGAAAAATCATTTCAATTTTTGCATCCCACTCAAATATTTGCTAGGATTTTGCGAGAACTATAAACACATGATTATTAATGCGCGTCACGAATTGATTTTAATACGGTCGCGCAACGACAACAATGCTCTGATAGGATCATCGGTGTTGGAACCAGAAATTAAATTATTTAAACTACAATGGCGGATGCCTCATGTGACGCTGAACGACATTAATAAGCTATCGTTGCTACGTACTTTGGAAAGTGGACAAAACCTGAGCATTTGTTTTCAATCGTGGGATCTGTACGAGTATCCTATGTTGCAAAACACAAACAAACATTCGTGGGCCGTGAAGGCATCTGCACAGCTGGAGAAGCCACGATGCGTGATCCTTGCTCTACAGACTGGTCGAAAGAATGTGACGAGCGAAGACGTTACTAAGTTCAACAACTGTAAATTGACCAATGTGAAACTTTTTCTCAACTCGGAATTTTACCCATATGATGACATGAACTTGGACTTTGACAAGAATAAGCATGCCATCTTGTATCACATGTATACGCAATTCGGTAAATCGTATTATGGGCATAGTTGCAACGAGGCATTATTCACCGTGGCTGAATTTTTACAATTTGGTCCCATCGTGGTGATTGATTGCTCGCGACAAAATGAGTCGATCAAGAATGGTACCGTGGACGTGCGCATAGAATTCGAGTGTAAAGAGAATGTGCCGGCAAATACTACAGCCTACTGTCTGATTCTGCACGATCGGGTGGTTGAATACAATCCACTGACAAACGTAGTGCGCAAAATGAATTAAATTGTCACGCTACTTGCGCGCCATCTCCTGTGCCAAATTCATACAAAAATTTCATCGTGAAAATCGAGATGCTTTACGAGAAAGACTGCATTCTCCCGTCTGTCTCGGAAACGAACGGACCTCTAAATTGTACCGATAATGGCTGTACCAACATTCGTTGACCTGCAAGGGTTCATCGTCGATGGAAGATTTGTCGCGAAGGAAGTGGCTGTCCTACGCAAGGGAACAGTTCTCTCGCACTATATTTTTGGGAGTCCTATGTCACAATTCCTTCTTACGAAATCGGACAAATCAAGCATTCGGTGGTTGACGGCAAAACATCACGGACTACGGTGGAACGATGGAGACGTTCCGTACAGTATGGCTAAACAGCTAATTACGAAAGCTGTAGCTGATGCGATCGACGAAGAAGATGACACATCCCATATAGTATACGTTAAAGGGCTGCAGAAACGCGACTGGCTTGCGGATTTCCTCGACGAAAATACCAGAGCGGACGTAATCATCGAGACGCTGGACATTGACTACGAGGATATCAAATCCCTAAATAAGCTAAATGTAGTTGATACTCTGCGATGTGGCAGACACGCAAAGCACTGTGCCTTGCAAAATGTATTTAAAATATTCAACTGGTGGTCTAAACACCAGAGGGAAATGCTTAAATAAAATATAACCAATTTTTAATACATAAATGTTTTTTTTTCTTCACCCTCCCCAACCTCCAACCTCCAACCTCCTGCATGTACGCTAGATTAAGACGATAGTTTTAATTATTATGCAGAAACCGCTCGATACCCCTTCAATACCGTTTGATACCCCGTTCAGAGTGGTATGATTTACGTTCGATACCCGTTGAAAGCCGTTCAATACCGTTCGATACCCGTTCGATACCCGTTCAAAGCCGTTCAATACCCGTTCGATACCCGTTCAATACCGTTCAATACCCGTTTGATTCGCGTTCAAAACCGTTCGATTCGCGTTCAAAGCCGTTCGATTCGCGTTCAAAGCCGTTCGATACCTGTTCAGTACCGTTCGATTTCCGTTCGATACCCGTTCAAAGCCGTTCGATTTCCGTTGAAAGCCGTTCAATACCCGATCGATACCCGTTCAATACCGTTCAATACCCGTTTGATTCGCGTTCAAAACCGTTCGATTCGCGTTCAAAGCCGTTCGATTTCCGTTGAAAGCCGTTCAATACCCGATCGATACCCGTTCAATACCGTTCAATACCCGTTTGATTCGCGTTCAAAACCGTTCGATTCGCGTTCAAAGCCGTTCGATTCACGTTCTAAAACCGTTCAATACCGTTCAATACACGTTCAATACCGTTCAATACACGTTCAAAGTGGTACGATTTACGTTCGATACCCGTTCAAAACCCGTTTGATTCGCGTTCAAAGCCGTTCAAAGTGATATGGTCTAGCTGAATGATGTGTCAAAGAAGAAGGGAAAGAAGACGCGTGTGAAAAAGGAGAGGATGGGCAGTGGCGAAGATAAGTGCTGGAGGATAATCAGCGAAAATGCAGGTGGCCTGTGATGAAGATTGTGAAGAACAAAGGCATCCTACTTTTACAAAGCTATGCACTTCTCGGCTTCATGATATGTGTTTACATGCGAGAGCCAAGAGATGCAGCGAGACCATTTGTCTCCAAACCGTGACAGTTAACAGTCTGTTTTTTAAGTGAACATTTTGCGTGTGACATTGCTGCTGTACCATGGGAATAACGCGAATCGTCCCAGAGTGCGACCCCGAGGTATGTACTTTAAAATATTTTTTAACATTTATCGCGTTTAACCTTTTTAAAATCGAATGAGATTAAATCAGACGGTCGTGTTGGTGTTATATTCCGGGTTTCTATATTCTAGCAATCGCCGCCTGAATCGCCCACGTGGTCGAGCGATTGGGGCTCACCGCCCCCATCACCCTCATCACCGCCGTCGCCACCGTCACCATCGCCGCCGTCGCCACCGTCACCACCGCCGCCGCCGCGTTGGTCGCCGCCGCCCCCCTCGCCACCGTCGCCTCCTCCTCAGGTATGTAATACTTTGCACTGATTTATGCATTTAATGTATCGGTGCTATATCAACATTTGCGTCTGTGTTATAGGACTTACCATTACCTATGCCACGCATCTGGGTACTGCGTGACTTGTTCCATGCAGGGCGGCAGGAGCATGTATATGGGGCTGCGCGGCTGCGGCCATACATACCACGGCAAGCGTTGCGCCGGCGGCCGATGGTGCAAATATTTGCGCCACTACAATTACCACCATTACCACCCCCATCCCCCCGTCGCCGCCATCACCCCCGCCCTATTAGTTTTTTATATTTCATTTTATATATTTTTTTATATATATATATTTTTTATTATTATTATTATTATTTTCACATATTTTCTTTTCTTTTATTATTATCATTATTAGTTTTTTCATATATTTTATATTTCTCTATTTCTATTTCTATTTTTTTTTTTTTTTCAATTTTATATTTTTATTTTCTATTTCTATTGTATTTTTTATTGTAACAATATATAATATCGTAAACATATATTATTTCTCCATTTTTCGCCCATCTTCCTTCTTTTCTGCTCACATGTATGATGTTTCCTAAAAACTATCATGCTTTGTTCATGTGTTCTTCGCGTGGTATCATCTCGCGCGGTTGCTCTAGACGAGTCTAATTACATGTTATTGCGCAATACGCTGCGGTGTTAAATCAGAACATTTTGAATGCTTGCTACATATTGGTTTGAAAAGAAGTATTTCCGTTTGCTACATATTGGTTCGGTAAATCGGTGATTAAAAAATTATTACTATTTCTCTGCGTTGGGGAAAAAAACATTCTGCTGACTCCACATAATTATATTTCGTTCTTCGCGCTGTCAAATGACGTCACATTGCACGGTCGCTCCAGAGGATTCAAGTTACGCGAGATCGCGCGAGACACAGCGACGCTTTAAAAATTGTTATCTAATGTGATTGTACCACTATGTAGTGTTGTCTCTTTCCCTCCAGAGAATTTTTAAATAATGCTCTGTCTCTTTCCCTCCCGAAGACGCGGTGCGAAAACGCCGATCTTTCCCGATATTGTCTGATAAAAAATAAATTATTATTTCTCTGCGTTGGAGGAAAATATTTGGGGGTCCCTCTGAAAAAATTTTTTGGGGTGGGTCGAGGTCTGAAAGAGATTTTTTGGGGGTCATTCACCCTCTGTGGAAATTTCCGGCGGTGGGTCCGGTCTGGAGAGGTCTCCGCGGCCGCTCGGCCCGGACTGATCCCCTCCACGATCGCGGCTTCCCCCACTCTGCGGCTCGTGCGCGCGCAACCTGTCTTCCTCTCCCCTCAGGCCCCGCGTCCATGTTTCCCTCCGCCGCGCTCCCCCGCGCGCCCTCACTTCCCCCCGCCCCCGCGCTCCCCTCAGAGGACCTGGGTTAGAACCGGCATAGCCTTACTACTCACGTCCAATACATGTTCAGAGTGGTACAATAGACGTTGAAAGCCGTTCGATTCACGTTCAAAGCCGTTCGATACCCGTTCAATAAACGATCAAAGCCGTTCAATGCCTGTTCGATTCACGTTCGATATCCGATCAAGGCCGTTCAATACACGATCAAAGCCGTTCAATACCCGTTTAACAGACGTTTGATAAGCGATCAAGGCCGTTCAATACACGATCAAAGCCGTTCAATACCCGTTTAACAGACGTTTGATAAGCGATCAAGTGGTATGGTATAGTGAAATGATGTGTCAAAGAAGAAGGGAAAGAAGATGCGTGTGTATAAGGAGAGGATGGTCAGCGAAAATGAATGCGGAGAACAACAGCATCTTACTTTTGCAAAGCTACGCACTTCTCGATTTCATGATAAGATTTTAAATGCAAGAGCCTGGAGATGCAGCGAGACCGGTTGTCTTCAAATCTTTGACGGCAACAGTCTCTTTAAAGGCAATAGTTCCAACCAAAAATAATGGGAATATTCAGGATTGCGCCCGACGAGGACCAGGAGATGTGGGGGAATAATCAGGAGGTATGTACATAACAATGTTTTGTACGTTTTTTTACGTTTAACACGTGAATATTATATCAAGGTTTCTATGTTCTAGGATTTGCAGGGAGCAGTCGGTGGTGGTGGTGGTGGTGAGGACAGCATCGAGGACTCCTCATCCTCCGACAGCGATGACAGCGATGACAGCGACAACATCGCTGCAGCCATTGATGGCTTGCTGGCAAGTGATATTGTGATAGGATATTGTGCGGAATGTATTAATATTATATTTGCGTTTACATGTTATATTTTTTTCTATAACAATATATATTTCTTAAACTTATATTATTTCTACATTTTATTTACCCGTCTTCCTTCTCCTTTCGCCACATAATTCTAACATTTGCAGACACTGCATAATTCTATTTCGTTCGAGCCTTCTTCGCGCCGTTGAATGACGTCATCGCACGCGGCTGCTCCAGAGGAGTCAAATTACACACGATCGCGCGAGACGCAGCGACGCTAAGTATTGCTCTCTCTTTCCCTCCACGAATTTAGATTTTAATGTAATGCTCTCTCTTTCCCTCCTCCGAATACGTGGTTTGTAAAATGCCGACCTTTCCCGACATTGTCCGAAACATCATCCGATAAAAATAAATTATTATTTCTCTGTGTTGGGGGGAAAATTCGATCACATATTGGTTTGGAAAAAATTTTCGGGGTTGGGCCAAGGTCATTTCCTCACTCGGATAGGTATAAAAAAATTTCGGGCGTGGGCCAGGTCTGGAGAGGTCTCCGCGGCGTCATTCCCTCCCTCGGTTAGGTATAAAAAAATTTTCGGGGATGGGCCAGGTCTGGAGAGGTCTCCGCGGCGTCATTCCATCCCTCGGTTAGGTATAAAAAAATTTTCGGGGATGGGCCAGGTCTGGAGAGGCCTCCGCGGCGTCATTCCCTCCCTCAGTTAGGTATAAAAAAATTTTCGGGGATGGGCCAGGTCTGGAGAGGTCTCCGTGGCTGGCTATCGAAAGAAGAAAGAAGAAAGGATTTGTATGGTTTGTAAGAAAGAGGAAGAAACAGTGAAACACGTGATTGAAGCATGTGAAGTAAGTGGAGAGAGTGGCAGCAATTGGAAAGAGGTAATTAGAGGAGAAGGGACAAACTTGGTTATTCTATAGGAGATAATAGGGAGAAGGAAAAGATGGGAAAAACAGGAAAGTGATAAAAGACGATTATGCAACATAAAATACATTAGAAGGGTAGGACTTACACTGACACAATCACGGGAATGAAATGGAAAGAGTATATGATCGTTAAATTGTAACACAAAAGTGGGTAACAAATTAAATTATTATTATTATTATTATTATTATTATATTTTTTCTTTTATAATGTATTTTTTATATTGAATTTTTATAGTTTAATTTTTTAATTCATATTTTTATATTCTATTTTTATGTTTATTTTCTTTTTATATTATATTTATTATTTTATTTTATTTTATTCTTTTTTATTATATTTCTTATTTAATTGTATTTTATTGTTTTTTATATTGTATTGTACTGTATTTTATTTTCGTATTTAATTGTATTTTCTTTTATTTTATTTTATTATTATTTTATTTTATTTTATTTTTCAATTGTATTTTTATATTTTATTGGTGAAGAAGTGTGAACGAAAATAGAGCAGATAAGTATATACATCCAAGAACAAGAAAGAGAGATGAAAATAAAAGAGTCAAAGTTCCTAAGAGAATTAAGAGAGGTGGCAAGCAAACCAGGAGATAAGTCGAAATACTTATGAGGGAAGAAGAAAAAAAGGAGAGGAGAATTAGAATGGATAGGAAGATTCATACAGGGTAGTGAAACGAGGGCATGTAAATATTGGCTATCGAAAGGTGAAAGGATATGTAGGCTTTGTAAGAAAGAGGAATTTTTTTATATTCTTTTATAATCTATTTTTATGTTTTTTCTTTTTTATATTATATTCTTTTATATTCTATTTTTATATTTTTTTCTTTTTTATTATATTTCTTATTTAATTGTATTTTCTTTTTTTATTATTTTATTTTCTTTTATATTGTATTTTTATATTGAATTGAGTTTTTATATTTTTATTTTTTTATTTCTTATTTTTATATTTTTATTTTTTTATTTCTTATTTTTATATTCTATTTATGTTCTATTTTTATATTTTTTCTTTTTTATATTATATTTGATATTAATTGTATTTTCTTTTTTATTATTTTATTTTCTTTTATTATATTATATTCTTTTAATTATATTTCCTCTTTAATTGTATTTACTTTTATTTTATTATTATATTCTTTTTTATTATATTTCTTATTTAATTGTATTTTCTTTTATATTTATATTGTGTTGTATTTAGGAATTGGAAAGAGGTAATTAGAGGAGAAGGGAAAAACTTGGCTATTCTATGGGAGATAATAGGGAGAAGGAAAACATGGGAAGAACAGGAAAGTGATAAAAGAATATTATACAACATAGAATAGATTAGGAAACACTTGTAAAATAGAAAAAATTGTTAAGACACAGCAGCATACATTAGAAAGGTGGGACTTACACTGACACAATCATGAGAATGAAATGGAAAGATTATTTCATCGTTAAATTGTAACGCAAAAGTGGGCAATAAATTAAATTATTATTTTTATTATTATTATTATATTTTTGTCTTTTTTATATTGTATTTTTATATTCTATTTATATGAAGAGAACTCAAAGATGTTGAGAATCGTGCGGTTTATTTAGAGATAAAGAATTGAGGCGATACAATAGATACGTAACACTTTCGGCGAATGTTGTTGAGATATTACTGTTCTGTGTAACTGAGCACTCGGGTCGGTCACGAGAGCGTGAGTGCGTATGAATGTAGACGAGGTGTTGTGTGGAAGAGTATGTATGTATGATGTCGCGAAAAGTAAATAGGAAGTCCATCAGCTGTTCGAGAATGTTCATGTTGCCTTGCGATTGATGTGAAGAAGAGAAAAAGAGAAGGAGAAAGAACGAGAGATTGAGAGACAGAGAGAGAGAGAGAGAGATGGTTCTGTCGATACACTATTTATATTCTATTTTTATATTTCTATTGTTTAATTAATTGAACAATATGTAATCATTTTACAAATATTGCAATCTATTTGCTTGTCTGTTTCCCTCCTTCACTTGTCATCAATTTCTATCGACTCTGCATAATTCTTTCTATGGTTCTCGCCTCCAATTCTAAAAGACGATACTACGTAATAAGTCGTTGTATTTCGAACTGAATTCATTATCATTTTTATTTAATCTTAAGTCATGTGTAAGCTATGTGTATCCGCAGCTGTATCAAACTGCAGAAGGTGTGAGGACAAACTTTAAAACTTTTGTTACTGTGTTGTAACAGAGCGACGCTGCCTGCGAAACATTATATACGCGTTGTGCTGCTAAAATAATATGTGATAGCGAATACTACGACGAGGATTATCTTGTAGATTGCGAACTGGTAGCATCTGTCATCAATGATATTTTAGCGGATGCTCGTAGGAAAAAAATGTTAAATTATATTCCATTTCTGTTTATATTTTTATATTCTTTTAATTGTAATTAAATTTCTTAAACATATTATTTCTCTATTTACTTATCTGTCTTCCTCCTTCTCACCTCACCAATTTCTGCTGACACCACATAATTCTTTTTATGATTCGTGCGTTCGTTACGCCACCAAATGATGTAATCTTGCACGGCGGTCCCATCACGGGGGATTCAAATTACATGTGATCACGCGATACGCTGCGATGTTAAGATTGAAAAACATTTTTTTAAAATTGTTAGCTTTAGAGTGTGTGTGCTACATATTGGTTCGGTAGATCGGTAGATCGGTGAGGGAGGGGATTAAAATTATTATTTCTCTGCGTTGGGAAAAAAATGTCTGTTGATATGGAAAAGATTTTTCTGCTGATGCCTCATAATTTTAAGATTCGACGTTTCTACATGTATTGTATTTTGTTCTTCATGCTGCCAAATGACGTCATCTAGCGCGGCTGCTCCAGAAGAGTCAGATTTCGCGAAATCTCGCGATACGCCGCGACGTTAAATCGGAACGCTTTGAAATACTGTTCGCTTTAAAATCTTTAGAATGCTTGCTACATATCTGTTTGAAATAATATTTCTACATAATGGTTCGGTGGATCGTTGATTAAAAAATTATTATTTCTCTGCGCTGGGGAAAAAAATTTCTGCTGCATATTGGTTTGCTAGATCGGTGCGGGGGGTGGGTCAAGGTTGTCCCCTCCCTCGGAAAAAATTTCCGGTGGTGGATCGGGGTCTGAAAAAGTTTTCGGGGGTTTCGCCACCTAATTCTAAGATTCGGCGTTTATTTCGTTCGAGCGTTCTTCGCGCCGTGAAAATGATATCATCGCATGCAGGTGTCTCAGAGGAGTCAAATTACGCGTAATCGCGCGATACGCCGCGACGTTAAATCGGAACGCTTCGAAATACTGTCAGCTTTAGAATGCTTGCTACATAATGGTTCGGAAAAATATGTCTGTTTGCTACATAACAGTTTGCTATATCGGTGATTAAAAAATTATTATTATTTCTCTGTGTTGGGGAAAACTTTCCACCACATATTGGTATGGAAAAAAGTTTCTGCTGACGCCGCATAATTCTTTCTATGATTCGCGCTGCCAAATGTCGCCATCCTGCACGACTGCTCCACGAGATTCAAATTACACACGATATGCCGCGACGTTAAATCGGAACGCCTTGAAATACTGTTAGCTTTAGAATAAAATGTGTTTGTATCACTATGTAGCGCTGTCTCTTTCCCTCTCCCAGATTTTAGCTTTAAAGTAATGTTCTATCTCTTTCCCACCCTCCGAAGACGCGGTGTGTAAAAAAAAAAAGTCGATCTTTCCCAACATTGTTCGAAACAATTCCCAATAAAAATAAATTATTATTTCTCTGCGTTGGAAATGTCTGTATGTCGCATATTGGTTTGGAAAAAATATTTGGGGGTGGGTCAAGGTTGCCCCCTCCCTCGGAAAAAATTTCCGGTGGTGGATCGGGGTTTGAAAAAGTTCTCGGGGGTCATTCACTCCCTCCGGTTAGGTCTAAAAGTTTTCGGCGGTGGGTCCGGTCTACGCGGCGGCTCGGCCTGGAGTGATCCCCTCCATCATCGCGGCTTCCCCCACTCCGCGGCTCGTGCGCACGCAATCGGTTTTCCTCTCCCCGCAGGCCCCGCGCCCATGTTTCCCTCCGCCGCGCTCCCCCGCGCGCCCTCACTTCCCCCCGCCCCCGCGCTCCCCTCAGAGGACCTGGGTTAGAATCCCCCTTGTCTTACTACTTGGGGGGATTCGATTTGAAGGGAGCGGTCAAGTGCTGCTTCAAGGAAGCACTGCCGGACGACGTAACATCTTCATTTACCTGGTTTGGCCGCGAAGGACTCAGATCCTTGTATGACACCCGCATTGCGAGGGCGATTTTTGGTACGAAACAATAAGCACTTTTTATTTTTTCACATAGAATTATTGTTACTATTACTGTATGTTCCATTGATGCTAACGTACTTTGCATACATTTCTTTTTCAGACGGTGTGGCTCAAAATCAGAAGTTCCGCAAGCCAACTCGGTCGGACTTCCAGTTGCGGATGCAAGCGGAACTCAAGGCAGCAAAGGAGAGGGTACGCTGTAGGAAGCGTGGTCCAGCATCGTCGGCCCAGGAACTACGAATGCCCCGCGATTTCTGGAGCGACCAGCAGCCCGAAGAAGAAGCTGATGACCCCTGAAGAAGGTCCGTTTTAACATAACATTAAACATCACGACATTTAGTGTCATGACCGTAAAAGTCACAATTTATATTTTATATATTTCATTTTGTAATATTTTATTTTTCAGAAATATGCCCATTAAAAGTAGAGATGTGTCTCCTTTTACAGTGGCGAAGAAACCAAACGGTACTTTTCAGTGCCCATTTTAAATGAGTAAAACGGGAACTGCCCCTCGGCGTTCATAAGGAATAACAACGCACTTTTCAGTGCCAGTATTTTTAAACGTACACAACCAAACAGTACTTTTCAGTGCTCACTTTACTTCAGCATCACTGAAGCAAAGTTTTTAACTCTCGACGTTCGCAATGAACACCATTCGGTACTTTTCAGCGCCTGTTTAATAAATTACTCATTGATCGGTACTTTCACAGTATCATTTCAATTTTATACTAATAATGTATTTGTTTTCAGATTCAACACAAGCGATGAAGAAGTGGTGATTCTATGCAAAAAAATAAGTCTAGAATATAGTATAAAAGTTTCTGATATAGCCCTTCGTTCTCAAAAAAATTGACTTATGTTTGCATCTAGGATCACCACTTCTAAATGTAAATATTGAAAGTTTCTCTGCTGATTTATATGTGCCATTTTTATTATTTTGTATTTGTAACCATTGTATGTTTTTAAAGATAAGTACATACCTTTTGAAATATGTAAATAGTAAACTTATTTAACAAACTCCAAAATCTGCTCGCAGGTTATGTGAGCAGAATCCACTGCTCCATTTCTCCCGTCTATCAATTATTCACGTGTAGTAGAAAGGGAGGGGATACACCAAGCAATAACGGTACATTTGTGTTGTTGCGTAAGTCCATCTGACGTCACGTGTAGGGAATTATTTGGCAATTGTGGCCTTTAGATGGCGCTGTTCGATGTGCCAGGCGGGCGGCAGGATCTGCCGTCAATCTGCCCTCGATCTGCCGGCAGGCCCTGCCGGGCAGGGCCTGCCGGCAGAACCGTAGCTGAATGCGGACGTAGGCTGCACCGCAGCTGCCGGCAGATCCTGCGTTCTCCTGGCAGACCCTGCTGTCCATCTGCTGGCAGACTGTAGGCAGATGGTTAGCAGGGAAGTATCTGGCAATTTAAATGCAATGTAATTTTTTACTACAATATATTATTTTGTACATGCATGATACAAATTTCCAGAAACTTGTGTGAAAGGAGATGCTTCGCAGTCGAACCATCTCCGAACAACGTCCAAGTCTGCGACTCTACATAAGAAATCTATTAAAAAAATTTTGGCGACTTACCTTATTAATTGAGACAATAATTCAGTCTCCTATGTAGTGTAAAAACTCGTGACATTCCAAATTCGGACAACTTACTTTATTTGACACTTAGCACTTGGTAGGTTATAAAATTCAAAATAATATATATATATATGTATGTACAATGACGGACGACGATCCCCGCCGAATAATCCCGAGTGTCGACGAACGAAGAACGAAACATGTGTTGGCTGAAGGTGTGTGTGTGTAACGCGTATACGTATTATGTTGACGAAAATTTGGCTTGAAGAATCAGAATCAGAAGAAAATCTTACCGTTTCTGACAGATCCATGACATGATATTACGATATCTCTGTCATGCGTGGACCGATTTTATTGAAATTGGTCTTATTCGAAAGCTTATATGCGGTTTACATCAGAAAAATGCGTTTAAATTTAGAAAATATTGCAAGCGTGATGAGATATTGATGAAATAAGTTTCAGGTTAGGTTGGAATAGCTGTGCGTCGAGTAAAGATACACGGCAGCGACAGGCATATACAAGGTGTCTTTTCTTTCATGTACTTGGCGTCGAGACGCTACCGCGTCTCTAGATCCTCCCTCATTGATTGTTTTGACCTGCTCTCCCTCCCTCTCTCTATCTCTCTCTTTCTGTCTCTCTCTCCCTCTTTTCTTTCGCCAATTGTCCTATCACGCCCTCGGTCCTGGTTCACACTCGGACGCGTTATCGCAAATGTCTCGTAAATATGTACGGAATACATTGCGTGCATCATGGTCCGAAAATGATCTTAATGAAACGATGGAGAAGGTAAAAAGCAAAGCAACGGGAGTTAATGAAAGAAGCAGATTTTATAATATGTATACCTTCAAGGACGCTATGAAGGTACCTACAAACAGGAAAGTCTAAAAAGAAATGAAAATTGATGCTTGAAAGAAAACGAAAATTTTTAAAAATTTAATTCAATACTGTTCTATTTTTGTTAAGGGGGGTTCTGCCTTGTGAGACTGAAAAAGTAGGTGATATTTGCCAATTTTTTATTAAAAAAAAACTGTTGAACATATTTATTTGAAATTTGGCAAGTTGTTTTATTGTACTTTTAAGTATTATTACAAATTTTTATGAGGCTAAAAGAAATGTGCGTGTATAGATCGTTGGTTGTAGAACGTTGAAAAAAACGGCTCGTGCTGGCGTTGATGGAAAGTGTTGTTCAGGAAATTCTGCAGTCTTACGCCATCTCCCAGGCCCACCGATAATTAGGCAATGACAACGGCACGCTGACTCATGTGGAGCGTCGATGACTGCCCCTTCCATCAACTTGCAATCGATAGAAGGGGGACATTCTTCCTTCCAGGAACTCACTGTTGATTTCCTGCATTACTTCGCTCTCTTGCACGCGACCACGCTGACAAGTATTCTTCTGCTTTGCTTTCGCTAATTTGCTCGCTACGTTCGCAAACCTTCGCCCACTGCTTCGAACTGCTATTCGTGAACTTTCTTAAGCGCAACTAACTGCTTGCTACTGCTTAGTTTATCGCGCATTAGCTACCTCGATAAGTTATTAGAATTACCGTGCTAAACTTTCTGTAAATATTAGTTTATTCAACTGTGTGACCGTTTGTACATATTGTATATACAATTATGATTCGTGCTACAAATGAAAGTGCATCTGTACTAGCTCCTTTGAATTCCAGCTGCTCCATTCTTTATTAAATCCTAACAGTCTCCTATGGTTATCTGAAACGCAAGAAGGAAAAGGGATTCTTAATCTGCATGAACATGGCTATCTATGGAACTAGGATTATTGGCTGTATCTGTTACCGTTCTATTTTTATTTAAATAATTCCTTGCGATTTTTTGACGAAATTCGAACTTTTTTTCAAAAGGCTGCCATATTAACAATTTTTCATTTTTCTGAATTGTTCTAGTTCCATACATAGCCATGTTCATGCAGATTAAGAATCCCTTTTCCTTCTTGTGTTTCAGATAAACTATAAGACACTTTCCTTCATCGCCAGCACAGGCTGTTTTTTTATCAACGTTCTGCAATCGACGCTGTACACACGCACATTTTTTTTGTATAGCTTCATAAAAATGTGTAATAATACTTAAAAGTACAATAAAACAACCTGCCAAATTTCAAATAAATCCGTTCAACATTTTTTTTTATAAAAAATTCGCAAATATCTCCTACTTTTTCGGTCCCACAAGGCAGAACCCTCCCTTAATAATATCTTTTACAATACATACTATATAACATTTTGTTAAAAATAATACAAAGTAGGCGAAGGGGGGCATCACGGGGTAGCGAGGTAAGATGGGGTATCATAAAAAAAACATTTAAAAAAACATTAAAAATTGGGGCGATCTCGTCATGGCTATTGTGTATTAGCCCTTCGGCTTGCGCATCTACATGTTTCTGTTGTGGATCTCAGTTGAATGTCATTCATAACTTCCTCGTCCCCATGCTTTTGAAAAACAGCATGGTCGAGTTGTTGTCGTCCTCCATCGATTTCCTGCAAATCTTGAGTATTGCCTGCTTTTCGGCCGCCCTCTTTTGGAACACATCGAGCACAGTATTTGCGTCAGGTCAATACTTTTTACATTTAGTTTCCGATGTACTATCCAGTCTCCTCTTCCGCGAAGTAGATGCGACTGGTTCTACATCTTCACAGTGCACTGGAATCTCTATGACTTCCTCCGCCGATACTTCTGGGCAGGCGGCATCCGTGCAGGCTCCCATATCTGGAGCCTTTTCGGGTGCTGTCATATTGCTCTGGGTATAATAAAATGAAAAAGACAAATTTTTACAATTTAATGTATTTTAAAGTTCATATTTTATGTAAGAAATACTTGCCTTCTCTCAAACGGCACAACAGCTAAAAAACTCAAAAGATCCAGCAACGCCCATTTTGATTTCGGCTGTGCTGCCAACCCCGTACCATGCTTATCTTCTCGTCTCGATTTTAGATAAGTGTCGCGTACATTTTTCCACTTTTTTTGCAATCTTCAACTGAAATAATTAGCTAATATATCTTTTTTGCACGTTTGCATTCGGAATATCATATGAATACATGTTTAAGTCTCATTGTATGAAACGTACCAACAATCAACAGCTGCGTAAAATGGTGGCGCGCGAGATTTATATATATCATCATATCTTCTACAATTATTTATTAATTAGTGTGAAAATTGGTGAAAATATTCCTTGTATATTAAGGAAAAACTTTGTCGCTGCAAGTTATATGTACCTCAAAATTGCCTCGATACTTTTTAATGCCGAACGTTGAAAAGCATATGTTATGTCCGGTATTACTTTTTAATTAAAAATTATTACATTTTTTAACATAAGGTTTTGTGCATACATTTTACGGCTTCGCTAAAGTTTTCTGAGTTTTTTGTTTCAAGTCCCATAACGATCCGAATAGGTAGCAATGTTTCAATCAAGAAACTGTAAATAGAAAAAATATGTGCGGTAACGAGCTGTACAGACTATATTTTTTAAAATACAGTTTAACAACATTTAATATTCCAATTGTTAGAAAGTTTATTAGAGGATCGGAGCAAGAAACTAAAGTTTATTAAGGAGCACTAGGACAATTATATTTACAGCGTTCATGAACTAAAATACACTTATAAGTTAAATTCTGTACAAAGGTCACACAGTTAAATTAACAGTTATTTTACACAACACGTCTGACTAGATATTACACAAAACAAGTAACACTTAGAAACTAGTATTCAGCTCAAACGTAGCGATTATTAGCTGGCGAAGCAAAGTCGCGAAGCGTAAAGATTCGAAGCAGTATCGAATAAAGCGCAAGCAAGGTGCGATAGAGCGAAAAGTGCGTATTGTGATTAAAACCGTGTTTACTTTAGCAAAGTCGCGAACAGAGTCAAAGATCCAGGAAACCGCGCTCGATTTCCTGGAAGGAAGAGAGTCCCCCTTCCAACGATCGCAAGTTGATGGAAGGGGCAGTGATCGACGCTCCACATGAATCAGCTGGGCCGCTGCCATTGCCTAATTATCCGTGGGCCTGGGAGATGGCGTAAGAATGCAGTATTTCTTGAACACAATTTTTCTTAACGTTTGGACAATAATTTTTCCGCTTTTCGAGCGCTAGTCTCCTTATTGCATCCGACCATTCAATTGATGGACATCCGGGCCATACTTTCATTATAAACAAATTACTATGTTGATTGTATTATTAGCCCTAGTTGATGGCTGATGTAAATAAATATAATTAAACAATAGTTTACCTGTTCTTTTCATTTCGAGAGAGATTGTATCCCAAAACGGATCTTTGAGGTTGTACTTTTTAAAGTTGATATGCGAAGCATCATAAAGAATGGAATGAAGTGATACGAGATGTACTAATTTTTCGTCCTCCTGTTCCGAAAACTTAATCTTGGGATTCTTGGAATTGTTGGGGGCCATTTCATCAACACTGGTTTACACGCACTTAAAACGTTCAGGCAATTGCACGTCGGAAACGTAGAAATCTGGTAAGTCGCACTTTAAATATCTTTTCCTCCAGAGCGTGCATACCTTTGATAGGTGGAGTTTTGTGCGACACGGTGAATATTTTTGGTCGAAAAAGCTTGACTCTTGCAGAGCGTAGGCGTAGAGGTGGAAAAATACAGGTATAAAATAAAAACGGGAATTTTATTGCTTCTTGGCCATCTGTGTGATGCCCTAAACGGATTGTTCGCGGGGCTATGGTTTACTACAGCTTTATGGCACCGGACACTTCGCCCCCTACACGCTATAAAGTAATTAGGAAACATTTGCCAAGTAACTTGCAGAACAGCTGCACAGTTTTTAGGCTTAATCATCCATTGCTATAGGCTAATCCCCCTACGTTCGGCAGGCAATAAACCGTGCTCCGCTGCAGAAGAAATAAATTATCTATGATCATGGCGAAAATTAATCTTGTGGTCCGCACGATGACCAAAACAAGATGTTCTTATGTTAGATCGCAAAATGTTTTCCTGACAATGGAGTAGGAAACGAAATTGCTGTGAAGATGTGCCAGTACGCCTCGCGGTGAGACATGGGGAGAAACGGGGTAGGGTAGTCCGCTGGTTTCGCATGGTCCCGCCTGTGTTGTCCTCCCTTCAAATTAAATACGGATGCCGTTATCTCTCAAGTATAAACACGCACTCGAATTTTAAAACCAAAGCACGCATTGACGTATTCCGGGAGCTTGAAGTCCGATTGGTCCATACCTAACCAATCTGCCCTGCATCCCTCCCAAACGGCCACTCTCTTGAAGAGCAATACCTCCGCCACGTGGTCTCCCTTTTTTATGAAGACGGAAAGTGCGTTACGCATACCCCAGCGGGTGAGTTCCACCGGGGTTATGTGGCACTCACCGCGGCTTGGCAGCCTACCCACTAAAAACCATCTCCTACAAGGCCTCCTTTACTGACTCCTTGGGTGGGTTCGGAACTTCTTCGTAGTACCCCGTACCACCCAACCCAAGGTCTGGAGCCTGGCCGTAACTGGCAGTTAAACTGTCGATCACCTCTCATGGCCTATATAACCTCCCCATTCATATATAACTGGGGTCCTAGGCCCTCCTCAGGGTTACTACCCTATCTCCTAGATCGCCCACTTACGGGCCCAATCATTATGTTGGGGATATGGTCCTAATTACCGGCCACCCCACCATTTTAAAGTTTATATTCCCGCTAAAATACCCTCTACCTCCGTGCTGTGACGGCATCTCAATCCAACAACTTTACATTGGGGCAGAATATGCGGATGCCCTTACAGGTTAAAACTTTAATCTTTCACGCGCTTAAAACCGTTCCATGGTCAAGGATTAAGACTTATTACTATAGTTAAAATATCTAAAATAGTCTAAAAATCACTATAGAAAGGAGTAGGAAGGGAAGGGATACAGGGTGGTATCCCTCGCAATCTCTCCCTTTTTCTCCCCTTTCTTCTCCTCTCTTCCTCCTTCCCATGCGCCTCCGCTCTGCTCGAGGCCCTTGCCACTCTCTGGTTGGCTTCCTCCACCAGTTCCTTCTGGTGCCTGTCGGACATCACTTCCTTTACAAAATTCATGAGGGCCTCCCACCTGATAGGGGAGGCAACCGTAACCCCTATCATCGTTCCATTATCCAGGGGGGCCCCCAGCGCTCGAGGCATTGCATCAGCACATGCTCGGCATCGTCAACGGCGGCCCCACAATCCAGACACCTAGTACTTGTGGCCTTCCCGATCCTGGCCTTGACTTTCCCGACGGCCCCATGCCCCGACATCAGCTGCATCGCATGATAGTTTGCCATTACCGAGTGGTCTCTGCTATCCACAAACGTATCGGCCCTTGGAACCAAGATCCGGGCTCATCTGGAGCCCTCCGTTGCCTCCCACTCTAACTGCAACTTGCTAGTAGCGTCCTCCGTGGCCTTTTTCTTATGCGTTCGGGCTCTCTCCTTTCTTACCAGGTCACTCAGGGTCAGATCCCTTCTATCTCGGGCTTTACTGACCCAGATCTGGCAGCCCATTTCCGCCTTTAGGTATACTGGTATCCGTTCTATACGCGGCTGTAGTGCGTATAAGCGCCTCCTTCTGTGTCCGGCGAATGGACGCCTTACTATGGGCTCTAACAGCTGCCCCCAAACTGGAGCCGCGTACAGAATAACCGACTCCCATACCAAATAGTAGAGTTGCCTGGTCTGTTGGAGCGGGCCATTTGCATTAGGAAGGAGGACCGCCAGGGCCCCCGACACCTATCGGCTCTAGCAACAACCTCGTCGATATGGAGCCCGAAGTTCCTTCTAGCGTCAATCCTAATCCCCAGGTATCTCACTGAATACTCAGGGTTCGCACTCTTACCCAGGATGTCGAATTGCCATTCCGGATCAATTTCCGTTTTCGTTAGGAGGATGAATTCAGTTTTTTCCGGGACCCATTCCAGACCCGACAGCCTAAACCACTCAGTCACCCTACTCATAATTGGGCGCAGCATATCCCTTAAGGGGGGAGACCACTGTCTCAAATCTGAATTTTTTTTAAAATTTTTTACATTTTCCGAAAGACGTATGTTTCAAGAATGTTCTCTCCAAATTATATGAAGAAATTCGCAAAATTGATGGAAATATGGCGTTTTACGTGAAGCGGTGTCAAACGCGCGACTGAGCCACGCGGAACATTGAACGCGATTTCCTCAGAATGACATTTTTCAACCGCGTTGACAGTCTACAGAGAAAACTATACGTCCAATTGGCATGATCAAGGACATTTATTGTACGAAAAACCCGTCGCTATTACGTGACGATCAGACATTTTCAATTTTCGACCTGCTTCTATTTTTTTTTAGCAACATTTCCCCACCTTGTACCCCGGAAACATGACTTTTTTCAGTGGTCCGCCATTTTGTTATTTTTTAAAATTTTGACATTTTTCGATCGTCACGTAATAGAGGCAGGCTTCTAGTTTCTAAATATTATTGGTTTTTTTCATTTCGATGAACCATATGGCCTGGGGACTGTCAACGCGACTGGAATGTTTTTGTCGGAGCGCAAATTTTGACGAAGAGTATACAGGAAACGGATTTATGAATTGATTGAAAAAAAAATTTCTTACCCTTCGGTATGTACACTATTAACTATACTAAGCAATAAATTGATTTACTTGCGGTGTTTGGTTGAAATAAATTCCCGAAAACACCCTTACATTTCGGACCGAGACAGTGGTCTCCCCCCTTAACTGGGGGATATCCTTCGCCGCAATCATAACCGCCCGATCATCGGCATATGCGACGGCCCTCCTAGAGCTGCTCCCACGGTTTATACTTCTTAATATACCATCATAACCGGTATTCCAAAGGAACGGCCCGAGGACCGATCCCTGGGGGACTCCCACATAAATCTTCCTTTCTACCGTGGTTTCCGCCGTATGGACAACTATGGCTCTGTCCCTGAGATACTCGGAGACAAGGTGAACCAACCACGGCCTGACCCCTCTGTTCGCGAGCTCAGATAATATAACCTCCCATCCCAGTGTGTTAAATGCGTTGCGTACATCGATCGCAATAAGGGCCCAATAATAACCCCTGGACTTACAGTTGTCCGCGAGTCTAACGATCTCTGCAGCCGCCCCACGTTGCCCAGTCCCCTCCTAAAAACGTATTAGCCATCATTAAAGGGGACGATACCCAGTTGGGCCCCCAGGGCCTCCTTCACTGCCTACTCCCATATTTTGCTCAAAGCCGGGAGGACGCTGATGGGCCGGTATGCCCTCTTATCAGTGGGTTCCTTACCCGGTTTAGGGATTAAGACTACTCTCGCAGTCTTCCAGATCTTCGGGATACTGCACCTTCGAAACCTATCGGCCACCATTTCCTTAAGATCTCCAGCATTGGCCTTCACTACAGCTGCCGCGATCTCGGAGGGGACCCAGTCCAACCCAGGGGCCTTTTTTGTTTGATTCTCGCCATAACCCTGTCGATCATAAGGTCATCGACCATTTCCGAACTCGCGGGATCATTGTCCATATCCAGTATTCTGCTTCGGGAGGTGGGAGGTTCAACCGTGACGAAAAGCTCGTCCAGGACCGCACCAACCTGTTCCGGCGAGAGGATTATCTTAAATGACTTCCCCTGCAGGTTGGTCATGACCGTCTTATACGGTTTACCCCAGGGGTCCAGGTCCACGGTCCTACATAGGCTCCTCCACCAATCCTCCTTGGCTCTCCAGATGGCAATTTGGAGAGTCTTTCTTGCCATGGCGTACTGCTCTCTGCGTAGTTGCGCCAACGGGCTGCCATTCCTCCTCGCCCGTTGAAACAGTCTTCTGGTTCTGTTTTTTCAGCCCTGGCTTTCTCGATGTCCCTAGTCCACCAAGCATTAGGTTTCCTGGTTCCACCTAAGCTTCTCGACGTTTCCAGGCACAGACCTGCGACAGCCTCGAGAGTCGCCTGCATCTCCTCCGCGCGGGGAACCAGGTCCTGCTGCGGGGTATGTAAACTGGAAATGCGCTTCTCCATCCGAGCCGAATCGTACGCGGTCAGAACACTTTCCATAACCAAGTTCCCAATTGAATATGGTTTCCACTCCGTAACATTAGCCCGCTGCCTGGCCGTTGAACGCCCGAGTACATGCAGTACATATTTGTGATTTGACGTCGTATCGTGTCCCAGTACATCACTCTTACGAATTGTAGACGCAAGGGCCCTATCCATGGACATAATATCGATGAATGACGACCGACCATTACGCATGAATGTAAATCTGTGCTTCAGGCCGATCGGGAGCAGCCCGAACCGCCCCAACATCTCACGACACAGGTCCTCCCTACGATCCCAGGCGTTATCTCCCCACACAGGAGATCTCCCATTAAGGTCCCCTGCTATCATGATCTTCAAATGGGAATCTCTGTAGGACTCCAAAACCCCTTCCAGATCCGAGATGTACCGGGAGTGCCCGGTCCACTTCACATTGGGGCAATAACAGCTCACAACAGCCATTTCGCCGATTGTGACCGCGACAATCTCTTCCAGGGCCACCGGAGGGGCCACCGTGGCGAACTTTCCTTGAAAGCCGGTTACCCAAATTGCACCTTCGGATGTATCGTTGCCCCACTCTGGGCGTTGTTTATACGGCTCCGATATGATAATGATATCGGCATTCAGCTAACACGCATTGTAGGCCAGCAGATCTTGGGCTAGTCTACAATGGTTCAAATTTATTTGCAGGAGACGGCATGTGAAACATCTGGTACTCTTAGGGAGAATTTTTGCCTTCACCATTGTGAGGCCAATTCTGACCTTAAGCCCATACGTCTTTCTGCCAACGGCATTCGTCGGGACTTCCACCACGGCAACCTGCGTGCCCCTAGGGCCCAACCTCAGGTTTCTCACCGCGATGTTACTTGCCTCAATCTTTAGTGCCGCGCCCAGTTCGGCCTGAATTGTCGGGCTGTCCACCAAGGGACAAATGTCCCGAAGTTCCATGGCGGTTTAATCTTGAAGCGCTGTTATGGCAGGGTCATTCCCCACCACCTGCACGAGTTCAGTTGCTATGTCGGGAGCCCTTACTCCTTTGTCAAGGACTAGTAATATATGTCCCAACCTTGTCTTCTTCACAGCACTGATCCCCTTCAGTGCTGCCTTCCCCTTCGTGACCACGATCCTATAAGTATCGATGTATGTACGAGGAGAGGGTAACCCGGAACATTATCGCCTCCGATCTCCTTCTAATATTTTTGGGTCAGATTTCCCCCAGAGGAAGAAGCCCTTGCGTTTTATTCGGGGGAGGAGGTTTCTCCTTAACACCCCCTCCCTTTGCTGCCGGGGTTTCTGCCCTAGCTGCTGGTGTTGTTGCAGGAGGGGAGAGTTTACCAACTGAGGCTGCTGCTGATCTCCCTGGTCGGGGAGTCTCTGCCTGCCCATGTCTTGCTGACGCTTCAGACGGCGCTCTCTCCTGAGCTGGCCCGTCATCGGATGGGTTTTTCAATCCTCCTGGGGGTGTTCAGCCCTTCCCGCCCCACCCATATCCTGGGTGGCATTTCCCTCCACCGGGGTGTGATTCCCGGACGTCGACGGTTGTGGGCGTTGAGGGGAGCCTCCCGACCCCACCACAATCGCGAAGGTCCTCTTTTTGCTTTTGGAGCCCCCCTGCACCTCGTTAGGCGAAGTACGTGGCCTCTTCTTCTCATGTGGCATCTCAGCCCTTTTCACCTTAACTTTCGCGCCCCCTTTACCCCCACCCACAGGTCTGTCACTGGGCGGGGGGGTATTTGGGGGGCCTGGGAGGGTGGGATGTATCCTGGTCCCTAAATCTCTTTACGTCCCTGGACTGGGGCCTTATCCCGGCCCCTCCCACCCCCTGTTCGCCGATCCAGCGGCAGATCGCATGTGTAGCCATGGCCTCCGCTACCGAGGTTGTCGCTTCGCTGCAGCCCTTCGTCAGCTTATCGATATAGCTGTCGATCACCAGCCTCGGGGGTGCCGAGTCCCTCACACTTGCCAGTGCTAGACACGCATCTGTGAGGGTCTGCAGGTTCTCAGCCACCCTGACCAGAAGCTTGCCCATTCTAACTTCCGAGGTTTCCCCAGCCGGAAGTAACTCAGTGTTTCCCCCCGGGGGGGGGGGGGGTGAACCACCTCTCCCATCGGGGCCCTCTTATTTCCTGGGAGGGGGGAGTCTAGGTACTAGGAACCGGTCCACCGTAGAGGCCGGCCCATTTATCTTCTCCGTCCCCGCTATTCTGGTTATCGAGTTAGACCTAAATTTCGGCTTAGGTTTGCCCGCACCAGCCCTCTTATCACTATTCGGTCTACTCTTAGCAGCGACCGTCTCATTTCGAAGGCTGACCCTTATGGCGGGTTGCTTCCCAGACTTTTCCCCCACATTGGGGGGGGGGGGCTTGTCCACCTGCCCCGTCTTTCTCACGGACTCAATATGTTTGCCGGGGATCGCTGTGGAGCTGGCCAGAGTATTCTCCGGCGACGTTCTAGCAAGGGTCTTCCCCCTAAATATATCTGCTGTACGAGGGGAGGGGGGTCCGCGATAACCCTTGCCCAGCTCGCCCCCCCCCAAGGCCGCCCTCCCCATGAATCTTACCAAGGAATTCTCCGATGGTATACCCGTACCCCACAAGGATCCTACTCGGAGAGCGCTCCGCCCCATGTACTAATTCTCCCACGGGGTCACCACCCAGTGGGTCAGTCTCATTGCGCCCACTACTATCCCCCAAACATGTCCTTATCAACGTCTACTACCTCCACCATGTTACGAGACGTACGGGTCACCATATCATTCTGGTCCCTGATACAGTCAAAATCCATAAGTAAGCTAGTTCCAGCAGCTGTGGCTTCTTGTGAGGCGTGCAATGGCGCACTAGCGTCCGCCCCACTGGCACCGGTCTGCTGCTTCAGCACGGCGCCATCGGTCCTAGTTTTCCTTACTCTCTCTTCGCTGCCGACGGGGCAAGAGAGGGAGGCTGGCCTAACACCAGCAACCGCCTGTTTGACAACCGAGGCCAGGCTTGGTTGCGACATTACTCCATGTACGTCTTAGGGGGCGACGGCCCCACCGCCCAGCGGATTTCCTCCCAACTTCCAGCCCTGTTGTAATTGCTACGGCTTCAACCCATTCCAAATCGGGGGACATCTATGGCCGTATGTGTCCCACTCCCCTTTCCATATCCCGGTAATCCCGATATTAAATATAGCTCATTTGAGCCCCGGAGGGCTCCACCCGCCACGTCGCCACCGCGGGGGAGGGAACCACTTGGGCTCAACACAGATCACTTCCTTCTCTTTACATCTTACACATTAACCGCAGCCACTTCTGTTTTCCTTTCCAGGTACCGCCTCCGATATCCGATTCCAGCAGGATGATCCCCATCAGGAAGGATTCCCATCATCGCAGCCAGGAGATAAGGGAGACTAGCCGCCGTCAGATATGTAACGCCTTCATAGCCGCCTTCCCGGAGCTCCCTCACCACGCCCAAGGTGGTCGACCCTGGAGGGGGCTATCCACGAGGCCCACCTTCCCTCGCCCGGAATACGTGTTTTTGTTTTGAAATTCGAGTGCGTGTTTATACTCGAGAGATATGGGATCCGTGTTTAATTAGAAAGGAGGACCATCCAGGCGGGATCACGCGAGATCAGTGGACTATCGCCTTTTTTCCTGTGTCTCTCCATGAGGCGTATTGATGGTGGACTTGGTGGATAATAATTTTTTGTTGCTAAATTGGGGACATCTTTCTCATGTGCGTCGGGGCAAAGCGGATTGAGAACGAAGGAAAAAGTCATTCGCTAACGATCGGTAATTTCATATTTTCCAAAGGACGGTTCAATAACATATGTTTGGCAGCATTTTAAAAGGGCAATCAAGACCATCGTTCCGTCTTTAAGAATTTTAGGCACTCTTCAATTTGAGTTAATCCGTATATTGCTCGGCCGGTGGGCTGTAGGTACATGCGATGACTTCGGACCTGCGCGTGCGGTTGTTAACCCCCGACTGCTCCTCCGCCACAGAATTCACAGGGGTAAATCGCCCTCCTCTTTGAGGAACGGAGTTTCCAATGTGTGTTTTATAATTAAATTACAGCAACAATTACCTTCATCTTACTTTCTCTTCTTTATACATTAAAATGAAAAATTTAAAATAGTTGAAAGCTGAAACATTGTACTGTATGAACTCCCGGTATCGGTATATGTATGTTCAATGTACATACCTGACTTGAGGGGTAATCATGGATATATTTATATTCATATAACGATATTATTTGTTGAGACGAAATGAACAAGGTTAACATAGGAAGAAAAGGCGATATAACCGCTGCCTGCGCATGGTCCCGCCTGCATGGTTCTCCTTCCAACTTAAACACGGATCCCTTATCTCTCATGTATGAATACGCATCTGAATTTCACACATATGCAAAAGTATAGTTTGTTGGTTGTGGAGATGGTAGCCATCGTCGTAGCAGGAGGAGAAGGAGGAGGAAGAGAAGGAGGAGGAGGAGCAGGAGGAGGAGGAAGAGGAGCAGGAGGAGGAGAAGGAGGAGGAGGAGAAAAATAAAAAAGAGCTTGTTTTATACGTATAGCAAGTGTATGAGATTTATTTACGCATGTACTACCTTAAAACTATATATATTTTCATAAAAAATAATAGTTAAAAAAACGTCTCATCAACGTTGTAGGATGTGGAGGAGGGTAAGAAAGATATACTTCTTCTACGAGCAATTGTATTTTTTTTATTCATATAAATCAGTTTTATATAAGTTATATGAAACATAGGAATATCAATAAGCGTCTATGATGTACGAGGAGGACAAAACCATACTGCACGCGCTCCGTAGAATCTGGAAACAACGACAGAAAGAAACGGTTAAGCGGATCGTAGGTTTATTTTTACATATAATATATAGAAACTCGCCACTCACCGTAAATTTAGGATCGCATATACTTCCAAATTTTTTGCACGTTTTCCAACGCGCACATACAACCGTCGCCGTCGCCTTTGTGGAAAGCGCATCGTACGATGTTCCTTCCAGGCATTGTTTTGAGATTAGGAACGACCGTGCCAGGCAAAACTCCACAATAGTCGTCGTCAACGTCGGAGCCATCCTCGTCGGTGTCGTCGTCTGAGTCGATGTCGTTCTTACTCTTCTTCTTCTTCTTCTTGTACATCTCGACGATATCCACGATGGTTGGGTATGTTCCTAGGAGCAGTTGCGATAACCATGTCTTCTTTTCCACGAGCTTGACGAACATCACGTCAACGGTAGCGAGCTCGCAGGTAAGCAGTTCCGGAAGCCTGTGGTACGGCACCCAGCCGTCGGACCAGCGAAGCCCGTGATGATGCGCCGTGAGCCAGGACGCTTGAAGCTTCTCGAACGACGACAGGCGAGCGTAGGAGCGCGGTGGTTCGAAGATCCAATGACAGATGGTCGTTTCCGTGTCGCGATTGTTCGCGAGAATCGCGATCTCTTTGGCGACGAACGCGTTGTGTTCGGTCTTGAAGCCTTGCAGGTCGACCACGGCGGATAACATTGTTAGTAAGCAGTAGTATGTAGTACAACAACAACAACTGTCACCTGCGGCTGCAGATGAGCGACTGACGCTTTAGCGATTATCCTCATCGGTATAGTAGGTAGTCGTAGACGTAGTCGTTGGAATCACGTGATTTTTCGCACCACGTTCGTCAAAGGGTTGTATTGGACTATGCGATCGTGTATGATGAGACAGTAGGCGGTGGTGTTAGCGGGTACGTTCTCTTTGCACTCGAAGTCGATTCGCACGTCTCTTCACCGACTCGTTTTGTCGAGAACAATCTATGATCGCGATAGGGGCGTACTGCAAAAATACGTTCGTGTTCAGCAACGGTTCGGCGTGGCCGTAGTACGAACGGGTAAATTTCGCGTACATATCGTACAGGAGCGCGTATTTACATTTATCGAAATCCAGGTTCAGGTCGTCGTACGGATACGTCTCGGAATTCAGAAACAATCGTACGTTCGCGAGTTTGCACGCGTCGAATCTGCTCGCGCTTTTCTGGAGATTGTTCTTTCGATCGGTTTGCATAGCGAATATCACGTATCGCGGTTTCTCGATCTGCGACGAGGCTTTGACGGTCCACGTGTGTTTCGTAGTCTTTTGCAGCAACGGATAGTCGTACAGGTCCCACGATCGGAAACTCATCGCGATCGGTCGATCGCTTTGCAGGAGACGTAGCATCGCGAGTTTTCGAGTGTTTTCTAATGCGACGTGCGGCATACGCCATTGTATCTTGCGTATCTCCAGTTTCGGTAGTATCGCGGAGGACAGAGTGGCCGCGTACATCGCCTTCGTATCGAGTCGCGCGCGAATCAGTATCAACTCGCGTCGCGCGTGCATCAGGATGCGTCTGTAGTCTTCGCAGAATCCCAGTAACGTGTTCATGGGTGCGCAGAAATTGAACGACGCGCTACTAAAAATGTCGCGGTCGTGCGAGATGGTGTGGTCCCAACCGGCGTTCATCAGCGCTTTGCTCCTGTCTACGGACAACGACGCGTAATGTTTCAGCGCGGTTTTGACTCCCGGATTCCTGGAACGATCGATCTCCACTCTGTCCAATTCGTATCGAATCTCGTCGAACATGAACGCGACGCAGTTGTTGTCCAGAAAAACTCTCGCAGAGGCTTTCGCGTCCTGTTCCGTTGTCGCGGGTGGCTCATCGTCATCGCTCACCGCTGCTACCACTCCTCCGGTCTCTGCACCGCATTATCGCCAAAACGAAACACCTTCACCGCCACCGACAAAGCTGATAAAGACAGGGAGCGGAACAAGAAGAGGAAAACGAAGAGGAACAAGCGGAAAGCCGTTGACTCGTCGAAACGCGCGTTTCGTACGATCCTTGGGATTCGTCCTAACGTACTGACATACCACTTATACACTCATGTCTAACACGATGTATACCATACTGGACGTGACGAGTACACCGACTTTCGACGATCGTATCACGAAGATCGAGGTGCACTCTTACAATCCGTGCGCCAACACGACGTTCGACAACAACGATGAGATAAGAATACCCGTTCAGCAACAAGATGTGTACACGCTCCCGTGCGAAAGTTATCTCTACATCGAAGGACGTCTCTCGTTGATGGCACCCGCGACAACGGAACAGGACGCGAAAGCCTCTGCGAGAGTTTTTCTGGACAACAACTGCGTCGCGTTCATGTTCGACGAGATTCGATACGAATTGGACAGAGTGGAGATCGATCGTTCCAGGAATACGGGAATCACAACCGCGCTGAAACATTACACGTCGTTGTCCGTAGACAGGAGCAAAGCACTGATGAACGCCGGTTGGGACCACACCATCGCGCACGACCGCGACATTTTTAGTAGCGCGTCGTTCAATTTCTGCGTACCCATGAACACGTTACTGGGATTCTGCGAAGATTACAGACGCATCCTGATGCACGCGCGACGCGAGTTGATACTGATTCGCGCGCGACTCGATACGAACGCGATGTACGCGGCCACTCTGTCCTCCGCGATACTACCGAAACTGGAGATACGCAAGATACAATGGCGTATGCCGCACGTCGCATTAGAAAACACTCGAAAACTCGCGATGCTACGTCTCCTGCAAAGCGATCGACCGATCGCGATGAGTTTCCGATCGTGGGACCTGTACGACTATCCGTTGCTGCAAAAGACTACGAAACACACGTGGACCGTCAAAGCCTCGTCGCAGATCGAGAAACCGCGATACGTGATATTCGCTATGCAAACCGATCGAAAGAACAATCTCCAGAAAAGCGCGAGCAGATTCGACGCGTATTCCGAGACGTATCCGTACGACGACCTGAACCTGGATTTCGATAAATGTAAATACGCGCTCCTGTACGATATGTACGCGAAATTTACCCGTTCGTACTACGGCCACGCCGAACCGTTGCTGAACACGAACGTATTTTTGCAGTACGCCCCTATCGCGATCATAGATTGTTCTCGACAAAACGAGTCGGTGAAGAGACGTGCGAATCGACTTCGAGTGCAAAGAGAACGTACCCGCTAACACCACCGCCTACTGTCTCATCATACACGATCGCATAGTCCAATACAACCCTTTGACGAACGTGGTGCGAAAAATCACGTGATTCCAACGACTACGTCTACGACTACCTACTATACCGATGAGGATAATCGCTAAAGCGTCAGTCGCTCATCTGCAGCCGCAGGTGACAGTTGTTGTTGTTGTACTACATACTACTGCTTACTAACAATGTTATCCGCCGTGGTCGACCTGCAAGGCTTCAAGACCGAACACAACGCGTTCGTCGCCAAAGAGATCGCGATTCTCGCGAACAATCGCGACACGGAAACGACCATCTGTCATTGGATCTTCGAACCACCGCGCTCCTACGCTCGCCTGTCGTCGTTCGAGAAGCTTCAAGCGTCCTGGCTCACGGCGCATCATCACGGGCTTCGCTGGTCCGACGGCTGGGTGCCATACCACAGGCTTCCGGAACTGCTTACCTGCGAGCTCGCTACCGTTGACGTGATGTTCGTCAAGCTCGTGGAAAAGAAGACATGGTTATCGCAACTGCTCCTAGGAACATACCCAACCATCGTGGATATCGTCGAGATGTACAAGAAGAAGAAGAAGAAGAGTAAGAACGACATCGACTCAGACGACGACACCGACGAGGATGGCTCCGACGTTGACGACGACTATTGTGGAGTTTTGCCTGGCACGGTCGTTCCTAATCTCAAAACAATGCCTGGAAGGAACATCGTACGATGCGCTTTCCACAAAGGCGACGGCGACGGTTGTATGTGCGCGTTGGAAAACGTGCAAAAAATTTGGAAGTATATGCGATCCTAAATTTACGGTGAGTGGCGAGTTTCTATATATTATATGTAAAAATAAACCTACGATCCGCTTAACCGTTTCTTTCTGTCGTTGTTTCCAGATTCTACGGAGCGCGTGCAGTATGGTTTTGTCCTCCTCGTACATCATAGACGCTTATTGATATTCCTATGTTTCATATAACTTATATAAAACTGATTTATATGAATAAAAAAAATACAATTGCTCGTAGAAGAAGTATACCTTTCTTACCCTCCTCCACATCCTACAACGTTGATGAGACGTTTTTTTAACTATTATTTTTTATGAAAATATATATAGTTTTAAGGTAGTACATGCGTAAATAAATCTCATACACTTGCTATACGTATAAAACAAGCTCTTTTTTATTTTTCTCCTCCTCCTCCTTCTCCTCCTCCTGCTCCTCTTCCTCCTCCTCCTGCTCCTCCTCCTCCTTCTCTTCCTCCTCCTTCTCCTCCTGCTACGACGATGGCTACCATCTCCACAACCAACAAACTATACTTTTGCATATGTGTGAGTGTAAACCACTATAAAAGAGGTACCGATCGGTCTTGCGGATCACAGAACATCACAGTTAGTATCCACAACCGTTCAGCAGACAGCGGTAGCGTATATTTGCTTTATCAATAAATACATTACTTTTTCATACGAATACCTGTATTGTCTGTTACCTTAGACGATCCTTTCCTGCCCGCGCAGAATATCACTTATCCCAAACACTATGTAATGTTCTTTCGATGTTTATTTCTTACATTAGGTATGTCAGGATCTCGAAACATCTATACCTCTTATTACGCATTTCGAATAGCATACACTCTATTGTTTAGTCTCCTGCACTGTTACTATACTCGCGCGACCATGAATCACTAATATTCTGATGCTACGTGATCGCTTTTAGGCATATGCATATTATTCTTAAAAGTTTACCTTCGATCATTATCGCAAACAGAAGCTCGCCGCTGCCCGCTTTGAATTTCGCGGTCTCGAGATAGCGCGCGCACCGCTGCTGCGCATTATTCTAGGAAGTGCACCTGCCACCGTTACGGTTCTATGGTTTCGTTTTGTTTTTGACAACATGCATGTATCGACTTGCATCATCTTCTACGCGTCGTACCGCCGTATCTTTTTTCTGACCTTCGACAATGAGAGAGAGAAAGAGAGAGAGATGTTCAAAATATCGTACCTCTCTCACGCTCCTTGTTCAAACCTCGTCGCTGTCCGCTTTGAATTTCGCGGTCCCGAGATTGCGCGCACCGATGCTGCTGCGCATTATTCTCGGAAAATGACCTTCGGTATCCGTATGTTTTGACTATGGTCCTAGAGAGCGAGAGAAAGAGAGACGTACAAAATATCGTACCTCTCCGCGCATTATTATCGGATTACGCGATACGAAAATGCAGGTTTCGACTTGCATCTTCTACGCGTCGTGCCGTCGTATGTTTTGACTATGGTCCTAGGGAGGAATAGAGAGAGGGATATATGAAAATATCGTACTTCACTCTCATACACCCGATTCAAACGTCGCAGATATCGGGGTGCCATATGGCCTTGGGGCGATAAGAGGGTTGCGGATCGCTTCCTACAACGCGTGACGTTTCAGCGAGGTATCCCTCCACCTGCTTTCAAGGCCCATTCCCCCCTCCACTGATCCAGGGTCACGGTCCCCATCTCCACGAGTCGCGGTCCCCCCACCCGCCTCCCCCTCGCCTACGCTGCGGTTCCCCTCGCCCCACTTCACCCCCTCGCCAAGCGTTGATCCAGAATCGATGTAGTATACATACTAATATGGTTTCTTAAAGCCATATTTAGATTATTATTTATGTAAAGTTCAGACCGCTTTCAATTATTTAAGCAAGGCAGTACGTACCTAAAATTGCATCAGAGGTAAAACTCATTAAAACTAATCAGTGACGTGCATGAACCAGTATGATAACAGCACATTCATACATGCATTACTTGAAATGTAATCTTATTAGGCTATTTTGGAAACCACACGAAAAATAAATAATGCGTGAAGATTTACAATGACTTTGCAAAATATATATGTTATTGAAATGACGCAGAATCGCATTGATGCCGATAACCTTGTCGAAACTTCCGATTTGCATAATGCATATGTATATGAATTTTAACTGATTGTAAATCAATTTTACTTTTACAACACACTAATAACATATATATAATATTACACTTAATATTAAATTTAATTAAAACATTATAGCAGTTTTCATTAATGAAGTGGCCGCATGAAGTAATATTTAAACATTCGCAGTCTCTTTTTGTACATGTTGTATTGTTTGATTATACATTGGAACAATTATACCAATAGAAGACGATAGATTGAAAATTATCATTGAAAATTACGGTTTATAATTGGTATAATAATGATATTCTTCATAGAGATAATTGAAACAAAAATACTTGCCACACCATGCACATCGCATAAAAGCCGGCTCCCCACAAATACTACATTTGGGTATAAGCTTTTCATTCCTGAAGTAACAGAAATCTACAGGATTTAGAAATTCGCTGGGATGCGTTTCTAGATATCCGCTTTTAAATTAAGTCATATTGTAAAAGGTTTTTGAATCTAGGCGAAGAAAACTGGTTGTGGGTTAGGGACTGCAATTTAATTATTTCATTACATAAGTGCACATTGACATCTCTCTCTCTTGGAGAATCACATTATCCGAAAATGTCCGCACGAAATTTTTCCAAATTCGGAATCCAAACACATCTAAAGGCTGAACGATGCCCGTCGTTTTTTTTTTGGAATCATTGAAAAAGTTACTTCCTTGTCTTGTGGAATCAACTGCTGTAACTCATTTGGGCAGTGTCCCGTCCACGAGTCGAGTAGGAGCATGCTTCTACGGCCAGTATTCGGTAGATACACTTCGCTAAACCAAGTTTTAAAATGTTCAGACGTGAGTATTTCTGACTTTGAAGCTCTGATGTAAATATTAACCGGACGGAATAGAGTTTTTTGCAGTATCGGACCAAGTGTTCCTGTAGATTCCTTCAAAACTATGTATAGTGGTGAAAGAAGACGTCCGCTTGTTGATATAATAGGCATTATAGTGTAGCTATGTGTTGTAGAAAATACCGATTGAATCGTCGTTCTACCGTTTTCACTCCTAATTTCGCCAATATTCGCCCAGAATGTATTTTAAGGTTGAAGCCACTCTCGTCTGCATTATAAATTTCTTCAATCCGACAGCTGGGATATTAGACTTTACGCGAGAAACAAACGATTCTGCGATATTTTTGATATTTTCAATAACTTCAAACGTAAATTGCGTCCAAAATGTTGTTATCTTGCGGGACACAATCCTATGCGCAGTCTTAAAATTCCAAATCCACCATTTACCTGTAACGAATTGGGGTAGATCCACCTGGTGTTTTGCCTCCAAGGCCCACAATCTTAAAATCATGTCATGAAGAATAGATCTTCTGCCACATGCTTCTTCAAACTTTTGCAGTACATATTCCGCAATAAATGCAAATTTATCTGCATTTTTTCCACCTCTCTCTACACTCGCCTTCCACCTGTATAGCTGCGGCAAAGATTTAACCATGCGATAATTTTTCTGTACACTGGTAAGCGATCGACGTGCCTTTTTTCCACTTTTCCAAAACGTTACTGCCAGACGTTACTGCTTTTCTCTTATAACTTAAGTCAACTTTTCCACCTTCATCATCAACAGTACATTCTGCAGGATCAAAACTATCTTCTTCTTCATCTGCACGCATAATGTACTCTGCAACTTGTGCATGTGGTTCAGATGGATCGGTAAAATCGAGTACATAATCATGTTCAATTAATGGTAGGGAATGTATATTTTGAAACTTTTTTATTATGTCCCGAATTTCATTGTGCAGTTCCGTTTCTACCGAGTTTATAGGTGTCTGTATTATACTTGCAATTTGAAACGTAGTGGCTAACATGTTTATTACGTTAGCTACATTAATCGACTGCATTTTAAAGAAAAGCATTTCAAACAATGATCACTCACTTTTTTCAATTGAATGGTAACTGACTGCTTGCAAAAATGTAACTGCCATTCGCTGCACTCTCGGGAATATTTATATCAAGCAAAAGACGCTAGTACGTAAACATGTTTACCGAAAAGTGAATGTGGCACAAGAATATTATCAGTTACAATTAAAATCTATGAAGAATATTATTATTGTACCAATTACAAACCGTAATTTTCAATGATAATTTTCAATCTATCGTCTTCTATTGGTATAATTCTTTCAATGTATAATCAAACAATACAACATGTACAAAAAGAGACTGCGAATGTTTAAATAGTACTTCATGCGGCCACTTCATTAATGAAAACTACTATAATGTTATAATTAAATTTAATATTAAGTGTAATATTATATATATGTTATTAGTGTGTTGTAAAAGTACAATTGATTTACAATCAGTTAAAATTTATATACATATGCATTATGCAAATCGGAAGTTTCGACAAGGTTATCGGCATCAATGCGATTCTGCGTCATTTCAATAACATATATATTTTGCAAAGTCATTGTAAATCTTCGCGCATTATTTATTTTTCGTGTGGTTTCCAAAATAGCCTAATAAGATTACATTTCAAGTAATGCATGTATGAATGTGCTGTTATCATACTGGTTCATGCACGTCACTGATTAGTTTTAATGAGTTTTACCTCTGATGCAATTTTAGGTACGTACTGCCTTGCTTAAATAATTGAAAGCGGTCTGAACTTTACATACATAATAATCTAAATATGGTGTAACGAGTTATATCGGTAGGACGGTGATCTTCCCCATCCACTGCGCGTCCAACCGAGGTAACGAGACTGCGCCGCGACAACGGTCTTGCCCCCCACCACTCGCCCGCGGGTTTCGAGAATCGGCGCGAGATGCTTACACGATGAGTGTCTTTCTCGCTGCCGAAATCCGTGGGCGAGGTTATTTAAGCGGGGGGCATAGGCCTTATCGACAGAGTCTACCACGAGCGTTACAGGCGAACGGTCAGAGCTCTCCCAGCGATCTCTTGTACTCCAAGCTGAATCGTTGTGTATTTTTGGATTCCCCAACCTCCACGGCTCCTAGAGAAACGCGAGTTCGCCGATCTCTAGACGCAAGTCGATATCCTCCGTCAATCTTAGGGTCAGACTTTGTCTATCCCAGAGGACATCCTACAGTCTCCGTATCTCCCGTGGGTTTTACCCACTGGGCGAGCAGAATCAAGACTTTCCGATCAGGGCCTCTGGTGGAGACCACAGCCAGGGCACCAGTACGATCAGTATCCCCCCTCCCTCGTCAACCGCCGACTCGAACCGCGATAGCGCCGCGCTCCGACACTGATTCACCGCCGACACACGCTGTGCGCTGCCACCTACCGAACTCCGGAACGCGCCGCATCTCGCGCCGCGACCGTAACGCGCCGTCCTCGCGTCGCCGTCGACTAGTCGCTGGTCCCCGCGATAGATTAAGGTCTAGCGTAAACTCCGTACACACTGTTAGCCAGCACAGACCTGGCCGGGCTCTCTTGTACCCCGGCATTAAGAATAAACGGTCATTACACAGTTCACCTTGCCTCGTTCTCTCGATCACCCGTCCGTTAGTTAACCTCGCTTCGCCGAGGTTACAATGGCTTTAAGAAACCAAGTTATTAATGGAAACTGCCAAAATGGACTTCAAATTCGGTAATAGAGGTTTTATTTGTTTGCAAAAAAAATATAACACATAAAATATTTATATGTATGAAAAGAGATTATCCCAAGGTATTTCAGCGTATATTTAAAAAATACGAAAACTTAATTTTAAGAGTTGGTAGTGGGGGTACCTTGAAAAATATGGATTTTTCGAAAATTATTTTTACGCGGTTTTGTAGATATGAAAGAAGGATGCAACTTTTGTTTAAACTTCTTTTCGATATCTTTCACCGTTCTCGAGGTATTCCACGGAAAAGAAAATTCTGAATTTTTTTCAAGGGGTGATTTCACCCCTAAAAGTTGCATTATGGCACCAACGAAAAATAGGGTTGTGTTACGGATGGACTACTCTACTTGCACACCGAGTTTCATAATTTTCTGAATTTACGGGTTGCCGAACGTCCCTTGTTAGTATCATGATTTTTTTATTTTGCCCAGAAAAATTCTTATAGATCTATTTTTGTCCACACATGATCCTAAAAATAAGCAAAAAATTCCCAGTGTAACAATTTTTTGTATAAATTAAAAAATATGGATTTAACACCAGTATTAAATCATGCATAAAGATACCTATGTATTATAATGTTAAGCCAATACTCAGTTTTGTTAAACTAGTTAGCAGAATGTTAAACTAGTGTTACATACATTATTATGTTCAACATCAAATTTATTAACAAAGGAAATCCGAAATAATTGAGAGAAAAATGAGCATTTACGTGATATTTTCAGTAGTCCTGGCGAAATTAAGAGTCGTAATCAATAATACGAGACAGTGTATCACGGTAGAATTTCTACGGATGTGTTTTATGAAAGCGAATATGAAAGCGACTGGCAAGACAAATTCAACCATATGATATACTATGACCTTCGAGGCTACACAAGGTTAGGAATGAAATAAATATATCGATCTATCTATCTAGTAGATTGAATTTCTTCTTTCATTCTTAACCATTTGTGGTCTTGAAGGTCATAGTATACCATATGGTTGAATTTGTCTGGCCAGTCGCTTTCATATTGGGTAATGAAATATATAGCATTCCATTTAAAAAACTGAAGGTCACCCTTTTTTCAAGGAAAATATTGCGAACATCAAAAATTAAGATACCGTATTATGTTGTGTATAAAAAACAGTAAAAGTTTTCCTTCAGTTTTTTACAAATACTTACCATATTAGAGAACACTGTATAAGAATAGCAGATATAGCCGCTTGGCCGCTGCGAGTACCGCGCGGCTCGGCCAGTCGAGCCGGTGTGATTTGACGCAGCGTTACATTCAATTAATTTGCATTTGGCCAATTTTAAATCGTCCACGTTTTCTAAAACATGTCCGTAAAGAGGAAAAACAGGGCTATATCCTCCTATTTTTCCAAATTTTTAAAAAGGTACCTTCAACTATAAAATTGCATTTGTTAAGAACAATTGCTAAATAAATGGACAAATATTCGTTTTTATTAAGTGAAATAATTTTTATTAGGTACTCTTATATCTCCACTGTAAGCACCCAAAAGGTCATTTTTATCATTTTGTTAGTTCAACAGTTATAATTTTTTGAAAAAAAGTAAACACTATATTTCAAAGAGCTGTAACATCCACAATTTTTGACATTTCGAAAAATCATTCGAGATATGTTTATATACCCCTAAAGACTACAACATATCCA
Organism: Andrena chrysosceles; assembly: GCA_963855975.1. Lineage (NCBI taxonomy): Eukaryota > Metazoa > Arthropoda > Insecta > Hymenoptera > Andrenidae > Andrena > Andrena chrysosceles. Next base: position 37,800,834 of record OY979766.1, on the reverse strand, counting down.
AGTTGCACCAAAATCCGAAATGTTACTCCGAAAAGTGTCCGGCTTCGCGTGGAATGACCCAATAGTAAAGTAATACTTTAAAGTTCATGAAAAAGACCCCAAATGGCTTGCATAATTTTTTTAATTCGTGTAACGCGGATTACACTATGATACTAAGGGTTAATTCTAAACATCTTCCTTTATGAACTTCCTACATAATGTTCGTAATTTTTAGTGCTAAAAATGGGATGTTGCATTTTTGCCCTATTTATTGGTATTCTGTCCCACTGTGTGACATGGAATACAAGTAATTATTCCATGATTGGCAAATATTGCGCATCTTCTGTTCGCAGTTGCAAGGACAAATATATATTGATTTTAAAACAAAAAAGAAATTTGCTTGGAAGTTCCCGGAAGGTAACTAAAGGCCGAAAATTTCTGATATTTTTTCTATAGGTTTCTTATGGAAAAAACTATATGTAACTAATTATTTGCTACTGCTTATCGGAAACAATGCTACTCAATTCGGTTCCCAAAATATTTTTCTTTTATATCACCGAAATTCAAAAGCCTCGATTTACAATTTTGCACAAATAAAAACATAAAACTTTGACACGTGTTTGCACACAGATCAGAAGTAGCTGCCATGATATTTTTCCCTTCTTTAGGTGCTCATATTATTAGTTTACAAAAATTATATAAAGAAAACATAATCCCATAACTTTTGGAATTCAACTAGTTTCCTTATTTCTTTGGATTCTATTCCACTGTGGAGATGGATCGCGCGACGGTCTCCGCTAAACCCAGTTTGGAGCAGTCAAGGTTTTGGCCACCGCGATTAGCCGCCCGCCGTCGCGGCGAATCGTGTCTAGGAAATTCTACCTTTAAGGGAGCGCTAATTCCGAGCGATCGTTTCTCGCTTCTTTCTTGCCGAAGGGGGGAGCGAGATGGAATGAGTACAAGTCTAAATGCTCATTCTCATCGCGCACGCTCGTCGCACACGCAAAGGACGGAGTATCAAGCGATAAAGTGTCAATACGCCGTCTGTCCGTACTGTTCCTCGCTCGCTTTCAGTCCCTCTCATTCGCTCTCGTTCCATCTTGCTCTCGCCTTCGCAGAACAAGTGTGAGACAAAAGTGATGCCGGGCGGGTGGATTGGCATTTAAAGGATAGGGGAGGAAAAAAGAAGAGGTGCCGTTTCTTCGTCTCGGAACCGTCAGCCAGACTCATCAGTACGGTTACAATCGACGGAGCCTGCCCTAGACGCATGGGGCCCAAAACACTAAACTCGGAACATTTACATATACGAACGAGACTGGAACTTAGGACTTGTGAGAAATATTTATGAAAATTAGACCTCTCGAGACGCTGGCGAACACTATAGTTGCGATCCAATGGTGGGGCTGGCACGTTAAATAGGAGAAAATACACTTCGTTCAAGTATTTAATAAACATAATATTTATTCTGTATCCATATAATTTATAATAATTAATACGTTTCATTTGCAGATGCGTTTGTCGAATATACTTTAATAAAATACATTTATTTCATACTAGAATGAAAGGCACAATCGGTATCTTTTATTTTCAAAACAAATAATTGATTTATTTATCCTTGTAGTTTGATATGTTGTAGCACTTTCATTTTTAACTACCACACGATTTGTTGTTATTTAGATCAATCAAACATCGGGTATCGTATTCGAATACGTTAATGAATCTGCATACCGTATCCTCTCGCATTTCTTGGAGTACACATTCGGGCGAGCGGCCGCTGTTATTATCTCAGTGATTGTGAGGACTCGTTTTCGTTCCGTCTCGCGGCGCCGCGGATTCGCCTGGCGCTACTTGCTAAGCGCTTGCCGCTAGCCTCAAGCCACAAGTTCATAGCACGATGATAGTGTATGTATGTACATTTTCTAGAAATACTTAATGAGCAAATTAAAGTGACATCGAAATCTGTTTCTCTGTCCCAAGGTAATGGAAGTAGTTTTGAATCTGTTTATGGTTTAGAGAGCTAACGACAACGGAAGTTCCCTTTACAAAGGATTCTTAAGCTATACACACATCTAACGAGCATTTTGATATTGCACTTAATCATAGAGCTGTTTAAATCCCTTTTATATTTCAGCAATATTATGGAAATAATGGAGAAATACCTGAAGAAATTAATCTCGTCGTTCGAATTGTATTAATATATTTTTCGAATATTTGAAATATGAAAATTGATTTAATAATCAATACGAGGATTGTGTAAAATGAAAGTTTCAATTCTGTTGTCCGAATATTCATTATGATTTGAAATAATAATAGTGTACTTGTAAAATAAATTGTGGAAAATAATACAGTAACTTTTGATTGCACTTTTAGAAATTATTTTAAGTATAGGAAGACAAACTTCTGTAATGAATAACGCTTTGCAGCTTTATATTATTTTTTTGTTATTTACCTGTATTCGTAACTATTCATTGTTTAACACTGTTAAAAGTATAAGTTTAAACATTTGGTGCAGAAATCTTGCCCGGATCTACGCCGACCCTAGTCCACAGTTTCATTCTTATTTCGCTTTTCTTAAGACAGTGCTGTCCACAGATAGGCCAGACTCTTACATAGATCTGCCATCCCTCCCCCTTTACATTGTGATTTATTACACTGCCGACTATGTTTCGTTTGCGCGGAATCCGCATCATAAATGTGAAGTTTATTCCTAAGTAAGGTTACACCAAGTAAATTCGTAAGAGGTAATAGGTAAGACAGATATAGCGACGTACATATGAGGCGTTGCTGGTAGTAGAGCTGTTCAAGTACTCAGAACAAGTGAGCCGGGATGTACTCGATTCGAATAACCGATCCGAGCCGAGCGCTCGAAAGAACCGAGCGGCTCGATTAAAAAGCGAGTAGATTGCATAGTGAAGGTAGCGATTGACGAACGAAACATGTGGATTGTTCGAGCCACCCGATTGTTTCCAGCCGCTCGCTTCATTCGAGTACTCGGCTCGGCTCGGAAATCGAGTTCCGGCTCGACTCGAATGTCGAACTACTCGATTATTCGAGTACTCGGCTCGGCTCGGAAATCGAGTCCCGGCACGACTCGAATGTCGAACTACTCGATTATTCGAGTACTCGGCTCGGCTCGGAAATCGAGTTCCGGCTCGACTCGAATTTTGAGCTACCCGAATATTCGAGTACTCGAACAGCTCTAGCTGGTAGTAATGGCGAACACAACATCTTGTCAAAAAAAAATTATTTTACCAAATAAATCTACGGCAGCTAACACACATGCCCATGGGTATTTTGTGCAGTTCTCGCTCTTTTCCAGTATAAAATAAAACTTTATAGAAAATGAAAAATATTTTTGAGTGTTTTCAGTGCCGGTAGAAAAGATGAACTCCACAGTCGGAATGCGCCTCCAGTCGCGTCCGCTGGTCATCCCGCGGTCACAGTCGTCATTCTCTTTAAAGACGTTTCGTTAATTAATAACGTGAAAATATTATTTGACTTTGCAACCATATTATACGTACAATAATTATTCTTATTATTTAAAAAAAAAATTACTAATGCATAGAATAAGGTACAAGAATATTTTTTTGAGTTCGCCTTTATTGAAAATTTTCGAAACGCGTTTCTCTTAAAACATGCCTTTGTTGAGTTTGCCCTCACTACCCGCACCGCCGCATATATATATATATATATATTTTTTTTCTTCTAGTCGCATATATATATATATATATATATATATATATATATATACATGATTCAGAGAGTCGTTAAACAGAGTGGAGGAAGGGAAGAACATAAAGAAATCTCGTTAGTATCTATTGAACAGAGCTGTTCTTAACACATTTGCATTTATACTTCAACTTTGTACGGCGATCCAGGAATATGTTCATCACCCCATTTTACGATAACTATGTACTCCCCTCTTTCGCGAACCATGTAGCTCACGTTGTAATTATTGCGGCCTGTGTGTTTCATGGATACCTCTTCGCAAGGTCCTTTAGGTCCATATACGCCAACAAAGAGGATATTATTACCTGTATAAACAAAAAATATATAAATGAAACGAAGATATTCGAAACATTTGATAATAAGTATTGTTAATCGCCTGTTCAAAATTACTCTAATTTATATCAATTCATTTGTAAGACTGAAATCTTTTCTTACATTGGAATAATAACAGCTTTTGTACTTGTATTTGAGAGGATAAAAAGTTATGGTACACTCGAGGATAAGATAATTTTTGTGCAAAACATCAAGTGAGTATTGTCATTTTGATCACTTTTAATGCAAAGGTTACCTCCCATTATAGAGTTTTAATTTTTATTCGTTGATTCAAAGATCGAAATACGTTTGCTAACGTTGTTTTGTACGTGTTTTAAGTTTTAAATTATTCCTATTTTTAATAATGACTCAGTAAAGAATCATACGAATTTGAATAAATTTTCAATATTAAATTATGTTGCAATTTAGCTAACTTCGTTTTAAAGAAATCGTATTTTTTGTTAGTATTCATTGTATTCGATAACGAAAGATACAGAAATAAGATACGTATGTATTAACATTTTTACGAATTTTAATGCATTAGTTGTGATATCCCACTAGTTTTCGCGCGGTACTATTCTAAATACTTTCCCATATATGTCAAAATCACTCCATCAAAGTCCCTCAAACTCAATTATAACCCCTTTCCTATTTAAACACCCAAAATCCATTCGACGGGTTGAGTATCTCCTTTTACCATTCATAAAACCCCAAAGGTCTAATTACGACGAATATTTGGCGTACGTGACATAAATATGTCTATTAATAGACGTACCGTTCATAAAAACCCCGGAAGTCCTATTGCGACTTATTTGTTAAATATGTCAAGGTTCCTACCGCGCGTACCCCCGCAACATTCCTGTAAGGATACATAAATATGAGGTCCCGAGAGGCCGAAGATTCATTATCAACCAAACTTCCGTATGGAAAGTATATTCTTTACCACATTCAAACTGTATCGCGAAGAACTCATTATTATTCTAAGATTCGTCTTGTTTAGTGTTATTAAGCATTAAATTCAGTGACCAACAATCACCGTTCATCAAACATTGTAAGCTATTACATTACCATTTATAATATTGTATATAACCACCATCATTTATATTTTGTATTACCGTTTCTATTGCTTTCTATATTATTACTTTTCATATTAACGCTTATTGCGAACGCTTATATTACTTTTCTACATTGTTGAACATAGAGAGTTTTGCCTAGTGTCACACTGGGCATTCAGGTTGGCACGATTGCCGAATTGCGGGAGTGGGGCCGCTATCCCCACTCTTCTACACTCTTCTCTTCTGGTGTGTCTCGCGTGTCCGCTTGGTGTTAGATCAAAGATTAACCCAGAAGGTTCTTTTTGTGTTGTACAAATATACAAATAATTATAGAACATAATTATTTCTTTCTTTGATATATCGTGTAATTTATTTGCTCTACATCATCTATTCCATAAAGGCTCAACAGGTTATGGGCCCAGAGCACGTGCAAAGGCACAAAGAATAGAGGGCAACCACGTGTCACGATATAAGAATAATCATCCAGGTAATCCGTTTAATATGGACAAGTGGCGTACGATCCACATTCAACGCTTTGACGGAAGCAATTTCCAATTATGGAAGTACCAGATGGAGATTATTTTTGGTGCTGAAGGCATAAAGGACTTGGTAGATGGGAGAGAACCGCGTCCAGCGACTCCAGAGAAACAAAAGGTATGGGATGAACAAAATGCTAAAGGAATGTTAATAATATCCACGTCTATGGAGTATAGTCAGCTCCAGTCAGTAATTTCATGTGCAAACGCGCCTGAAATTTGGAAGAAACTAAAAACCTTACACGAGCAAAGGTCATCTGTTAACAAGGTTACGTTGAAGCAACAATTCTTTGGTTATAAAATGTGTGATAATGGAACAATTTCACAGCATATAAGCAAGATTGAATCAATGACCCAGGCACTAACCGATGTCGAGGAACCAGTAACGGAGCTCGATAAAATAGCAAAAGCCCTTGAAGGACTACCAGCAAAATATGGCGGTTTTGTAACAGCATGGGACTCCCTTGATGAAAGCAAACAAACCTCTGAGAATCTAACAGCGAGATTGTTAAAAGAAGAGCAGCGTTTAACGCAGGAAGACGTATAGGCAACGGCGTTCGCTGCAACCAAACCATCAGTCGCCCCAATAACCAAACCAATACAAATGGACAAGAAAAGAAATAAAAAGGAGGTAGTATGTTTTCTTTGCAATAAGAAAGGTCATTACAAGTATGAATGCAGGAAAAGAATGTCGCAGAAGGGCCAAGGTCAACAGGGAGACGACAAGCATCAAGCATTCAGCGCAGTACTCAATGACTGTGGCGACCTAACCTACGAATTTGAATGGTTGGCCGACAGTGCGGCCTCGAAGCACATAACCTCACATAAAGATTGGTTTACAGAATTGACATGCTTAAAGGAAAAAGAAGTTGCAGTTCAACTAGGTGATAATTCCTGTGTCTACGCGAAAGGGATTGGAAAAGTTTGTATAGAAGCGCTGGTTCATGGCAAGTGGGAATCAAGAACGCTCGAGAATACCCTGTATGTACCAGAGGTAAAGAAGAATCTTTTCTCAATTGGGGCCGCTACAGAAAAAGGGTTGAGCGTGACGCTTGACAATCAGAAACTAACCATCTTACGAGGGAATATCTTGGTTGGTACTGGTGTTAAACAGGAGAACCAATGTTATAAAATGCTGTTTAGAAGCAGGAGGATGGATCAGGCAAACGCAACGACAACGAAAAAGATATTGTTGTGGCACGAACGGTTAGGGCACGTAAGCTTTGATGTTTTAAAAAGGATGGCCGATAAAGGCATCATACCAGTGCAGTTTAAAAACACAGAAGAATTATTCTGTGAGTCGTGTCAATATGGTAAAATGCATCGTGTATCGTTCAAGGCAGGAGAAAAACTGCAAACTTACAAGCCAGGAGAATATATCCACACTGACGTATGTGGAAAGATGTCGGTAACCTCTCTTGGGGGAGCAGATTATTTCGTACTTTTCAAGGACCATGCCACAGGATACCGGTTCGTATATTTTATCAAACACAAAAATGATGTGTTTCCGAAATTCCTAGAACTAGAAGCGCTCATCAAACGCCAAACAGGGAACGCTATTAAGATTGTCAGGTCCGATAATGGAAAGGAATACATTAACCAACATTTTAAGAATTTCTTTCGACAAAAGGGAATCATACACGAAACAAGCGCCCCCTACACCCCTGAGCAGAATGGCAAAGCAGAAAGGGATCTCAGGACAATCGTGGAATGTGCGAGGTCCATGTTGTCAAGCACAACGATGAGTAAAGCCTTATGGGCAGAAGCGGTCAATGCTGCTATATACATTCTGAACCGAAGAGTAAGTAGAACAGACGATCAGCACACGCCCTATGAGAAATGGACGGGAAAACAACCAAAAATAAATCACCTAAGAAAGTTTGGTGCAGAAGCTTACGTCCACATCCCTAAGCAGTTTCGCACAAAGTTCGAGGATAAATCTAAAAGGTTATTTTTAATAGGGTACGATAACAATAGTCCAAATTACAGACTTTATAACCCAAAAACCCGACAGATAACGATTTCAAGCAACGTAAGTTTTCATGAAGGAGATCTTAACCTCCAAAATACACAAGAACATGCAACCTTATTCGTAAAAGAGGCCGTTTCCAATGAAGACGATGAAGGAGAAGTTAAAGCCAATTCGAACAAAGACGATGAAGTCACGACAACGGAAGAGTCTACAAGACGTGACCTACGAGATCGCAAAACCATTCGACAACCGTTACGTTATCCTGAAAACCTGTTAGCGTGTGCAATAGCCATAGATGAACCGAATAGTTATGAAGAGGCGACTGCATGCAATGAACGAGAACAATGGAAAACAGCAATGAATGAAGAAATCGCATCCCTAGAAGGAAGTCAGACTTGGGAAATAGTAAAATTGCCACCAGGACGAAAAGCCATTGGATGCAAATGGGTTTTCAAATGCAAGTATGGACCTGAAGGTGAAATAACTCGTTATAAAGCCAGATTGTGTGCAAAGGGCTGCTCACAGAAACCTGGCATAGACTACGGAGAAACATTCTCACCCGTTGTAAGGTACGAATCGTTAAGACTACTTTTAGCACTTGCAACAGCAAAAAATTTAGGAATAAAACAGTTTGATGTAGTATCTGCGTTCTTAAACGGAACTCTATCCGAAGAAATATACATGCAGCAACCAGAAGGTTTTGTAAGAGGTGACAAATCATTAGTATGTAGACTAATGAAAAGCCTATATGGGCTTAAACAGTCGTCGAGGTGCTGGAATCGCGAGTTTGTTAATTTCATTTCTATTTTTGGTTTCAAGGAATTAAATGCGGATAAATGCATTTTTCATGCTACATTTGAAGGGGAGGACGTATATATGGCAATATACGTCGACGACGGTTTAATAATGTCCAAAAATATATCTTCAATTGATACAATTTTGAGCGAACTCGACTCTCGTTTTAAAATAACTGTAAGGCCTTTAAGCTACTTTTTAGGAATGGAGATTAGGCGAGACAGAAATTCGAATGAGTTGTTTATCACACAGACAAACTACATACGAAAAATTTTAACCAAATTTAACATGGAAGACTGCAAAGCGAAAACAGTTCCTATGGATCCAGGTATTATATTGAGTCCAGGAGATGACTCAAATGAACTTCAAATCAGGGAAATACCTTATCGCGAGGCCGTGGGCTGTCTACTATTTCTAGCGAATGTCTCGCGTCCGGACATTACCTTTGCGGTTAGTCAAGTAAGTCGATATTTAAGTAAATACAACGTAGGTCATTGGAAAGCAGTGAAGCAAATACTGCAATACATCCAAGGGTCGAAAAATCATGGAATCAAATACAGTGGGAATAAGTTTGAACTGTCCGTTTTCTCGGATGCAGATTTCGCGGGAGATTTAGAAACTAGGCGCTCGACTAGCGGACATGTCAGTATGATATGCAATGGACCGGTGACTTGGTCTTCGAGACAACAAAAATGTGTCTCACGATCAACCACCGAATCCGAGTATGTGGCCGCGTCGGACGCAGCGCAAGAGATTGTATGGCTGAGTGAGCTTATAAAAGAATTAATTAATGATGTTAAGTATCCGATTCGACTGTACGTAGATAATCAGAGCGCGATCAAAATAGCGAATGGAAAAGACTGTCATAGACGCACTAAGCACATAGATGTAAGGTATCATTACATTCGTGATCTGATAGAGAAAGGAGTAGTCAGCGTACATTTTGTACCTTCAGAAAATCAGCTCGCCGACATATATACCAAGGCATTACCCAGATGTAAATTCTTAAACAATAAGTCACAACTAATGTGGAAACCTGAACGTCCAGACGTAGGCAAAAAGTGGGAATGTTGAACATAGAGAGTTTTGCCTAGTGTCACACTGGGCATTCAGGTTGGCACGATTGCCGAATTGCGGGAGTGGGGCCGCTATCCCCACTCTTCTACACTCTTCTCTTCTGGTGTGTCTCGCGTGTCCGCTTGGTGTTAGATCAAAGATTAACCCAGAAGGTTCTTTTTGTGTTGTACAAATATACAAATAATTATAGAACATAATTATTTCTTTCTTTGATATATCGTGTAATTTATTTGCTCTACATCATCTATTCCATAAAGGCTCAACATACATCAACGCTTATTGCGATCATTTATTTTTGTTTGTATGACTATTCATATTATTACTTTTCATATTAACGCTTATTGCGAATACTTATTTTGTTTTCTATATCAACGCTTATTGCGATCATTTATTGTTTGTATAACTATTCATATTATTATTACTTTCATATTAACGCTTATTGCTTATGTCAAAATATTTAATTATCATATATTATGTTTCATGTTCACATTCATATATTGTGTTCAATTACTATTAAACAGTAATAACGTACTCGTGTTTAAAGTAAATAAACCTCTCTATTTTTAAAATCACGCTTCGAATTATTGTGCGCATCCTTTGGTTACAAAGATTCCAAACTAAGACAGGCTGCAGTATCAGCTGATTTCTGTTCGTGAACGCGAGAACGGTTCCACTGTTTACAAACATACTTTTGCGTGAGCCGTGCAATTCACGGAAGTATTACGTGTGGCTTTCTTTACATAAATGCAACGGTAAATCCTGTTACCGAAATCAAAACAAACATAAGGTGCTCTAACGGGTGTTCCCCGGGTGTGTATTCACTATTTAAACCTTCCTTGGTCGATCAGTGTGCAGGATTACAGATTCGCGCCTGCCGTTCTTTCCTTCAAAATACTCAGTGTGCAGGATTACAGATTCGCGCCTGCCGTTCTTTCCCTCAAAATCCTCAGTGTGCTGGATTATAGATTCGTGCCTGATTTTCCCTCAAAATCCTCAGTGTGCTGGATTATAGATTCGTGCCTGACTTTCCTTCAAAATCCTCAGTGTGCTGGATGCAAGATTCGTGCCTGAACTCCTTCAAAATCCTCAGTGTGCTGGATGCAAGATTCGCGCCTGACTTTCCCTTTAAAATCCTCAGCGTGCTGGATGCAAGATTCGTGCCTGAACTCCTTCAAAATCCTCAGCGTGCTGGATGTAAGATTCGTGCCTGAACTCCTTTAAAATCCTCAGCGTGCTGGATGTAAGATTCGCGCCTAACTTTCCTTCCCCCCATAGTCATCGTTCCAAATACCTCACCCGGGACGTGACATAGTTTTGAAAATGGTGTGTATTGGCCTATTATACCGCATACCCAACAATTTTGCACTTTGAAGTTCCAGAGGTTTAGAGTATTGACAATATTGATTGCATCACTCTAAAATTTACGTATGTAGAACACACAATTTTCATAGCAATATGATTGATAAAATGATTCGTATCCAACTTATTTTGGTCAAGGTAGCGAGCTACACATTTTTGCAATAAATAAATTTTGCAGTAATATGTTCCTAATACTAATAATAGAGAGATATACATGGTAACGTGCTTATTTGAGTGATACGATAAATATTTACAGTATATTTTATCTTCTAGTCGCAATACTCATCATATCACTATGAAGTATAGAGTGTTAAACAAGTGATGGTCACTGTTTTCAGGGCTTACCCTGTTTACTTTGTGACGAAATCACATCACGTCACGCGCCGCGCAAGCGCCCGGCGCCGAGTCAATAGGCCGAGTTCGCGCTGCGGCCGATAGACGTACTCGCGGACAAAGGATACGGCGATACAATACATATAAAGGCCGCGGCGAGCGTAATCAGGAGTTCTCTACAGTGCATAGTCGCTTCATAGCTTCTGAACCGTACGACCGAGACGCTGATTTTTTTCTTCCCGAGGTGTGTCAGTGTCGGCCATCGCCACAACTGCGCCGTTTTCAGCCTCCATCCTACATAGGTCGAGAACAATCTTGCGCCCTTCCTGCGCCGGAGAAATGTCACCGCGGCTTATAGGCCAGAACTCTATTGCACGCAGGCACTCTATTATACGACCCCCGCGCGGACGCGCTTTATAGGCCATCTCGGGCAGAACGTGCCACAAATCTACATGTAACCGTTCTCCAAGCTCGTCGCCGAAGTCTTCGCCGCCCGCGCTCGAAGCGGAGCATCGTAACTCCTCCACCGCGACCAGACGCGCTCACCGGGTACCTGCACCGCTATACCAGAACTACGAATAAACGTTGTTACTTGTTCCTCCGCTTTTGTTCGTTTGCCGAACCCGGCCAAGTGACTGAATCGGCTATCACATTCCTTTTCCGTCCCACCGGCATCAGTCACGCCACTAGAAATGGTTACAACTTGATTGCTTGAATGGTCACATATTTTTAGGGTTAAGTTTTCATCTACACCTCTGGATCGGTGGACATTTGTGAAAAAATTTGTTGCAAATTTGGGCCTAGCTAACTAGCATTGACCTAAGTCAATGCACCTTGATCGGTCTTCTGTCACTTCAAACGTAGTATTCTGCCAGGCCCCACCATTTTGGTAGATACTACAAACCAGCAATGTAGTGGTAGGCCTTCAACAATCTTTCTTGACCAAACGGTTTGTTTGCGACATACAGGGTGTCCGCGGGAACACTGGACAGCGGGATTTCTCCTAAAGTATTGGACGTAAAAATATGAAAAAAATATGGAATGCATGGTTCGAGGGGGCCAACTTATTAGCCCGAACGAATTTTTTTTTCGATTATTATTATAAAAGATACGATGGTCAAGTTCGGTTTTTCAAATGGAACTCTTTTTTTTGAAGACCTGAGTTGATAGTGCGTTCCAAGACAAATTCAATAAGCATCAATGTATACACTTTATTTCCATTGGTTTTTGAGATATTGCGCTTGCAAATTTACTGATTTTCACTGCAAGAAACCCCTCTGGAATAGCAAGGACCAAGGGCGGTCTTGCTGGCGTCACGGGTGGCATTGCCCGTTGAAACAGATACCTACCTGCCAAAGGTCTCCGCCAGAAATGGCAGGCCCAAAGGCTGGACAATTCTTTTCCGTCAGAAATGCTACTTAGGTAGGTACATCTGCGGTATCGAGAAGCGCATCGTTACGTTTATTTCGCACTTGCTTCTACGCTCGGATGGCCGGTTCTTTTGGGAGGGATGCAAGTTGAATTGGTTAGGTTAGGAGGTGTGAAAGTTGCTAGACAAAATTTCAACCATAGGGAGCAGATTGTATTAGAACCAATCGGATTTGCATCCCTCACAAATGGCTGCTCTCTTGAAGAGGCCCTCTCCACAGTAATGCCCACCTTCTCTCCACTCGCTCATTTCACATCAGATCGTTGCAAACATAAGCATAATCATAACATAAGCAAAATCTTTGAGACAGTTATTAACTCCGCACTATATCATCACTGCCACCGTTACAAAATCATCCCACCGCAGCAATTTGGATTCAGACACAGACACTCCACCACCCACGCTATACACAAACTAATAAATGATATAAATTCCAGCATCAAAGAAAGGAAAATGGTAGGTGCCTGTCTAATCGACATAGAAAAGGCCTTCGACTGTGTGTGGATTGATGGCCTTCTATACAATCTGCACAGAAAAGAATTCCCGGAGACCCTATGCATGATTATCAGAGTCATGCTAACAAATAGGAAATTTAAAATCCAGTCAGGTGGCATCACTTCTTCTCTCCAGTTCCCCATCACAGATGGGCTACAAAAAGGCACGGTAAACGCACCTATACTCTTCAATATTTATACCACAGTTGCCTTAACTCTATATGACATAAACAGCAAAAACAGTGCAATCAAGGCATGTGCATATGCAGATGATTTGATATTATATGTAGAAGGGAAGAAGCCAACAAAAATACAATCATTACTGCAGAAAACTGTGAACAGTATAAATAATCATTATAATATTTGGAAGCTGAAGATTAACCCTACAAAGTGTGAAACCATTTTGTTTAGAAAACCCACTAGATTCTTGAGTAGAAACCAGAAAAGAGATATCAGAACGTTTAGTATTAACATCCTGGACACTACCAACAACGAAATCATCGACATACCGCATAATAACTCTGTCAAATATTTAGGAGTCCATATAGACAATCTGATGAGGATGTACAAACACTTTGACCTGCAATCTGACAAAGCTGTTAGGACATTCCACAGCCTAGGCAGGCTATTTTACTCAAGACAGCTGAGCAATAAGGCTAAGATAATATGCTATATGCTGCTGATAAGGCCCATCATAGTATACGCAGCCCCCATATGGTTTAATATAAATGCAGCAGCTATGGAGAAGCTGAGAAGATTAGAGAGACAAATCCTCCGACACTGCATTCATAATCATAGATCTGCCTCCTCGAACTTCACTAAATATATTAGCAATTCCATTCTCTATAAGGAGTCCGAGATCAACAGAATCGACAACTTTATCCTGCAACTAACTAGAGATTACTACGCAACGTCCATCAACATAGAAGATAACCCACTCATCAAAACACTTATGAAGATTGAAGACGATCAGGCTAAAAACGTCATGAGTTCAGGATACCTACCACCTCAAACATTTACTTTCCTGGACAAAAAAGGATACATACAAGATGAATTCAAGATACCAACAATCTTTCACTGGCCTAGACACAAGAAGAACAAAAAAATCGTTTATGACCCTCTTATAAATCCCTCAAATACGCCCGATATTTTTAAATACTCCACTAGTCTACCTCCAAAGGACTCTCTTAGCCCAGCAAGACTAAAAAACAAATATTGGTGGCTGGATATGAATAGCACTTATCTCAGTAAGCTTAGAGATAGATGAATTAGACAACTTAATGGGCAGCACAATGATAAATAACATTAAGGTTAACAAATAAATGACAGGCCTCGGTCTTTTGTATATAGATGTACATATAACTAGATTATTTTAGGTTAGTTTACATTTAAGTAGATTAATATCCCTAGACTAGTTGCTAACCTCCAAAGAGAACTTCCTGGTTTTAAAGCCGATTTTTCCCAGGACCCTAAATCTATATGTTCTGCCGCCGGTAATGCAGGGCGCAATATTAGTACAAATTAATATAAGTATAAATAGTCCCTTTATTTTTTCTAGGTACGAGAGATCTACGCTCCTACAATCCATCGGCAATACTCCTCGTGGAGAGACACAGGAAGAAAAGGGGTAGCCCGCTGCCGACGCGTCGTCCTCTCGAATATAAAGACGAGCTTCAATATCAAAACCATAGCATGCGTTAACGTATTCCGTGCGAGAGAAGGTGGGCATTGCTGTGAAGCAGGCCTCTTCAAGAGAGCAGCCGTTTGTGAGGGATGCAAATCCGATTGGTTCTAATACAATCTGCTCCCTATGGTTGAAATTTAGTCGAGCAATTTTCACACCTCCTAACCTAACAAATTCAACTTGCAGCCCTCCCAAAAGAACCGGCCATCTGAGCGTAGAAGCAAGTGCGAAATAAAAGTAACGGTGTGCTTCTCGATACCGCAGATGTACCTACCTAAGTAGCATTTCTGACGGAAAAGAATTGTCCAGCTTTTGGGCCTACCATTCCTGGCGTAGACGGAAACCTTCGCGGAAACCTTCTAGATCTAGTCTTTTCCAACTTCAGCGGTGTAACAATAGCATCTACTTCCGATCCTCTCCTACCAATTGACCTTTTCCATCCTGCTCTGCTCACCAATCTCCAGCTCTGCGTGACTCAGGCTGCCTGCCGCCCTACGACCAGGAGGTATAATTTTAGTAACGGGGACTATCTTCGAATCATAGAGTTCCTTAATTCTGTGAATTGGGACAGCAGTCTAAATGGCTTGTCAACCGATCTGGCTGTCTCTTTCCTGTACGATCGCATCTTATACGCGATCGATTCCTGTATCCCATTAACGAGATGGCACTCCTCTAAATACCCGAGTTGGTTCTCCTCCGAGCTAATCCAACTAGTTAAGGCTAAAAAAGCTGCCCATCTCGCGTATAAGAGAAGCAATGACTGGCACGAGTACTTAACCTTTTGTCACCTCAGATCTAAATGCAAGTCCCTTTCCAGGTCGTGCTATCGGGGATACATTGAATCCACGGAGGCATCCATCCCGCAGAACATAAAAGTTTGTTGGAAATTTGTTCATTCCAAGCGTCGTACGCGCGGTCTTCCTAGAGCTATGCACCTCGGTAGCGCAATCTCTTCGGACAACTCTGTTATCGTTGACCTGTTTGCGAAGCACTTTGAATCGGTTTACTCCGCAGCTAATCCTAGTCACACCTCGTATGTCAACATGAATTCGCCGCTAAACGAAACCGATACGAGCATCTGCATAAGTGAAATATACTCCGAAATTGACGATCTAAGCATCAACAAGGGGCCGGGTGATGATGGTATTCCTCCTATATTTCTAAAGAAATGCAAATTTATTTTGTCACGGACGCTCTGGATAATCTTTAACCGTTCTCTGACCGATGGACACTTCCCCTCCGCCTGGAAATCCAGTATTATCTCGCCAATCCACAAATCCGGGGCGAGATCGGACATTAAGAACTACAGGCCTATCTCGATGCTTAATATCATGGGTAAACTTTTCGAGGCCATTATGGCCAAGAAAATTAGTGCCTTAACCAATAGCATCTTGTCTCTCGAGCAACACGGCTTTATGTCCGGTAGGTCTACCGTCACCAACCTCGCGGTTTTTTGTAACTTTTTCTCCAGGGCATTGAACGGTTGGCGGCAAGTCGATGTGATTTACACTGACTTCACGAAGGCTTTTGATAGAGTGGACCATTTTCTACTCATTGACAAGCTCGCCTCCGTCGGTTTTGGAGGGCAACTACTATGTTGGCTTTTCTCCTACATCACGGGGCGTTTCCAACGTGTCAGAGTCGGGAATGTGTTGTCCAGAAAAGTTTTTGCAACATCGGTGGTACCCCAGGGTTCCCATCTGGGACCTATTCTATTTCTATTGTTCGTTGACGACATCCGTGAGGTGATCCGTAACAGCAAATTTGTTATGTTCGCCGAAGAGCTTAAGTTGTTTAAATGCATCTCGTGCCACTCCGACTCCTTAGATCTTCAATCAGACCTGGATAGACTCTCGGAGTGGTGTCTTTCCCACCGCATGGAGCTCAATATCAGTAAATGCCATATTTTAAGGTTTTCGCGAAGTAAAAGTCCGATGCACTATTTGTATACAATTGCGGGTTCTCAATTGTCAACCGTTGTGGTCGCGCGTGACCTTGGAGTTTTAATCGACTCGTCATTCTCCTTCGTGGAGCACATTCAACATGTTGCTGCGGCCTCGAGCCGAGCTCTAGGTTTTATAACTAGAAATAATTCCGATTTTGTCAGTTCTAGGACGCTGCGCTACTTATATAACAGCTTAGTGCTACCGCATCTCGAGTACGCGTCGATCATCTGGGCGATGGACTAAGTATAGTCGTCAGCTCGAAAGGGTCCAGCATCGTTTTCTACGCTATCTGGCGTACAAAGCGGGCCGGGCCCTGGCGTCGTTCAACCACAACTACGAGCAGATCATGAGCAGATTTGGTGTGCGGTCTCTGGAACACAGGAGGAGATTTACAGACCTATCCTTTCTCTATAGGATCCTGAACGGGTTGGTTGATAACCCAAATGTAATTGCGCTGGTTGACTTCAACGTCCCCGCTCGCTGTACTAGGCAAACACCTCTATTTAGGTCACCGGACTACTCTTCCTGGGTTGATCATGCCGACCCCTTTCATAGAATCTGCGGTATCGCCAATCAACTCCATGAGAGCATCGATTTCTTTGCCGATACTCTTTCTTGCTTCAAGATTAGTATTCGCAGAGCCCTTATTGCGAAAGGTATTCCTTAGCTTTTTCCCCATTCACCTACCTGCCATTCTACGTTCATCTCTTATCTTTTCTCTTTTTCTTTTCTTTTGTAATGTACTGTAAATATCTTTTTGTTATAGTGTTCATGTGCTTAATGGGCTTGTCCCGTGAATAAATTACTATTATTATTATTATTTGGTGGTAATAATCGGACACTTTCTGTTCATATTCTAAGAGGGCGGGAGGGGGGGGAGTGGAGTAGATACAATGTGGCGTTTTGGAATGTGGCAGGATTGAGGAACAAAGACGGGGATTTCTGGAAAGGTTTGGAGAAATGGGACGTGATAGTGATGTCTGAGACGTGGATGGAGGATGGGGAAATGTGGAAAGGAGGCTACCAAGAGGGTATGTCTGGGACAGGCAATGGGCACGGAGGGAGAAGAAGAGGGGTAGGGCAATAGGAGGAATACTAATGGGGGTGAGGAAAGGGATGGAAGTGGAAGTGGAGCAGGAAGGAGGGAGGGAGGGGATTATGACGAAAATGGTGAGGATGGGGGGAGTGGTGGAGGATAGTCGGGGTGTATGTGAATGGAGATCTGCAGAGGAAGTTGGAGGATATAGGGGAGTGGATGGAAGAGAGGGAATGGGGATTGAGGGGGCTGATAGGAGAGGACTTTAACGCGAGGACGGGTGTTGGGATTGGATGAGGAGGAGGGAGGGGGACGGGGGAGTTGGAGGTCGAAAGATAAAGAGGTGAATTATGATGGGAGCAGGTTATGCGGGTACCTGGAGGAAATTGGTTGGAGTATTTTAAACGAGGGGTGGAGGGGGATGAGCAGGGGAAGTGGACATTTACAGGAGGGAGGGCTGATACGGTGATCGATTATGTGATTGGGAACGAAGATACATGGGAAAAGGTGGAAAGGGTAGAAGTGGGAGAGAGTGTAGATTCGGACCATCAACCACTGGTGGTCTGGGTGAGGGGAGAGAGTGGGGGCTGTGTGGAGAGGAGGAAAAGTGGCGGGGGGAGGGGAGGGGAAAGAGGGAATTGGACGGAGGACGGGAGAAGGGAAGTTTTGATGAGTTTTGGGAAGAGAGACGAAGGGGATAGGAGTGTGGAGGAGGAGTGGAGAGAGTTGATGGAAAGAATAAAGGGGGCGGTGGGGAAGTCGGTAGTAGGGGGGGGGGGAGAGGAAAAGCAAGGGAGGATGGTGGGATGAGGAGTGAAGAGAGGAGAAGAGTAAGGTGAGGAAGGAGTTGAGAAAGTGGAGAATGGAGGGGGGAGATGGGAAGGTTTACAGAGAGAGGAAAAGGGGTTATGGAAGGATGTGTGAGGAAAAGCGGAAGAAGGAGGTGGAGCGTTGGGAAAGGGAACTGGAGGGGGTGAGGACGGAAGGGCAGGTATGGAAGGTGGTGAATAGAGAGAAAGGGGGGAGAAGAAGTGTGAATGAGAGAATAAAGATGGAGGAATGGGACGAGTATTTCAGGGGACTGCTGGGAGGGGTGGAGTGGAGGGTGAAGTGGATGGAGGGACGGGGAGAGGGAATGAGGGACGGTGAGAGGGAGATAGAGAGGGATGAAATAAGAAGCGTGGTGAAGAGTTTAAAGGACGGGAATGCGGGGATGGGGATAGGATACAAAATGAGGTTTGGAAATACGGGGGGGGAAGAAGTGGAAAAGTGGTTGTGGGTGCTGTGCAACAGGGTATGGAGGGCGGAAGGGTGGCCGGAGGGCTGGAAGGAAGGGGTGGTAGTGCCGGTGGTGAAGAAAGGAGCCGGGGAAAGGGTAGATGACTATAGAGGGATCACTCTGACACAGACGGCATATAAGATATATGCGTCGGTACTGGCGGAGAGACTTAGGGTCGAGATAGAAGAAAAGAAGTTGCTGCCACCGAGTCAGGCGGGGTTTAGGAGGGGGTGGAATGTGTCGACCACATGTACACGCTCAATTACCTAATAAATAGGTAAATATTGAGGAAGGAAAGGAAGTTAGTGGTGATGCTTATCGACATGAAGGCCGCATTTGACTCGGTGGACAGAGAGGTATAGATAAAGGCTTTGAGAGGTAGGGGGTGAGGGAAGGGCTGGGAGTAAGGTGTGAGGAAGCACTTAGGGAAACGATAGGAAGGGTCAGGGTGGGAGAAGAGGAGGGGGAAAGATTCTGGACCGCCAGGGGTGTCAGACAGGGGTGCCCACTTAGCCCAACCCTGTTCACACTACTGATTGCGGACATGGACGAAGAGCTGGGAAGGAGAGGGTGGGGGGAGTGAAGCTGGGGGGAGAAGGATTTACATCCTGGCTTACGCGGATGATGTGGCGGTGCTGGCGGAGGATGTGGAAGGGATGAAGGGGTTGATGGGGAAATTGGTAAAGTACGTAGACGGGAAGGGGTTACGGGTCAACGTGGGAAAAACGAAGGTGATGAGGTATAGAAGGGGAGGGGACAGGTGGGGGCAGGTGGTATGGAGATGGAAGGGAAAGGAATTGGATGAGGTACACAATTTTAGATACCTAGGGTATACGGTGATGGGAAATGGAGCGCAGGAAGAGCACACAAAGGAGAGGGTAAGAAAAGGGGCGGCAGTGATGGGGCAGGTATGGGGGATAGGAAAAAGGAACTGTGGGAAGGATTGGGGAAGAAGACTGTGGCTTTTTGACAAGCTGGTGTGGGCGGTAGTGAGTTATGGGGTGGAAGTGTGGGGGTGGAAATGTAGGGAAAAAGTGGAGGGCTGCAAGAGAGATATATGAAATGGGTGTTGGGAGTGGATCGGAATACCCCGGGGTACATGGTGAGGGAGGAGTTACAGAGGGGGATGATGAAAGGAGGGGCGGGGATGAGGGCATGGGGGTATGAGAAGAAGCTGGAAGAGGGGAAAGGGGGAGAGTTGGCGAGAGTGCTGGGAGGAAATGAAGAGGAGGATGAGCAGGGGAAGGGTTCTACAGGGGTGGGAAGAAGAGAGGGAGCAGTATTACAAGGACAAGGGGTGGACGGTGGAGGAGGTGGATAGGGTGAGGGATAGGGGGAGTTAAAGGGAGAGGAGTTGGTGGATAGAGAAAGAAGGACACAGAAAGAGGAGAGGTGGAGGAGGATAGGAGAGGCGAGATATAATAAATGGTATGGGAGGGTATGCCGGGGTATCTGCAGAAAGGGTGGGGGAGGATAGATGGAAGAGGGTTGCAAGGTTTAGATTAGGGAATGAGATGAGGGAGGGGAGATATTGGGAGGAGGAGGAGAAAAGGAGGTGTAGAGTTTGTGTGCAGGGAGGAATCATGGGAACATGTGTGGGAGGTATGTGCAGGCTGGGGTGTGGAGAGGCGTCGGCAGGATGCGGTGTTGGAGGTGTTGGGAGATGACAGGGAGAGGGAGAAGTGCATGAGAAGACTGGAGGAAAGGAGGGCGTTGTGTGGGGGTGGGAGCGTGGGGATGAGTGGCGGACTGTGAGTGGAAAGGGAAGGGTGCGGAAGCGGAGGTCCGAGAAGCGGAGGAGGGGTTGCGTGCGTGCGTGCGATGGAGGAGGGGAGAGTGAGCGAGCGTGCGGAGATAATTTTAATTCTAAGGATTAAGTTAAGATAGTCTTAAGTAGAATAAGGTTGAATTAAGGAAAAATTGGTAAGGAGAAGGTTGTATGGGAGATTGGAACCCCTAGGGGAACAATCATAAAGATTACTACTGGTCATAACTGGGAAAACATTATAAAACTGCGGCAAATGTTCACCAGTATGCAACACAGCGGGTCGCGGACAGTAACACAAGCTCTAGTTGTATTTTTATTTAAGCTTAGAAGCGGTAGCTCCAACAAAATGATTCAGCAGATACTCGACCTAGAATATGAACAAAACAAATGGCTACGTTGTTGATATAGCAGGTCCATTTAATGGTACATTGAAGAATGCCACTATAATGAAAATTCTGTTAGAAGATCGGACTGGATTAAAATCAATTTTACGGCCAGGTGATTTTTGTATTGTCAACCGTGGTTTCCGGGATGCTGTACAGAACATGCAGGATCAAGGATATAATGTTTTAATGCCGGCATCGAAAGGGAAGCGAGCACAGTTAACCTCGGAAGGAGCGAATACCTCCCGATTTGTAACCAAAGTACGTTGGGTGGTAGAAGCAGTACACGGTGCTATAGGGCAAAAATATCGTTTATTGCACCACAGCATGGACAACAAAATGCTACCAGGTCACAAATCATTATGCCGAATAGCTGGATTCCTAAATAACATGTTTGGGAAGAGATTAAATTCTGACCCAGAACTCGCTGACGCGATAATTGACTATATGAAAGAACGTCAATCACAACGAAACACTGTGACCTCCCATTATTTTTCGCCCGGTCCTAAGCAGCATCCTCCATATAAATTCCCCCTACAACTACACAACCATTTAAGAAACCTCAATGCTTAACCCTTTCCCAACCTCCGGGTTGTTTGGACGATGTACCTTAGCGGTCCCCATTTCCAGATGACCAAATTTCAAACCCCTTTCCCTCTTCGGCCTTAGAGGCGCGAACAACTTCCACTTTAAACCTTAGACAAGTCCCTCATTAAAACTCGCTCATCTCGAGACCATATCTCTCCCCTTACGAAAAACGTATTCGAACCACCACTTTCAAACCCCAATCAAACCCTCCAAACCCATCCAACGGGTGGAGTACCCCCTTTTAAAAACCCCGAAGGAACCGCCGAAATACGCTATAACGACACATATTTCGCGCAGGACTCATCTCGACATCCCGATTACATAACACATATTTAAAGCATGAGTCATCACGCATACCGCAAATTCCCCGCATACCTGACATTCCATTGTTTTGAATAAATACCGGCGCCGCGTGGACCGCGACACTCAGTACCAGTTCGGCAACAGTCTTTATTAAACTTACTAAATCTTCATCTTCTATTTCTTAGTGTTAAGTAGTATTAATTAGCGTCAGTGCATCATTTCATAAAAGGACCTCAAATCTTCGACATCACTGTAAGCGCTTATTATTTTAATTTAGTTTATATTATTTTCTTTTACTTATTTGCTTCGATCTTTATATTTTCAACTTATATCGCTTTGTATTGTTGTGCTTATTGCTTTACATTACTTTCTGTGATTTCGCTTATGCATATCGTTCAACCGCATTTATATCATTTATCCTTGCTTATTCGCTTACTTTATATAGTTTCAACTGCTTATGCTAACCGCCTAATTATACCATTGTTTAATTCTATTGCCTATATTAATTTGTTTATTATTATTACTAATTCATCTTATGGTTATATTATATTACTAATCACCGTTATATAAATGTTTGTGCCAATGCTTTATGTCCTTGCATTATTGTAAATTACTATAGCACCAGAAGTGCATTGTTTAATCACTCGCTGCCCAATAAATAGCGGTTCTGTTACTTAAATGTTTGAATTCTCGGAATTATTCATCGAATACTCAGAATCCTTACGGCCTTGCCACAGCTGTTCTTCCTTCGCGAACCTCGGGAGTTCTTATCTGTGTTTACAACTTTTCTTTCACCCAGGGTCCCGTATGACCATTAGTACGTCTATTTTGAAGAACTGCCATCCGCGCCTTTCTTTCCCCATTGCAGTAGTTAAACCAATTAATTATCTAGTTAGAAGAACTAACCGCAAACACTCTAACGGGTGTCACTCGGGTGCGCGATTATCCCCCAACCTTCCCTGGTCGATTAGAGCTGCGAAATAAAGTTCCGTGCCTTACTTTTGCAACCGCTTGGGACTGCGAAACAGGGTTCCGTGCCCAAGTCTTTGTAATCGCTTAGAGCAGCGAACAAGGTTCCGTGCCTAAACCCTTCCAACCCGTTAGAGCAGCGAAATAAAGTTCCGTGCCTAACGTTTGCAACCGCTTGGGACTGCGAAACAGGGTTCCGTGCCCAAGCCTTTGTAACCGCTTAGAGCAGCGAACAAACTTCCGTGCCTAAGGCCTTCCCACCTCTTAGAGCAGCGGAACAAGATTTCGCGTTTGACTCCTGTAATTCCCCACAACGTCACTGTCCTAAACCGCCCGCCACCCAGGACGTGACAACACACTTCAGGAATTACTAGAATCTGAACATTTAAATCGACGTAAGAAACCCTTTATGACAATGTCTGCTACTTCCCTCATAGATTTTCCAAAACTTTCGGAAAATGAACTGAAGCTAATATTTACGGGTACATATTAGTTGTCACAGGCGGTATGCTACCTCGCCGAGCTGATGAATGCTGAGGATGTTTTGAACCTCGATTATTATAAAGAAAATAGCAATATTTTAAAAATGAAAGTCCGTTCAAGACATATAAACAGTAAATCATACCAGTGCTATATTCAGAACGAACCAAATTCGAACACTTCTACAGGTATACAACGCTACACTTGTGATTGTGCGAATGGCAATAGGACTGTGGGATGCTGTTCCCATGTTGCTGCTATAATTTATTATTTAGCACATGGGCGTTACAAATAAAAAGTTATTAAGCCCGCGGAAGTATTAACCGAATTATTCGATGTAAGCAACGTTACTGCTGTTATTGACGAAGACAGCGACGAAGATTAGAACCAGAAGTCGACAATGTGTAAGCTAAAAAATTACTATTTTATTAAGGTGTAAACTACATACGAAACTTTAAACGCGTTCTTCTTCTAAAATATTCAACATGTTATTTAAAAATTTCCGAATTGTTTATTTCCGATGATCCATTTTCAAGCAGCGGCAGTCGTCGCAAAGCGCTTGAATAATAATTGCCGATACTCGTTAAATATTTAATTTTTATAACGCAATGACATTAATGAATATATATTTTCCCAAGCTTTCCTAAAAAGAATCCAAAACATGCACGATTTTTTGCCCTTCCTATTGATCATGCGGCCGGCCCATTCAGTACAATCTGCCAAGAAGTTTTATATACGTTTTATTTTTTTTAATATGTTCCATCAATCCGACCCCTCTGCACCTTATAAAGATAATACCTAAGTAGTGACGCTTTACACCTGATTTTTTCGTAGGTGTCACTTAAGGGGTTGTTTGCAAAAACAACCCCTCAAAAATTAATTCCTTTATTTCCACCCTTTACAATTGATTTGCAATTTCGAAAAAAATATACGTGGTAGAGCTAAGAATTGCCTATTACGTGCACTTCGGAACATTCAAATATCTTAAGTAGTTGCTGAGAGAAAAAAGGTAAAGTTTAGGGTTGTTATCCCCATATCACCCTAACGAAAGGTAGTAGAGATCTGAAATTTAGGCAAGGACCATTATTTGGAACACATAAATACTGAAATTGGTGCTGGGGCCGTTTTCTCTATACTTACCCGGCTAGACCCTTTATCAAAAATAATATTTTTGTTTATTGTATGTCCCCGAATTTATTATGCTGTGTGCACAAATGTTGTGTGTCCATGCCAGAGGACGAAATAGTCTTGGAAAAATGTGACAATAAATAAAAAATTTTAAAAAAGTCTTCCTAGATCTATCGCGAAGAAAAAGGATCTTCTGTATCTTTAAACAACTGAATTATTCCTGAATACTACAAGGTATTTATCAATAGCATACCATCAGCAAAATCACAACATGATGTAATTCCAATTCCCATGGTCATTGACAAAAATGAAAGCTACAAAAATGACAACTGCGAAAATGAAAACGAAGTAGGCATCCGTGCAGACGGGTCTGGTGCGTTTGAATGCTAATAATCATCGTACGTTGAAATAATACTGATTTATGATTCGAAAAATGAGAATGAGGCTCGAGTACACCATTAGCGCCACCAACGGAGAAGCCTTGAAGCCTCATTCTGTCACATTTCGAGACATAAATTCATTATTATTTCAACGTACGGTGGTTATTAGCATTCAAACGCACCAGACCCGTCTGCGCGGATCCCTACTGGAGGCCACTATACCCGCAAAAACTTCCTTCTGGTCGATTCCAGGACGAAAGTTGTAATTTACGGTTTGTTTACAACACGCGTATTAGGGTGTTTCAATTTTCTAAAGGTGCTATTTTCATATAACTTTGCTCGCACCCTTGGTTCTATTCATCTAAGTGATCGGTATGCCAAATTTTACACAAATTTAATAATATTTAGGGGTTGCACAGTTTTATCACTAGGCTAGGCCTGTGGCGGTAGTAACAGTTTGGCTTGGGAATACGATTAGGCAGGAAGTATTACATTTACAACAAAAACCCTTATATGGAAATGTTACTTACTTATCTGACATTATTGGGTCACAACAGTTTCACTGTATGTCAAGTAATATCCAAGTTATTAATAAAAATGAGAAGTGGAGTGTTATAGCCCTAACGATACAGTGTAAAGTGTTGCAACCATAGCTGATCTAGGATCGGTTGTAACACTACATAGATTCTATGCAAACAAGACAATATTATTCGCTTTCTTTCGGTTTCGTTGTGGTACAACCGACCCCGACTGCTGATGTTACAATCACCCCCGACCATGCTTTTGAACTTCAATTATAAATTGTGACTAACGAGACACTTAAAAGTGCTAGGTAACGATCAGTATTACTTTAAAAGAGGTCAAATTCCAGATTAAAAACGCACATACTTGCAAAGGGAGTGTTTACATTAGATTCATAAATCAGTAAGAAAAAGTTACTTTAGGATATCGAAAAGTTATTTTTTTCACTATCCATGTCTATTGCGTATCTATACTGCCAGAACATGGATGTGTGTATTCCAAATGTCATTATTTATCATGTGTATATCTAGAATTGATGTCAATATTCATTATATATTTTGAGATTTAATACAATTTATATGTGTTACATTCGCCCCCCTGTTACTACCGCCCCCGATCTACCCTACATATTTTCGCTATTCCAGGTTTTGAAAATGCGGGTAAAATAATAACGTACAGAATTTTTATAGGTATGAACAATAATAGAAAGTAATAAAATGTAAATTTATCTAAATGTAAATCTTCTTTGAAGTTTAATTTCAGTTTTAAGGACTTGAGAGTAAAAATAATTATCATTGGAAATCGTGTTTCCTTAGCGTACTAAATATTATTTAGTGTGCAAAGTGTGCAACCTCTAAATATTACTCAATCTTCCTAAAATTTGTCAGATATTTTTTTTATACTAATAGGAATCAGGACATGCGCAAAGTGAAATAAAAATATAATATTTTAATTTTACCCCTATAATATGAAACACCCTAACGCGTATATGTACACGCTTTTCCTAGCTTGTGTAAGCGTACGCACACATTCAAGGCCCGCTGAGACGGCAACCTTAAAAAAAGTATTATTTTGATAACTATTAATTCAGAATAATTCTTTTATCTTTTAGAAAAACGGCTTGACAGCACACTGATACATTAAGTAAAACGACAAATGGGTTAAAAAAAATTATTCGCTTGATCATATTAAAATATCGGAACTATGTCTAACATAATACGGCCAAAATAGATGCGCGGTCGTACCCATTTCACTAGTATTCGTGTATAGAGACATGGTCGCTCAGTGTGCCTACAGGTAGAGGGGGAAGGGGATTTAGCTTCCAGACGCGACCGCGTCCGTTGATTGCATTGTGATCAAAATCTCTAAAAATGTGATCGATTTGGCGTGGAGTGACTTGCAGATGAAGGAAACTGTTTTATGGAGCCAGTGAGAGAGACACAGTTGCGCTTGAAGATAGAAAGAGACTTCCATTTGCTACACAACGTGACAACGTCGAACGAAGTACGGAACGGGCATTTGGTCTCTCCCGAGCCACGAGCGCCGGCCTACGAGCCGCCCAGGCGCATTCTTTAGTAAATCCGACTATAATAAGTATGTATACATGATTCTATATTACTCTTTTACTATTAAATTGCACATTTCAGTGCTAATGTTTAACCATAAATAAATATTGTAAAAAGTTACATGAAAATTTTTTTACCTTTTCACGGGGCTCAAAAAATTAAAAAAGACATACAATTACAATTTACTATATTAGCACTAGCCTATAATTAGTATTATAAAAATACTCTACCGGCGTCAGTGGCGTTTACAGTAAACTGATTTTGTTTTCCCAGGTATGCCTTTTTTAGTCCCATTCCTTTGCTTGTTACTTTGCCAGCGTCTGATTTGAACAACGGTAAAACAGGTCCAACTTGCTTAGTTTTCGAAATTTTCTGGACAGTCTCAACCACAATTGAACTTGTTTCTTGAGCGCCCCTTTCAGCTAAATCAGCACCTTTATATAATATACATACATGATTAGAATGAATTACTTATAAACGCAAGATATTAAAACCTAAAAAGAAAGAAAGTTTTCGATTACCATAAAAATGGTTTCTTTGAAATAATCGAAGATTGGAGCGGAAATTTGTAGCATAAACATTATTAAGACTTAGTTCTAACAAAGCTCTCGTATAAAAGTAAAACAGCAGAAAATATCTCCGAAGGGTAGCGACCACTAAAACAACTCCTGTTTGGTCGGAGGTTGTTGCTGCAGATTGAATAAAAAGGGCAAAAATGAACCAAAACTTAGTTAAAGACGAGTTATAGAGCACGGACTGCCTGATTTGATGCATGCAGATGCTCCGTACAGTATAGTGGACCTTATTTTTGACTTTCAATTTTTTTTCGGTATACCACCCAGAATTGTGGCATTGCGGGAAAAAATAATGTGTGCAAAATTTAAAATCGATCGGAGGACGGGAAACCGTGCCTCGTCGCATTTGAAATTTTTTTATTTTTATAATTCGTTTTTCTCCATCATAATATGTCGTTAATATACATGTTTATATATCGTTGAATTTATCTTTTTATGCCCTGTAACAATATAGAATCAAAGTATAAGATTGCTTAAGAAAGAAAATCACGATCTTGAAATCTAATAAATTTACCTTCGGAAAAAACTTTTTTCGTTAGCATTATTTTTATCTTGTCAAACAGTACAACTTTTGTCAAAGAAATTTTTTCATATATTTCTTAATAACAGATTTAAAAATTTTAATGAAATAACCAATAAATTCATTAAGAGCACACTGTTCCAACAGATTTTATAAATGTGGGTTCTCTAGAACGGGAAAATGATCCCAATTATAATATTGGATTAAATATAGGAAATAATTTAGCAGTAAACGATTCGGCGGAACGAGCAGTCAAACTCATGCAAGAGTTTGTAAAGAAAAGTTTGCAAGAATTGTAATTATTCAACAGCCATCTGGACTTGTAACATTCAAAACCCGTTTCTTATAGATTTTTGTGCGCTAAATACGAATTCGATAACCATTTTTCGCGATCACCCTCAGTTTTCGAAGAATTGGTTTAAAGAAAAAATGCAAATTTTCAACTTTGAACATATTTCGTGTCCAAACAGTTTTAGTTATTCGGTTGCTTGTGCCGTCACAGTATTCTATCAACCCTCCGGAATACAACGATATAAGTTATTATTGCATTATTACCATTTAAATATATTTAAGCAACGATCAAAGGGAAAATACATCCGAAATGCACCAATTTTTGTAGATGGCTTTCAATTTATTTTAATACCTAAGGATCTAGAAGCAAATCTGACTACTCTACGCGATGCAGCAGACATTTATCCTTCGAAAAACATCAACAAAAGTGGTAAGCCACGTTTTGTTTTTAATCCCAGAGCAAAGTAGCATGGCAAAAACGGCGCCAAGCGTGGTAGTCGCGCGCGTTTGAGCGATTCTGTCGCTGAACGACAATAGATACGCTCGCCGCTGTTGCCTTCTGTATTGAAAACAAAACGTGACATACCACTTTTGTTGATTTTTTTCAGAGGAAAAATGTTTGCTACATCGCATGGAGTAGACCGATTTTCTACTAGACTTAGTTTTGAAAATAAATTGAAAAATATCTGCAAAAATTGGTGCAGTTCGGGAGTACTTTTCCCTTTAATCTGTTATTTATAATTATTTAAAAAAATTATTATGAAAGTTGTACTGTTTGACAACGTAAATATAATGCTAACGAAAAAAGTATTTTTTGATGGCTAATTTTTGAGATTTCAAGATCAGGATGTTTTTTTTTTTAAGTGATCTTATACTTTGATTATATACCTATTATTACAGAACGTAACAAGGCAAATTCAACGATATATAAAAATGTATATTAACGATATACTACAATGGAGAAAAACGAGTTACAAAAATAGAAAAATTTAAAATGTGATAAGGCACGATTTCCCTTTTCCGATCGATTTCAGATTTTGCACACATTATTTTTCCTCCGAATAGTACAGTCCTGGGGGTGCCTCCGCCAAAAAACTCAAAATTATTTTTCGACAAAAGGAGCTAAGGTCCACTCTACCGTACAGCAGAGTTGGGCATAATCAATTACAAGTGTAATTGATTACGTAATCAATTACTTTCATTATAATTACAGAGTAATTCCGATTAAAAAGTAATTGCAATTACATGTAATTTCAGAGAGGATTGTGGAGAGCTTTAGGGATGATGACACGTGGGGTAATTGTCAGGTGAGAATGCAAGTTTTCCGCACGCCGATCGTTTTAGAGGGACTCAGGCGAGAATGCAAGTTTTCCGCACGCTGAGGTTTTGGAAGGACTCAGGCGAGAATGCAAGTTTTCCGCACGCTGAGGGTTAGAAGGAACTCAGGCGAGAATGCACGTTTTCCGCACGCTGAGGTTTTAGAAGGAATTCAGGCGAGAATGCAAGTTTTCCGCACGCTGATCGACCAGGGAAGGCTTAAATGGCGAATATACACCCGGGGGACACCCGTTAGAGCACTTTGTATTTGTTTTGACTAGGTAATTGCATTTACCGTTGCATTCACATAAGAAGTTACTCGTAATACTTCCGCGAAATCCGTCTAATTATACGGTTGTACGCGGCCTATGCAAAAGAACGTTAGTAAACACTGTAGGCTCTTTCGCGTTCGGGAATAGAGATCAGCTGTTGCGGCAGCTAGTTTTGGTTTTGGAATCCTCGCGATCGCAGAATAGACACAATAATTCAAAGCGTGATTTAAATAGGAATTGTTTATTCAATTCGAAGCACTGTGACACGCTATGTACTATTATCGTGATAGTGATTAAGTTTTATAATTATGCGTTAGACATTTAGCATTAGCACATAACATTTATATAAATGGTAAACAATAGCAAAATATGTATGAACATGAAATACAATATAGGATAATAAAGTAGAATGATATAAGCAATAAGCGTTAATAAGACGAATATATATATATATATATAAAGCAATAAGCGTTGTTAAGACAAAATAATATGAAAGCAATAAGAATGATTAGACAAATAATATAGAAAGCATTGAGATTAATAATACAAAGTAATATATGATCGCAATAAGCGTTAATAAGACATAATAATGTAAGAAAAATGACACCGTATAACAGATGATGGTGATATTCAATGTTATAAATGGTAATAATAAAAGCTTACAATGATTAGCGAGATGATATGGTTAAACACTGGTTAAAATAAAACTTTGTGGTTTGTGGTCCTTTCGCAGGTTGATTTCGTCGAAAGAGGACTTCTGTCTTGGTCCCCTCGTATTTATATAATTGTCGCGGGGGTACGCGCGGTATAGGCCTTGACTTATTTAATAAATAAGTCGCAGTAGGACTACCGGGGTTTTTACAACGGTGCGTCTATTATTACACGCGTTTCTGTCACGTACACCAAATATTCTTCGCAATTACATTTCCGGGGTTTTTATGACTAGGGAATAATATGCTCAACCCATCGGATGGATTTTGTGAGTTTTAATGGGAAAGGGGTGATCGTGGTCTTGACTTGTAGGGTCTTAGAGAAGGGGTGAGACGTGGTCTCGATTTAAGGCTGCCGCCTCAGCGGGCCTTGAATGTGTGCGTACGCTCACACAAGCTAAGAAAAGCGTGTACGTATACGCGTGTAGTAAACAATCCGTTTCAACCGACTTTCGTCCTGGAATCGGCCAGAAGGAAGTTTTTGCGGGTACAGTTGCCTCTAGCAGACATCAGTGCAGGGTGGTCTGGTGCGTTTGAACGCTAATAACCACCGTACGTTGAGATAATAATGAATTTATGAATCGAAAACTGACAGAATGAGGCTTCAAGGCTTCTCCGTTGGTGGCGCTAATGGTGTACCGCAGCCACGTAGCACCAGCGTGACGTATACGCAGGGCCGATGCGAGGTTAGCTGGCGCCCGTATGCAAGAAAATTTTTGGTGCCCCCAAATTTTTGCACCTGTTTTCTATTTAGTATGATTTGTCTTTACGGGGTGTACATTTCGTTTATGTGGGAGTTGGATTCCCTTATTATTAAGCGTGCGATATAGTTTTTTAGCGTCCCATTCTGCTGGCGCCCTTATGCGGCACATGACTTGCATAATGATTTCGCCGATCCTGCCTATACGCGATGTAGTAAACAAACCGTTTCAACCGACTTTCGTCCTGGAATCGGCAAGGAGAAGGTTTTTGCGGGTATAGTTGCCTCCGGTAGACATTCGTGCAGGGTGGTCTGGTGCGTTTGAACGCTAATAAGCATCGTACGTTGAAATAATAATGAATTTATGAATCGTGTACTGAGACAGACTCGAGAAATGACAGAATGAAGCTTCAAGGATTCTCCGCCCCAGCGCTGATGGTATTTTCGCGCCATTTACCATCAGAACCGGTAGAAGTCCAAGCTAGCCGATAAATATAGGAAAGACATAGTTGCCGAGACGTATCGAGAGGTATATCGCGCTGTTGCCGCATTTCCTCTATTACTATTTTCTCGTAATCACGGCGAAGCTGCTAGAGAACAGAAATGGGCAAAGATAATATCTGGATAAACTCAAATAAAAGATACTACAGTATTGTCTTGTTACGGGTTCGGTTTGGGGTACACTATGTGGATTTTTCGCTATTTCCACCACTTCTGTTTCACTCCTGTCCGGCGAAGGCGAGAGCGAGATGGAACGAGAGCGAGCGAGAGCCACTGAAAGCGAGCGAGGACGGTACGAGACAGACGATGCGTTGATGTTTTGTCTCGCTCCGTCTTTCGGACGCCTGACACTCCGTCCTTTGCGTTCCCGGCCGTCGCGCAGGCAAAGCGTTCCATCTCGCTCCCCCCTTCTGCCAGAAAGCAGCGAGAAACGAACACTGGGAATTAGGGTTCTGTTCGCGATACCCGCGAGACCAGCGAGGACTTGGGCTGTTCGGCGGCGGCTTGTAATCTCAGTTGGAGAGGCATACAGTGTTGATAAAATGTAAAACGTCACGTTTTCAATATTCAGTAACACACTGCTGAGATTTTTCATATTAAAATGAATTCAAATACGGTGTGAATCGGATTATTTCTAGAACTGTACTAGATAATTAAATATAAATGCGTAACATTTCAAATCTAATAAAGCTAAAAATAATCCGAAATATCGTGTTTAAATTCATTTTCATCTGGAAAATCTAAGCAGTATGTAACTGAAACGTTCATGGCGATACGATAGAAAATGTGAAAGTTTTACATTCTATTAAACCAAAAAAATAAACAATCATCGAGTATTTATAATGTTATATATATATATTTTATTTTAAATTAAAAATTATTTATGATAATCGGATTGCCGCCGCGGCCTTCACGGCGGCCTCCACGGCGGCCTCCTCGGCGGCCTCCCCGGCGGCCTCCCCGGCGGCCTCCTCGGCGGCCTCCACGGCGGCCTCCACGGCGCCCCCCCCTCGCCATATTTCAGGATTTTAATCTCCGTTTTCATCTGAAACAGTATCATAAAAATTACATTTTCTAGTTCGACGCCTACATATGAGCCGTTATTTCTTAAAGTGGTATAAGTCGATTTATTCATACATTGGGATATTTAAGGGTATGCTTTTGAATCAACTTAAAAATATTCGCATCCGTAAATCAAATCGGGTAATGTTTTTAAAACTATAAACTTGTGTAATTTTATGGCTGTACTTCCGAATGGCCCCAGTGGCCGATCGACACGAGGTTTCGGGGGTAGGGTGGGAATGATGTGAGGACCCTAAATATAAAATTGTTGCTTCGGGAATTTATTAGTTTCCGAGATATTAATAAAAAACTTTTACTATGTCTGTTGATTTATTCCGACATAACGCATTTCACTTTCCGCTTTGTCCCGGGTATTAGTTTGGTTTGGGCTAGATTAGGGGGGAGGGAGGTGCGCGCCCGCTTGCGGGCGCGAAAAGCATGGTAGCGAACCGATGTGAGTTTGGAGATTTGAACCAGCAACTTGCGAATGTGACCCATTCTACTATATAGGGTATATAGTATACATATACATTCTACTGATAGTGAATATTCCAGGGGGTGATTCTAGAGGCCAAAATAAGACGAAAATATAGAATACAATTTGTAACGAGTTATTGTCGGTAGGACGACGATCTTGTCCCCCCCCCACCGCGCGCCCGGCCGCCGGGACGCGTACCGCGCTCTGCCAACGGTCTTGCCCCCCACCACTCGTCCGCGGGTTCCGAGAATCGGCGCGAGATGGGTAATTAGCCAGTACCTCTCTCGCTGCCGAAATCCGCGGACGAGGACATATAGGCCGGGGGCATAGGCCTATTTGGCAGAGACCGCCTAGAGCGAGCGTACAAGCCAGTACACCTCTCCCAGAGACCTCCTGTGCGATTCCACGTTCTTGTGACGAAACACTCGTTCTTGCGAAAGACAAGCGCCCGTGTTCACACCAGTTCTCGTGTGTCGACAGACTGTGTCTCTGCGCCTTTTTGAGTTCACTCCCTCCCCGGTTCCCAGAAGGACAGCGTGAGCCATCCTCTGGACGCAAGCCGTTATCCCTTATCGATCTCCCGAACAGAGTCTCCTCCGTTCTTGAGAACGTCCTCACGGTCTCCGATTCACCCACGGGTTGTGCCCTCCGGGTGACCGGACTCAAGACTCTCCGGCCAGGGTCTCACGGCAGGGCTTGCCCGCCAAGACACCGAACGGTCAAATCGTCTCTCCCCTCCTCTTTCGCCGACTCGTCGCCGATTCCAAATCGCGCCGCGCTTCGCGCCGCGATACCCGTACACACCGGCCCGTGCGCCGCGATACCCGTACACACCAACTCTCGCGCCGCGATACACACCGACCCGTGCGCCGCGATACACACAGAAACCCGCGATAGGTTAAGCCGTGTTCACTCTGTGTGCCAGCATAGACCTGGCCGGGATTTCTTGTACCTAGGTTTAAGACCAAATAAATTGTCGTACTCCACTCTACTTAAACGTGTGATCATTCGATCGGCGGCCCTGGACTCCCGTCCCGAGCCGACGATACGGTACCTCCACCGTCTCACCGGTAACCCCGCGTATCACGGTTACATTTGGCGCCCGAACAGTAGGAACTACGGAGGACGGTCGAATGATCAGGGTAGGCTGGGTGTACGACAAAACCAAAGCCGAACTCGTTACACTCGCGACACGCCACAATATCGACGCCACCGGAACCATCGACACCTTACGAGCACGAATAGTGGCACACCTACGTGCCGGCAACATAATGGAGGACATCCAGACAGACCCTCCACCCGCCACGTCCGGTACAGCTACAGTGGAGGACGGTCCCGACCCCTCACACCCGCCGCTGGTCACATTTTCCCCCGGATCGGGGGGAAAAATGGCACCAGCAGTCGATAACGGCCCACCGACTGTCCAGTACATGATGGACAGGGTAAAAAGGTGGGGCGGGCATTTTGATGGGGGAAAAGGAGCCGAAGACTTCCTCGAGCAACTAGAAGACCTACAGGAGGGCTACGAGGTTACTCCGGAACAAACTCTACGCTGCCTACCCGTAATTTTAAAAGGAACGGCGCTTCACTGGTTCCGCGTCGAAAAGAAAAATCTCCCGACGTGGGACACGTTCCTCACAGCATTTAAGCGGAGGTTCCTGCCACGGAGAAGGCAACACGATTTGGAGAAGGAAATTCACCAACGTCTCCAAGGACCGACCGAAACCGCCGCCGATTTCTCCGACCAGCTACGGCTACTAATGTACCGCCATGGGAACATCTCAGAGGAGAACCAGTTAGAATGGGTTTACTCCAACCTACGCCCCGAATACCGCCTGTTTATCCACCGCCGAGACTTCACGACGCTGCCCGACCTCATCGATATGGCAACCGACCACGAACGGGCACGAAAGGAGGAAGAAGCCGCCAACATCCCCGCCAAAACTGGCGACGACAATAAGCCCCGAGGAGGCCAGAAACTCGCCGCCATCGGGGAAGGGTACCGGCGAGAAGACTGCTGCTGGAGGTGCGGCCAGCGCGGTCATTTCCGCCAGGACTGCCGCCGACCAACCA
Source organism: Andrena chrysosceles (assembly GCA_963855975.1). Taxonomy (NCBI): domain Eukaryota; kingdom Metazoa; phylum Arthropoda; class Insecta; order Hymenoptera; family Andrenidae; genus Andrena; species Andrena chrysosceles. The sequence continues at coordinate 37,765,234 of OY979766.1, read as the reverse complement.
AGCTATTTTGCAGCCGCTGTGGGACGTCGGGCCGAACGTCACGAGACTGCCAATGCCCAGGACCCGCGGGAAACGCCAGCGGAGCCGGCGGCAGGGGCACCGACCGGAACACTCCACCCCAACAGCCTCAGCAAATTCCAGCGGAGACGACCGACCCTACATCCCGCTAAGAATATTCCGCCAATGGTTCCAGGCGCTCGTCGACACCGGGGCCCAACTATCTTACGTAAGCCCAGCAATGGCCGAATGGTGTAAAGAGCGCGGGAGTCCCTCTACTACGACCGACAGGGTGGTCAGGGTGGCCAACGGCGAGAAGGTGCATGTCACCGAACAAATAACTTTCCTCGCACAAGTACTCGACGGCATCTTCGCATTCGAATGCGCGGTACTACCCAACCTCTCATGCGATGTGCTTTTTGGCATCGACGCACAGCGGACCATTGGAATGACCCTCCGGATAGGGTCATTAAGGTGGAGCCCAACGGAAGACGCCGTTATGATAGATGCAAACCCCGGATTACGAAGCTGCACCCCGGACCAGCGACGGGAACTGGAAGCATTCCTCGTGGAGGAGCTAGGCCAGTTCGACCAGTTGCCCGGTCTCACCCACATGGCCAAACACCGGATCCGACTAAAGGCGGGCGCGGAGCCCGTCAAACACCGTTACACACCCAGGAACCCCGCCACGCAGGCCATCATCGACGAGGAGGTAAGCCGGATGCTCGCGGAAGGCATAATCGAACCTTCCAACAGCTCGTGGAGCTCTCCAGTCGTGGTGGTCAAAAAGAAAAATGGGAAACGAAGATTTTGCATCGACTTTCGCAGGGTCAATGAAATGACCGAGAAGGACGCCTACCCACTGCCGCAGGTCCAGGCCACTCTCGAGAAACTACGAGGAGCAAGGTACATCTCCACCATAGATCTGGCCAACGGCTACTGGCAGGTACCCCTTGACCCCGAGAGTCGCCCGATTACCGCTTTCACCGTACCGGGAAGGGGACTATACCAATTCCGAGTGATGCCTTTCGGGCTACACTCCGCACCGGCCACCTTCCAACGCCTGCTCGACAAAATCATCGGCCCGCGGCTGGAGCCACGAGCATTCGCCTACCTCGACGACATCATCGTACTCGGAAGCACCTTCGAAGAACACCTCGACAATCTCCGCGAAGTACTGCAACGACTACGGGAGGCCGGACTAAGGCTAAACAAGGAGAAATGCCAGTTCGGCCGAACCGAGTTGCAGTATTTAGGCCACACCGTCACCGAGCGGGGAGTCGCAACGGATCCAGAAAAGGTGCAGGCCATCTCCAGGATACCACCCCCCACCAACCTCAAGGAGCTACGGCGTTTCTTGGGCATGGTTTCTTGGTATAGGCGATTTATACCAAGGTTCACCGACATTGCCGCCCCCCTTAACCACCTACTGCAGAAGAAGGTACGGTGGATATGGGGCATGGAAGAAGAAACGGCATTCAACATGCTCCGGGAACAACTGGCAACCGCCCCGGTACTCGCCTGCCCGGACTTTACGCTGCCCTTCACCCTCCAAACCGACGCAAGCAACGAGGGTCTCGGCGCTGTTCTAACGCAGGATATTAACAATGAAGAACGCGTCATCGCGTACGCAAGCCGCACGCTAAATTCCGCCGAGAAAAACTACTCGGTAACGGAGAAGGAATGCCTCGCGGTCGTTTGGGGCATCAGGAAAATGCGACCGTACCTGGAAGGATACCGCTTCACCGTCCTGACTGACCACCAGTCACTCAAATGGCTACGCACCATGGACAACCCCTCCGGCCGGCTGGCGCGCTGGGGCTTAGAGCTCCAGGAATACGACTTCGACATCCAGTACCGGAAGGGAGCCAACAATCTGGTCGCCGACGCCCTCTCCCGACAACCGGATGAAGACTCCCGAACAACCGAAGTCGCCAGCGTGGAGGCGCCAACGGGATGCGCCTGGTACGACCGCATAAGAGCAGCCACCGAAAGCGAGCCGTACCGCTACCCGGAATATCACGTCGTGAATGGACGACTATATCGACATATTTCGGACACCCACGGCCCGCGGTCCGAGGGAGAATGGAAGCTGTGCGTGCCCCAGCCACAGAGGGGAGCCGTACTACACGAGAACCACGACGCACCCACCGCCGGGCACTTAGGAAGCAGCAAGACAGCCGCACGATTAACACAACGCTACTTCTGGCCGGGAATGGTTCGCGACGCGAAACGATATGTAAGCCGCTGCCAGAAATGCCTCGAGTACAAGGCACTACAACAGGCACCCGCTGGCGGAATGCAGACGACACCAGCCGCCAACCCGTGGGAAGTAGTCGCAGTGGATTTAGTCGGTCCCCTGCCACGGTCAGCCAAAGGATGCACCATGCTGGCCGTGATGCAGGATAAATTTAGCAAATGGGTCGAGCTACAACCACTGCGACAAGCTACCGCCCCCGCCGTCACCAAGGCCTTTAAAGAGCGAATCGTTCTCCGCTTTGGGTGCCCTCGACGGGTAATATCGGACAACGGCCGCCAATACGAGAGCAAAGAATTCACGGGAATGCTCCGTACGTATGGTATCGAACATCGACGAACGCCCCCGTACACCCCGCAGTGCAACCCAGTGGAGAGGGTCAACCGAGTCATCAAAACAATGATCGCTCAAATGACCGACGGAGACCACCGCCACTGGGACCACTGGCTGCCGGAAATCATGTTCGCATACAACACCGCGCGCCACGATTCCACCGGCTACACCCCAGCCTACCTCAATTACGGCCGGGAGCCGGCCACCCCTGGGGCGATCCGCCAGCCGACGACGACGGTCAACGAGGAGGACGCCGAAGACTCGAGCACTGCCCGCGCCAAGGAATTGGAACGCCTACGAGAAGCCATTAGCCTCGCTCGCCATGCACAGGCACAGGCGACGGATACGCAGAAACGGACGTATAACCTCCGGCGGCGGGACTGGCGGCCGCGGATCGGCGACAAAGTAATGCTCCGAGAGCACCCGTTGTCATCCGCGGCCAAGAACTTCGCAGCCAAACTGGCACCAAAGTTCTCAGGGCCCCACGTCGTCAAGGAATACGTGGGGCCGAACCTAGTCCTGCTGCAAAACGGAAGAAAGCAGCCGCGGAGGGCCCACATACAGGACCTGAAGCCCTGCGAAGGAGAGGGAGGAGGCGTCCCCGACGGGATACAGAGTACGGACGCACTTAGCCTAGCCAATTCCCCCTCCCCACAAGTAAACACCGAGGCCAACGACAACACCGTTCCAGGAATCTTGAAAACAGTTTTAAAGGACGAACAACAGGTGGCTTCAACAATCAACACCGCGAGGACATCTTCGCGCTGGAATAATCAGCGCGAAGGAGCCTATAAGCCCCGCGGTGGCTCAGAGGGGACATTAACAACCGAGCATGCCGCCAAGGACGAGGATAGCTCACGAAGCCGCCAGAAAGGAGGCCGTGCCTCTCCGGGCAACCGCAGCACGCCGGCCGATGGAGTGCCAACTCCGGAAGCGGCCAGGTTCGTCGCCACGAGTCGCCCCAGCAGCCAAAAGGCGGCTGGACTTCGACGGCCCTCCCCCGCCGGCCCGAGGACCGCCAGCAAGGCCAAAACCACCGCCTCGGAAGGCCTCCGCAGCGACGAGGATCACCCTCGTCGAAACGGTCGAGCAGAGCCGACTACCGCCGCCACTCCAGCCAGCACCGCCACCTCAGCCAGCCACGGACACTCGCCAGCCGAGCCCAGCCGAAGCAGGCTCAGCGGCTTCGTTGCTGGCTGCACTCCTCCAAGCACCGCCGCCACCGTGGAAGGTGATGGAGACCCCTCCACCACAGCCACGGGAGCAACCATGGGCACCGCCACCTCCACCACCGAAGACACCGGCACCGCCAATGCAGCCGCCACCGCCGCGGGAGTCCCGAACCCCTCAACCCCCACCAGCACTCATGAGCCTGGACATACCGCTCCCCCCGCCACCAAAGCCGAGGCCCACGCCGACCCCGACACCGATCCCCGCAGAGCTCCCGGCACCGCCACCACCACCACCGACACCGACGCCCGCAGAGCTTGTAGCTCCGCCACCGCCACCGCCACCGAGAGCAACACCGCTGGGACCAGTATCATCGGAGCCACGGCCACCACCCGCTACACCGTCCGGCCCGTCCCCCCCGTCCGCCGTTGGAGTGCCGGGGCAGCGACAGCCCGGCAACCCGACGGAGCTCCGGCTCGATCTTTCGGCCTTTCAAGTCGGCCGGAGGTACCGGATCCCGACGCCCGAAGGGTACATGGAGCTGAAGCTGCTGCGAAAGCAGAAAATGCGTGTACGCTTCAGCTCCCACCCCCAGTCCCCGGTAGTCTAAGTAGATATGTAGGTAGTTTTAGACGTAGGATAAGTAATTGTACATTAGGATTAAGGTAGTTTAAGAATAGCCGAGTATACCAGTAGATTTAAGCCCGTAGGTTAAGAAACAAAAACACGACAAACAGAGGTCGATGGGAGAGCGGGGGGCAAGATCGCGTCCTCCGAAAGGAGGAGGTGATGTAACGAGTTATTGTCGGTAGGACGACGATCTTGTCCCCCCCCCACCGCGCGCCCGGCCGCCGGGACTCGTACCGCGCTCTGCCAACGGTCTTGCCCCCCACCACTCGTCCGCGGGTTCCGAGAATCGGCGCGAGATGGGTAATTAGCCAGTACCTCTCTCGCTGCCGAAATCCGCGGACGAGGACATATAGGCCGGGGGCATAGGCCTATTTGGCAGAGACCGCCTAGAGCGAGCGTACAAGCCAGTACACCTCTCCCAGAGACCTCCTGTGCGATTCCACGTTCTTGTGACGAAACACTCGTTCTTGCGAAAGACAAGCGCCCGTGTTCACACCAGTTCTCGTGTGTCGACAGACTGTGTCTCTGCGCCTTTTTGAGTTCACTCCCTCCCCGGTTCCCAGAAGGACAGCGTGAGCCATCCTCTGGACGCAAGCCGTTATCCCTTATCGATCTCCCGAACAGAGTCTCCTCCGTTCTTGAGAACGTCCTCACGGTCTCCGATTCACCCACGGGTTGTGCCCTCCGGGTGACCGGACTCAAGACTCTCCGGCCAGGGTCTCACGGCAGGGCTTGCCCGCCAAGACACCGAACGGTCAAATCGTCTCTCCCCTCCTCTTTCGCCGACTCGTCGCCGATTCCAAATCGCGCCGCGCTTCGCGCCGCGATACCCGTACACACCGGCCCGTGCGCCGCGATACCCGTACACACCAACTCTCGCGCCGCGATACACACCGACCCGTGCGCCGCGATACACACAGAAACCCGCGATAGGTTAAGCCGTGTTCACTCTGTGTGCCAGCATAGACCTGGCCGGGATTTCTTGTACCTAGGTTTAAGACCAAATAAATTGTCGTACTCCACTCTACTTAAACGTGTGATCATTCGATCGGCGGCCCTGGACTCCCGTCCCGAGCCGACGATACGGTACCTCCACCGTCTCACCGGTAACCCCGCGTATCACGGTTACAAATTTTTTAATATTGCGCTTCGTTATCGAGAAAATTGACTTTGAATTTCAGCTAAATACGCGTGCCTTTCCGGCGCCTGGGGAGCACGCGGAGGTAAGGGGAACGCGTCCAGCAGTTCGTAAAACAGTTTGGGGGAACGGGAGGGTCGCCGGGTAGGGGTGCCTGCACCTACCGTCCAAAAAAATTTAAAAATAAAATTAACAATAATTTTTTATTAATATTTTGGAAACTAATAAATACCCGAAGCTAAAATTTTAGATTTAGGGTCCACACCTCCTCCCCACTCCTCCCTCCAAACCTCATCTCGATTGGCCACTGGGGCCATTCGGAAGAATATCCAATTTTATTATGGAATAATAATCAATAAAAATGTTAAAAAAATAAACGATTTTTTAGCTACAGATCGAGTTATGGATATTCTTCCGAATGGCCCCAGTGGCCAATCGAGATGAGGTTTGGAGGGGGGAGTGTGGACCCTAAATCTAAAATTTTAGCTTCGGCTATTTATTAGTTTCCAAAATATTAATAAAAAATTATTGTTAATTTTATTTTTAAATTTTTTTGGACGTAGGTGTAGGCACCCTTACTCGGCGACCCTCCCCGTCCCCTCAAACTGTTTTACGAACTGCTGGACGCGTTCCCCTTACCTCCGCGTGCTCCCCAGGCGCCGGAAAGACACGCGTATTTAGCTGAAATTCAAAGTCAATTTTCTCGATAACGAAGCGCAATATTAAAAAATTGTATTCTATATTTTCGTCTTATTTTGGCCTCTAGAATCACGCCCTAGAATATTCACTATCAGTAGAATGTATATGTATACTATATACCCTATATAGTAGAATGGGTCGCATTCGCAAGTTGCTGGTTCAAATCTCCAAACTCACATCGGTTCGCTACCATGCTTTTCGCGCCCGCAAGCGGGCGCGCACCTCCCTCCCCCCTAATCTAGCCCAAACCAATACTAATTCCCGGGACAAAGCGGAAAGTGGAATGCGTTATGTCGGAATAAATCACAGACATACTAAAAGTATTTTATTAATATCTCGGAAACTAAAAAATTCCCGAAGCAACAATTTTAGATTTAGGGTCCACACCTCATTCCCACTCTACCCCCGAAACGTCGTGTCGATCGGCCACTGGGGCCATTCGGAAGTATAGCCCGAGTTATACCACTTTCAATAATAATACAGTATTGTCTCATTACGGGCCCAGTTTGGTGTACACGATGTGGACTTTTCGTTATTCCCATCATTTCTGTCTCACTCATGTCCGGCGAAGGCGAGAGCGAGATGGAACGAGAGCAAACGAAGGCACTGGAAGCGAGCGAGGACGGTACGAGACAGACGACGCGTTGATGTTTTGTCTCGCTCCGTCTTTCGGACGCCTGACACTCCGTCCTTTGTGTTCGCGGCCGTCGCGCAGGCAAAGCTTTCCATATCGCTCCCCCCTTCGGCCAGAAAGAAGCGAGAAACGAACACTCGGAATTAGGGATCTGTTCACAACAGGAGCCCCACATCGGTTCCGATCAGCGACCACATACGGAGACAATACTATACACACAGATTCAACATAACTTACTTTTGCAACAGTTTTTTCCAACTTTGCCGCCCTCTCCTCCGCCTTCTTCTTCTTATCCTCCTTCTCCTCTTTCCTCTCCTCCTGCTTCTCCTCCTCCCCCTCTCCTCCACTCTCCGCCGATACGGCGGGTACAGTATCTTTCATCTGGAAATGAAATGATGAATGTATTATTTTATGGCAAATAGTAGGATTGTACAGCGTGATTCTCTCGCTAGAGCCCTCAAAGACAATAGTCTAACCCCGGGTTTACACCAAGGGGAACAAGAACAAATACATTGTTCGCGAACGTTTTCGTCTGTTCTTGCCGTGTCCACACCGCCGCAAACATGAACAAAACTCAGTATAAGAATCGTATATGAACGTTTTGTTCTATTTACGACGGTGTGAACACGGCAACAATAAACGAAAACGTTTGCGAACAATGTTTTTGTTCGTGTTCGCGTTGGTGTAAACCCGGGGAAAGAGCTGGCTACATAAGAACTGTGATTGCATCGAGACATGTGGACCCCTATGTAGACAGCTCTCGGTTACAATGCCGCCAATAAACCGCGTCTCGCTGAGTTTCGTGGAAGTGACGAAATCCACGTTCTGCATTTCTCAACAGATCTTTGCGAAAATGGCGTCAATCAATGTCGTGCCGATGAAAGTGGCCCCACGCATCGTTAAAAATAGTCCGATTTACATGACATGATTTTAATCGGGAGAACGCCAGGAATTCATTGGTATCACTGCCATATCGATGCGATGAAGAATAAAGAATTTTTCAATACGTTGTAGTAAATCTCGTCACGAACATCGAAATTCACCAAACTCAGCGAGGCGCGGCTTATTGGCGGCATCGCCTTTGAATACTCTAGCTAGAGAGTCACTCACAATCAGTATAATAATATACAATATAATACTTACATTTTTCGAATTATCCATCGTTCGCCGCTGAGTGAGTGGCAAGGATCCCCGGGCCCTAGCTACCGCTGCTGGAGGGGGAAACACCTACAGGAACGGTGGTTATGTGTGCGTGACTGATGCAGGCGCAGTTCACGCACACACGACCACCGCTCCTGTAGGTGTTTCCCCCTCCAGCAGCGGTAGATGGAGCCCGCCGATTCCTGACTGACTGTGCCGTTGCACGTGGTCTGTAAAGTGTCATTTGTTTTAGAACGCACCACAGACGAATCTTCGGATTCACGTTTCGCGTTCACGGTTCGCGTTTACGTTTTTTGTTTTTTGAGTTGCGTTGCGTTGCATTGTATTTGTGTTGTGTTTGTTGGTTTAGTGTAAAATGAGTGGCACTCTAAATGTGAATATGCAGGATGTGCAAGAAGATATGGACAATAATTCTCCGTCTCGTCCGCGAAAATTACGTGCGTACGCAAAGAGATTATCGAAACGGAAAGTATATCGCGTAAAGAGAATGTCTTTAGCCCTTCAGAAGAAGAAAAAAGAAGGCGCAAAAACGGCAGACGACACTGCCGTAGAACAATATCTAGAAGAAGTGGCCGGGGAACGTCTTGTAGAGGAACCATCAACCTCCGACGGACGACATCATACGCGACAAGAGATAATGTACTCGCCATCCGATGAAGATACTGATACGGTCAGTTCCGGAGAAACTGAAGAGGCACATGAAGAATTTGATATACAAAGTAACGAAGAGGAAAACTTCGTTATAGAAAAAGTTGGGAAGGACGAGCCACAAGAGCAATCGAGTCTCCTAAATAGCAACGATATAATGAATTTCCCAAATGTGCTTGCTCAATTGCAAAAAATAGGTAAGCATGCAAAAGGTAGGGAAGACTGTGGCATTGAACACCTAAGAATAACTGGTGTGAAACGGCGTGGCTTCAAGAGCATCTTCAGCGTAATGTGCACTTTATGCCATTACAAAGCTGAAATCTGCAATCAATCGGACGAAGCCGAAGAAGTGGATTGCAATCAGGGCGCCGTTAATGCAACAATTTTATGTGGAGGCAGTTATGCCCAGTTGCAACACACTTTTGCAGGAGTGAACATACGTTGCATGTCGAAGAGAGACTTCGTGAAGGATCAAGATGAATTCGTCAAGTCCGCAATTGCCGCTGCAGAAGAAGAGATGCTAGCAGCGGCTGAAGAAGAAAAACGTTTGGCGATTGAAAGAGGCGACGTTCTTTCCGGATCAGGGATCCCTCACATCCCCGTTGTGGCTGACGGAAGCTGGATGAAGAGATCCTACCGCAGTAGTTGTTACGATTCTGCGTCTGGAGTCGGCGTGATAGTTGGCTATCACACGAAAAAAGTTTTATTTTACGGCGTTCGAAATAAAGTTTGCAGAATTTGTCGGATTGCTGCGAAAAACAAGAAAGAACCCCGAAAGCACACATGCTTCAAAAACTGGAACGCATCTCGAGCATCGACTGCTATGGAAAGCGATGCTATAGTAGAAGGATTCAAGACTAGCGTAGAAAAACGTGGACTCGTTTATTCTACTTTGATTGCCGATGGGGACAGCAGCGTGTATAAGAAGATTATTGATGCTGATCCATACAAGAGACAGATTCGTGTAAAAAAAATTGAATGCACGAATCATTTGTTGCGAAACTTCTGTACAAAAATGAAACCGATTGTGAAGAAGACTACACCTGGACCATTGCGGCAATCTGTGGAAAGTAGCATTCGCCGGATGCGCACGGACATCGTAAAAGCCGCAAAGTTTAGATACAATCAGAATGTATCAATCGAAGAAAAAACAAGGAATTTGCATGGCGATATACAGAATGTTCCGAGCCACGTGTTTGGTGAACACAAAGAGTGTGCACAACTAAAATATTTCTGCGATGGAAAGAATAAAGAGAATGAAAGAAACATCGTTCCAGAATTGACGAAAATTGGAGTGTACCAGGACATAAAAGAAGCACTTCGTCCAGTGTTAGCTCATGCGGAGAGCTTACTCTATAACACGAATAATAACGCTGTGGAAAGCTTGAACGCAATAATTGCCAAGTACATTGGCGGAAAAAGATTAAATTTCGCCGAAAGAGGATCCTATACAGGAAGATGTGCAGCTGCTGTCGTGGAGTACAACAGTAACCAAGTGCACTCGCGATTGAATGCGGTAATGAAGAAGAAAACGCCCGAGGTTGTTCTCCAAATGGAAGAAAAGAAAAAGAAAGAAAAGGAAAAGAGAGCTGCAAAACAGAAGGAACCGAAGACTGCGCGATATGTACGCAAGCAATTGCCCTCGCAGAAAGATTCCGATTATGGACAAAATGCGCAGAAGCCAGACATGCCGTCCGAAATGTATGAACTGGAGCGGGAAAAGCATATGCAAATGCTCAAGGACTGGCAAGAGAAAAGACACGCTATCGAAGACGAAACCATTGGACAAGCAAAGAACCGCAGATGGTTGCAGTACAGGTCCAAATTGTTGACAGCATCCAATTTTGGACAAGTGTGCCGTCGCCGACGTGACACGCCTTGCGCAAATGCAGTAAAGTCATTTCTGTATCCGCGGATAATTAGTGCACCCGCCGTGGAATACGGAAAAGAATGCGAGAATATTGCTCGCGAAGAATTGAAGAAGCAATACACGGATATTGCAGAATGTGGAATTTTCATCGACAGTTCCATCCCCTTCTTAGGAGCTTCACCGGATGGAATCATCGGTCAAGAGGATATTTTGGAAATTAAATGCCCCAAATCAGCGGAGAACTTTACGCCGGAAGAAGCTCTGGAAAAAGTACCCGCTGTCCGGCGCATGTTCACACGTAAAACAGGTATTTCAATGAGCAAAACGCATCACTATTATTATCAAGTACAAGGTCAGTTACATATTACTGACAGAAAGTACTGTATATTTTGCCTTTGGACCCCGAAGGGGCTGAAATCTATAAAAGTAGAGAGAGATGATGCGTTTTGGGAAACAGAAATGGAGCCAAAACTGGTTCAATTTTATTTAGAATGCATGCTACCCGAATTAATAGATAGTCGGCACAATAGGTGCATGCCTATTCGGGAGCCAGAATTTATACTGGAGGAGAGAGCGAAAGAAAAACCTAAAAGCTTGAAAAAGCGAAAAAGGTCTCCAGTTGAAAATAGTGAAACTGTTGTAACGGTCCGGCGTCGCACCGCGTTGTAAAGCGCGGGACCACTGACTCCGTCAGTGGTCATAAGTGCCAGCAATGGCACTTTTACTCGCTGATCATACGATCACGCGAGTCGATCGACGCCGCCGTCACTTTGCCAAGAAAGTGACGAAAGATATAATAAATTTGATCGATCCGGCGTCGCACCGCGTTGTAAAGCGCGGGACCACTGACTCCGTCAGTGGTCATAAGTGCCAGCAATGGCACTTTTACTCGCTGATCATACGATCACGCGAGTCGATCGACGCCGCCGTCACATTCCTAAGAAAATGACGAAGGAAATATTAAATTTAATTCACCCTTTAATTTTTTCAGACATATTTCTAAGTTTACAGGAGCAGATAGACAGAATTCAAGGGGACCGGAATGAGAAGGCGGCACCTAGAGGGGGTTTTTAGTGGGTATACCGGAGACCGGGGAGTCCCACATAACCCCGGCAATACTGTAGCCGGGGTATGCATAAAGCATTTTCCCCCTCTGAAAAAAAAAAAAAAAAGCTGATATATATGTACGGGCGTCGCAGGTATGCATGATGTTCGACGAATTATTGAAACAAATTTTTACTGTTATACCAAACTTACCGAAATGTCTGCGATTATTTGTTACAGGCGGACCTTTTACCAAATTACTGCAAACATGGTATATGGGACAGTAATGCCAGGACAAATGGAATAAGTACCATATTCCAGGTAAAGTTTAACAGCTTATAAATCTACATTAAAATTTTGTACGCTCATAAAACAACCCTATTTCCTAATGTGTATCATAATGTGTTACAGATCCACACTGCCTACGTCATCTTTCATTATGAGCGACCTGGGAAAATTGTAGGAAGACCGTCAATGGAGAAGAGGAATTACACAGAATGAGAGAAGATAATGTTGCAATATTGTCTCGTTAGCGGATCGCTGGTCGGGATCGGCGCACAGTGGGACGGATCGACGTTTAGGTAGGCATTCGCTTCATTTCTTACATATTTCATCATTTATTGATTATAATCTAAGATTACAGGTAATATATTGTATAATAAATACAATAATCATTTTTTTACTCGTCGCTCTTTTTAATAATGGGACTTCAAGTGTCCCTTCATGTTGATTTCCATATATATACATCCATATATATGGATCGGGGCTTATTAATAAATTATTTAGAACATCTTGATTTGTCTTTTTTCGGCTGCTCTTTTTGCGTATAATTCGCAGTAATTTTTAAAATCATTATTTCGGGCGTTCTGGGCTTCCTCAGTTAAATATTCTAAAAAAATTTTATATTTCCATTTTTAGAAAATGATCAGCTTTTACACATTGGAATAGTTTTAGTTAGTCTTTTTCTGGTAATGAAAAATATAAACGCTTATATTCTATTGCCAAATTAAGATTTTTTGTTACCATTTTCGTATTTTTCTAAATTAAAAGAATTGTTCGTATTTGTCCGTAAATTCAAGCACACCTCATAATTCTGGATAGATTCAATTTCACAAAATTCAATTACTCATATCCGACCACATCCGACCCTTTGAAAAATTGATATTTTTTTGCACAAACGCAGGTGCAAGTCAGGAGAAATATACTATTTTGCTCCAATTTTTTATTTGCAATAATAATTGTGCAAATTGAATGTTTTTAACTTTAAATTACACTAATTGAGTAATGTTCAAATATAATAATAATGAGTAATATATGTTGGAAGTGAGGCACGCAGGGGTGTGCAAAATTCGATTCCAATCACTCTCTGATTACATACATGATTCATTCTTATTTATCTAGCGTTTCATTCATACTTTTGCACGTTGCACACCCCTGCGTGCCTCACTTCCAACATATATTACTCATTATTATTATATTTGAACATTACTCAATTAGTGTAATTTAAAGTTAAAAACATTCAATTTGCACAATTATTATTGCAAATAAAAAATGGGAGCAAAATAGTATATTTCTCCTGACTTGCACCTGCGTTTGTGCAAAAAAATATCAATTTTTCAAAGGGTCGGATGTGGTCGGATATGAGTAATTGAATTTTGTGAAATTGAATCTATCCAGAATTATGAGGTGTGCTTGAATTTACGGACAAATACGAACAATTCTTTTAATTTAGAAAAATACGAAAATGGCAACAAAAAATCTTAATTTGGCAATAGAATATAAGCGTTTATATTTTTCATTACCAGAAAAAGACTAACTAAAACTATTCCAATGTGTAAAAGCTGATCATTTTCTAAAAATGGAAATATACAATTTTTTTAGAATATTTAACTGAGGAAGCCCAGAACGCCCGAAATAATGATTTTAAAAATTACTGCGAATTATACGCAAAAAGAGCAGCCGAAAAAAGACAAATCAAGATGTTCTAAATAATTTATTAATAAGCCCCGATCCATATATATGGATGTATATATATGGAAATCAACATGAAGGGACACTTGAAGTCCCATTATTAAAAAGAGCGACGAGAAAAAAAATGATTATTGTATTTATTATACAATATATTACCTGTAATCTTAGATTATAATCAATAAATGATGAAATATGTAAGAAATGAAGCGAATGCCTACCTAAATGTCGATCCGTCCCACTGTGCGGCGTTTAGCCCGTATCGAGAACAGATTCCCTAATGGGGATAACATCGTGTACACCAAACCTAGCCGCTAACCAGACAATACTGTATTCTTGGAAAAATATACACTTTTTTATCTGTAATTGTCCATTTCAAGGGGGCGAAAGCTTGAATGTCGAATTTCAATTCTCCAATAAAGTTGGATTGATTTATTGTGATGACTGTAACTTGATTAGAGACAAAAAAATATATAAAAAAATGTTCTGTTAAACAATTTTGTCAAAAAGGCACTGACAACTAAAAAATACTTCTATTCTTGTACTACAATTTCGATGGTGTTTTTTAACTTTAAATAAAAACGTGGAGCAGGATATTTCGTAACAGAATATGAATCAATTTAGTACAGCATCAAGTGTCGAAATAAATTTATTGCGAGATATCCTGCTCTACGATTTTATTTATAGTGAAAATACACCATCGAAATTGTAGTGTAGTGGACCGTCGAACTTGAGAAAGATTTATTTTCTCAGGGTTAGGCGGTTCCTCACTCAAGTGCGTACCGCGGGCGACCGGGTCGAGGCGTAGGCAATAAACATGACGATTGCCAGGACCAGGTATTTTTCCACCCTCTGCTTTCCGGACGACCGTTGAGCGTCCATGGAAATCGGCAGAAGAAAACCAGCCGCCGAACGAGACGCTTCGTTCATGCGGTGTGTTGACCATTGTGTGCTCTCCATTTTCAATATCGTTATTAATAAACTTAGTCATTGTTATTGTTAATATCGTGTTGTAATATTCACCCTCACGGACCACTCCTACAGTAGTATAAGAAAATAATTATTTTTTAGTTCAATGCATTTTTAATAAAATCGTTTATTATAAATTTTTTATTTTCTAGTTTTTAGTGTTCGTGGATTTACATTTCATAGCTCAAACTTCTTTACAAATATCTTTTATTGTTGTATGCACTACATATGCAGTTTAACAATTTGCTTGAACCCTACAGTGCTAAAAGTTCGTAAAGAACATGAGTGGTTGAGTTTAAGTTGATTGGATTTGTGGTTATGGGTTCTAATTTATTGGTGACTGGGTAATTTTTTCACCCCCTTGGAGTTTTTTTCATAATTTTGTATTGTCATCCAAACTACGCACCCCTGCAAAGGTTTCAGACAATTGGATAGTTGGAAGTGGATTAAAATTGAGTTTCCAGATTTGAATCAAACATACAAACAAACAGGGGATCGTAGCTGAATAAAATCGTTTAATGAGACATTCCAAAATATACGTATTGTTAGTACTGATCTCTAGTTTATGTTGATAAATTTTTACAATCGTGGAATAACAATTCCGAAGAAAAGCATGTACAAAAGTATTAAATTGAAATATACTTTTGTCCAAATAGATGTTTTAAAAAAAATGATTGCGTTATTCAATTTGTATTTAGACAACAGACAATTCTTGTTGATAAAAAAGATAATTTGATGTATAGTTAGATAAAAAAGAAAGCGTCATATGATTTTAAAAGAACTATAGCATTTATAGATTTCATTGCGATCGGCGTGTTACACTTCAGTGATGTACCTTATTCAAATTCTATGCTCTGAAATTACACATTGATTATACAAAATCTTACATCCTTTTACGTATAAATAAAAACTATTAATACGCAAATTAGTATTGTTTCATTGACATGTTTCCTAACTTCACTACCCAACCTCTCTATGTTTTATTATTGCTATCCTCTTTTACGTTCAGCGAGGCTCTGACGCTAGACGCAGCTCTCGTGCCGTATTCCTTCGAGCTTCTCGATAGAAGGAACTGTGGCAACAGCGCGGCAGAGATAGATAGAACAGAAAATGTGGCAACTATGCGTAAAAAATTCGTCTACACAGAGTACCTGGAGATGTCACCTCTGTATATGTTCTTTTTATCGACCGGACTAGTTTCATTAGGGTCCGTCTGTTTACTGAGGACGCTTCGATCGATTCGGACCATAACAAACTTGAGACGGCAGCCTTAAGAGGTTTTTGGGGCGAGGGACTTGTTTAGAATTAGTAAGAGGGGGGGAGTTTGTGCCTCGTAGGGCGAATAAGTGAAGGAGGTTTCGTACTGACCATCTCGAGATGGGGACCGCTAAGGTACATCATCGAGGTGATCAGCGATTGGGGAAAAGGGGTATTTGTTGAGTTGGAAGGACTTTGGTGGAGTGACTTGGAGGTTTATGCGAAGGTGTTTAAATAGTACCGCGCGAAAAATAGTGGGATATCACAATGTAATTGCTCTGCACAATTGCAATTGTAATTGCCAAATGTAATTGCAGGACAGTGACAATTACAATTACAATTGTAATTGTGCAGAGTAATTGCATTCTAATTGTCAGATGTAACTGTGGGGCAATTACAATTACAATTGTAATTGTCAGATGTAACTGTGGGGCAATTACAATTACAAATGTAATTGTGCAAGGTAATTACGATTACAATTACAATTAGCAAATAGTGGTTGCTGTGAAAACAATAGTATTTTTTAAAGGTTTTGTTACCCAGATAGCACACGACGTCTTTAAGACGTCCATTTTACGTCTGTTTTTGGTCTATACGTCTTAGACCATATTACGACGTGTGTAAGACGTCTGCGCGGATACATTTCTAAGTCGTCTGTCTACAGATATGTTTAAGAACTCTTTAAGGCGTCTGTACCAGGACGTCTTTGAAACGACTGTTTTAAGACGTTTTAAAGACGTCTGTGTCAAGACCTCTTTTAAACGACTGTGTTGAGACGTCTTTAAGACGTCTGTCCTGAGATGTTTCTAATTGTAAGACTTCCGTGCCAAGACGTTTTTCAAACAACTTCGTGTAGATGCTTAAAGACGTATATGTACATAAACAAGTCATGGCTAAGCCAGTTCGCAATGGATGAAATATTTTTTGTTTATAATTTTTAGCTCGAATAGTAATGATTCGATAAACAAAGTGTAAATAGAAAAAATGTGTGTCGTGTCGAGCTTTACCACACTATATTTTTTAAAATACAGTTTAACAATATTTAATTTTCCAATATTTCTTAGCGTTTGGACAATAATTTTCCCCATTTTCGAGCGCTAGGTAGTCCCCTTATTGCAATTTATTCAATTTACACATATGTTTTTAATTTTATGCATTAGGAACTACAGGTAAGGTAACCCCTAGTCTAGTATAAAGCGAATATTCCGATCCATAAAAATGCCGTGTTAAATCACGTTATGTGAGACTCACAATCAGATGTAATAGGAAAAACGGGGTTAGGTTCCAATTCCAAAGAATAAAGAAAAGAAGCGGAGGGGATAAAAAAGACCAAAGAGAGTTTTAACGAACAGAAGAGGGTGCAATAAGTAGGGTAAATAGTTAGTACAGGGAGATGGTGGATATGTTTATTATTATTACTTTTTTTTATTATTAATCGTCTTTGTAAACTAAGTGAAACATATGTATATGTACATATATTAATATTGTATCGTGGAATATACAAAAATTAATTGTACATATGAACTAAGATGTAAACTAAAATATATACCAAAAATAAATGATAATATGTAAGCTAAACATAAAATAGATAATTTAATTATATAAAAGGAAACAATATAATTATTTAAGTAGTTGTTTGTTTATTAATTTTTATAATTTAAATTGGCTTTTAATATCACCCTTTTCTCAAATATAGAGTCTGATAACCTATTGGCTTTAGGCGTATTAGTTATAGTTGCAAATGAAAAAAGTCTTTCCACTGGCGGCGAGGAAGGTAGAGGCGTGTTATATTTTATGAAAATATTTTTTATTTGTGGGTATCTTTCAAGTAATTCTATATCTCGACTTTCCTCGGTAAAATACTGGGTAATCAAAAGATCGGCTTTGAATCTTGGATGATTGTGTTCGAAAACATTATCGAAACCTGACTCGAAATTATAAAAGTCATCTTCCTTCGACTTGCTATGGGCGTTTCTTGTATTAGTAATTGGTTGCTGTATAAATTCTTTTGCTACAGCTGTGATGAATAAATTTTTAAATATTTCATGATTTTTTTTATCTACACACGTAAACCATTTGGTTTTGAATCTAGGGTATGACAACGCAGCTATTACTGCATTCTCCGCCTGAGGGCTTGAAACATTGAAAAAATTAATAAAACGTGTTTCAATACTTTCCAAGAAAAGTTCGCACAGCTGTTTACAGAATACAAAGTTCTTTTCATTCAATTTTTGTAAATTTTTCCTAAGGGCTAATAAAGTCGGTAACAAAATACCATAATATGTGTTATTTTCACCTTGAAGAATATCTAATGCGTCTGCTACAGGTTTCGCACACGAAAGAAATTCCTGAATGTAATTAAATTCTTGGTCTTTTAAATTATTTCTTAAGCCCAAACCTTTGTGGAGTGTAGCAGATTTGCCCTTAATGCTTAAAATTTGTGTTAAGGAATCATATAAACTATTCCAGCGAGTATCACCAGGTTTACTGAGTGCATGTCCGAGAATGTCCTGAATTATTTCAGCAGACTTGGATTGACTTCCTTTTTTCCACAAACTGTTGCATTTCTTCAAAACTTGACTGTGCATACTCGAGAGTGATGAATGGTTTGCTGCCAATAACTTCTTGGCGTCAGCAGTTGCAATTAAATTGAGTGTATGCGAACAGCATCGCAAATGTAACGGTAACTTTTTTCTGGAGAATTCGGAATAATATATTCTTCGTCACTGTCTGTACTAACAATATCCTGTTCTATAGTTTCATGATCTGAATTAGCAGCATCACTATCGTCCAAATCAAAGTCGTCTTCGTGTTCAATACAGTCAGGATGGACGCCAAATATCTTAAACGCTTTAACGAAATTGCTTCCGTTATCGGTTGTAGTAGCAACTATTTGGCAGGTATCTGCAATATACTCGGCATATATTTTTTGTAATAATTCGGTTATACGTTCATTGTCGTGCACTCCCATAAATCTACGACATGCCAATGCTCTTGATTTTCTTTTGCAATTTACAAAATCAATCCAATGAACTGTTACTCCTATAAAACTTCGCCTGCGGCCGGACCAAATGTCTACTGTTGTGGATACGTATTTTGCCTCTTCTTACGTCTCGTTTTATTTCTTGCGCTTGAGTCGTATAACAATCATATAAACGGCGTCCTAGGTTTCTACGACTCATCATTTTCAATCCATGCGTTTCAATATTTAACTTTTCAAATATTTTAATAAAATAGGGATTTTCGATACATCGTAAGGGTATCATCGAATGCGCGAAATATTGTGCCAAATCATTGTCAAAACATTGTTGAGTGTATGAACATGATGCTGACTTACGGCATAATTGCTTTGATGTAGATGGCCTTGTTTTCTTATTTTTTATGTAAGTGTTATACTCTTCAACTACGGCACTACTGTGTTTTCTTTTTAAATGCGTTACAAAATTTCGCATTTAAAACAAAATGGCGGACTGTCACAACTGTAGGTATCGATTTTCGGCACTGAAAGTATAGGTTTGACAGTCCGCAATAGCGCGCCATTTTATTTTAAATGCGAAATTTAAGAATCGGCTCGGTCAACAAAACAAAATGTAATAAAGTTTAATGTCTTGATTTGTTTTTATGTTTCAGGTAAGCATAGAAGGCGGAATTTATGGCACCGCAAGGGACCAACTTTGAGCGATTATAGCGAAGGGAGGCAGGGTGCCTTTTTATAAATAAAAATTCGTTTAATATGTTACGTGCCGCGGCCTTTCGTGTTCGAGCGGCGCGTTTTAGACAGCCAAATTCTGATTAGGGATATCCCACAATCATTTGATTATCAGAATTTGTCGTAGTTATGTAGGTAATGGCAAGGAGGCTCGCCGCACTCGTAACAGTCAATTATTTTATTTAATTATCTAAATACCTTATCAGAAGGATAAGGGGTAGATTTTGGGATCGTTTGTGCTCTAGACCCATACGGGTCTTTTCAAAGGAATCAGACAGGTAATTGATGAGTAGAATTTTATGATCAATAATGGTTTAATGTTGTAAAAGTGAATAGAAACAAAGAACATGACATATTATGGAAATATTCAATGAGTCATTTATAAAATAATAATCAGGGATAACTCCTGACTAGGGGAATCCCACAATGCTTTGATTGTCAGAAATTATCATTATACACGAATGAATATTTACAAAGTAATAAGGTTTACAGAAAGAGATAAAAGGTGCAACTCACCAGACAATCGATATTGAATTGACAAATATAATATTTTTGTTTTCGTTTGGAATCTTTTCCTGTGTCCTGATGATATACCTAAATCAGAGAAACAGATGAAACGCGAATACACACATACACTTGGTTATATTAACGGATAGATCTGAATTGAATTTTAAACGAGACTGAATAATAGTGATTTTAACAAAGCGAAATGAATAGTACTTTTAGTTTATAGTTAATAAATTAATATTATAAGCAAGGTTTTAGTAAAATGGATTGTTTCGCAAAGTCGAGTCTTTCACGCGGTTTCACTATAGACCGGAGAACTCTTGCTCTAAAACTTTTGCGGACCCAGCGACACGCACCTCACGATTTATCGTCACAGAGTGTCGCAGCTTCAAGCTCTCGGCAGCGACCAGAGTGGGTCCGTGCCGAAAATGCTTACGCTGCGTTTTATCGCTCGGCCGCGCTACCGTGGGCCCGTCTACTTAACGAGGCGGTTGTGTGTGTGTGTCCACGTCCATCCATCAGACTCCCGATTCAAATACATGATCAATTCTTTACGGAACATTCGTACATATAGGAAAACATGACATCGCACATTACAATTTCACACATGCTGAAGGGTTCCCCGAATGTTCATAAATTTATATACACAATTTCTGACTAGGGAAATCCCACAGCCCTTGGACTATCAGAAATTGTGTTAGGTATTTAATTTTAACAACAATTTCTAATTAATTAATAATTCACACATGCTCCGAATCGTGCGACAAAACCGTGGGAAGGCGCGGTTCCCTGCACCGGATGTAGAGCATACAATTCCGTCAGTCTTCTAAGAAATGATCCAGTCTGCGCATTCCTGCTGTAGCCGTTACTGATTATGTTACAATGTTTAACGCGACGGTCAGAGGTGCTCTCAACAAGGGTTATCCCACAATGCTGCTAGGCATTGTTGAACTGCACCCCCGCCGCTTACATAGAACGGATTCGGCACAACAGGAGAACCACTGGGTCTTTTCGAACGCGACTCTCTGGTGAGAACGCCGCTGCGTCAGCACCTTCTTATCTGTATCGCGGGACGGCAATACGTCGAGGCGACGACGCTCCAAGAAAGGGGTTTTTGTTCTATCAAATATTATTAATTAATAGGCAGGAGTATGACCAACGAGGGATTTCCCATAACGCTAGGCGTTGTTGATGCATACCCTGACCAAAAAATAAAAATTTTACGTTCCGAACGTAACATCCCTCCCTCCTTGGAATCATCGTCGTCCCCGACGATGTATACTGAAGGTATAAGGTACAGTGGCGCTTAAAAACGTATATGTATATGGACGTATGGGCTCAGGTTGCATTGGACTAGGGAATTCCCATAACGTTTGCACGTTGTCACAATGCAATCCCGTTACAATTTAGGTGGATCTAAATAGGGGTTCGTACATCAGGTCATGGGTAACGTGAAGGAAGTTGTTGCGTTTGTACTTTGTGAATCGCGTAATTTGGGTACCTCCGATGTATAGGTATATTGTCCCGGTCCTGTGATCGCTTGCCACTACTTCATAAGCACAGTTCAGTACGGTTTTACTGATGGTTGGGCAGCTCTCCACATCGACTGTGACTATTTCTGGACACTGTCGTAGCAAACCGCAGATGTCCTCGTCAGTGATACCTTGGTTTTCTCTGCAGTGGACCTCCACCAAGCCCTTGAGAAACTGCAGGAACCACCCACCGACGCTGGGATGCATGTTGTTCATTCTCAGAATCCGTAGTTTCTGCAGTTGTCGGAGTGGTTCGAAGATGAATTCCCCCTTAAGGTTGGTGCATCCACTAAGATCCAGGGACGTTACTTCCTTCATATGCAACCCAATTTCCATCACAAGACTTGAGGCTACCCATCCGCAAAACGAAAGGCTTAGGTTGGTCACATTCCTGTACTTGGAGGGGAAGGAAACAGCCATCTCTACTGGCCCTAGATCCAGTTCAACAAAATTCCCCCTCTCGGCTGCTTCATTGTCCTCCTCCATTTCCACTTCAGGTCCAGACTCTTTAAAGGAGCAACAATGAAATTTGATTACAGTCAAAGTGGCGTGGAGATTTATGTTGTTAATTAACGCTTGTAATATACTGTGATCTGTTAGGTCATCACATCTACTTATATCTAGATAGTCCAGACTCTTTAATTCCTGAAGCATTTTTGATAAGTTCTCGGGTTTTAATTTTATACAATCATGGAGGGTGAGCTGTTTGAGATGCTTGTTTATAGTTAATAAAGATTTCCCGGTGATATCGGTGCCCAGTGCGCGGAACAATGTCAAGTGTCTGGCAGATGCCAGCACATTAAACATCCCAGGATCCACTGGTCCGTTGCATTTCCCTAGGCTAAGGCAGGTCAGTCGTGGTGCCCCAGGTTCCATTTCCCTCAACGTCGATGGTCTTATGGTTACAGCGGTCATGTCCAATGTCTCCAAACCAGGACAGTTCTTAATGGCAATAGCCATTACTTGCGGTTTTAAATTCTTAGCCAGCTGTACTTCACTAATAACTATACTCTTCAAACCAGCGCCCACCCCCATCATCAACCAATGAAAAGAATTTGTTGTAATCAATTTCCCTTCCCATGAATTCGGCCATCGCCAATTATTTAAATCGATATGCCGAATTTTGTGATAAGAGGCAAGGCTTCCTTGTCTCCATCGTCTGGAGACCATCTCCAGGCGACCACGATCTGCGAATGGCAAGTAACTTGCAATTTTCGCAATACATTCCGTTGGTAGTGGAATTTTATCGTTTAAGTCGAGTCCCGGAAATGGGTTTACAGCTGGCTGGGGTGGAATGAGCCTGACGTTATGCCAAGGGTCTGCCATGATAATCCTTAATTTTCTTTTATGGCAAACGATGCCGGCGTCCGCTGCACGTAGGGCTTGCTTCGCTCCTTCCGTGGACTTGAAGGTCACGAAAGCTTGGTTCCCCGAAGACCTCCGCAGTACCACCACATGCTCAACTCCATACGGATGAAATATCTCCATCAGTTTCTCCTTTTTGGTGTACGGCGCCAAACGGCTGACAAACAGTCGCCGATCGAGAGTCTCCGGCCGGGAGAAACTGGACGATGCCATTTCGCAATTCGCTACGGACAGTCACACAAGCAAAATAAAGATTATGAAATAACGAATTCAATATCAAAGAAGGAAAAGAACATTAGAAGAATCGTAATCTAACAACAATTTCCGACAAGGGGATTCCCATAGTCCTTAGACTGTCAGGGTTTGTTATTAAACATATTTCTAGCAGTTTATCATCGCCCTCTGAATAGGCAACGGTGGTCTGTTTTCCGAAATAGATGATTCTTGCAACGGTATTGCAGCAGGTTGATTGGTTGAAGCTTCCTCAGGTTCGTGTTTCGGGCTTCGTTTCCTCTGGAACCGTATCTTGCATAAGGTCTTCAGTGGATTCCAGAAATAGTAGATCATCAATCCTATTATAATTAAGGCCTGTGCCGCTATTGTTCCATACGTCAATGACAAATGCGATTTTCTTGCTCGATGATGTTCTCCAATTTCCTCTAGTTGTGCTTCAATTTCGTACAATGAATCAGACGTGTGTTCCAGTTTGTTATTGTCATTTGGAAATAGATTCACTGTGGTGTGTTTTTCCTTGGAATACATATATATATTAGGTGATATCAGGCTAATATTCAGTAACATATTAGGAATGTAGTAATAAGAATCTTTGCTCAGGTATATTTTTGATCCCAATAAAGTGTGATATCGTGTTTTTGCAAAACATTCTGGATGTATTTCCAAAATTCCTGTCCCAACTATGGTGGTGTGGGTATTCTTTTTCCTACCGCATAGAATCTGCATCGGTTCGGGTTGTTCAAATGAGTATAACCATCCGCCAAGTGTAGTTAATTTTCGCCAGGAAGGTATGTGATAGGGCATGATTCTAATATTACATAAACGTAAGAATTTCGGATCCGGTTGAAGTAGTAATGAAGTTTCACATGTTCGGTGAGCCACGTCCTGCAATGGGACGTCCTGTGGACAAATGTAGTAATGCCATGCCCAGGTGCAGGAATCTATGAATGTTTTATCTGATCCGAAGAATTTAGAATGGTCATTGCTTATTCCTAAATATGGAAATTCTGGTAAGATGAAAGCTGAAATTGTGGTTCTATTGCTAGTATCGTCAAAATTATTATTTAAATACTGAGGAATTGGTAATATGTGTATTTTATACAGGTCATATTCAATCCGATTTACTAATGGTATTTGTACTGTCACGACCATCTTTCCTGTTATATATTTCAGATGGACATGAGATATCCTGACCAGATCCTCGATTCGTTGATGGTCCCGTGGTATAGGGAGTTCGAAATCGACCATGGAATTATGTATCTCGTTTATTATTGTTTTGAAACTAGATCCGCTCAATAGTGATGGATGTAATTTTCCGTTGCGCGCAGCGCTCAAAGCTGTGATAAAGCGTTGTGTTGCAGTAATGTAATGGCTCAAAGAGGTTTCAACAGATGCCGAGTATTGACTCAGTGCTAAACTATAGTTCAAAGCTAACTGTTTATCAATTTGCATTTCTAGTTCGGAAATCTTCTGTCTATTGTTTATTACTTCTGCGGCAATTCGGTCGAAAGTTTTATGAACTTTATGCAGATCACTTATGATTATATGAGTTTGATTTCTAACAAGTTGGGTGATCTTCCTCTGATCAGCATAAATCTTATCTATTTCCTTGTTAATGTATTCAGCATCATCACTGTCCAAGGTTCCAAACAAGGCATGGCTAATCGAACCGATGAATCCGAAAGGTGCATTCCTGCGTGTGATAGCTTTAGGCAAATTATGTGAATCATATTCTGGCCTCTTAATTTCTGTACTCAATTCTGTCAGTTCCATCCGTAAATCTGCTGCTTCTCGTATCATATTATTTAAGTATTTTGTCCGTAACAAGGAATCGCATTGTATCGAGGTTGGAAAATTAATACATAAGCTGCGAGTTCGTTCAATATTCCCCATTTCATATGGAAATTCAGCTATTATTTTGTCTATATCTATAACTAGTATGAATCGCCAATCAGCTCTTT
Organism: Andrena chrysosceles; assembly: GCA_963855975.1. Lineage (NCBI taxonomy): Eukaryota > Metazoa > Arthropoda > Insecta > Hymenoptera > Andrenidae > Andrena > Andrena chrysosceles. The sequence goes on along the minus strand of OY979766.1, from coordinate 37,740,151 downwards.
GAAATCTAATCGCGTTGATCTTTTCAAAGTATAAACCCGGGTTTGAATCCGTACGTGTCAGTCTGTATAGTTCCTGGGTCCGCGCGATGTGTTGCAGAGTAAGAAAGAATATCAATCGGGTCAGCGTCATCTCTCAATCTGAATCAGTCAAATCAATCAGGACTCCAATTTAATTGTAATTTATCGACATGTCTAGTGAGCATTTTACCAGCTTCATCTCTTAACAAAACATTATTTCCCTCCAGTATCCCAATAATCTTATATGGTCCGTGGTAACGCTTAGTAAATTTTCCTCTTTTTGGTTCTACCAGAACACGTACCATATCTCCTATTTTTCCTTTGAAGAGACGAGCGTTCCTATCATAATACAATTTTGACCTTTCTTTTGCCTGAACCAAATTTTGTCCTGCTATTACTTGCATTTCCGAAAGTCGCGTTATTAAGTCATGTAAATATGAATTGTATGTGACCAAATTTTCGTCGCTCGTGAAGGAACTTGGACAACGCGCAAGTTTACCAAAAACTAATTCATACGGGGTAAAATTTGTAGCTTCATGGACAGATGTATTATAAGAAAACATAGCAAAGGGTACTAATCTATCCCAATCGTCAAAATCATTCATGTAATGGCTAATGTATTCGGTTAACACGATGTGACTTCTTTCTAACGCGCCATTGGTTTGGGGTCTATACCCAGATGTAGTGACATGTTGAATTTTGAAAATTTTAGCTAAGTTCTGAATTATCTTATTAATGAAACTAGTCCCTTTATCTGTTAGTATTGCACATGGCGTTCCATACTGCAATATAAGATTGGTTACCAATGCGTGAGCTATTGTTTCAGCTTTTATATTTGGAACAGGGACAGCTATGCAATATTTTGTCAAATTATCTTGCATAGTTAGAATATGTTTGTTTCCGCTGGGAGTAGTGGGTAAAGGACCCACAGTATCCAATGATACTTTGGAAAATGGCTCCAATGGGGTGTCAGTAATTAACATTGGTTCGCGAGTTTTAGTTCGTACTAATTTTTGATTCTGGCAACTATTGCAAGTACGGATATAATTTTGAATATCATTACGCATACCTGGCCAATAAAATCGTTCTCGAATTCTGCAATATGTCTTTGTTAAACCCTTGTGTCCTCCTACCAAACTTTCATGTAACTCTGAAATGATTTTCAGGCGAAGTTCTTCCGGAGGTACCTGAGTGTTTCCGTAACAAAGGGCTATTTCGATATTGCTGTCCTCAAATGTATTCCTTAATATTTCTATTGACGTACCTTGAGGTAATTCATCTGTAAAGTCGCCATTCTGTGAGATTCTTAGACCCTTTATATTTAAATCTGAAAGAATTTTCCTTAGGTTCTGTAGGCCAAGTTCCAAATCCCGAGTAGAAATTTTATCAAAATGTTTCCTTTTTATGACTACGCTAAATATTCTATTTTTACCGCGTTTTGTTATTAGTATTTGTCCTACTCTGGGCTTTGCCGCTTTCAAGTCGTTAACATTGATAATGCCTAGGTCGGAGAGCAATATACTCACTGGTGTGACAAGTTCGCAATCAGACGAAATGAAATGTACATAATTTGATCTGTAATACGTTAGATTTTGTCTCGTAGAGGTTACGATGTCTTTACTTTTGTAGCGAAAGGTTGATTCCATATCTGGAGGTATGTAATCAGCATCCGGAATGTATATGGATGATGAATTTGAGATTTGTGGGAAAAGTTGTCTAGGAGTAGATTTTTGAGCGATAGATTCCCTACCTGCCTCCTTGGAGGTTCGATCAGCCGTTGGATTTGGAAATGGTGTCGAAAGTGCTATAGGGTTTGGATCTACGGTCGGGGTAGGTAAGATTGAGCTGTATCGAGGCCTGTTAATGATTGTGTTATCAGGCACTCCTGTTGCAGTTATTTCTAGTTCTGATTCTTCCGGAATATTTTTCAGCTGAGGTGCTTTACTGGCTGTTTCCTCACGCCTTGGATTTGAAATTTGACAATCTTTTTCGGAATTCCTAGCTTGTTGTAATAATTTTTCTATTCGTCTATTTAATTCCTCGTCCCCAGTATCGTCATCATATGGATCCAAATCTCGTAATATTTCCTGTCTATTTTCGTCTAAAGTGTCTCCCTCAGAAAGGACATCCAATAAAACAATTTCTTCCTCAAGTTCCGGTAATTGGGCGCTTCTATCCAATAATGATTTTTCAAATCTACTGAAAGACTCTTGTAACTCTTCTAAATCTATAAATGTGGATTTCCGTTTGTTCCGATCACCTGTATCACTATCGTGAATTTCGGGTAAATTAATGGCTATAGTTCTATCTACTTCGGACTCGCTCCCTTTTTCCCGTAATTCCGTATTGGCCACTGCACCTTGTGAATCTGGGATTCTAGGATTCTCCACCATCTGTTTAGGATGAAATCCCAGATTCGGCAGCGTACTCCTACGTTGACGGAATATCGGCGGATCTGACTGTTCGTCATCGGAGTCGTTGTCCTCTACCACAGTAAGTTCTTTTGATCTACCTAATTCTTGTGTTTTTGATGGTCCCGGAGCTTCAGTAGCTTGAATCTTTGCTCGCGTTCTAGTTGCTATTGCACTGGTATCTAAAGGTACAGGTTTCCTTGGTTTAGATAATTTTGATTTTCCCGGTAAACTAGCTATTCTTCCTTTGGGTTTGGAAGCTTCAAATTCCGAAGATGTCGGTGTTCGTTTGCGCATTGTTGAGGGTTTATTTATTGGTAATAATTTTGGGCAATCAGGTGCTAACTCCGACTTTGCGTCATCAGAGGAATCTGATAAACTGAAATCATCAGACGAACACAGTTCATTTACTATGACTGGATTCCTTGATAAGGCATCAGCATTTGTGTTTAATTTTCCTGCCTTATGAATAAATTCATACTCATAATCTCGCAATTTTAGTCGCCAGCGGATCAATCTTTGTCCCGGATCTTTTATTGAATTAATCCATCTTAATGGTTCATGATCACTGACGAGAGTAAATTTTCGGCCGTATAAATATGGTCTGAAGTGTAAGATTGCGTAAAGGACTGCCAAACATTCCTTTTCTGTAGTGAAATAATTTTGCTCTGGTTTAGTTAAAATCCTAGAAAGGTATGCAACTGGTAGATCTTGACCATCAATTTCTTGACTGAGTACAGCACCTATAGCATAGTCTGACGCATCTGTAGTTAAAGTGAATTGACTATTGAAATTTGGATATTGAAGTATGGGGCTTTTGCAAAGTGCTTTTCGTAATTCCAAAAATCCTCTCTTTTGCTCTTTTCCCCAAGTGAAAGTAGAATTTTTCTTCAACAAATCTGACAACGGTTTAGCCTTTTCTGCGAAGTTTTTGATAAAGCGTCTATAATATCCTGCTAGACCTAGAAATTGCCTAATGTTTTTCTGATTTTTCGGGCGAGGAAAATTCTTTACTGCACTAATCTTTTTGGGATCCGGTTTTACACCTGCCCGACTAATAACATGTCCTAGGTATGCAACTTCTATTTTGAGGAACTCGCACTTATCCGGTTGCAAAGTTAATTTAGCATCGGCCAAACGCGTGAATAAACGACGAATTTTCTTTTCATGTTCTTCTAAATTTTTGGCATATACCACAATATCATCCAAATAAACGAAAACTTCTACACCCTGTAACTCGCGTAGAACTTGATCCATTAATCTTTGAAAAGTTGCTGTAGCATTTTTGAGACCTTCCGGCATTCGGATATATTCATAATGACCATTTGGGGTTGTGAAGGCTGTTTTTTGTCTATCTTTCGGATCCATTTCAATTTGTTGAAAACCGCTTGCTAAGTCAAACGTTGAGAAATATCGGGCTTCGCCTAAGTGATCCAGTATATCGGTAATGTTCGGTAATGGATATGCATCGCCAATGGTTTTTTCATTAAGATTACGGAAATCTATGACTATTCTCCATCTCAGATTCCCTTTAGAATCCGGTTTTTTAGGTACAATCCAAATGGGCGAATTATACGGTGAATTTGAAGGTGCTATTATTCCGTTATTTAATTTATTACGGACCTGTTTTTCTATTTCATCTTTATGAACCGGAGGAAAACGATATTGTCGCGTATTCACAGGAACATCATCTACTGTAGGGATTCTATGTTTAATGTATGAAGTACATGGTAATTTATCACAAGGCAAGTGAAATCGTTCTGGAAATTCTTTAATGATTTTAATTACATGATCCCGTTCTTCTTCATTCAAATGATCGAGTCGTAATTTTTTAATGATTTCTAAAACTCTATCTTCCGCGATTGGCAAAGTCTCATCCTCCGTATCAGAATCGAAATAGTTTTGTTCCTCTTCAGGGAAGTTATGATACTCGAATGGTATTAATTCTTGTGGCGGAATTTCGACTTCGACATCCTTATCCGTTGTATTAACAGCAAAGACGTGACATGCACCTCGGTCATTTACAGACACAACAGCTTCGCCAATGTACAAGCCATCTATAGTTTCAATTTTAGGTAAATATCCCTCTTTTAAATCATTATTCGTAACGTCAATGGCAACTGCTTGCCTAGTACGTGCTTTTAAATACAAAAGTCGGGGTCCTACACTACGAGGTACTGGATCATAGCCAATAAAAGGTATGGGTTTAATAGGATCGCTTCGTGTTACCAATGTGTTATGGGCGAAGGAGATTTCAGCCTGTTCTTGTGTGAGATACTCTTTACCTAATATACCATCACAACGCAGTACAAATGAAGATCTTACGACATGAAATTTGACAGGTTTGCCTAATAAAGTAATTATTGTGGTGCCTAAAGTTTCTGTCGTATCCAGAGTTATTCCTGAGATAGCAACTGATTCATGAATCGCGACTGAAACATTGTCATCAAGGGCGCTTAATTTGATTACGTTTATATCTGCTCCTGTATCTACGAGGAAATATGCACAACCCATATTCAACTCCTTACCCATCATTTTTACTAGTGGGGATTCGGGTTTTTCTATCGTTGCGATTTTTCTTGGTTTGCCAGAAATTTTACTGTTGCATGACGCTCTTTTTCCGATTGACTCGACGTCGCGTCCGTCCGTCGGGTCATTTGTGCGTTTAAATGGTCGGTTCTAACTTCGGGTTTAGTATTTCTATTATATGGAGAACCCGGTCTCGTTGATGAAGGAATGGGAGATGGAGATCTTGGTCTAGGCCCTTGCGAATACCCATCTCTTGCTGAACGTGATGGCTCATTACTATTTGTATTATAATGATGGTAAGGATAATAATTAGGATATGGCATTGGCGGATAGAAATAAGGCGAGTAGTACGGATGTGGAGGAAATCCCTGTGGATTGTAATAATGATTGCGTGATGGAGGTTTCAAAATTCCAATGGGTGATCCGCTTACGTCTGGACTGGGACTCGGAGAACGTGTGCGATTCTCTTCTTCGTTTCGAATTGCATAATTTTGATAGCGAGGGTTCACGGATTGACGGTTAGCGTAATCCTGATAGTAAGAGTTCGATGATCGAGAATAGCTATTATTCTGATTAAATGATACTCTCTGAGTTTCATTCGAAGGTAATATTCCGGATTTCATTCGCGTTTCTATACGCACTGCAAATTTTCTCGCATCGTCTAAAGTTTTAGGGTCTCGCGCATCTACTGAGCGCGCTATTTCGTCTGGAAGTCCGCGAATATAAGCTTCCAATCCGCATTCTTTTAATGGTAATAGCATTTGTTCTGCATTATTCCCATAACTATCCTCTAACGCAACTCGAGCCCCGCTAATTAATATGTTTAATCTATCATAAAAATCGCTTACTGATTCTTCTTTTTTCATTCGAATATTTTCTATTTCGTGTTGATAGTAAGGATAATTTTTGCCCGGTGCAAATCTACCCTTTAAGTGTTTAATTAGTTCATTAACTGTATTAAATGTTTTTCCATAAGTGCTGTCGCGGGCTGGACCCTTCAATTTCCCTAAAACCGATTTTAGAAATGTTCCCTCTAATGCAGGAGGCACTAAACTTGCGCTATTTTGCACATCCTGAACAAAATCTTTCAGAGGAACGCCCTTCCCATCAAAGTAAGGGATATTTAAAGTACTATTTTGAATAGTCAAACACTCCGCCATGGAGGTCATCATTGCGCTTGCGTCTTGAGACATGGTTAAATATTTGTAACAAAATATATGGCAAAAACTAGTCAAGAAATAGCATATAATAGAACCAAAGTTACCACGACCACACTGATAAATTAGTAAAATAAAGAAATTTCATAAATTCTATCCGATTTCAATGAATATGAGCACCCAGGAATTTTTACAAGAAAATTCCTGGCATCCCACCGCTGCCACCAGATCTGTTACGTGCCGCGGCCTTTCGTGTTCGAGCGGCGCGTTTTAGACAGCCAAATTCTGATTAGGGATATCCCACAATCATTTGATTATCAGAATTTGTCGTAGTTATGTAGGTAATGGCAAGGAGGCTCGCCGCACTCGTAACAGTCAATTATTTTATTTAATTATCTAAATACCTTATCAGAAGGATAAGGGGTAGATTTTGGGATCGTTTGTGCTCTAGACCCATACGGGTCTTTTCAAAGGAATCAGACAGGTAATTGATGAGTAGAATTTTATGATCAATAATGGTTTAATGTTGTAAAAGTGAATAGAAACAAAGAACATGGCATATTATGGAAATATTCAATGAGTCATTTATAAAATAATAATCAGGGATAACTCCTGACTAGGGGAATCCCACAATGCTTTGATTGTCAGAAATTATCGTTATACACGAATGAATATTTACAAAGTAATAAGGTTTACAGAAAGAGATAAAAGGTGCAACTCACCAGACAATCGATATTGAATTGACAAATATAATATTTTTGTTTTCGTTTGGAATCTTTTCCTGTGTCCTGATGATATACCTAAATCAGAGAAACAGATGAAACGCGAATACACACATACACTTGGTTATATTAACGGATAGATCTGAATTGAATTTTAAACGAGACTGAATAATAGTGATTTTAACAAAGCGAAATGAATAGTACTTTTAGTTTATAGTTAATAAATTAATATTATAAGCAAGGTTTTAGTAAAATGGATTGTTTCGCAAAGTCGAGTCTTTCACGCGGTTTCACTATAGACCGGAGAACTCTTGCTCTAAAACTTTTGCGGACCCAGCGACACGCACCTCACGATTTATCGTCACAGAGTGTCGCAGCTTCAAGCTCTCGGCAGCGACCAGAGTGGGTCCGTGCCGAAAATGCTTACGCTGCGTTTTATCGCTCGGCCGCGCTACCGTGGGCCCGTCTACTTAACGAGGCGGTTGTGTGTGTGTGTCCACGTCCATCCATCAGACTCCCGATTCAAATACATGATCAATTCTTTACGGAACATTCGTACATATAGGAAAACATGACATCGCACATTACAATTTCACACATGCTGAAGGGTTCCCCGAATGTTCATAAATTTATATACACAATTTCTGACTAGGGAAATCCCACAGCCCTTGGACTATCAGAAATTGTGTTAGGTATTTAATTTTAACAACAATTTCTAATTAATTAATAATTCACACATGCTCCGAATCGTGCGACAAAACCGTGGGAAGGCGCGGTTCCCTGCACCGGATGTAGAGCATACAATTCCGTCAGTCTTCTAAGAAATGATCCAGTCTGCGCATTCCTGCTGTAGCCGTTACTGATTATGTTACAATGTTTAACGCGACGGTCAGAGGTGCTCTCAACAAGGGTTATCCCACAATGCTGCTAGGCATTGTTGAACTGCACCCCCGCCGCTTACATAGAACGGATTCGGCACAACAGGAGAACCACTGGGTCTTTTCGAACGCGACTCTCTGGTGAGAACGCCGCTGCGTCAGCACCTTCTTATCTGTATCGCGGGACGGCAATACGTCGAGGCGACGACGCTCCAAGAAAGGGGTTTTTGTTCTATCAAATATTATTAATTAATAGGCAGGAGTATGACCAACGAGGGATTTCCCATAACGCTAGGCGTTGTTGATGCATACCCTGACCAAAAAAGAAAAATTTTACGTTCCGAACGTAACAAATACATACCTCAACACTTAATCCCACCAAAAATTAGTTGAATTAAGCAAACAACAAAACTATAAATAACAATACAAGTTCTGAAGAGTTTCGTGGTTGTCTTTTTCAAAACCGTATACTCGCGTTAAAAATTAATGAATGTAAAAAACAATCATGCTACATTATCACCCAAACCTGCAATCAACTACCTGTAAAAAAAATTTGCAGTTTGGCGATATTTTTGTAAAAGGACTTAGTGCCGTGTTTCGGCCCGAAATGCCCCACTGTGCGCCGCGCTATACCCTTGTACGGAGAGATTTTTCGCAACCTTCGTGTAAAAGCCACAATAATGACGCATCGTTCCAAAAAATGACATTAAGGCTGCCGTCTCAAGTTTGTTATGGTCCGAATAGAGACACTGTAATAAGAGTCTGGACACGAGTGACAGTCCGCCATGTTTGATCGAAATCCCACGAGAGAGAAAGAGATATTCACCATTTCACTCTTGACCACTCTTAACAACTCTTACGTTTATGGCGGCAAATCTATGGCAATGCATTGCGCATTTAAATAAGTATAATAAAAAAACATATATCAAATAGAACACAAGATTTGGTTTTTTACTTTATGTTGGGGTTTGCGCATGCGCCCATGTGACCCTCACTTCGGTGAAGGACTGCACGCGCAGGGTCCGTGGACTTGCTGGATGGCCACGGCATGCAACGGACCACTTGTTCTGACTTCGGTGTATTATCCTTTATTCTAAGTTCCAGTAAGAATATATTCAGTTATTGTTAGTTACGCGTGCAAGTGATTTCTCCTGGAACCTATTCGTCCTATCCCTTGGACCCAACACTTTATATATTCATTATCTTGGTATAATTGACAGATTTAAAAATCAGCGGTAATAGATGAAAAATGGCGGGCCAATCAAAAACCCAAATGCACATTTTCAGATTAATAGATAGTAAAATATCGCCATAAACGTAAGAGTTGTTAAAAGTGGTTAAGATTGAAATGGTGAATATCTCTTTCTCTCTCATGGGATTTCGATCAAATATGGCGGGCCAATCAAAAAGTGGCCTCCTCGTGTCCAGACTCTTATTACAGTGTCTCTAGGTCCGAATCGATCGAAGCGTCCTCAGTAAACAGACGGATCCTAATGAAACTACTGTAGTCGATAAAAAGAACTTATATAGAGATGACATCTCCAGGTACTCTATGTAGACGAATTTTATGCGCGAACGCAAAGGACGGAGTGTCAGGCGTCCGAAAGACGGAGAGAGACAAAACATTATCCCGTCGTCTGTCTCGTACCGTCCTCGCTCGCTTTTAGTGCCTCTCGCTCGCTCTCGCCTTCATCGAACAAGAGTGAGACAGAAGTGGTGGGGATAGCGAAATGTTCACATCGTGTACACCAAACCGAGCCCGTAATGAGACAATACTGTAGCATCTTTTATTTGAATTTATCCAGATATTATCTTTGCCCATCTCTGTTCTCCAGCCGTTTCGCCGTGATTCATCCAAGCCTCCGTGACGAAAAAATAGCAATAGGGGAAATGCGGCAACAGCGCGATTCGACTCTCGATACGTCTCGGCAACTATGTCTTTCCTACATTTATCGGCTAGTTTGGTTTTCCACCGGTTTTGATGGTACAAGGCACGAATATACATCAGCGCTGGTGACGGAGAATCCTTGATGCTTCATTCTGTCATTTCTCCAGTCTGTCTCAGTACACGATTCATAAATTCATTAATATTTGAACGTACGGTGGTTATTAGCGCTCAAACGCACCAAACCACCCTGCACAGATGTCTACTGAAGACAACTGTACCCGCAAAAACTACCTTCTGGCCGATTCCAGGACGAAAGTTGTAATTTACGGTTTGTTTACTAAACGCGTATACGTACACGCTTTTCCTAGCTTGTGTGAGCGTACGCACACATTCAGGGCCCCCTGAGACGGCAGCCGTAACGGAAGCCGGTATAGGCATGGCTTTGAGTAGCTAATAGGTTAAACATTCAGACACAAAAATTCTAGAAAAAAAATTCAAACACCGCTACAATGAAAGACACGTCCCATTAGTTAGTCCTTACGTCCGATCTATGCCTGCACTGCATATAAGGATAAAATTATAAAGAAGAAAACCAGAACAATAGATTCTGAGGTCTGCAGAACTAACTCATATTTGAATAAAAATTTAATTTCTCAATTTACAAAAGTAATGACACAGAAACAACTAGCCTATTGTTTATCTACATCATGAATTTTAAAATGAGCATTAAATACAGTATTAAATAAACAGTTTGCAAAAGCTTTTCACAACAATTATGGTTAAAAAATTGATAAAAGAAAAATTAAGTAAGGAAAAATATTTTAAATTATCCATCATTAAGAGAGACTAATTTATCCTCATTTTTCGGCGCAAATTGCATTCCGATATCTTTTATAGTTCAAAAGTTATACGAAAAAGGTCCCAAATTCTTCAACCCCGGCCGGGAAATTTGAAATAGCTCTTTGTGACGTTAATTTGGAAGAGGCCATCCGAAAATTTTCGAACCTCGGGCATCACTGCTAGCCAGCGGTTGCTGGTAACCCTCCGAACGCCGGGCCGGTGCATGGTTGTAGTGGAATGCGTCCGTGAGGCGGTGTTGCCATTTTCGTCGGTTCGCGCGCGCGTAGGTGGCAGTTTTAACGGATGAACCTGTATACCAAGCGTCACACGCGTCCGTTTTTTATCGGATGGTGTCGGCGTTCTTTACACACCGCGTCTTCGAGGTACGGAAAAAAGAGAGACACGTCATTACATAGTGGCACAATCACAGCTATTCTAAAAATTTTCAAAATGTTTTTGAACGTAGCAGCGTATCGCGCGATAACATATGTAATTTGAGTCTTCTCAATAATAATGTAATTTTCACGGCGCGAAGAACGCTCGAACGAAATATGATTATGCAGTGTTAGAAAGCTTATTAACGGATCGGCGCAAGAAAGCTCTTACACAATTAGCGAAGCACAGAGTTTATTGAAAGCGATTATGAGAGCACGAAAACGTATATTTTAAAGTTTGTAGATTTAAGTTACAGTTATAATTGGAATATATTTACAAGGTCAGACACAATAAATTAACATTTATTTTACACAACACGTTTGACTAGTTATTACACAAAACAAGCAACACTTAGAAACTAGTATTAAGCTCAAGCGTAGCGATTATTAGCTGGCGAAGCAAAGTCGCGAAGCGTAGAGATTCGAAGCAGTTTCGAATAAAGCGCAAGCAAGGTGCGAGAGAGAGAAAAGTGCGTATTGTGATTAAAAGCGTGTATACTGTAGCAAAGTCGCGAACAGAGTCAAACCTCTCTAGGAAATCGGCTCTGATTTCCAGGAAGGAAGAGAGTCCCTCTTCCATCGATTGCAAGTTGATGGAAGGGGCAGTTATCGACGCTCCGCATGAGTCAGCGTGCAGTTGCCATTGCCTAATTACCGGTGGGCCTAGAAGATGGCGTAAGAAAGCAGAATTTCTTGAACATGCAGTGCTAGCAGAAATTTGTTTTCCGTACCAATATGTGGCATACAGACATTTATTTCCAACGCAGGGAAATAATAATTTTTTTAATCAACGATGTAGCGAATCAATATGTGGCAAACATACATTCTAAAGCTAACAATATTTCAATCGGCGCAGCGTATCGCGCGATCGGGAGTAATTTAAATCCTCTGGAGCAGTCGTGCGAGATGACGTCATTTGGCAGCGCGAAGGAGGCGCGAATCAAAGAAAGAATTATGTGGCGTCAGCAGAAAATTTTTCTTCCATACCAACAGACATATTTTCCCAACGCAGAGAAATAATAATTTTTATGTAGTATAGCAAGGAGAGTTCTAACGCAGGTTCTCTGAGGGAAGTGCGGGGGCGGGGGGAAGTGAGGGCGCGGGGGGGAGCGCGGCGGAGGGAAACATGGGCGCAGGGCCTGCGGGGAGAGGAAGACCGGTTGCGCGCGCACGAGCCGCGGAGTGGGGGAAGCCGCAATGATGGAGGGGATCGCTCCAGGTCGAGCCGCCGCGGAGACCGAACCCACCGCCGACAACTTTTTAGACCTGACCGGAGGGAGTGAATGACCCCCGAGAACTTTTTCAGACCCAGATCCACCACCGGAAATTTTTTCCGAGCGAGAGAATGACCTTGGCCCACCCTCGAAATTTTTTTTTCCAAACCAATATGCGACATACAGACATTTCCAACACAGAGAAATAATAATTTATTTTTATTGGGAATTATTTCGGACGATCTCGGGAAAGATTGACGTTTTACAAACCACATATCCCGAGGGTGGGAAAGAGAGAGCAATACTTTAAAGCTAAAATCTGGGAGAGGGAAAGAGACGGCGCTACATAGTGGTACAATCACATTTTATTCTAAAGCTAACAGTATTTCAAAGCGTTCCGATTTAACGTCGCGGCGTATCGTGTAACCTCCGGAACAGTCGCGCATGATGACGTCATTCAACGGCGCGAAGAACGCTCGAGCGAAATAGAATTATGCAGTGTCTGCAAATCTTAGAATTATGTGGCGAGGAGGAAGACGGGTAAATAAAATGGAGACAGAATATAAGTTTAAGAAATTTATTTTAAAAGAATATAATTTAACATTTTTTCTTCCTACGAGCATCAGCTAGAATATCATCGATGGCGCATGCTACCAGTTCGCAATCTACAAGATACTCCTCGTCGTAGTATTCGCTATCGCGTATTATTTTAGCAGCACGACGCGCATCTAATGTTTCACAGGCAACATCGCTTTGCCGTAGCACGTTAACAAAAGTTTCAAATTTTACACTCGCATCTTCTGCAGTTTGATACAGCCGCGGATACAAATACTCTATACATGGCTGAAGACTAAATAAAAATATTGCTGTGTCCAGTGTGAAATACACTGTATCATCACCATCTGTCATCTCTATAATTGGCGAATCAGAGGTCCGAAAAAAGTCCAACGATAAATCATCAATCCCCATCGAAGATAATCCAGGTAATCGTGAACGTTCTTCGATAGCATCACGGTTGTCGAATAGTAGACCCCATGTATGCCATGATAATATGAGATGATTTCCATGATTGTCGCCGAGAAGAACTTCTACATCGACCGTACGACCTACGTCGATTCCAATTTCCAAATATTGTCTACCCATGGTTGTTAATGCGTATCTTCTGACCATGATACGTGATGTTCGGCGCGGGCTAAGAGAACAATCAAAGCTATGAAAGTGTCCGCTCGTATTAGGAATAAACATAAAAAAAAATTTTGAGAAGATGTGAAAATTAAGTCTTACCAAGCAACTGTATCCTCCCCGCATTGAGCTATGCCATCATCTTGCACGATCGGAACGTAATAATTCATACGTTCAACGTTTCCTTCGACACTGGTACTGCACATTTTCTTTTCAGAGCACAATTTGTTCCGTCGAAAGTTACTGAGGCTACTGAGCGATCGATTGAATAGCGTTCGGGAGACTGGCTTAAATTGCTTCCCCCACCACAGCATTTTATTTTAAAGCATCCAATTTTTTCCATAATGTGTTTCAGTCTTAACGTCGCAGCATATCGAAAGATCGTATGTAACTTGAGCCCCATCCTCAAGGATAAAACTTTTGGGAACGTCGATTCGTTGAATTATACATCGTCAGCAGAAACCTTTTTTTCCAACGCTGAGAAATACTAATTTTTGAAGCGTCGAATCTTAAAAATTAGGCGGTGAGAGGAGGAACACGGGTAAATAAAAAATTGTGACACGATATAAGTTTAAGATATATATATTGTTACAAGCCAAAAAAAAGGAAAAATATATAAAGTAAAAGAATATAAATATAAAAATGCAATATAAATATAAAAATATAAAATAAAAAGAAAAAACTAACCAAAAACAAAATAAAAGAAAATAAATAAAAAATAGAATATAATAAAATATGAAAGAAAAAACTAATATAAAACAAAAGAAAAAACTAATCAAATATGAAAATAGAAAAATAGAAAAAATAGAATATAATAAAATATGAAAGAAAAAACTAATATAAAACAAAAGAAAAAACTAATCAAATATGAAAATAGAAAAATAGAAAAAATAAAATTAAAATTAAGAGGTCGACGAGGGGGGTGAGGGGGGTGATGGTGGTGATGGCGATGCTGCAGGTGATGGGGGTGAAGGGGGCGACGGCGGCGACGGGGGTGATGGGGTCGACGGTGGCGACGGCGGTAGGTTTAATGGTGCAAAAATTTGCACCATCGGTCGCTGTACCCGCCACAGGCCCCCCGGCACCTCATATGGCCGCAGCCGCGCAGCTCCATATAACGCCTCCCGCCGTGGCGCTCGCAACAGCGGCGCGGGATGCAACAAGTCCTAGAACACACACACCGACACGTCAATATAATTTTGACACATAATAAACATCAAATGTATAAAACAATGCAAAGTATTACATACCTGTGGAGGCGGCGACGGCGGCGGGGACTGCGGCGGCGGCGACGGCTGCGGCGACCCCCAGTCGCTAGACCACGTCGGTGACGGTGGCGAACGCTAGAACATAGAAAACCCACGATTTAATATTGACACGAATGCCTGATTTAATTTCACTCGGTGTCAACGGTTAAACGCGATAAATATAAAAATATTGATAAGTACATACCTCGGGGTCGCACTCCGGGGCAATCCTGAATATTCCCATATTAAAAAAAACTTGGCTCACACAAAATCGGACTGCTCACACAAAAAATCAGACTTAGCTGCCACTGTCACGATTTGAATGCGACTGGTCTCGCTACATCTCCTGGCTCTCGCATGCAAACTCCTATCATGAAATCGAGAAGTGCGTAGCTTTGCAAAAGTAAGATGCTGTTGTTCTCTACCTTCATTTTCGCAGAGCATCCTCTCCTTATTCACACGCATCTTCTTTCCCTTCTTCTTTGACACATCATTTCACTATACCATACCACTTGATCGCATATCAAACGTCTGTTAAACGGGTATTGAACGGCTTTGATCGTGTATTGAACGGCCTTGATCGGATATCGAACGTGAATCGAACAGGCATTGAACGGCTTTGATCGTGTATTGAACGGGTATCGAACGGCTTTGAACAGATATCGAACAGCTTTGATCAGATATTGAACGGGTATTGAACGGATTTAAACGTGAATCGAACGGCTTTCAACGTCTATTGTACCACTCTGAACATGTATTGGACGTGTAATGAACCACTTCGAACATGTAATGAACGCCAATCGTACCTCTTCGAACGTGAATGGTACCACTTCGAACGTGTATCGAACGTGTATTGGACGTGTAATGAACCACTTCTAAATAATTACAACTATTTTTTTTAATCTAGCGCACATCAAACGCATGAGGTTGGGTTGGGGGAGGGTGAAGAAAATTATACGCATTAAAAATTGATTATATTTATTTATGAATTTCTCTCTGGCGTTTAGTCCACCAGTTGAATATTTTAAATACATTTTGCATGGCACAGTGTTTCGCGTGTCTACCACATCGCAGAGTATTAACTACATTTAGCTTATTTAGAGATTTGATATCCTCGTAGTCAATGTCCAGCGTCTCGATGACCACGCCCGCGTGGTCAATCAACGATTCACGTTCAGAGTGGTACGATTCACGTTCGATTCACGTTCGATACCCGTTTGATACATGTTCAGAGGGGTACGATTCACGTTCGATTCACGTTCGATACCCGATCAAAGTGATTTGGTCTAGTCGCTTGGTGTGTCCAAAGAAGAAGGGAAAGAAGATGCGTGTGAAGAAGGAGAAAGGAGAGCGTAGGCCAGAGAATAATTCGAAGAAAATGATAGCCGAACTAAGAATCGTCAGCGAAAATGAAGGTACAGACTGATCGAAAGAATGATATGTCCAAAGATGCTACTATGTTCGAGAAATGCAAATTAACCAATGTAAAAGCTTTTCTTAACTCGGAATTTTACCCATATGATGACATGCAGGTGGACTTTGACATGGATAAACATGCCATCTTGTATCACATGTATACGCAATTCCGTAAATCATATTACAACTGCAACGATGGATTATTCACCGTGGTTGAATTTTTACAATTTGGTCCCTTCGTGGTGATTGATTGCTCGCGACAAAATGAGTCGGTTAAAAACGGTACCGTCGACGTGCGCATAGAATTCGAGTGTAAAGAGAACGTACCGGCAAATACTACAGCCTACTGTCTGATTCTGCACGATCGGGTGGTTGAATACAATCCGTTGACAAACGTGGTGCGCAAAATTAATTAAATTGCCTGCCCTCTCCTGTGTTAAATTCGTACCAAAAGAAAATTTCATCGTGAAAATCGAGATGCTTTACGAGAAAGACTGCATTCCCCCATCTGTCTTGAAAGCGAGCGGGCCTCTAAATTGTATCGATAATGTCCGCGCCAACATTTGTTGACCTGCAAGGGTTCATCATCGATGGAAGATTTATCGTCAAGGAAGTGGCTGTCCTGCGAAAGGGAACAATTCTCTCGCATTATATTTTTCGGAGTTCGATGCCACAATATCTTCTTACGAAATCTGACAAATCAAGCATCCGGTGGTTAACGGCGAAACATCATGGGTTACGCTGGGACGATGGAGAAGTTCCATACAGTATGGCTAAACGGCTAATTATGAAAGCTGTAGCTGATGCGATCGATGAAGAAGATGACACGTGCCATGTCGTATACGTTAAAGGGCTACAGAAACGCGACTGGCTTGCGGATTTCCTCGATGAAAGTACGAGAGCGGGCGTGGTCATCGAGACGCTGGACATTGACTACGAGGATATCAAATCTCTAAATAAGCTAAATGTAGTTAATACTCTGCGATGTGGTAGACACGCGAAACACTGTGCCATGCAAAATGTATTTAAAATATTCAACTGGTGGACTAAACGCCAGAGAGAAATTCATAAATAAATATAATCAATTTTTAATGCGTATAATTTTCTTCACCCTCCCCCAACCCAACCTCATGCGTTTGATGTGCGCTAGATTAAAAAAAATAGTTGTAATTATTTAGAAGTGGTTCATTACACTTTTTTGTGTGAGCCAAGTTTTTTTTAATATGGGAATATTCAGGATTGCCCCGGAGTGCGACCCCGAGGTATGTACTTATCAATATTTTTATATTTATCACGTTTAACCGTTGACACCGAGTGAAATTAAATCAGGCATTCGTGTCAATATTAAATCGTGGGTTTTCTATGTTCTAGCGTTCGCCACCGTCACCGACGTGGTCTAGCGACTGGGGGTCGCCGCAGCCGTCGCCGCCGCCGCAGTCCCCGCCGCCGTCGCCGCCTCCACAGGTATGTAATACTTTGCATTGTTTTATACATTTGATGTTTATTATGTGTCAAAATTATATTGACGTGTCGGTGTGTGTGTTCTAGGACTTGTTGCATCCCGCGCAGCTGTTGCGAGCGCCACGGCGGGAGGCGTTATATGGAGCTGCGCGGCTGCGGCCATATGAGGTGCCGGGGGGCCTGTGGCGGGTACAGCGACCGATGGTGCAAATTTTTGCACCATTAAACCTACCGCCGTCGCCACCGTCGACCCCATCACCCCCGTCGCCGCCGTCGCCCCCTTCACCCCCATCACCTGCAGCATCGCCATCACCACCATCGCCCCCCTCACCCCCCTCGTCGACCTCTTAATTTTAATTTTATTTTTTCTATTTTTCTATTTTCATATTTGATTAGTTTTTTCTTTTGTTTTATATTAGTTTTTTCTTTCATATTTTATTATATTCTATTTTTTCTATTTTTCTATTTTCATATTTGATTAGTTTTTTCTTTTGTTTTATATTAGTTTTTTCTTTCATATTTTATTATATTCTATTTTTTATTTATTTTCTTTTATTTTGTTTTTGGTTAGTTTTTTCTTTTTATTTTATATTTTTATATTTATATTGCATTTTTATATTTATATTCTTTTATTTTATATATTTTTCCTTTTTTTTGGCTTGTAACAATATATACATCTTAAACTTATATTGTGTCACAATTTTTTATTTACCCGTGTTCCTCCTCTCAACGCCTAATTTTTAAGATTCGACGCTTCAAAAATTAGTATTTCTCAGCGTTGGAAAAAAAGGTTTCTGCTGACGATGTATAATTCAAAGAATCGACGTTCCCAAAAGTTTTATATTACATTCAACACGTGTCGAGACTTTTATCCTTGAGGATGGGGCTCAAGTTACATACGATCTTTCGATATGCTGCGACGTTAAGACTGAAACACATTATGGAAAAAATTGGATGCTTTAAAATAAAATACTGTGGTGGGGGAAGCAATTTAAGCCAGTCTCCCGAACGCTATTCAATCGATCGCTCAGTAGCCTCAGTAACTTTCGACGGAACAAATTGTGCTCTGAAAAGAAAATGTGCAGTACCAGTGTCGAAGGAAACGTTGAACGTATGAATTATTACGTTCCGATCGTGCAAGATGATGGCATAGCTCAGGCCTGCCCCATCGGGTGCAAATACCTCCTGAATTTCTGGGACCCGGGCAACAGCCGAGCGCGGGACTGTTCCATTGCTACCCGTTGCGAGATTTGTGAAGAACTGCATGAGTGTGCATTGTAGTACGAGCCTGCATGGAGGACCGCACACTCATGCAGTTCTCCCGCAACCCATGCTGTGGTTAGCAACGTAACCAGTCCCGCGCTCGGCTGTTACCCGGGTCTCAGAAATTCAGGAGGTATTTGCACCCGATGGGGCAGGCCTGGCATAGCTTAATGCGGGGAGGATACAGTTGCTTGGTAAGACTTAATTTTCACATCTTCTCAAAATTTTTTTTTATGTTTATTCCTAATACGAGCGGACACTTTCATAGCTTTGATTGTTCTCTTAGCCCGCGCCGAACATCGCGGATCATGGTCAGAAGATACGCATTAACATCCATGGGCAGCAAATATTTGGAAATTGGAATCAGAGTACGGCCTACGATCGATGTAGAAATTATTCTCGGCGACAATCGTGGGATGTATCTCACGTTACCATATAATACATGGGGTGTGCTATGCAACAATCGTGATGCTATCGAAGAACGTTCACGATTACCTGGATCACCTTCGATGCAGATGGATCAATTAACGATGGATTTTTGTGATATCTATAATTCTCCAATTGTAAAGATGATGCTACATAATAAGCCGCTGTATTTCAAACCGGATACAGTATCATTTTTATTAAATCTTGAATCATGTATAGACTATGTGTATCCACGGCTGCATCGAATTAGCAGAGATGTGGAGGCGAAATTTAAAACTTTTGTTAACGTTCTACAACAAAGCGATGTTGCCTGTGAAACATTAGATGCGCCTCGTGCTGCTAAAATCATATGTGATAGCGAACATTACTGTGAGGATTATCATGTAGATTGCGAACTGGCAGCATGCGCCATCAATGATATTCTAGCTGATGCTCGTGGGAAAAAATGTTAAAATTATATTCTTTTAATTTTAAATAAAATTTCTTAAACGTATATTTTTTCTCCATTTTATTTATCCATCGTCCTCCGCTATTATATGGGAGATAATAGGGAGAAGGAAAAGATGGGAAGAACAGGAAAGTGATAAAAGAAAATTATGTAACATATAATAGATTAGGAAACACTTGTAAAATAGAAAACATTGTTAAGACACAGCAGGATACATTAGAGGGGTGGGACTTACACTGACACAATCATGAGAATGAAATGGAAAGATTATTTCATCGTTAAATTGTAACACGAAAGTGGGTAATAAATTAAATTATTATTTTTATTATTATTATTATATTTTTTCTTTTTATATTGTATTTTTATATTCTATTTGTATGGAGAGAACTCAAAGATGTTGAGAATCGTGCGGTTTATTTAGAGATAAAGAATTGAGGCGACACAATAGATACGTAACACTTTCGGCGAATGTTGTTGAGATATTACTGTTCTGTGTAACTGAGCACTCGGGTCGGTCACGAGAGCGTGAGTTCGTATGAATGTAGACGAGGTGTTGTGTGGAAGAGTATGTATGTATGATGTCGTGAAAAGTAAATAGGAAGTCCATCAGCTGTTCGAAAATGTTCAAGTTGTCTTGCGATTGATGCGAAGAAGAGAAAAAGAGAAGGAGAAAGAAAGAGAGATTGAGAGAGAGATAGAGAGAGAGGGAGAGAGAGAGAGAGAGAGAGAGAGAGAGAGAGAGAGAGAGAGAGAGAGAGATGGTTCTGCCGATACACTATTTATATTCTATTTTTATATTTCTATTGTTTAATTAATTGAACAATATGTAATCATTTTACAAATATTGCAATCTATTTGCTTGTTTGTCTCCCTCCTTCACTTGTCATCAATTTCTATCGACTCTGCATAATTCTTTCTATGATTCTCGCCTCCAATTCTAAAGACGATACTACGTAATAAGTCGCTGTATTTCAAACTGAATACAGTATCATTTTTATTTAATCTTAAGTCATGTGTGAGCTATGTGTATCCGCGGCTGTATCAAACTGCAGAAGATGTGAGGACAAACTTTAAAACTTTTGTTACTGTGTTGTAACAGAGCGACGCTGCCTGCGAAACATTACATACGCGTCGTGCTGCTAAAATAATATGTGATAGCGAATACTACGACGCGGATTATCTTGTAGATTGCGAACTGGTAGCATCTGTCATCAATGATATTTTAGCGGATGCTCGTAGGAAAAAAATGTTAAATTATATTCCATTTCTGTTTATACACTCCTCACATTAATTAAAGGATCACCTCTGGGAGCCCGAAAAATAGGGGCAAGTTCAAATGGCCATAACTCCCGTAAAAATAGTCGTATCGATATTTTGAAAATATGGTTTGAAAGCGTGGAATCTCTACTTTCAGCTGCTTTTTGTAAATTTGAGATGCATTGCTTTTCGGCAAAGTTATAGCAATATAAAGAGCACTTTGTCAGTTTGAAAAAAATTTCTTCAACATTGCGATGTTCCACGGCGTGCACGAAATTTTTTACACAAATTTCACCTACACCACTCGAAAGCGGCTACTTTCCTGTGTAAAAAACGAGTAATTAATTTCTTGTACGATTTTTTTTGGCCGAGTTATTCAACTTTGAAGCACAAACCTTTTTTTTTACTTTAATTGCTTCTAGCAAACGAAGCGATCATCGTAGAACGTTCCTGAAAAAAACATTAGAAAGATCAGACTTTCCTCTTTAAGACGCATCTTCGACTTTTTCGATTCGATTAAAATTTGGGTCTCTGATGTCCTTTCCAAAATATGCTTAAAAATTGCACAAATTCCATTTTCTCTTCAACTCGCTGTGTAATGACACGCATTACTTCAATTTCGGTAAGCGAGCGCCGTGGCATATTAAGAGCGTATTCAGTGGCATCTGGCAGTAGCAGAAGTTGAAACATCAGTGAGCTGCACATGTGCTTACAGGACGCCGTAGATCGGCTCGCTTTCGCCTACGTATGTAGACGGGTGGGGATAGAAACAAAAGCCGATCGCTGTCGCGAGAACGACAGTTCGGCACAATACCATTGTAGCCTTATTTTTCCGAAATGGTAACTTCAAACATAAAGGCCACAGGTAAAAAATTATCGCAGCCGGTTCGGGGGGCACTCAAAAGAATCGGCAGACTCTCCGCTTTAAAATGGGCTTAAGACATTGATGTTCCGATCATCCCTCGCGAAGATACAGCGAGTTGAAGAGAAAATGGAATTTGTGCAATTTTTAAGCATATTTTGGAAAGGACATCAGAGACCCAAATTTTAATCGAATCGAAAAAGTCGAAGATGCGTCTTAAAGAGGAAAGTCTGATCTTTCTAATGTTTTTTTCAGGAACGTTCTACGATGATCGCTTCGTTTGCTAGAAGCAATTAAAGTAAAAAAAACGGTTTTTGCTTCAATGTTGAATAACTCGGCCAAAAAAAATCGTACAAGAAATTAATTACTCGTTTTTTACACAGGAATGTAGCCGCTTTCGAGTGGTGTAGGTGAAATTTGTGTAAAAAATTTCGTGCACGCCGTGGAACATCGCAAAGTTGAAGAAATTTTTTTCAAACTGACAAAGTGCTCTTTATATTGCTATAACTTTGCCGAAAAGCAATGCATCTGAAATTTACAAAAAGCAGCTGAAAGTAGAGATTCCACGCTTTCAAACCATATTTTCAAAATATCGATACGACTATTTTTACCGGAGTTATGGCCATTTGAACTTGCCCCTATTTTTCGGGCTCCCAGAGGTGATCCTTTAATTAATGTGAGGAGTGTATTTTTATATTCTTTTAATTGTAATTAAATTTCTTAAACATATTATTTCTCTATTTACTTATCCGTCTTCCTCCTTCTCACCTCGCCAATTTCTGCTGACACCACATAATTCTTTTTATGATTCGTGCGTTCGTTGCGCCACCAAATGATGTAATCTTGCACGGCGGTCCCATCACGGGGGATTCAAATTACACGTGATCGCGCGATACGCTGCGATGTTAAGATTGAAAAACATTTTTAAAAATTGTTAGCTTTAGAGTGTGTGTTTGCTACATATTGGTTCGGTAGATCGGTGTGGGAGGGGATTAAAATTATTATTTCTCTGCGTTGGGAAAAAAATGTCAGTTGATATGGAAAAGATTTTTTCTGCTGATGCCGCATAATTTTAAGATTCGACGTTTCTACATGTATTGTATTTTGTTCTTCACGCTGCCAAATGACGTCATCTAGCGCGGCTGCTCCAGAAGAGTCAGATTTCGCGAAATCTCGCGATACGCCGCGACGTTGAATCGGAACGCTTTGAAATACTGTTCGCTTTAAAATCTTTAGAATGCTTGCTACATATCTGTTTGAAATAATATTTCTACATAATGGTTCGGTGGATCGTTGATTAAAAAATTATTATTTCTCTGCGCTGGGGAAAAAAATTTCTGCTGCATATTGGTTTGCTAGATCGGTGCGGGGGTGGGTCAAGGTTGTCCCCTCCCTCGGAAAAAATTTCCGGTGGTGGATCGGGGTCTGAAAATGTTTTCGGGGGTTTCGCCACCTAATTCTAAGATTCGGCGTTTATTTCGTTCGAGCGTTCTTCGCGCCGTGAAAATGACATCATCGCATGCAGGTGTCTCAGAGGAGTCAAATTACGCGTAATCGCGCGATACGCAGCGACGTTAAATCGGAACGCTTCGAAATATTGTTAGCTTTAGAATAAAATGTGTTTGTATCACTATGTAGCGCTGTCTCTTTCTCTCTCCCAGATTTTAGCTTTAAAGTAATGTTCTATCTCTTTCCCACCCTCCGAAGACGCGGTGTGTAAAAAAACGCCGATCTTTCCCGAGATCGTCCGAAATAATTCCCAATAAAAATAAATTATTAAAACAATTTCAGCTACATAATGGTTTGGAAAAATATTTGGGGGTGGGCCCCTTGGCCCACAATGACCTTTCATTCTCTCGCTCAGAAAAAATTTTCGGGTGGGCCAAGTTCTGAAAGAGATTTTTTTCGGGGGGTCAATGCCTCCCTCTAAAAAGTTTTCGGCGGTGGGCCCGGTCTCCGCGGCGGCTCGGCCTGGACTGATCCCCTCCAACATTGCAGCTTCCCCCACTCCGCGGCTCGTGCGCGCGCAACCGGTCTTCCTCGCCCCGCAGGCCCCGCGCCCATGTTTTCCTCCGCCGCGCTCCCCCGCGCGCCCTCACTTCCCCCCGCCCCCGCGCTCCCCTCAGAGGACCTGAGTTGGAACTCTCCTTGCTATACTACTAACTTTGACTCCTATACTTTCATCTGTCTTTCTTGTTCTTGGGTTTCTTTACTTATATGCCTTATTTTGGTCCACACTTCTTCCCCATTTAATTTCTCCTTTTCCATTTTTCATTTGACCATGCTCTCCCTTCCAAGAATTTGATTCTGATTCTTTCCCTTTTCGTTACTTCATTTCCTCTCAGTAGTCTTCCCCCACTGTTCGAGATTCCATTAGTTCGCTCTTCCGCCGCACCCAAGCTCACCGCAGCACCTACTGGGCAGCGGAACACGCCGCTGATCGACGATCGATCCGGCGATCGATTCTCCTGGTCGTCCGCTATGCCAATCACCGATCACCACGTGAAACTGGCGGCCCAATCATAGAGCGTACATTGTTGATCAATTCTCGAGGATTGTTCGAGAAGACGCTCAACCGTTTTCTGCGTTCCCTTTGTTCACTCTCATTCACACCGCTTGTCGCGATAGACGTGCTTCTCATTGTTTCATCTCGCAACGTGTGAATTCATTCAATCAGTACTTCCGGTGCTCAGAATCAACCGTTTGTGCGCATATTCCTTGCTCAGTGTAACTCTTATTGTTCACGAGTGAGTTAATTCATTTCTCGGCTCTTCTCTTCGCGTGCACAACACGTGTGCTCATCGCGTTTCGTGACCACGTGTTTTGTGTTATCTCTGCTCAGCAGTAAAAACCGTTGTGCTCGTCCAAGCTCATCGTGAGCTCCTTTAAATAAAGTGACTCAGACAATTTTAATCAAGTTCTGTGTACCGCGCTTCATTTTCCCACCGTCGATCCTAACCTATCATTCCAGCGTGCTCACCCGCTTAACATTGATCTCCTCCTTGGTTGTTTCAATTATTGCAACCTGTCTCAAATGAACACGATTTTCAATTCGTGCGATGGCATGCTCGACCTTATTTTTTCGAGCGACTCTAATGTAGTTGTCGATCTGGTCATTGATCCCCTAATTATGCCTGATGCGTACCACCCTCCCCTGTACACAATGTTTAAGGGGTTGGTTACCTCGACTGGGTCGGTGGCAGATAACTTTATATGTATATAGAGACTTTAAACAAGCGGACTATTTCGGGCTGAGGGAATATCTAAACGCAATTGACTGGGACTCGGAGATTTGTGACATCGATCCAGGTACTGCCCTTGATTGTTTGTATGGTCATATTAACACAGCCATAAATTCCTATGTGCAGGTTAGGTCTGTGTTTAGATCCACCTACCCGAAGTGGTTTTCTCCGCAGTTAAAATATCTTATCCGTGTTAAGAAGAGAGCACATAAGGAGTATAAGCAATCGGGGGCACATAGCGATTACCTTAATTTTTCGGCACTCCGAGCGCAGTGTAAGTTGCTCTTGAATCGTGATCACCGTGTTTACATCGAAAGTGTCGAGAATTCATTATTGGACGATTTCACGGGTTTCTGGAGGTTCTTCTTCTTGGAGCAGCGGTTGCCGACCTTTTTGCAGAATTCTTCGGTTCTGTGTATGCTTCTCCGTCCGGAGTGGGACCTGGCTTGAATCTGGATTTGACCTCTGACATAGGGTTAAATATAAATTCACTATCCATCTCTATTAGCGAGATTTATAGCAAGCTAAACTCGATTGATGCGAATAAAAGCCCGGGCTTCGATGGAATTCCGCCTCGGTTTTTCAAGGAATGCTGCTTTATTCTCTCTAGGCCTCTCTGGCATATTTTTAATTCGTCACTTAGTAGAGGCGTCTTTCCTACAATGTGGAAAAACAGTATAGTCACCCCAGTATTTAAGACAGGTATCCACTCTGATGTTAGAAATTACAGGCCCATATGTAAATTGTCATCCCTTCCAAAGGTATTTGAGGCTATCGTAACAGAGAAACTAACACCCTTACTAACTAACGTTATCTGTGAGGAGCAACATGGTTTTGTCTCTGGCAGATCATCGGAAACAAACTTGGCGGTGTACCACTGTTATGTGTCTGCTGCCCTTGATAAAGGTCTGCAGGTAGATACTGTATACACGGATTTTCGGAAGGCATTTGACGCAGTAGACCATGACATCCTAATTAATAAACTGCTTTCAATGGGTTTTGGTGGCTCATTCCTCTCTTGGATTGGGTCATATTTGACGGGTAGGGTGCAGTTGGTTAAGGTTCATAACCAACTATCTGCTCCTGTTCATGTAAAATCAGGCGTACCCCAGGGGTCGCATCTTGGACCTCTTCTGTTTCTGCTGTTTATAAATGACCTTCGAGACATTTTTCAGAATAGTAAATTCCTTCTCTATGCTGATGATCTGAAAGTCTTCCGTACGATTCGCTGTGTTCAGGATGGTGAGAAACTTCAAGATGACCTGTATAGATTCGAGAGGTGGTGCACTGCCAACAAGATGCTGCTAAATACTGCCAAATGTATTGTAATGAAGGCTCATAGGGCTGTTAGCTGTGTAGGGTCGTCCTATAGTTTGGGTGACGTTCCCCTGATAGAAGTTGCTGAAGTTAGGGATCTTGGTGTTACGATAGCGCCAAGCCTCGATTTTCGTAATCACTACAGGTCGGCAACCAGTAAAGCGTTGAAAACCCTGGGTCTCATTGCAAGATTCGGTAGACAATTTAGAAGGGTTGACTCACTTAAGCTCCTATATGTCTCACTAGTTAGACCACTGTTAGAGTATGCGTCGGTAGTGTGGAACCCTAGACATAAGATATATATAAGTCTTGTAGAGAGGGTTCAGCACCGATTTTTGAGACTGGCCTCAAGGGTGTCGGGCTGTCCGATGAGTTTTGATGATCATGACTATGGTCCTATATTGGGAAAAATTAAATTTGCCACCCTTAGTGACCGGAGGATCGTTTCAGATATAATGTTCCTATATAAGTTAATTCATGGACATATTGACTGCCCTGAGCTCTTGGCAGCAGTACGTTTTCACGCTCCGCAACGGCAACTACGTCCTAGGCCCTTGTTTGACTCTAAAATGCCATTGTACCAAAACTACACTGCAGATCCCATTAATAGAGCTATGGAAACAGCTAACCAATACCTGACGAGCATTGACTTGTTCTCTACATCGCCCGACTCGTTCCGTAACAAAGTACTCTATTGTCTTAACAATCCGTCGAAATAACCTGTCCCCTGAAAGATGTCACGCTGTGCCTATGCGATTGGTTTCGATCACCAGACTCTTATTACTCTGTAATCTGTTTATGTTTTCTTGTATACTAAAGGGTTTTCCCGTACAAAATAATAATAATAATAATAATAATAATAATAACTTTCAAACACCCACATTCATATCTTATCGATCCTTTTTCCGAATTTATTATCTACGTTCAAACTTCATTGCCCTTACTCCCATTTTAATTGCTATGTCATCTCTTCCTGTTTCATTTAACAACCAGTATGTTGATCTCTCCAATTTCATTATCCACCGTATGTATTTCGCCTGCAATTTTTCTATTTCCTCATACCTTCTCCATCCCCATATCTCTGCCCCATACACCACGCTGCTTCTAACTAGTGGATCGAACAGTTTCATTTTTCTTTCAAAGTCATCTCTGAATAATTTTTCTTTCTCCAATCCCCCCATACTTTTCCTAGGGTTGTACTTCGGAAAGGGACCGGTGGCCGATCGAGATGAGGTTTGGGGGGAGGAGTGGGGAGGGGATGTGAACCCTAAATCTAAAATTGTAGCTTTGTATATTTATTAATTTCCGAAATATTAATAAAAAATTGTTAATTTTCAATTGAAATTTTTTTGGACGTTTGTGCAGGCCTCCCTACCCACCAGCCCTTCCGTCCTCCTATTTTTTATTTTTGAAATTTTGAAATCACAGTCTCGTTTTTGGCAACGCGGGACTCACATAGGTTCGCTGCCGTGCTTTGCGCGCTCCCCGTATTCGTCTAGCTCCAACCGGTGACCCATCGAAATGAAACCTGTTGGGTATTACGAGCGATGTGGACAGACCCCAGATATAAAATTTTAGCTTCGGCAATTAATGCGTTCAAAAGATACAGAGGTAATTGTGCAAAAAGGGTACAACTTACCGATTTTTTTTAATCACTTCACAACAGTCGCCCCTCTTAACAATATTTCTGTTGACTTATTCCGACACAACGCATTCAACTTTCCAACTTGACCCGGGTATTAGTATTGGTTTGGCTAGATTGGTGCGGGGGGCGCGCGCCCGCTCGCGGGCGCGTAAAGCATGGTAGCGAACTGATGTGAGTTTGGCGATGCTAAAAATGAGACTGTGCTTACAAAATTTCAAAAACAAAAAATAAGGGGACGGAAAGGCTGCCGGGTAGTGAGGCATGCACCAACGTCCAAAAAAAATTTCCATTAAAAATGAACAATTTTTTATTAATATTTTGGAAACTAATAAATACCCGAAGCTACAATTTTGTATTTAGGGTTCACATGCCCTCCCCACCCCTCCCCACAAACCTCATCTCGATCGGCCACCAGTCCCTGTTGGAAGTATATCCATTCCTAGTATCATATTCGCTTTCGTAAGTGCCTTCATTATATGGTGTTACCCTCTTTGTTCTCTCTCTCTCCCTCTCTCTCTCTCTCTCCCTCCCTCCCTCTGTCCCTCCCTCTCTCCCTCCATCTCTCCCTCCCTCTCATTCTCTCTCTTTCTCTCTTTCTCTCTCTCTCTCTCTCTCTCTCCACTTCTCTTCCTCTATCCATTTCTTCTTCATTCCAACGGCATGTTTCCTCTTTTCTTCTTCCTGCTGCTTTCTTGCATATCATTATCTTAGACTTTTGCACATTTAACTTCAAGCCTTTCTTCTTTATGTGTTTGGGAATGCATTGGTTCCCTGCACCGCCACATACTGAGTTACGGCAGCACCTCGCGGGCCGCGATTCAGTTGCACGGGTCGATGAGCAAGTCTCCAATCAGCGCTGATCTATGGACCAATCAGAGGGCAGCTTCGTCGATCCAACGGATCGAAGAAGACGCGCTTGGAATGTTCGTTAAATTCGGCCATTGTCTCGTGTGCTCTCAACGGCTTTAGTTCCTGTGACCGCAACGCGAAATTGTATTCAAGTCGTCTTGACCATTCTCATTATACATGCTTTGTTTTCTCATCTCACACATAATTGTAAAAGTCTCTGCTCTTCTCAACTCACTAGTCTGCGCGATTAATACAATTGTGTAGACGCCACGTGGCGCCCGTGTGGTTTTTTCATTGCATCTGCGTATAACAGAACATTCTCATCTCACCAACGCATCTCATCAACCAACGTGGTGAAAGTTAGTGTTCACAACATTTTACAATATACATTGACGAAGTGCTTTCACTGAAAGAAGAGATTTTTATTCATAACCTGTTTTAGACTCCTATCATTCTCACCCACGTGCATCTCAAACATTATGTATCTCTCGAATCTCTTTATCATATTCTTCAGTCCCTATGCATTATTTGCCATTAACACATCATCCGCGTATGAAATTGTTCAAATTTTCCTTCTACCTATTACGACTCCTCCTTCCTGTTCTTTGCTCATTTCTTTTCTCCAGGTCTACAAACGCGACATTGAAAAGTGTCGAGATTAACGACGGGCACCCTCGTCTAACATACTTTCCTGTTAAAAACTTTCCTATCAGTTCCTTCTTCACTCTTAAAGTGCATATAGTTCCTGCATCCTTATTCTTAGTTGTTCGCCTACTCCTTCTTCTTAAAGTCTTTCCCAAATTTCTTCCATTTTCAATCTATCAAATGCACCCTTCATATCCGCAAAAAACATGTATAGCTTCCCTCTTTCTTTTGAGATTTCTATATCTATAGCCGTTTTAACTACCGCTATTGCGTCTATTGTTCCTCTCCTTCTCCCGAATCACATCTGCATATCATTTAATATCCCATTTTCCATTTGTTCTTCTAATCTTATCCGTAGAATTTCCGCGTATATCTCATAACCCATGTCCATCAAAGTTATGCCCCTATAGTTTTTAACCATTTTTTTGAACACAGGACTTACTATTCCTTCTTTCCATTCTTCCGGAAAGTCCCCTTTTTCCATGTTCTGTTTATGACTTTTGTTTGATTACCTATATTTATGAAGATGATTGCGAACTCGATGTTGAATTAAGATATAATTTAAATGCAGGACCTTAAATTTTAAGTCTGTACGACTTTTAATATCATACATGATTTGAGTTCAGATCGACGTGAGCCAGATCGGTTTCTATCTATATTTATCGAATAAATTTTTATATGAAAGGACTTAATTTATCATTTTTTTTGCTATATTCCATAAAGATTGGAATTTTATATTTCTTAAGAATAGGTGTTTACCCAGTGATAATTATTGGTTGGGCTGCAAATTCGAATTATTCAATATTAGGAGCGATTAGGTCAATTTCACAGTCAGTTTCTTATGAATTAAGTTTATTTTTAATAATATTTTTTTATAATTTTATTAATTGAAAGTTATTCATTATTGGATTCATATAAATTTCTATATTATATTAAATTTATTTTGATTTTGATTCCAATACTACGACAAGGAAACCGCAAATAAGTCTATTAAAATCGGAGACCAAGTGCTACTGCACGATTTCGGCCGGTAGATCGCAACGAAATAAGAAGCAAACAAGGAAATAGAGTTCCATATGCCCTCACTTCTCACGTCTACTCAAGTCCAGACAAAGAAGATGAACTGTCCTACGTTAGCAAAAAAATTTATCTCGCGAACGCACAAGGGAAGACTTCGCGACCAACAAAACGAAACACCGACTACACCTTGACATTATAATTTACTGGATTTTCATCCTACAAACGACGATACTACCCGCAAAAGGAACAACCCCCCGACACAAATTTCACTATAAAAGAATTCCAACACCACCCCGACATTTACTTCGAAAACCTAAGCAACCTGCAGATTTATTGAGATAGCTGGAAGTTAGTATTACACGTAGACATATCTTACATCTACCGACGCGAAGCGAAACTCCAAACTGCACTATATGATATACTTGTGCAATGTAAAAAATAAACCTTCTACCGAGAACTTACAAAAATTCTGTAAAACATTCGCCACGAAAATCCAAGACAGGGTAGATCGCGTCGCCAAACTCCTTACCTACGTCCAGCTACCTAAAAGCTCAGCACAAAACAGCGTCGTGGACAAATAGATGGATTAGGTTACATAGACAAATCACTCTTTGGGCTAACGGATTCCTAAGATAGAAAGGAAATCAATTATTAAATACAACCTTTAAAATAGGGCAAGATAACAAACTAAAGAATGCAATCACGGGACAAATGCAAAATTTAAGAGCAAATACCGAACTTCTCAACGAGACTGTACATGACATACGAGATAACGAAAACACACTATTAAACGCGACTTGGCAAATTCAATACTTACTCCAACAGACAAGCAACATTACTAAATTTAGAGAGCCAATAGACGAACACCTCATACTAATAAACAGCGTCGCAGAACCACTATTGCCCGACATGCAAGACTTGTTCGAATTAATTATGTATATATCGGAAGGAGTCCCAAAACCCACGATTAATACCATCAGCCCAAATCATAACGTACCTCACTTCCGCACTCGCACATAATCAGAAAGGACTAGATTTCCCAATCGGAATAAAATTAGAAAACATGCACGTCCAGTATGAAATCCATACGCTCTCCGCATTTTCGGATACCAAATTAATTACTGTAATACTAGATATTCCATTGTTAAACACGAAAAAATTCAAATTGAGCAAGGTACACCCGGTACCCACCAAGATAAACGAACCGTTCTACGTGTGTATAGAACCCCTCGACTCATACGTGGTACTTGACATCTCGGTGCAAGATACCATATAACTAAGCAACGAGGACCTAGACAAATGTAAGACAATAAACGATCTGTACCGCAGCATCTCTAATCACCCAATGTTCAAAGCGATACCATACAGACCGTGAGAAGTACAGTTGTACACAAAATTAACAAAAACCCAAAACAATTGTAAAATGCTAATTATGACACTGAACCACACGATCCTGATAAAATTACAACAACCAGGCACGTGGATTCATATTGCGCCGAAACCAATACAACTAGCAGTAACTTGTGACGACAAGAGCAAAAATATGTACAGCATTAAGGATTTTGGTATAATAACAATAAGAAACAAATGTACAATCACTACCGCCGAATTCACAATAGAAACTGGAAAACAATACGGAATAGAAAAGAACATGGAACTGCTTACCTGGTTGCGATTTGTCATTAGATGAAAGTACACTTCCACAGACTGCTGTAAATTCGTACCGAAACACAAATTTCGGGCTTAAAAGGATAATCACACACCCTGAAGAATTAAATAAAATTAGCAAACAAATTAGAAAACATAGAAAACGAATTATACACACCCGAAATTATACCAACCGAGTATCACTATACAGTGGTACAGGATCAAAGTCGTTCAAAGCCGTTCAATACCTGTTCGATACACGTTCAAAGCCTTTCAATACCCGTTCGGTGCACGTTCAAAGCCGTTCAATACCCGTTCGATACACGATCAAAGCCGTTCAATACCCATTCGATACACGATTAAAGCCGTTCAATACCCGTTTGATACACGATCAAAGCCGTTCAATACCCGTTCGATACACGTTCAAAGCCTTTCGATGCACGTTCAATACACGATCAAAGCCGTTCAATACACGTTCGATACACGTTCAAGTGATATGGTCTAGCCGAATGATGAGTGCAAAGAAGGAGAGGATGATCTGTGAGGAATTCGAAGAAGATGACCGCAAGGAACAAGGGGATGGTCAGTGAAAAAGAAGGTGAAGAACAAAGGCATCCTACTTTGCAGCGTATGCAACTGTAGGCATGGGCCCCCATGTGATAAATCCCGTTATTATGGATAGTGTGAAGAAGCTATAGTGATACTCGGTTGGTATAATTTCGGGTTTTTATAAATTATTTCGTAAGTTTTCTAATTTGTTTGCTAACTTTATTCAATTCTTCCGGGTGTTTGATTATCCTTTTCAGCTCGAAATTTGTGTTTCCGTACAAATTTACAGCGGTCTGTGGAAGTGTAATTTCATCTAATGACAAATCGTAACCAGGTAAGTAGTTCCATGTTCCTTTCTATTCTGTATTGTTTTCCAGTGTCTATTGTGAATTCGGCGGTAGTGATTGTATATTTGTTTCTTATTGTTATTATATCAGAATCCTTAATGCTGTACATATTTTTGCTCTTGTCGTCACAGGTTACTGCTAGTTGTATTGGTTTCGGCGCAATATGAATCCACGTGCCTGGTTGTTGTAATTTTATCAGGATCGTGTGGTTCAGTGTCATAATTAGCATTTTACAATTGTTTTGGGTTTTTTTAATTTTGTGTACAACTGTACTTCGCACGGTCTGTATTGTATCGCTTTGAACATTGGGTGATTAGAGATGCAGAGGTACAGATCGTTTATTGTCTTACATTTAGCTAGGTCCTGTTTGCTCAGGTATATGCTATCTTGCACCGAGGTGTCAAGTAGAGCTGTTTCGAGACTCGAAACAACCGAGCCGAGCCCGGCTCGGCCCGAATATCCGAGCCGAGCCGAGACTCGAATGGTTTCGGGTAACCCGAATGTTTCGAGTAGCTCGATTTCTTCGAGCCGCTCGAATGTGTTCCGGGTAGCTCGATTTTTTCGAGCCGCTCGAATGTGTTTCGGGTAGCTCGATTATTTCGAGCCGCTTTAATCTGTTTCGTTTAGCACGATTTTTTCAAGCAGCTCGTATGTGTGCTAGCTTGGTATAGCGTTTTGTAGGCACCGAGTATAAATTAAGTTAGATGTATAATATGAGATGTCTAGATGTGAAAACCATATCAAGTTAACCCTAAGTTCTCGCAGGAAAGAAGTCGGCTCAACATCAGAGAGAATTTGAACTTAACCTTGAATAAGTTTGAAAATATCCTGAATGTGATTAAATTTTTCAAAGAGATAAATTCGCTTGATCTATTGTAATGGAGCACTAAGTAGCTCTATGTATGGTCGAATTATGTTATGATTTATATTTTACACCTTCTGGGAAACCAGATTCAATCCAATTACTGCTCTCGGGGATATACATAATAAAGTGAACACTTATATTATATATAGAAAACTTTACTAAAGTTTATTTCGTATGCAAGAACAAAAGTGACGAAAGTGAAAACATATATGAGAATATATTATTATTATTATTATTATTATTATTAGTATTATTATTATTATAATATAAACGGGACAAAATTAAAAGATTCAATCTCATAGTATAATATATTGTATTATATACAGTAACATTCACGCAAACGCCAAACTATATACAATGTATATAAAAACGCTATACCAAGCTAGCACACATACGAGCTGCTTGAAAAAATCGTGCTAAACGAAACAGATTCAAGCGGCTCGAAATAATCGAGCTACCCGAAACACATTCGAGCGGCTCGAAAAAAATCGAGCTACCCGGAACACATTCGAGCGGCTCGAAGAAATCGAGCTACTCGAAACATTCGGGTTACCCGAAACCGTTCGAGTCTCGGCTCGGCTCGAAAAACCGAGTCCCGCTCGGTTCGAACTTCAAGCTACTCGAATGTTTCGAGTCTCGAAACAGCTCTAGTGTCAAGTACCACGTATGAGTCGAGCGGTTCCATATACGCGTAGAACCATTCGTTTATCTTAGTGGGTACCGGGGTGTACCTTGCTCAATTTGAATTTTTTCGCATTTAACAATGGAATATCCAGTACTACATGGTTATTTGGCATATTTGGTGTATTTGGTATATTTGGTATCCGAAAATGCGGAGAGCGTATGGATTTCATACTGGACGTGCATGTTTTCTAATTTTATTCCGATTGGGAAATCTAGTCCTTTCTGATTATGTGCGAGTGCGGAAGTGAGGTACGTTATGATTTGGGCTGATGGTATTAATCGTGGGTTTTGGGACTCCTTCCGATATATACATAATTAATTCGAACAAGTCTTGCATGTCGGGCAATAGTGGTTCTGCGACGCTGTTTATTAGTATGAGGTGTTCGTCTATTGGCTCTCTAAATTTAGTAATGTTGCTTGTCTGTTGGAGTAAGTATTGAATTTGCCAAGTCGCGTTTAATAGTGTGTTTTCGTTATCTCGTATGTCATGTACAGTCTCGTTGAGAAGTTCGGTATTTGCTCTTAAATTTTGCATTTGTCCCGTGATTGCATTCTTTAGTTTGTTATCTTGCCCTATTTTAAAGGTTGTATTTAATAATTGATTTCCTTTCTATCTTAGGAATCCGTTAGCCCAAAGAGTGATTTGTCTATGTAACCTAATCCATCTATTTGTCCACGACGCTGTTTTGTGCTGAGCTTTTAGGTAGCTGGACGTAGGTAAGGAGTTTGGCGACGCGATCTACCCTGTCTTGGATTTTCGTGGCGAATGTTTTACAGAATTTTTGTAAGTTCTCGGTAGAAGGTTTATTTTTTACATTGCACAAGTATATCATATAGTGCAGTTTGGAGTTTCGCTTCGCGTCGGTAGATGTAAGATATGTCTACGTGTAATACTAACTTCCAGCTATCTCAATAAATCTGCAGGTTGCTTAGGTTTTCGAAGTAAATGTCGGGGTGGTGTTGGAATTCTTTTATAGTGAAATTTGTGTCGGGGGGTTGTTCCTTTTGCGGGTAGTATCGTCGTTTGTAGGATGAAAATCCAGTAAATTATAATGTCAAGGTGTAGTCGGTGTTTCGTTTTGTTGGTCGCGAAGTCTTCCCTTGTGCGTTCGCGAGATAAATTTTTTTGCTAACGTAGGACAGTTCATCTTCTTTGTCTGGACTTGAGTAGACGTGAGAAGTGAGGGCATATGGAACTCTATTTCCTTGTTTGCTTCTTATTTCGTTGCGATCTACCGGCCGAAATCGTGCAGTAGCACTTGGTCTCCGATTTTAATAGACTTATTTGCGGTTTCCTTGTCGTAGTATTGGAATCAAAATCAAAATAAATTTAATATAATATAGAAATTTATATGAATCCAATAATGAATAACTTTCAATTAATAAAATTATAAAAAAATATTATTAAAAATAAACTTAATTCATAAGAAACTGACTGTGAAATTGACCTAATCGCTCCTAATATTGAATAATTCGAATTTGCAGCCCAACCAATAATTATCACTGGGTAAACACCTATTCTTAAGAAATATAAAATTCCAATCTTTATGGAATATAGCAAAAAAAATGATAAATTAAGTCCTTTCATATAAAAATTTATTCGATAAATATAGATAGAAACCGATCTGGCTCACGTCGATCTGAACTCAAATCATGTATGATATTAAAAGTCGTACAGACTTAAAATTTAAGGTCCTGCATTTAAATTATATCTTAATTCAACATCGAGTTCGCAATCATCTTCATAAATATAGGTAATCAAACAAAAGTCATAAACAGAACATGGAAAAAGGGGACTTTCCGGAAGAATGGAAAGAAGGAATAGTAAGTCCTGTGTTCAAAAAAATGGTTAAAAACTATAGGGGCATAACTTTGATGGACATCGGTTATGAGATATACGCGGAAATTCTACGGATAAGATTAGAAGAACAAATGGAAAATGGGATATTAAATGATATGCAGATGTGATTCGGGAGAAGGAGAGGAACAATAGACGCAATAGCGGTAGTTAAAACGGCTATAGATATAGAAATCTCAAAAGAAAGAGGGAAGCTATACATGTTTTTTGCGGATATGAAGGGTGCATTTGATAGATTGAAAATGGAAAAAATTTGGGAAAGACTTTAAGAAGAAGGAGTAGGCGAACAACTAAGAATAAGGATGCAGGAACTATATGCACTTTAAGAGTGAAGAAGGAACTGATAGGAAAGTTTTTAACAGGAAAGTATGTTAGACGAGGGTGCCCGTCGTTAATCTCGACACTTTTCAATGTCGCGTTTGTAGACCTGGAGAAAAGAAATGAGCAAAGAACAGGAAGGAGGAGTCGTAATAGGTAGAAGGAAAATTTGAACAATTTCATACGCGGATGATGTGTTAATGGCAAATAATGCATAGGGACTGAAGAATATGATAAAGAGATTCGAGAGATACATAATGTTTGAGATGCACGTGGGTGAGAATGATAGGAGTCTAAAACAGGTTATGAATAAAAATCTCTTCTTTCAGTGAAAGCACTTCGTCAATGTATATTGTAAAATGTTGTGAACACTAACTTTCACCACGTTGGTTGATGAGATGCGTTGGTGAGATGAGAATGTTCTGTTATACGCAGATGCAATGAAAAAACCACACGGGCGCCACATGGCGTCTACACAATTGTATTAATCACGCAGACTAGTGAGTTGAGAAGAGCAGAGACTTTTACAATTATGTGTGAGATGAGAAAACAAAGCATGTATAATGAGAATGGTCAAGACGACTTGAATACAATTTCGCGTTGCGGTCACAGGAACTAAAGCCGTTGAGAGCACACGAGACAATGGCCGAATTTAACGAACATTCCAAGCGCGTCTTCTTCGATCCGTTGGATCGACGAAGCTGCCCTCTGATTGGTCCATAGATCAGCGCTGATTGGAGACTTGCTCATCGACCCGTGCAACTGAATCGCGGCCCGCGAGGTGCTGCCGTAACTCAGTATGTGGCGGTGCAGGGAACCAATGCATTCCCAAACACATAAAGAAGAAAGGCTTGAAGTTAAATGTGCAAAAGTCTAAGATAATGATATGCAAGAAAGCAGCAGGAAGAAGAAAAGAGGAAACATTCCGTTGGAATGAAGAAGAAATGGATAGAGGAAGAGAAGTGGAGAGAGAGAGAGAGAGAGAGAAAGAGAGAGAGAGAGAGAGGGAGGGACAGATGGAGGGAGAGAGGGAGGGACAGAGGGAGGGAGGGGGAGAGAGAGAGAGAGAGAGAGAACAAAGAGGGTAACACCATATTAAGAAGGCACTTACGAAAGCGAATATGATACTAGGAATGGATATACTTCCAACAGGGACTGGTGGCCGATCGAGATGAGGTTTGTGGGGAGGGGTGGGGAGGGCATGTGAACCCTAAATACAAAATTGTAGCTTCGGGTATTTATTAGTTTCCAAAATATTAATAAAAAATTGTTCATTTTTAATGGAAATTCTTTTTGGACGTTGGTGCATGCCTCACTACCCGGCAGCCTTTCCGTCCCCCTATTTTTTGTTTTTGAAATTTTGTAACCACAGTCTCATTTTTAGCATCGCCAAACTCACATCGGTTCGCTACCATGCTTTACGCGCCCGCGAGCGGGTGCGCGCCCCCCGCACCAATCTAGCCAAACCGAATAATTATCGCTGTATGTTTACGACGGTTGCTTACACGAATGCAACGTCGAATAATTATTGCTCTATGTTTCCGTATGTGTGATCATGGATCTGCCACGTTAAAATCAGTTCTCTCATGCTACTGCATTAGTCGGGTCATACGTTACTACAACAAACGTTTTAAAAATTTATTGTGTCTGAGTCGATTGCAGTTGCCTTGGAGACTGTCCCATCGAAGTGTTGTTGTAGTTGTTGTTGTTGTTGTTGTTGTAAGCGAGATCGCTTTGAAGGGTGTCGTCCGCCGTTCAACGCACGGAAATTCAATCGATTAATACCGTAAGTTTCCATTACCATATTTTAGTGAATCGTTGTGTCAGCAACTTTGAGAATTATAAGAAAAATTGGTTTCAGATTATGTCATTGCCGGTGCAATTCGATCATCCAGCTGTCGCTGCAATCTCCGACTCCTCTG
Source organism: Andrena chrysosceles (assembly GCA_963855975.1). NCBI lineage: Eukaryota > Metazoa > Arthropoda > Insecta > Hymenoptera > Andrenidae > Andrena > Andrena chrysosceles. The sequence continues at coordinate 37,701,590 of OY979766.1, read as the reverse complement.
TGCTGCCTATACATGACTACAACCTCAAAATATATGTTGCGTGTCGGAATGTTGCGGTTCAAACCGAAGAAATTCGTGGTGAAGAACTTCAAGAGGCGGAAGTTATTCACGATGGCGACATCTTTTTAAAAGTGTTTTACAATGGTACTGGTACATACGGCGGCGAGATACCGGCTGACAACTACGGGAGCGAGCGATATTGGTTACATAGGCATGCGCGGCAAAAAACATTCTTTTTAGATGTTGGTGATGATGATGATGATGATGATGATGATGATGATGATGATGATGATGATTGGTATGACATTGATTATAATCATGTATATGGACTGAACAGTTTGATGAATCCAAAAAGCGTAGTTTGGCGAAAATGTGTCAATGCGAAACTGATTAACTTTGACGCGGTTTTTGCGAATGCAGTATCCGGGCTTCAGGCTCGCGATATTGCAATTCAGACTGCCCCGAGCAAGTTGGCGATGATTCATTTTATACCGATGAGCATTTATTTAAGGAAATTGTTAACAATGCCATTTTTACCGACGACGATAGTGCCCTATTCGCTGACGATGTATTCGAGTGGGATAATTAAGTTGAATAAATTACTAAATCTTAAATATCTTAATATGTCAGAATTACTCACCGAACTTCCACCTTCCCTGTGAAATAAACAAAATCTTTGCTCCCTTACACGCTCCCACGACGCTTGACTTGCAGACCCTCGAGAAGGGTACTTGAGACTTCGCCCTGTTTTCGATCGTGAAAATACTCGGAACTCTACCCCGAATAATTATCGCTTAGTTGGTCGCGTGAACGCAACGCCTAATTTATTGCTTCCGGGACATTGCGTTTTCTCGAGCATACTTCTTAGAGGCATGGTCTTGGGAATGTCTGATCAGATATCACCCTCTTTCTCAGAAATCATCATCGAATGCAATGTCATGTTTATTCCATGGGCTATCGCGACAATTGATTTACAATAATTATCGTTTTATGTTTACATCATTGCACGTGTGCTGTATCGGTCCCATGATTAAAATATTTCCTTATCTTTTCTCAGAAAAGATCATTTTTCCTGGTCCACCCTCTTTCTCAGAAATCATGGTCGAAGACGCGATTTGAATTTCCACGAATCGGTCGCGGTCGCGCCTGCGCACCGATCCCCGCACGCGTACGGAGATTGCGCGGCGGCGACGCGTGCCCAAAGTACCTTAAACATTCAACAGGTGGCGCCAATACGAAATGTATGAAAAACCTGGAAAATTTACCAAGGCGGGCCCAAATAGCGACGCGGACCCAAAGTACCTTAAACATCCAATAGGTGGCGCCAATACGAAATGTGCGCGACGCCATTTTAAAATTTCGAAAATTCACCTCCTCCCCTATGACGACAGCCCCTTCGCCCACGGACTCCACCTGCGCGCGCGCGGCGCCCTTTTGAAAATTTTGAAATCCTCCTTCCCCTGTGATGCCATCCCCCCTCACCCACGAACTCGGTCGACGCCATTTTGGAATTCCTCTCCCCTGTGACGTCATCCCCCTCACCTACGAAGTCGGTACCCCCCTCCCCACCTCACCCCCGCTCTCATCACGCCGAAGAGCGGGGTACCCCCGGCCTGCCTCACCCCCTCACCACCGGTCCCAGAATTGGCATAGCCTACCTACTACTAGGGTATGTAGGCATTGTAAGAAAGGGGAAGAAACAGTGAAACACGTGATTGAAACACGTGATTGAAGCATGTGAAGTAAGTGGAAAGAGTGGCCGGAATTGGACAGAGGTAATTAGAGGAGAAGGGAAAGACTTGGCTATTCTGCAGGAGATAATAGGGAGAAGGAAAAGATGGGAAGAACAGGAATGTAATAAAAGAAGATTATGTAACATATAATAGATTAGGAAACACTTGTAAAATAGAAAACATTGTTAAGACACAGCAGGATACATTAGAAGGGTGGGACTTACACTGACGGAATCACGGGAATGAAATGGAAAGAGTATATGATCGTTAAATTGTAACGTAATTAACGTAATTTTATATTTTTTCTTTTTATTTTATATTTTTATATTCTATTTGTGTAGAGAGAATTCAAAAATGTTGAGAATAGTGTGGTTTATTTAGAGATAGAGAATTGAGGCGATACAATAGATACGTAACAGTTTCGGCGAATGTTGTCGAGATACTTCTGCTCTGTATAACCGAGCACTCGGGTCGGGCACGAGAGCGTGAGTGTGTGTTCGAGTATATGAGAGATGTTGCGATGAAGAGTATGTATGTATAATGTGAAAAGTAAATTGGAAGTTCATCAGTTGTTCGAGAAGGTTCTAGTTGTCTTGCGACTGATTTGAAAAAGAGAAAGAGTGAGTGAGAGAGAGGGAGAAAGAAAGAGAGAGATTGATAGAGAGAGAGATGGTTCTGCTGATACACTATTTATATTCTATTTTTATATTTTTTCTTTTTATATTTCTATTTTTCAATTAATGTAACAATATATAATCATTTTACATATATTACAAACTAATTACTTGCCTGTCTTCCTCCTTCTCTCCTCACCAATTTCTATCGACTCCGCATAATTCCTGCTATGTTTCTCGCCTCCAATTGTAAAGACGACACTACATAATAAGTCGCTGTATTTCAAACTGGACACAGTAACATTTATATTTAATCTTGAACTGTGTATAGCCTATGGGTAACCGCGGTTGTATGAAACTGCATATGATGTGCAGATGAAATTTTTAAAATTTTGTTAACGTGCTAAAACAGAGCGATGTTGCCTGCGAAACATTTAGATACGCATCGTGCTGCTACAATCATACGTGATAGTGAATATTTCGACGGTGAATCTCTTGTCGATTGTGAACTGTCAGCATGTGTCATCAATGATATTGTAGATGATGCTTGTTCGGAATAGACGTACGATAATGTCGCGCTTGTCCTCAGTCATAAGCGTAGAGGTTACTTGTAACCGCCGTATTTACAGTTTCGGGCATACTTATGTCTTGAATTGTTGTTACGCGTGTAACAAACCCCAAAAAGTCCCTTTTCTTTTTTTTCGTTAATAAACTTAATTCATAATTAATAATTACTTAAATACTTATATTTTTATTTATCCTTATTATTCTTACGTTTATAAAGTGTGTTTAGGATTAATATTAGTTCAGGATACCGCGAAACGCGAGTATGACGAAAGAGTGTAAAGGAGTGGGAGAATCAAAGGCATGTGCGATCCTCAGTCGATCAGCGGATCGACGAGAGCAAGGATCAAAAGCAATGACTGTAATTGGTGCGTAGCAAATGAAAGAGGGAACCGAGCGTTCCATGCGCGCGCCTGCGCATAACCAGTCGCTCAGTAGACTGACTGGAGAACAGATCGAGCGAGACGAGAATGATTGATGCGTAATAGCCAAACTCCGTTCCCATTGGTGCGCTCCCAGAACCCTGAATATGTATAAATACGGGCAAGAAGGCCCAGAGAAGAATCATTATGAATCACAAATTCAATGCAGATACTACTCCGAATCATTTATGGCCATTGGCTGATTCCAACCTAACTTTAATGCACCAACTTTGGAGGCCGCCTTGCTGGACACTTGGTCGAGCCGATCGTACTAAACTAAGGCCATAGTCGCCAGGTTTGACGAGAGGTTTTCTGCCTTGGAGGCCGCTTTACAGGCCACTTAGTTGACGAAGCTAAGTTATTGATAATTCTCAATCTCAGGTTAGTACTAATACTCCTGAGCGACGAGGGAACAAGACTATTCCAGGTGGCAATACCGCCCCTGATGACAATGAAACAATTCAAACGATTCTCAAACTTAACATATTCAATTTCCTAGATCTATAAGCTAATTCCTAAATTATAAGCTAACTCCTATATCGACCGAGAGTCGTCATCCATAATCAAACTCCTAGATCAATAAGATAATTCCTTTATCGACCGAGAGTCATTATCCATAATCAAACTCCTAGATCAGTAAGCTAATTCTTTTGTCGACCGAGAGTCATTATCGACATACTAATTCCTTTCATTTGGCTAAACGTCATTATTAATTAATTAAGTTATATAACTCCAAATCGATCGCTCAAACGGGTATTTCTTTTGTAACGACCTAGTGTCGCAACCCAAGACGATCAGCTTTATTTTTTGTAACGACCTAGAGTCGCAACCTAATTAATTTCTTTAATTTCTTTAGTATTAAGGCGTTTAATTATATTTTCATGTATCATTTAGAAGTGTTTTCTTGAATAAACACTATTTAAGTTAAATTCTTGTTCTTGAATTTTAATTCTTTGTCGCACGCCACACGAATCAATCCTGAAATCCTGTAAAGCGCGTCGAGTCACGCCTAAAACCGTTACACGCGCTATCACATAGACAATATGTGTCGTTGCTTATTGGCTTTCCCCAATCACGCGAGAATTGGGACTGCCAATAGGACCGGATCTACGTCACGTAGGAATGCGGAAGGCGATCGCTTCGTCGCTGCGAAGACGTGCGGTCGTCAGAGACAATTTTGCGAGCTACCAAGTAGCACCGTGTTAAGCAATTCTCTCCACGGGAGAATCATTAAAGAAATCTTTTTCCTCGCCAGAGGATCAATTAAGTGTGAGTCTTTTAGACCCTTTCCAGCGTGTCGCGAACGCGTTAGCGAACCGGCATAAAAATAAAAATTATATGTCGCGTAAAGCGAATCGAAGGTGCGCGACATAATGGTCCTTCGAGCCGGAGTTCTTGTGTGTGCGAAGTTCGTGAAATACGCGAATGAATCTTCTCCCGTGTGCGTTCCGTAGGCGTTCTGAACGTTTTCCTTTTGACTTTTTCGCGAGTCCGGTTCAAGCCCGGCTCTTCGCGGGTGCCGCGAGCCGTCGCAACAAGTGCGATCTCGGGCGTGGTGCAAGCTGCCTTCCAAGGCTTGCACAAACAGTGACTCTTTCGCGAGTCCGGTTCAAGCCGATTCTTCGCGTGTGCCGCAAGCCGTCGCAACAAGTGCAATCTCGGGCGTGGTGCAAGCTGCCTTCTACGGCTTGCACAAACTGTGACTCTTTCGTGAGTCCGGTTCAAGCCGGCTCTTCGCGGGTGCCGCGAGCCGTCGCAACAAGTGCGATCTCGGGCGTGGTGCAAGCTGCCTTCCAAGGCTTGCACAAACAGTGACTCTTTCGCGAGTCCGGTTCAAGCCGATTCTTCGCGTGTGCCGCGAGCCGTCGCAACAAGTACGATCTCGGGCGTGGTGCAAGCTGCCTTCCCAGGCTTGCTCAATCAGTGATTTCTCGCGAGTCCGGTTCAAACCCGGTTCGTCACGTGTGCCGCGAGCTGTCGCAGGGTTGAAAAGGGCGTACCCCAAAATCAACTGAGGTCGTCCGGCCATATCAGTACTCACCGAGCAAAGGATCCACTTTGACCAGCTGAAGAGGGTGCTGATCAACTTCAAGAAGCTGTCCAAGGCCAACCTGACCCTTCCCAAGACGGAGGGAAGGCTTGCCAATTTGGAGAACTTTGGGAAAAGTGCGAAGCTCTCCACGTCAGGATCTCGCAGACTGCCACCCAGGAGGAGATTGAGACCAACTCCTACTTCCGCACAGATGAGTTCCTGTCTGCTGAGGATGCCTACATTGACGCGGCTGACCATATCCAGGATGTACTCGGCAAGCTGCGTGGTAATAACTTACTTCCCGCAAGGAGAGGTAATGATAGTTCGATTCATGGTTCCGACGGTGGAACAATCATGCAATTGCCTCGCATCGGGCTCCCCAAATTTTCCGGTAAATCTACGGAATGGGAAAGTTTTCGTGGGATGCATGAGTCGCTTGTGGCGCAAAGCGACGTGTTAACGAATGTGCAAAAGCTGCATTATTTAAAGAACAGTCTCGAGGGCGAAGCTGCCTTGCTTATTAGTACAATCAAAGTCTCAGATACTATCTACGCGATGGCGTGGGACCGTCTCGTAGCGGAGTACGAGAATCAGAGTGCGATTATATACGCCAACATTCACGCGTTTTTCGATTTGCCTAGAATGAAATCGGAAAGCGTGACTGAGTTGAAACGTCTCCGGGATCAGGTTTCTTCGTCTCTCGTTGCACTGTCGAATCTGGAACGGCCAGTAGAACACTGGGACGACTTGCTGGTTTATGTTATATCCCAAAAGTTCAGTCCGCGTACGCGGAATGAGTGGAGCCTGTTGCGAGGTAAATCGGATAGGTATCCCTCCTACAAAGAGATACATGATTTTATGACTGAGCGTATTCGCGGTCTATCAGAGTATCCTAGGTCGGGGGATACCGGAGCGAATGATACGCGTTCGTCCAAAGCCAGTTCGTCGGTGCATCTCGTTTCTGGCGTCAAGTGTGTGAGTTGCGCGGGTAATCATGATTTGGCATAGTGCCAGGAATTTCTCCGACAATCAGTCGAAAACCGTCGACAAATCGTTCAGAAAGCGAACTGCTGTTTTAACTGTTTAAAGCCCGATCATTTTTCAAAGAATTGTAAGGGCAAACCGGGGTGCAACCGATGCCGTCGACCACATCACTCTTCGCTGCATCAGGAGCGCTTCCAAGCGTCCAAAGTAAACAGTCAAGGCCAGGCGACGAGTTCGTCGCCATTGGTCGTCAAGGATTTGAATATTCAGTCCTCTAATACGGAAGTGGGCTCATCCGCTTCCGTTCAGTCCGTGTTCGCCCCACGTGAACAGGTGAAAGCCCCTTCCCAAGTGTTGCTGGCCACTGCGTGGGTGAGCTTACGCACGGCAGAAGGTCGCGTTTTTAATTTGCGGGCTTTGTTGGATCAAGGATCAACATACAGTTTTATTTCCGAGTCTCTTTGTCAAACGATGCGAACCAAACGCCGCCGCGCGAATTTGCGAATTCATTGTTTCGGCGAAACATTCGGAGGCGTAGCGAAGTCGTGCGTCGATCTAGCCCTTGCGGCGACCACAGGGTGCGGACCATCCTTTTCGTTCACGGGTTACGTGCATCAACGTATTACCGCATATGCAGCCTCGCGAGAAAGGCCGACCGAACTGTGGCCCCACCTCATAGATCTGCCCCTCGCAGATCCAAATTATTCGAATAATCAGCCTATTCATGTATTGATTGGTGCTGATCTGTACGGTTCGTTATTATTAAATGACTTGCGTCAAGGTCCTACAGGGACACCTACTGCTCAGCTCACGATCTTTGGTTGGGTCCTGTCCGGCCCCACCGGGAAGAGCTTCTCGGATGGGGAAACAGTGCTTACGTTGCATTGCACGGCATGCGAAGACACAAATTCGCTTCTCAAAAGGTTCTGGGAGGATGAAGGTCTTCCTTCTGCTCCCCCTCCTCTCACGGAGGATGAAGAGATGTGCGCAAGACATTTCGTAGAAACGCACACTCGTGACTCCCAGGGACGTTACGTGGTGCGTCTACCGTTCAAATCAGGGCCGCCTTTGGCCATTGGGGAAACGTTCAAAAGGGCCTCCCTTTTATACGCGAAAATACAGACCAGGTTGAAGTCGAAGCCAAGCATTTCGAATCTTTATCAGGATTTTTTGGAAGAATATGAGTTCTTGGGTCACATTGAGCGTGTTCCTCCGGAAAGTTGTCCTTGGCACGACCCGGTTTATATTCCGCATCACGGAGTGTTGCGTGAATCAAGTTCAACCACAAAGTTACGAGTAGTTTTCAATGGCTCGTACAAGACCAGTAACGGAACTTCCCTTAATGATCACTTGATGACAGGGCCAAAATTGCAACAAAACATCGGTGCAATTATTACTCGATGGCGGCAGAATCGTTTTGTTTACACAGCGGACATTGCAAAAATGTTTCGCCAAATCTCTGTCCATCGGGACGATGTTGATTTTCAAAGAATACTTTGGCGTCCTTCCGACGAGTTACCGGTGCAGTCGTACCGTCTGCTTACCGTTACTTATGGCTTATCTCCAGCACAGTACCTCGCAATGCGAGTACTTAAGCAGCTGGCGCGAGATGAAGGGAAGACCTTTCCCAAGGCTCTTCCAATTTGCGAAGACTCCATATATGTAGATGATGTTTTGTTCGGTGAAAACGACGTTGTCACTTTGCGCGAGATTCGACGCCAACTCGTTGGTATGTTGGAGTGTGGAGGGTTCCCTCTTCGAAAATGGACCGCAAACTCACCGGAGTTGTTGTCCGACATTCCGGAGGAGCAACGCGAAATGTCTGATCGTTTGATTACCCAGGGAGACACCCTCAAGGTGTTAGGGTTGTCTTGGTCACCACGCGAGGATGCGTTTCCATTTTTAATCACCCCGCCTTCAACGGCGACGCCTACAAAGCGTTCGGTGTTATCTACAATTTCGCGTCTTTATGATCCATTGGGGTGGGCTTCCCCTGTCGTTATGACGGCAAAGATCTTAATGCAGGAGCTGTGGCTCCGACGGGTCGAGTGGGACGCTCTCCTCCCTTCGGACTTGACCGCTCAATGGCACAATTACTCGTCAGATCTTCTTCATTTAGAGAAGATACGAATTCCGCGTTGGACCGGTATACAAGACGGTCACTTGAGCGTCGAGCTTCATGGTTTTGCCGACGCCTCAAGTCGAGCGTACGCGGCTGTGATCTACATCCGCGTATTACATCCGTTACAAAATGTTCAAGTCAGTTTAGTTGCTGCCAAGACCAAAGTAGCTCCCCTTCAAACGATCAGCATTCCTCGATTGGAACTCAACGCCGTTGTGCTGTTGAGTAGACTAGTGGCCTGGGTACAGAATTCGTTGCAATTGGAGAAGGTCCCCTTATATGGGTGGACGGATTCCATGATAGCCCTTGCTTGGCTTCGACAACATCCTTCAAAATGGAAGGTTTACGTAGCTAATCGCGTGTCGGAAGTGCAGCAAAGACATCCCGCGATGCGCTGGCTGCATGTCAAATCCAAAGACAATCCTGCCGATTGTGCCTCAAGAGGGATTCCCGCGTCAGAATTCGTAGATCACCAATTGTGGTGGCACGGGCCCTTATGGCTGCAAGAGCATCCGGCCTCCTGGCCTTGCTATGAGGAGGTTGAACCTCCTATCGAGGACTTCTCCGAGGTGTTGCTCTCAGAAACTCGACACCAAGGCGTGCATCAAATTGCGTCTGTACAAGAATGGAGCCTCCCGGAGGAATTCTCCAGTTGGACTCGCCTTCTCCGGGTAACGGCATTCTTAAAGCGATTTATTCAGAATTTGAAAAATAAGTTAGAGAACCGGCTTCTCATCACTGGCGCGTTAACCGCGCAAGAGATTAAAGGTTCAACCGTCTTTTGGTTACGATCAGTACAATCGTCTCACTTTTCCACGGAGTTGTCCACTCTAGAAAAGGAAGATTCAGTTTCCAAGAAGAGTCCATTGAGACTTCTTCACCCGATTATAGGGAAAGAAAAATTAATTCGGCTGGGCAGGCGGCTCGTCCATTCAGCTCTCAGTTATGATGAAAGACACCCGGTGGTGTTGCCAAGATGTAGAGTTTCTGAATTATTAATTGATTGGACTCACCGTCGTTGCCTTCACGGAGGTACTCAGTTAACTTTGAGACTCCTGAGACAAAGTTATTGGATAATTTCTGCACGCTCTCTTGTTAAATCACACATTCACAAGTGTGTGACGTGTGTGCGTCACTCGGCTCAAGTTGCCACGCAATTGATGGGGGATCTTCCCCGTCCTCGGGTGACTCCGTCACCGCCATTTACTCATACGGGTGTGGACTATGCAGGTCCGATGGACATAATTAGGGTCGTAAGCCGCGGTCAGCGTACCACCAAACATTACGTCGCTGTCTTTGTTTGTCTCGCCACTCGAGCGATTCATTTGGAAAGCGTCGACGATTATACCACTAATGGGTTTTTAGCCGCGTTCGATCGGTTTGTAGCACGACGAGGTCTACCATCCGTAATGTATAGCGATAATGGGACTAATTTTCATGGTGCAGATCGTGAGCTCAGCAGAAGTTTCAAGGCGGTCCTCAGGGACCAAAAGTTTCACGATTCTCTCGCGTGTGATGTAGTCACATGGCACTTTATACCTCCTGTGGCGCCCCACTTCGGTGGGCTTTGGGAAGCTGGTGTAAAAAGTCTAAAGCATCATCTTCGGAGAGTGATCGGCAATCACGTGCTCTCGAAAGAGGAGTTCTCGACCCTTCTCTGTAAAGTAGAGGGATGCCTAAACTCGCGACCGGTAGCCGCTCTTACCGATGATCCCTCAGATCTCTCGGCGTTGACCCCTGGTCATTTCTTGATAGGGCGTCCGCTCGTGAGCGTACCGCAACAATCGGTGCTCGAGGTTAATTCGAGTCGTCTTTCGCGTTGGCAGCGCGTCCAGGCAATGCAGGAACAGATCTGGCGCTCTTGGGTTGCGGACTATTTGCATTCCCTTCAAACCCGGCAGAAGTGGCCTGCCTCCAACGCCGATATTAAGATTGGCGAACTAGTTCTGTTAAAAAACAATCTCCTACCTCCTTCGAAGTGGGAGCTTGCGCGAATCACCCAGGTACACCCTGGCACGGAGAACCGCGTTCGAGTTGTCACTCTTCGAACTGCCAAGTCGGCGTTTAAACGCCCGATTACCCAGATCTGTCGCCTGCCCTCGTCGATCTTAGAAGGATCGACGGGAACCCATAAATAATTGTATATATGTTTCATAGCTGGTAAGTTTTATAAAAAATGAGATTTTTGTTCTTCGTAGAACGCTCCTTCCGTTTGTTATATACAAGCGTTATAAAATGATTTTCTGACTAGGGGAGACGCCTCTTCATTGTACCGCGGCTCTTTCCTGTAGTTTGATGCGGGCGATCCTGCTCTTGTTTCGTATCATAAGGATACGAGGCGGGCGGCATGTTCGGAATAGACGTACGATAATGTCGCGCTTGTCCTCAGTCATAAGCGTAGAGGTTACTTGTAACCGTCGTGTTTACAGTTTCGGGCATACTTATGTCTTGAATTGTTGTTACGCGCTATCACATAGACAATATGTGTCGTCGCTTATTGGCTTTCCCCAATCACGCGAGAATTGGGACTGCCAATAGGACCGGACCTACGTCACGTAGGAATGCGGAAGGCGATCGCTTCGTCGCTGCGAAGACGTGCGGTCGTCAGAGACAATTTTGCGAGCTACCAGGTAGTACCGTGTTAAGCAATTCTCTCCACGGGAGAATCATTAAAGAAATCTTTTTCCTCGCCAGAGGATCAATTAAGTGTGAGTCTTTTAGACCCTTTCCAGCGTGTCGCGAACGCGTTAGCGGACCGGCATAAAAATAAAAATTATATGTCGCGTAAAGCGAATCGAAGGTGCGCGACAATGCTCGTGGCAAAAAAAAAGTTAAATTATATTCCATTTCTATTTATATTTTTATATTCTATTAATTTGAAAAAAATTTCATAAAACATATTATTTCTATATTTACTTATCCGTCTTCCTCCTTCTCACCTCGCCAATTTCTGCTGACACCACATAATTCTTTCTATGATTCGTGCGTTCTTCACGCCACCAAATCATCTCATCTTGCACGGTGGTCCCATAACGGGGGATTCAAATTACACGTGATCGCACGATACGCTGCGATGTTAAGATTGAACAAATGATGTGATCTTGCACGGCGGTCCGATAACGGGGGATTCAAATTACACGTGATCGCGCGATACGCTGCGATGTTAAGATTGGAAAAAACATTTTGAAAAATTGTTAACTTTAGAGTGTCTGTTTGCTACATATTGGTTCGACAGATCGGTCTGGGAGGGGATTAAAATTATTATTTCTCTGCGTTGGGAAATAATGTCTGTCGGTATGGAAGAAAAATTTTCTGCTGAAGCCACATAATTCTTTCTTTGATTCGCGCCTCCTTCGCGCTGCCAAATGACGTCATCTCGCACGACTGCTCCAGAGGATCAAGAGACAAGGTAGTGTCTCGCGCCAAGTATATATAGCTATATGCGCAGTGCGAGGCACCGAGTGTTTATATTACGCCACGACCCGCTATCAAGAACTCTAAGATTATCAAATCTCAATAACGGCTGATCCGATTAGATTTTGAATGGTCTTAATGGACAGCTTGGGTTTGATTTACATCAGAAAAGTGTCTTCGTTTTGGTCCTACGTGCCTTATGAGCTGAGATATTTCGATGCAAAGTTCTAACTTGGCGAATTTTATGTTCTAAAGAATTAGGAATCGTCATCGTCAAGTGTGGGCAAGAGGGGAACATGAAAGAGGGAGGAAATGTCTCCAATATCCACGTCGTTGATTCGAGGAAGGTTTCGGCACTTTTGGTGAATCGCGTAACATATCGTTGTCACGTGATCGTTGTCACGTGACAGCCAGACAGAGAGCACATCTGTCGAAGTGAACGTAACCTAGCTAATATCAAACAGCTATAACATACCAAATGTCAAATCAGGAAACTTCAATCATTCAGGAAAATCAGGACACTGAATTATTGTCTCAATTAACAAGGTAAGTCGCCAAATTTTTTCAATAGACTATGTTAAGATTATTGGTTGAGGTATTCAGAGAAACTTCAATCTGTTAGGATTGGATAAATCTTTTAATATGCATAGAGTGAAAAAAAAATATAATTGTAACGTAACGTGTGTAACGGTTTCGGGAAAAAAACGTGACTTTCCTTTTTTGGCTCAAATACCGTAAGTGAAGGAGTTACTTAATGTATAACGTAGAATGTTCTCGTAGGAACGGAAGACGGGTACACTAGCGCCCAAAAGAGAGGCAAATTCAAAAACAGGAAGTAGAAAAGAAACACGCACTCTTGCCTACCTTCGCTTCAACCATGATGTAAGGACATAAGGTGTGCTCGACCGGCAGCTCATTTTCGTCTTCTACTGCGCCTTCCCACTTTCCGCCAAGTTAAAATATGGCCGCCTAGTTACATTATGGGATTTATAATGTACTATCTAACTTCGTGTAGCGAAACTCTAGAGGCGCGAAGTTTGAACAAGACTACACGAATGTAATAGGAAAGAAAAGTAAAGGTGAAGTTAGACTAAGCCCCCAAGGATTTGAAAATAGTTACAGATCTTTTTGGTAAACATACTTCACGACTATGAATTCATGGAAGTTTGGTTTTGTAAAGCGATCATTCGTGAGAATTTCACTTGTATTCACTGTTTCGTTCAATATAATAAAGTTTAATAAAGTTTAGTTTCTTGTTTGAAGTTCCTTTTGTTCCTTTTGTCCTTTTTGTTTGAATATTTAGATTTAAAAAATGCCTGGTTGTTCTGTTAAATCATGTTCAAATTGGAATGGAAACACAAAGAGTTTAAATATAAAGTATTTTAGATTTCCAAATGACTCCGAAATTGCTGACAAGTGGATACAGGCTTGTGCAATTGATAAATTAAACATCAAGAATGGTAATTTTTATTTGCAATTTATAAAAACTCTTGTTTCAATTTATACGTATTTATTAATAAATAATTCATTTTGTAATAGCACGCGTGTGCTCCATTCATTTTACAAACGACTGTTTTGAAAAAAAGCCAAATCATCTCATTGTCCCTGGGGATTTAAATATATTTAAATCAACAAAATCCGCTGTTCCTACAGAAAATTTGACGCATGCTCTTGACATTTTAAGGTTTTTTTCGAGAGTGAAATTTGTTTATTACTTAACGAAGTAAGAAGTCATTTTTATTTATACTTAATCACTGATATTTCTATTTTAGTAATTGTAGAAATAAGCGAAAAGCCGTAGTGGATTACCCACAACCTAGTGACCCAAGTAATAAAAAATGTAAAATTATTTCAATTGAATCCGTATGTATTTCTCTGCCTCAAGTATTACTACCAAGTAATGAAGAAAATAAATTACAATCAAAGGAGCCTATGTCCCATGAAGATATACGGTATAGTTTAGTTAATAATGTGTTATATTTTAAAGTAATGATGGCGATATTAATTATACTTGCAATTTTTAAGTATTAATATTTTAATTTAGTTTAAAAACTTCTTTAACTTTAGGAAAGAAAACCCTTGCGACATAAATTTATTAAAGAAAGAAATATATGATCTAAAGTCAGAGAATAGTTTGTTGAAATTAGAAAATGAACAATTGAAAAATGATTTAAAAAGATTAAATGAAAGTCTACGTTTAGAAGAAAAAACGACTAAAGAAAAAATTATGAAATAAATTTTAAAAATTTTAAGCCCTGTTTTTTCTACTAGTCAAATACAAAAACTTTTATACCCGGAACGAAAAGTATATAAATGGAGCAACGAAGACATTGCATCTTCAATAGCATTGAGGAGTGTATCATCGAAAGCTTACAGATATTTGAGGAAAAAAATATGCCATTACCCGCACTATCCACTCTTAGAAAGCGAGCAACCGCTGTAGACATAAGTCCAAGCGTTCTTAGTACAGTTCTGTTAATGATGGGGAAGAAAGCCACAGATCTGCCAGAACATGATAAATTATGTGCACTATCTTTTGACGAACTATACATTTCTCAAGATATAGAAATAGATAGACAAAGGGAACAGAAAATTGGCCCCCACAAAACTGTGCAATTAGGAATGGTTCGAGGCTTGTTTAAAAAATGGAAACAGCCTATACATTATAACTACGACCAGCCCCTCACACTAGAAATTATTAATGAAACAATTAGTAAATTGTACGATGCAGGATTCACTGTTATAGTAATTACAACAGATCTAGGACCTTCAAATTCTGCACTATGGAAGGCATTCAATGTAGGAATTTCTAATAAACAAACCACTTCTTTTGTTCATCCTCAAAACCCGGATTTAAAAATTTTCGTTTTCACTGATCCACTGCATTTACTCAAGTTGATTAGAAATAATTTTATGGATTCTGGTTTCCATTATATGAACAAATTTCTTACTAAACGAAGTCTTGAAGAATTGTTGATTTTAAATAAAAACGATTTAAAAATTCCGTACAAATTGACGCTAAAACATTTAGATGCCAGTGGTTCCGAACGTCAAAAGGTTTCGTTAGCGGCTCAAGTTTTTTCAAATAATACTGCCGAATCAATAAGGTGGTTTGGCATGAATGGCTTCCTAAAGTCAGAGAACTGGAGCGACTGCGCAGATTTTTTTAAAGTCACAAACGATTGGTTTGACTTATTTAACAGCAAAATTAAATATGGAAAAGCAATTCAATCAAGCGCGTACGGCGTAGACTTAGTCCATCAAAATGAAATTTTAAGCAAAATGAGTTCTTACATGGAAAACATTCGAGTTGGCCAGCACAAAATTCTTCTCCCGTTTCAAAAAGGCATCTTAATACACAATGCTTCCCTTAGGGATTTATTGCCGTATCTTCAACAACATTATAGTTGCAACGATTTCACGGTACAGTACATCTTAACCAACCGATTAAATCAAGATGTGATTGAAAACTTCTTCTCCTACGTAAGAGGAATGGGGGCAGCACACGATAAACCATCGGCTTTACAATTTAAGTACCGATTAAGGTGGTACATACTAGGACGACACAGTAGCGATTTGTTCATTGAAAAATGCAATATAGAAGAAGATTCGGATCCAACCTTCGTATCTGTCGAAGATGCTAATCAGAAGCAGGACTTAGCAGTAATGAATGAAGTATTGGGAGGAATGTATGATGACGAAATGCTCGATTTTATGAATGTGGAAGATGAGAATGAGATTGGTATGTGTAAATCAAGTTTAAAATTACGTTAAATTAATTATTTATAAATGACAATAGCTTATTGCACATACTTTTACTTGTTAGAGGACAATATTGCTGGGCTGAATGAGACGGAAACCATTCGTGAAATTATTAAAGAGGAAGTAATTATATATCTAGCTGGCTACGTAGCTCATAGATTCCGTACAAAATATCCATTTCTTGGTCAGCCAACACGGGAATTACCATCTAATATGGATAAAACTTCTTATACGTGCAGTATCTCCAGAGGCTTTTTGATTTATCCTTGCGATTACTTAATTAAATCAGCGCAACTATTAGAAAAAGTTTTTCATAAATTTCACAAGGATTCATTGTCTGATGCCGAATTCGTTTTTCAAAAAGTAGCACATCTCTTAAAAGTAAAAATTAACAATGAATTTATTTTACCAAACGAAGTTTTGCTATGTCTTATTAGAACGCGAACATAAGGTAAATGTCCCAATTTCTGCTCATGTACCGATTCCTACTCATATTTTTCTCATTATTATAAATATTGCGTTTGTACTATAGATGTAACAAAATAATTTTAAATTATTTTAACGTTTACGCGAATGTTGCACGAGGTGGGGACTAAATTAAGTACAGCCTAAGCAACGAAAAAACTGTAAAATAAGAGACTCATGATTTTGTGATGATGTTCTAGCTGTTTGCGCTAAGGAACAGCGCCAACATTGGCATTCGAGAATTAGGCACAAGGTGGCTATTATAGTGAAAATTGTTGTTTAGTAAAACATACAGATATTATACAGTGCTCTCCATTTAGATTTTTCACGATTTCTAATATTTTGAAGTAGAAAACAGGTGAGTAAGTTTAGGGTCAAGTAAATACCGCCTTGTCCGTATTTCTAGTCACCCAAAAATTTTGGTAAGATAACCTCAAAATCAAAATAATGTAGTAACCTCTATATCTATTCGAAGGCATGTTATTTTTTTTATCATTCTTTTATGTTCTAAAAATAATTTTATTTACATTTTTCATAGTTTTAATATGGAAGATAAAAATTTAAAAACAAAACAAATGGAAACAAAAAAGACGAGTAAGCATCAGTATACTGATGAAAGCATAAGAAATGCAATAGATCCTGTTTCTAGAGGTGTATCAATGAGGGCTGCCAGCAAACAATATCACATACCATTTTCAACATTGAGGTGCAAATACAAAGGAATATACCCAATAGGGAAGAAAAGCGGTCCACAGACTATATTAACAAATAACGATAAAGAACGATTAGTTCAGTGGATTTTGTTTGTAGGCAGTAAAGGTTTTCCATTAACCAAGAATATGTTGTTGGATAGTGTCGCATTGTTAATAAAGCAGTTGAAAGGGAAAATCCATTTAATGGTGGAGAAAGCTAAGTTGAAAAAAAATAAGAGAAAAAGATGCAGCAGACATGAAAAAGATGAGATTTAACAACACGAAGCAATGATTTTAAATTTAACATAAACTGGTATTTTTATTTTAATAAATATTTTTTCCAAATTATAAATAGTTGTATTTGTTATTATGTTATAACACCTCTCCATAAAAGATGTAACTTATTCTAAGCTGAAACGGCAACATATTGTGTGAGCAGAAATTGGTACAAATTGTGAGTAGAAATACGGACATCGGTATGTCTCGTGAGTAGAAATACGGACATTTGGAGCATTGTATTTAATTACAAATTACTAATAGTTAAACATCTTGAAATATCTTTTTTAAATATTTTTTGAACTAGTTGATGTATTATTAAGGTATTAACCAATTTCTTTGCAAATTTTGACCACAAACAAATTTTTTACACATTCTTTTTGACGAGTAACCTCTTAAATGAGTAGAAATTGGGACATTTACCTTACATAAGATTAAAAGAATTAAATAAAACTAGAAAAAATTCCAGTGATAAAATTAGAGCCATTCAAAGATCTGTGCAAGCACAAAAATTTTATTCTTAAATTAAAAACATTATTTTTATCTTTTTTTTATTTTCGTCCGCGCCACTTTAAAATTTAAAACGCGTTAAACCCACAGGAAGACCCGAAAAATCGGCGGATCTCCATAAATGTTATTGTTAATAAAGTTAATAAGACAATTGGAAAAAAATGTATTTTTTATTGGTAAAGTCGCCTTACAAAAAATGAGCGAGCCTGTGCGAGCGAACCTGCAGTACTTTAACATTATACATTAACGGAACGTGCTTGGTCTTCTGTCGTGCGCGCTACTTTAAAATTTAAAACGACTTTTCAAACATCGCTGTCTATCGAATCTCAATATCGCGGTGTTTGGCACCTACTACATTCTACAATAAAACATATCGTGACGAGACTCGCAACAGTATTTACTGTTATGTTACCAGATTTGAATGCAACTGTCGTATTGGTTGACAATCCAATATGGACGATCTTGGGAAGGGCACGTTATTGGCTAATCTCGAAGGCTGCGCACGAGCACACCTTATGTCCTTACATCATGGCTTCAACTAAAGAATACATTAGACTGAAATTATAAACTAAAACCACACATTCCGTAACACTCACACTGTTTTTGTTAGTGATTTCTTTACATTGGAGTCCTAATATTCAATACATTTCTATTATTTATAAATTCCTCTCTTGATAGTGACTTAGTTTGAAAATCCGCTAGTTGGTTGTTCGATGGGACATACATTGGTTCTACTGTTTCGTTTTTCACACATTCACGTACATGGTGATACTTAACATCTATATGTTTTGTTAATTTATGATACTCTACATTTTTTGTAAGTTGTAAGGCACTTTGGTTATCTATTAACAATGGTATTGGAGATTGTTTTTCTACTAATAATTCTTGCATTAAATTTTGCAACCATGTTGCTTCTTGTGCTGCATTAGATGCTGCAATATATTCAGCTTCGGTTGTCGACCTCGCAACACATTTTTGTTGTCTAGATGACCAAGTGATTGGAGCGTTGGCAAGTACGCTTACATATCCCGATATGGATCTTCTGGTGTCTATGTCGTTAGCAAAGTCAGCATCTGTATATATTTTAATTTCGATTTTATTTCCCGAGTATAGTATACCTAATTTTGTAGTTCCTTTTAGATAACGCAGTATTCTTTTCACAGCTCTCCAGTGGCTTGTTCCTGGATTACTCAGAAAACGACTTGCCTGACTAACCGCGTACATAATGTCTGGTCTTGTTACCGTTGCTACAAACATCAGACTGCCTACCGCTTCCCTGTATGGGATATTTTGCATTTCTGTTTTCTCTAAGTCATTGGACAGTCGTTAACACTTAACATTACATTTGGTTCCATTGGAATTGATATGGGATTACAATTTTGCATCTGAAACTTATACAATATGTTATTGATATAATTATGTTGACTAATGAAAATTTGATTTTCTGCCTCGTTTCTCTGAATTTCTATTCCCACGAAACAACCGGGGTTGTTTACTGTAATTTTGAACTGCAGATTAAATTCTGTTAATATCTTATTAATTATGTCCTTTCTTTTGCACATAACTAACCCGTCATCTACATATATTGCCAAGAACACTACTTCCTTGTCAATCTCAGAGCGAAAAACACATTTATCTGCTTCTAGTTGAGTAAAGTTAAAATTTCTCAGAAATTCAGTAAACTTTATATTCCAACACCGTGGAGACTGTTTAAGTCCGCAGAGACTTTTGTGGAGTTTACACACTAGATTAGAGTCCTTACAGTAACCTTCCGGCTGTCTCATGAATACATCCTCATTGAGACTTCCGTGCAGGAAGGCTGTCTTAACATCAAATTGTTGTATGTTCATTGTATTTTAGTTGCTAAGGCTTTAGTTTGTAGAAACCCTCTGGGACATAACCTGGCTTTATACCTTTCTATTGACCCATCAATTCTTCTCTTAATCTTATACACCCATTTTGAGTCTATAATTTTGTGATTTGTTGGTTTTGGCACAAGGGACCACGTGCCATTTGCGTGGAGCGATTTCATTTCTTCCTCCATTGCTTGTTTCCAATTGTTTCCATCAGTCCCTGATACTGCTTCCTGGTATGACTGTGGTGCTTCCATCACGACTGCAGAACAGGCGACGTTGCAGTCATGTATGTATCGTGCGGGAGGTCGAATTGTGTCTCGATTACGCAGACTTCGTTGGTCTTCAGTATTCGCTGTTGTTGGTTGTGTTTCTTTCTCGTTTATTTCTTCACTTAAGCTTTGTGGTTCCTGGACATCTGTTGTTACCTCCTTTTCTATATTATCGGTGTCCTCTTGTGCATATTCATTTGAGAAATGTATATCAGTATATTTTTTCGCTTGGCAGCTGTGAACTTCTCTTTCGTCAAATACTATGTCCCTTGTAACTGTTACTTTTGACGTTTCTGGATTGTATACACGATAATTTATACTATTTCCATCAAATCCGACAAAGATCATTTTCTTGGACTTCGTTACAAATTTTGATTTAAACTGCTTTGGAATATGTGCATACACTGTGGCGCCAAACTTTCTTAAGGGGGGAGACCACTGTTTCGGTCCGAAATGTAAGGGTGTTTTCGGGAATTTATTTCCACCAATCACCGCAAGGAAATCAATTTATCGCTTAGTATAGTTAATAGTGTACATATCGAAGGTTAAGAAAAATTTTTTTCAATCAAATTCATAAATCCGTTTCCTGTATACTCTTCGTCAAAATTTGCGCTCCGGCAAAAACATGCTAGTCGCGTTGACAGTCCCCAGGCCATATGGTTCATCGAAATTCAAAAAAACAATAATATTTAGAAACTAGAAGCTTGCCTCTATTACGTGACGATCAAAAAATGTCAAAATTGTAAAAAATAACAAAATGGCGGACCACTGAAGAAAAAAGTCATGTTTTCGGGGTACAAAATTGGGGAAATGTTGCTAAAAAAAATAGAAGCAGGTCGAAAATTGAAAATGTCTGATCGCCACGTAATAGCGACGGGTTTTCCGTACAATAAATGTCCTTGATCATGCCAATTGGACGTATAGTTTTTTCTGTAGACTGTCAACGCTGTTGAAAAATGTCATTCTGTGGAAAACGCGTCCAATGTTCCGCGTGGCTCAGTCGCGCGTTTGACACCGCTTCATGAAAAACACCATATCTCCGTCAATTTTGCGAATTTCTTCATAAAATTTGGAGAGAACATTCTTGAAACACACGTCTTTCAGAAAATGTAAAAAGAAAAATTTTTTTTTGAGATTTGAGACAGTGGTCTCCCCCCTTAAGTGATCTAACCTCACTTTTCTATTAGTCCACAGTTCATATGGTATTGGTCCATCTAGTTCACGGGGTCGGCGATTCAACAGATAGACACTAGTATTGACAGCCTCTACCCATAATTCAATATCTAAGTCTGCTGCTATCAACATTGAGCGAACACTTTCAACAAGAGTTCTATTTTCTCGTTCAATTCTCCCATTCTGTTCCGCTGTATATGACGCACTGAATTCGTGGATGATTCCCTTCTTTGCAAAGTGTGTTCTGAACTGTTCGTTATTGAACTCTAGACTTCTATCACTTCTGACTCTTTTAATTTGATTGCCAGTCTGTTTCTCTATCAAATTTTGTACTTCTATGAATTTTGAGAACGCATCACTTTTGTGTTTAATAAATGAGACAATCTTGTAAGAGGTGTAATCATCCTTGAATAATATATAGTAGCCTGCTCCGCCGATGAGCTCGTCATCTTTCCGCTCAAATCCATGTGGATAACCTCACCTGGTTTATCTGCTCTGTCATTTCTCCCTTCTTTAAAAGGTGGACGACGTAGTTTTCCATATTGGCAGTGGTCACAGAATAGCCCCTCTGTCGTTTTGATTTTTATTCCTGGTAGTAGTCCATTGTCTGACATTTTTTTCATTGCCTTGAAATTAATATGTCCCATTCTCTCGTGCCACAACATCACAGGATTATTAGTTGTAACGTTTGCTTCGTCTTTATCTATTTTGAACAGCATTTTATAGCATTGATTTGGTTGTTTTATGCCCACAGCCAGTAGTTTGTCATCATAAATTTCCATTACACCCTTTTGGAATAATACTTTTAGGTTCTTGCTCGTTGCAGCTCCTACGGAGAATAAATTTTTCTTTAATCTCGGTATATAGAGCACATTCTCTAGGATTCTGGACTCCCACTCATCATTGATCCAAGCATAAACTTTGATTGAGACCCATCTTTCTACTTCCATTTGTGAGTTGTCTCCTATTTGTACTTTTAATTCATCTTCCTTGCAGCTGTGAAAGTCGGTAAACCATTCACGTCTGTACGCCATATGTTTTGACGCTGCCCTGTCTCCCAGCCAGTCATCATGATCGCTACTTGCTTTTATATTGTTGTATTCTACTACCAGTGCTCGCTGCTTCTGACTGTTACAAACCCATAGGTTTCATGTCATAGGTTTGTTTGGTTTCGTCATACGAGTCCCATGCTGTTACAAACCCATTATACTTGATTGGCAAACTTCCCAGAGCTTTGGCTATTGTGTCTATATCCCCTATAGGCTCTTCTACATTGTTCAATGCCTGCGCTAATGTATCTATCTTGCTTATGTGTTGAGCAATGGTGTCTGTTTCCGACATTTTGTAATTGAAAAACTGTTGCTTGAGTTGCAACTTGTTCACAGCTGAGGTTTGTTCATGAATTGTCTTTAAGCGATTCCACATTTCTGGAGCATTTCTGCAGTTTAATATGGTTTGTAATTGTTCATATTCCATACCTGAGGATATCAGTAGCATGGCCTTTGTATTGATTGCATCCCACTTAGCACCTTCTGTGGCACTCACTGGTCGCGGTGTGCTTCCATTTACTATTTCAAACATACCAGCTTCTGATAATACTGATCTCGACTAACAAAGAGAAAAGAAGGACCGACCACGTGCGTATGATTTTTCGTTTTCTACTTCCCTTTTATAATTCACTCCAAAGCCTGGGCCCATAACCTGTTAAGATTATTGGTTGAGGTATTCAGAGGAACTTCAATCTGTTAGGATTGGATAAACCTTTTAATATGCGTAGAGTGAAAAAAAAATATAATTGTAACGTAACGTGTGTAACGGTTTCGGGAAAAAACGTGACTTTCCTCTTTTGGCTCCTATACCGGAAGTGAAGGAGTTACTTAAGGGGGGAGACCACTGCCTCAAATCTGAAAAAAAAATTTCTTTTCACACTTTCTGAAAGACGTGTGTTTCAAGAATGTTCTCTCCAAATTTTATGAAGAAATTCGCAAAATTGATGGAGATATGGTGTTTTTCGTGAAGCGGTGTCAAACGCGCGACTGAGCCACGCGGAACTTTGAATGCGTTTTCCTCAGAATGACATTTTTCAACCGCGTTGACAGTCTACAGAGAAAACTATACGTCCAATTGGCATGATCAAGGACATTTATTGTACGGAAAACCCGTCGCTATTACGTGACGATCAGACATTTTCAATTTTCAACCTGCTTCTATTTTTTTAGCAACATTTCCCCAATTTTGTACCCCGAAAACATGACTTTTTTTCAGTGGTCCGCCATTTTGTTATTTTTTACAATTTTGACATTTTTCGATCATCACATAATAGAGGTAGGCTTCTAGTTTCTAAATATTATTGTTTTTTTGAATTTCGATGAACCATATGGCCTGGGGACTGTCAACGCGACTAGCATGTTTTTGCCGGAGAGCAAATTAGCTGGCCACACACGGGGAGGTTTCTCCGCGGTCTTCATCCGTCGCGGACAACCCCGCGATCAAAGTCTGCGGCGGATCGAAACTGCAAATACCCACTAACATACAACGAAAGTTCACAGACAAATCACGTTGGATAAATTGGTCATAGATAAAACTGCGTGTTAATGGATGAAAACCGCTAGTTTATCCGCGGATTTGATCGAAACTGTGGACTTTCGTTTTTCTGAAAGATTAGCTGGCCACACACGGGGAGGTTTCTCCGCGGTCTTCATCCGGCGCGGACAAACCCGCGATCAAAGTCTGCGGCGGATCAAAACTGCAAATACCTACTAACATACAACGAAAGTTCACAGACAAATCACATTAGATAAATCGGTCACAGATAAAACTGCGTGTTAATAGCTGGCCACACACGGGGAGGTATTTCTCCGCGGTCTTCATCCGGCGCGGACAAACCCGCGATCAAAGTCTGCGGCGGATCAAATCTGCAAATACCCACTAACATACAACGAAAGTTCACAGACAAATCACATTGGATAAATCGGTCACAAATAAAACTGCGTGTAAATGGATGAAAACAGCTAGTTTATCCGCGGATTTGATCGAAACTGTGGACTTTCGTCTGGTTGAAAGTTTTCTGAGTTGTCATGCAGACTTGAATGGAGTTGCACTGCACGCGGTTGAAGTTTGGCACGAGAACTGTGACGATATAAATCGATCATAGACATGGACCAGTCACCACTAACATGCAGTTAAGGCCGCAGACTTGAAACGCGACGGATGAAGACCGCGGGGAAACCTCCCCGTGTGTGTATAATCGTAAGATTTTTCAGTTTTTTCAATTTCGACCTGTCGGTTTTATCTGCAGACAAAAACTGCCCGTTAATGTTGAACAACTGTTTTGTCACGCGGTTGAAGTTTGTCACGAGGACCGTGACGGTATAAATCGTTCATAGATATGCACCACTAACATACAGTTAAGTCCGCAAACTTGAAACGCGACGGACGAAAACCGCCGGGAAATCTCTCCGTGTATGGCCAGCTTTTGTCACGCGAACTGTGACGATATAAATCGATCCTAGACATGCACCACTAACATGCAGTTAAGGCCGCAGACTTGAAACGCGACGGAGAAGACCGCGGGGAAACCTCCCTGTGTGTGGATAATAGTAAGATTTTTCAATTCTTTCAATTTCGACCTGTCGGTTTTATCTGCAGACAAAAACTGCACGTTAATGTTGAACAACTGTTTTGTCACGCGGTTGAAGTTTGTCACGAGGACCGTGACGGTATAAATCGTGCATAGACATGCACCACTAACATGCAGTTAAGTCCGCAGACTTGAAACGCGACGGACGAAAACCGCCGGGAAATCTCTCCGTGTATGGCCAGCTATTGTGACGAAGAATAGAGAGGAAACGGATTTATGAATTTGATTGAAACAAAATTTTTCTTACCCTTCGATATGTACACTATTAACTATACTAAGCAATAAATTGATTTACTTGCGTTGTTTGGTTGAAATAAATTCCCAGAAACACCCTTACATTTCGGACGGAGACAGTGGTGTCCCCCCTTAATGTATAACGTAGAATGTTCTCGTAGGAACGGAAGACGGGTACACTAGCGCCCACAAGAGAGGCAAATAAGAGTAGCGGTGTTTCAATTTTTTTTCTAGATTTTTGTGTTTGAATGATTTAGCTACTCAACGCCACGCCTATACCGGCTTCCGTTAATGTCATTTTTTGGAACGATGTGCCATTACTGTGGCTTTTACAAGCAGGTGGCGAAGAATCTCTCTGTACAAGGGTATAGCGCCGCGGTCAACCCTGTCGTAGCTAAAATTTTTGAAATTGAGACGGGTACGAGATCAGTTGACATTATTTTCAAACCTCATTACAGTAATCTGGGGTGTGAGTGGTAAACCGATCATAAAAACGGAGCGCGCGGCTCGATTACCTGGGCCGGGAAATTCTCAATACCTAGCTCTTTGCGACGCTAAAATTTTCGTAGCTCGGGCATCAGTCTTGTCCAGTGGTGGCAGGTAGCTCTGCGCTGGGCCGGTGCATGGTTGTAGTGGAATGCGTCCGTGAGGCGGTGTTGCCATTTTACAAGTTCGCGCGCGCGCGGGTTGCAGGATTAAACGATGACCCTGTATTTTGGGATTACAAACATGACAAATAAAATTTAATATTTCTGTTTAGTGTGATAAATAAAAAAACAATTACTTTTGCATAAGGGAACTCTACATAATTTGCATATATATGAAGTATCACGACGTTTTCCACGAGTTTTGCAGACTCTACAACGTTGTCGTGGATACTTTGATTTTCCCGACTATGTGATTCTTTCCAACTGGTGTGTTGCTATGTCGCCTGAAAGCCTACAAGGGGGATCATGGTGAGGTGCTCGGCCCACTGCTGTTGAGCTACTATTTGGTAAATTTTCGGGATCATGATGTTCAGTAGCAGAATCAATCCATTCTTCTGCCCGAAGTTGTAAGAATTTCGAAAAAGTTATTTTGATATTTCGATTGAGCTTACGATACAAAATAAATGAATTGAAGAGTGTGCAATGTAAAAGAAACATGAAAACTGTTTTTGTCCTGTGCTCCCCACAATTTTTTCGCGCGGTACAATTCTAAAAATACTCTCTTATTATCAAGATCACTCCACCAAAGTCCTTCCAACTCAACTCTTACCCCTTTTCCCCAATCGCTGATCACCTTGACGATGTACCTTAGCGGTCCCCATCTCAAGATGGTCAGTACAAAATCTCCTTCACTTATTCGCCCTACGAGGCACAAATTCCTCCTTCTTACTAAATCTAAACAAGTCCCTCGTCCCAAAAACCTCTTAAATCGAGACCACGTCTCACCCCTTCTATAAGACCCTCCAAGTCAAGCCCACAATTACCCCTTTCCTATTAAAACTCCCAAAATCCATTCGATGGGTTGAGCATATTAATTCACAGTCATAAAAACCCCGGAAGTATAATTACGACGAAAACTTGGTGTACGTGACAGAAACGCGTCTAATAATAGACGCACGTGAAACGCGTCTAATAATAATCTCACCTTTGTAAAAACCCCGGAAATCCTACTGCGACTTATTTATTAAATAGGTCAAGGCCTATACCGCGCGTACCCCCGCGACATTTATATAAATACGAGGGGACCGAGACTGAAGTCCTCTTTCGACGAAACAAATCCACGAAAGGAACAGTATTATTAAAACAGTGTATAACGAACAACTTCTCATCGATCATTGTAAGCTTTTATAATTACATTTAATACCTTGCATATCACCAACATTCATTCTTGTATTATATTTGCTTTCATATTATTTTGTATTATCAACGCTTATTCTTTCATATTATTTTGTATTATCAACGCTTATTCTTTCATTTATTACTTGTATTATCAACGCTTATTGCTTATGTCATTCTAATTAATCATCATATAATGTATTTCATGTCCATATATACATAACTATTGCTTATGAATATTATAAATGTTATGTTCCAATGCTTAACGTCCAACACATAATTATAAACTATAACCACCATCACGATAACAGTGCATGGCAAATCAAAGTGCTTCGAATTGAATAAACAATTCTTATTTTAACTTCGCTTCACATTATTGTGTCTATTCTTCGGCCGCGGAGATTCCCTAACCAAAACAAAGTGCAGCAACTGCTGATCTCGGTCCGCGAACGCGAAACTGGCTACCTTGTTTACTAACGTTCTTTTGCACGAGCCGTGTACAGCCGTGTGTTTAGGCCAATTTCGCGGAAGTATTACGTGAATTTCTTATTTGAATGCAATGGCAAATGCAATTACCGAGACAAAACAAAACAAAGTGTTCTAACGGGTGTCCCCCGGGTGTCTATTCGCCTTTAATCCTTCCCTGGTCGATTAGTGTGCTGAATTATTGCATTCTCGCCTGATTCCACGGATTAGTGTTCTGAATTATTGCATTCTCGCCTAATTCCACCAATTCTCAGAGTGCTGAATTACGACATTCTCGCCTAATTCCGTCAATCCTCAGAGTGCTGAATTACGACATTCTCGCCTGATTCCACCAATTCTCAGTGTGCTGAATTATTGCGTTCTCCCCTGATTCCGTCAATCCTCAGAGTGCCGAATTACGACATTCTCGCCTGATTCCATCAATCCTCAGTGTGCTGAATTTTGCATTCTCGCCTGACATTTACCCCCGTGTCATCGTCCTTAAAGCCCTCCTCCTGGGACGTGACAGTCCATTTGATAGATTTTCTCAAAAAAGGAATAATATGAAAGATATTGATCTGCAAGATCAACACCTTTCATAAGTTGATTGTATTTCATTATGCACTCCGGGTTACGAACTTGCTGTCCAGTTTTTTTATTTCTTCTTCCAGTCTCGACGATATCGGCATTGTGTATGGTGGATATCATTCGAACATCTCGTTTATCTATTCATTTGAGAACTAGTACCTCACCTTTACGCCGAAAATCAGATTCACCTATTTTCAATCTGATATCATTTAGTTCCTTTGGAAAACCCCTATTCTTACGTATAGTACCACAAATACGAATTTTCTTCTTCAATAAGTTTTCAGCTACTGTAATACTATTATAGTAATTGTCCATGTATACGTGGAGCCAGAAGTTTTCGTTTTTATTTAAAAGAAGTGAAATAGTGTTGTGTATGTACTGACTGGTTGGTTGGCGACACTGGTTTTGAGTTCCGCCGTGTGCCGGTAGGAGTCGGCAGTGCGTCTCGGGGTAGAGCGTGTGCACGGTACGTCTGTCGTCATTGTGATCCTCTCCCTTAATAAACCATAGTATTAAACAGTACGCGAGTCCAATCATTCGCCCTGTAGAACTGTCCCGATATAATAGTGGTGTCAGAAGTGGGATAGTGTCGAGCTGTGCGGAACGAAAAAAAAGAATAACGAGTGTCGTGTCGACTGGACGAGCGACTGATCACCATTGACCCACGTGCGTGGCCAACCTGCAGCAAGAATGGAAGTGCCACCGGAATTATTGCAGGCGTTCGCCGGCTTGCTCGCGAGCGCGATGCAGGCGTCCGCGACAAGCGTTGCCACCGCTGGAGGAAGCGAGGGGGCCAATGGCGTGGCGGCCGGCGCGACGCCGAAACCGCCGCCATTTTCCATGACGGCGTACCGCTCGACCGACGGAACGACAGTTGAAGACTACTTCAAGCGCTTCGACTGGGCTCTCCAGCTGAGTCGCGTTCCGCAGGAGCAGCATGCGAACTATGCCCGTGTCTACATGGGCGCGGAGCTGAATAATGCGGTCAAATTTTTGGTGAGTCCACGTTTGCCTGAGGACCTTACGTACGCTGAGCTACGCAGCGCGCTCATTGGCCATTTCGATCGGGCAAAAAATAAATACGCCGAGAGCATCAAGTTCCGACAGATTTCGCAACATAAAGGCGAAACCGTTGCCGATTTCGCCCTAAGACTAA
This sequence comes from Andrena chrysosceles, assembly GCA_963855975.1. Taxonomy (NCBI): domain Eukaryota; kingdom Metazoa; phylum Arthropoda; class Insecta; order Hymenoptera; family Andrenidae; genus Andrena; species Andrena chrysosceles. Next base: position 37,672,796 of record OY979766.1, on the reverse strand, counting down.
GACAGGGCGCCGCCTATTGCGAATACGGTGAATTCATAGATAGAATGTTGATCGAACAATTTCTGCATGGCCTCGAATCTCGCGATACGTGCGACGAGATTATCGCGAAGAAACCGGCAACTTTTACCGAGGCGTACGAAATCGCGCACGCGCTCGAAGCGACGCGCAACACGACCAGCGAGGTCGGGACGACCAAAGTGCCAACGACGCGGGATACGACGAACAAATTAGGATACGCGCCACCGCGAGCCAAGCGAGGTGCGAAAGGGCCCCCACGGAACAGATCGGTGTCGCGCGGCCGGAACCGACAGCAGAATGGTCGCGGTGCATCGCGGAGAGCCGAACGGGGCGTCGGGAACGAGCACCCGCAGTGTGACGGATGTGGAGGTCCACATTCGCGGGACTCCTGTAGGTTTCGCGAGGCGAAGTGCAACAGCTGCGGGAAGCAGGGACATATCGCCAGAGTCTGTAGGGCGAGAAAACCGGCGCAGACTGCAGATCAAATTACGGAACCCGAGTTACCGGCGGAACAGATCGACGTTTTGCAGCGTCTGAACGAGGTGCATGACATTCACGTCGTGACCTCAACGGCTAAGCGGATGATTAACGTGCGGATCGACGGGCGCAGCCTGGAAATGGAGCTCGATACTGGAGCACCTTGCGGAATTGTCAGCCAGAGGGTTCTGGGTACGATTAAACGAGATTTTGTTTTGCAGCCAACCGATAGACAGTTCGCAAGTTACACGGGCCACCGCGTCCGCTGCATTGGCCGCATTCCCGTTAATGCGACGGTCGGAACTACAACCCGAAGACTTAATCTCTATGTTGTTGACGGGGATTTGGAAACACTTTTTGGCCGAGAGTGGATCGCACAATTTGTGGGCGAGATAAACTTCGTCGACCTGTTCTCTGATTCGGATCGGGTGCGCCAGATTGCGACGGCGGCGCCTTTGACGTCGGAGCAGGAGAGCCAACTTAAGCAACTCCTCGCTCACTATGATGATGTTTTCAGTGAGACGCCAGGGAGACTGGTGGGTCCTCCTGCGAGGGTGCACTGGAAGCCGGGAGCGGCGCCGGTTCTTTGCCGTGCGCGAGAGATACCGTTGGCATTGCGGGCAGCATACGCCAGGGAAATCGATGCCAAACTCGCGTCGGGTTTTTACAAGAGGGTCGAGCACTCGGAGTGGGGCTCGACAACACATGTTGTCGTAAAGAAAAATGGGAAGCTGCGGATCACGGGCAACTACAAGCCCACATTGAACCCGCACATCGTGGTTGATGAGCATCCGATCCCGAGGGCGGAGCACCTGTTCAACCGAATGCGGGGTGCCAAGCTGTTCTGCCATTTGGACGTCACGGACGCGTATACGCACCTGCCGGTTGACGAGGAGTTTGGTCGGGCCTTGACCCTCAATACTCCGACGCATGGGTTAAATCGCCCGACCCGAGCGGTTTACGGCGCGGCGAATATCCCCGCTATCTGGCAGCGGAGGATGGAGACAGTCCTGCAGGATCTTCCCAACGTCTTGAGCTTCTTCGACGACATTCTTGTCTTCGCCGAAAGTTTCGACAGCCTAATCGTGGCTCTTGGTGCCGCTCTGGAAAGGGTTAAATCGCAGGGATTGAGGCTGAATCGGGCGAAATGCGTGTTTGCCATACCATCCGTGGAGTTTCTGGGGCATAGGATAGATGCTGAAGGTGTCCATAAGTCAGACAAGCACGTGGAAGCCGTGCGTAACGCACCGAAACCATCCACACCTGAAGAGTTACAGTTGTTCTTGGGTAAGGCAACGTACTACAGCTCCTTCATTCCAGATCTGTCCACCAGGAATCGACCGCTCCGAGACATGCTCCTTGTCGAGCCGTTCGCATGGTCGTCGGCTGCTGAGGGTGCATACGAGGACATCAAGAGGGCCTTAACTTCTCCAGGGGTTCTCATGCCGTATGACCCTGTGCTTCCCCTGTTGTTGGCAACGGATGCTAGCAAGACGGGCTTGGGTGCTGTCTTATCGCACCGACTGAGCGACGGACGGGAGCGCCCAATCGCTTATGCAAGTCGGACAATGAGTGCCACCGAGCAGCGGTACCCGCAGATTGATAAGGAGGCACTGGCTATAGTCTGGGCGGTCCAGAAATTTTTCCACTATCTCTACGCACGCCATTTCACGCTGATTACGGACCACAAGCCATTGACACAAATCTTGCATCCGGAAAAGTCACTACCAGTGCTGTGCATTAGTCGTATGGCTAACTATGCCGACTATTTGTCACATTTTGATTACGAGGTAATATTCAAACCGACAAAAGCCAACGCGAACGCCGATTACTGTTCTCGTGCACCGCTGCCGACGACAATAGGCATCGTGAACAAGCTGTCCGTGGGAAGGGAGGAAGAGATGATGGAGCTGGACGAATTCGATCAATTCGTGCTGGGTCAAGTGAAGCAGCTCCCTGTAAGCGCGGACAACATCGCTCGGGAAACGAGGAAGGATCCGGATCTGGGTAGGATAGTCCAACTGTTGGAAGCCGGCCGGGACCTTGCGCGGCACGGGTATAAGGCACCCGAGGCCAAGTATGCTCTGGCTGCTCGCTGCTTGTTGTTCGAGCACCGAGTTGTCGTGCCGCCGTCCCTGCAGCGACCAATCCTCGATGACCTGCATGCGGCTCACATAGGAATTGTGAAGATGAAGGGATTGGCAAGATCGTTTGTTTTTTGGCCGCGAATCGACGCGGATATTGAGCGCGTAGCCAAATCATGCGCGGAATGCGCAAGGCACGCGCACGCTCCACCGAAGTTTCGGGAGCATCACTGGGAGTATCCGAAAGCTCCTTGGGAAAGGGTGCACATCGATTACGCGGGCCCTGTCGCTGGCACGATGCTGTTGATAATTGTCGACGCGTATAGTAAATGGCTGGAAGTCAAGACGACTAACTCGACAACAACAGCCGCCACAATCGCAATACTGGACGAGCTGTTTGCAGCCTACGGCGCTCCGGTCACCATCGTCTCCGATAATGGGACACAATTTACTTCCGAAGAATTCAAGAGTTTCTTACAAGCCAGTGGGGTCAAATACCATAAGCGTACGGCGCCCTACCATCCATCAACGAATGGCCAAGCTGAGAGGTACGTGCAGACGGTCAAGGACGCTCTTCAAGCGATGTCAACCTCACCGGGCTCGCTGAAACGGAATTTGAACGAGTTTCTGCGCCAATATCGCAAGGCCCCACATTCGACTACCGGGCAGCCTCCTGCGCGATCCTTCCTGGGGCGGGACATACGCACTCGCCTTGATGCAGTCAGACCGGACGACATCTACATGAGAGTCACGGGGAGGCAGCGTGCCGGGTTCGATGCCACGTTTCGTACATTCCAACCCGGCCAGTCAATTTATTGCCTTTCAGGTAACCCACGCATGGACAGATGGGTCCCGGGGACAATCGTCACTCGCCTGGGAGACCTTCATTATGAGATCGATTGCTTGGGCACACGACTCAAAAGGCACGTCGATCAAATCCGGAGACACCAGCCGGACCAGTCAGAGGACCGACCCGCTGCCGGCGTCCAGACGCAGGGCCGAGGTGACGCTGTTGTGGAGGCGCCACGAAGAATACGCTTCTATGGGGATTTGGCGGGACCCGTTGCAGGTCCACCGGCGGCCGTGGCCGCAACGCCGGGGGTGCAGCCGCTGAGTTCGGCAACGCGGGCTGCCCCAGCGAATCCAGTCCGTAACCCACCCGAACGCCAAATTGAGGCGACGCCGCGTCTTCCACGGAGATCGACGCGTATTCGACGCCCTATCTTAAGATTCACACCGGGCATATAACCAATATAAATGACCAATTCATTATTGACATTCTTGTAGAGAGTAAGCTAATTTTTGTATGCGAGCCATTCCTAAATGGGAGGGGAAATGTTGTGTATGTACTGACTGGTTGGTTGGCGACACTGGTTTTGAGTTCCGCCGTGTGCCGGTAGGAGTCGGCAGTGCGTCTCGGGGTAGAGCGTGTGCACGGTACGTCTGTCGTCATTGTGATCCTCTCCCTTAATAAACCATAGTATTAAACAGTACGCGAGTCCAATCATTCGCCCTGTAGAACTGTCCCGATATAATAAATAGTTTTTTCTAAATTTTCTCCTTTTCCACAATACAGCTGAAAGTTGCAGACATATCCAGTAGTTGCTTCAGATACGACTCTGACTAATTGTAAGCAGTATTCCGTACTTTGTTATTTTACTCGGATTATAAACCCTAAAGGACAGTCTTCTGCGATATGGTATCATGGCTTCATCTAAAGAAAGCTTCTGTTCTGATTTGTACACTGTGTTAAATTTATGTAAAACATAATTTATTAGGGGTCAAATTTTACATAACTTGCTTTGATTTGACGACATTTCTGCATTATTGGAGGAGTACAAAAATCGCAAAAGTTCAAGGAATCTATACCTTGTCATTATTTTTGCAAAGAAAGGTGTCGCGATTGACGGACGAGTTGACGAATAATCATGTATTCTAGTTTTCTGCACCTGTCCCATCAAAATATTTAATGCGAAAAATTTTTTCATCTCGGAAACTGTAATATTGTACCACTTTGCTGATTTCTTTGCACATTTATATCTGTGGTGCATCTGATCATAATATCTGTTAGTTTCAATTGCGACCATTTCTATAAAATCTTTCAATTATACTTTGAGGATTCTTTGGATATACCTTGACACCTGAATTACCCGTAAACAGTTCCTTTTTGCATCATATTTTGTCCAGTGACTGGGGTAAACCCGGGTGACGCGGTCAACCTAATATAAAATGGCCATTAAAACTAATATAGACATTACGTATTTTATCAGAACAAACATATATGTTCAGAATTTTATGCTGATTCAGAAAAACTGGTCGATATTTGCTTTAAGACAATATTTACTGTAAATCGGGTTGAAAACTGAAGTCGTGACATTTGACCACCTCTCCCTAGGTGCCGGGAAAAACGGTTTTCGTCGTTGGCAGAGACCACTGACATAATTATCCATGGAAAATTAACAAAGGATAAACCAAAATTATTTATGAGTGAATACAACGACAGATTTATTGATATTTAATTTGTTTACGCTAAACAAGTAAAGAACACATCAATCAAAAAGTGAACTACCTACTGGCGATTAGCAAGGCAAATGAATAAAAAAGTGAATAAATCAACTAAATAAAGGAAAATAATAATAAAATAATAAAAAATAAACAAGTAAACAAAAATAATAAAAAAATCGTACCTCGACCAGCTCTCCTTTTTGCAGCGAGAGATTAATATGGCCAAATACTTTAGCTGCATTGTCCCTCAATGTCTCTACTATCTTATTATCCAAATATTAAACGAAAATAAACTTAGAAGTATATTTTGAATACGATTCTGTACAACCGCTGTTTGACAATTAATGTTAAATGTAACACCAATTTACATTTTCAAGCCTATAAATCCAGAAAAACACAGAAGGAAGCGAAATGACGCTATTCATTCAACTGTTTGGCTTCTAGAGAAGGAATTGGTCTGCACTTTAACGCATTTTTATGTACAAAGTCTGAAATATAGCGACTCGACCAACTCTCCGACCCGACCGCATCTCCCGGATTTACCCTATCCGGCGTGGTTTTTAAAACTCTAGTAGGTCGTGATGGAATTGGAGATTTGTGTAAATATCTAAGAGTTAAAAATGCAGTCCATGTTTTAAACATGTCAGTCATGCAGATTGGGATCCCGAATGGTACAGGTTTTATTCTATTGGATATTATCACATCAACCGAAGCTCTAGAAGCCAAACAGTTGAATGAATAGCGTCATTTCGCTTCCTTCTGTGTTTTTCTGGATTTATAGGCTTTAAAATGTAAATTGGTGTTACATTTAACATTAATTGTCAAACAGCGGTTGTACAGAATCGTATTCAAAATATACTTCTAAGTTTATTTTCGTTTAATATTTGGGATAATAAGATAGTAGAGACATTGAGGGACAATGCAGCTAAAGTATTTGGCCATATTAATCTCTCGCTGCAAAAAGGAGAGCTGGTCGAGGTATGATTTTTTTATTATTTTTGTTTATTTGTTTATTTATTATTATTATTTTATTATTATTTTCCTTTATTTAGTTAATTTATTCACTTTTTTATTCATTTGCCTTGCTAATCGCCAGTAGGTAGTTCACTTTTTGATTGATGTGTTCTTTACTTGTTTAGCGTAAACAAATTAAATATCAATAAATCTGTCGTTGTATTCACTCATAAATAATTTTGGTTTATCCTTTGTTAATTTTCCATGGATAATTATGTCAGTGGTCTCTGCCAACGACGAAAACCGTTTTTCCCGGCACCTAGGGAGAGGTGGTCAAATGTCATGACTTCAGTTTTCAACCCGATTTACAGTAAATATTGTCTTAAAGCAAATATCGACCAGTTTTTCTGAATCAGCATAAAATTCTGAACATATATGTCTGTTCAGATAAAATAAGTAATGTCTATATTAGTTTTAATAGCTATTTTATATTAGGTTGACCGCGTCACCCGGGTTTATCCTAAGTCAAGGTGTTTGCTGCATACAACCTCATTTTCTGGTCTGTCTCTGTACATATCATCGCTGGTGTGCATGGCTAAGAAGAAATCTCGGAGTTGTAAAGAAAGTTCAGTATTTCGTCAGCCGGAAAATTCCTATCATGAATGGCTTCCTATCAAAACAGAAAAATTCAACGACCTTCAACATGTGGTTAACTCTTGCGAAAATCCAGCAGTCAAGATTTTTTACAGAAGTCTGATTTCAGCACAAAAAGAAAGTGACGCATCAGTGGAAGAAAAACTTGGAGAACAGGACGAAGCAATAATGTTTGAGTGGTTACTTGGTTTAATGATCACTGATATTTTTTTCAAAGACTTGGATAATATTTTTTCAGTAATATAAAATAAATTAATATAAAATAAATTTTTCTAGTTTCGTGTTACTAACCCTATAATCATTGCCAATATGATATTTACTCCTATTAGGAAAATAATTTTTGTCCAGGGGAAAATTGATCAAAGTTCTCTTTTGTATTAAAATAACGATAGATTAAAGTCTGGACAATAAAAACAAATGCTACTTCCAAAGAATTTATGAATGAACTTAAAAACCCATTATAAAAAAGAAGAATATTAATGTTTTGATTGTGTGCAGTGGGGGGGGGTGGTCATAATATTTGTTTTTCAAATACTGGAAGTTGTAGTTTTTGTGACTGATTGTTTTTCCTTTGAACTCTTAATATGTATTTCGGAAGCTAACAAAGAACTCGTGTAAAAGGGCACACACGTATGTAAAGAACTCAATCTGTGTATAGATCGTGCCCTTTAGGTGAATTGAAACAACATCTCGCACCACGAGTCTAATTCGTAAATACTTGTATGCGTTCGTCGTGCGTCATTAGGTCCGGGTCGTAATTTAAACTCAACTTGGTTCATGAACTTGAAATGGTTTTAAATAAACATTATATGTTTTCAAAAGAATTATTTAAATTTACAAACACGTATATGCCATTCGATAAAGAACATAGGGGGTGGACCCGCTCCTCTAACTCCTTCTGGGAGGCACGACAGTGATACACCCTATATCATACATAAGGCCTCATTTTATCCTTAAAATATCAGAAGAAAATTTATATCTATTTATAATAGTTCTCAAGACAATAGCTTGTAACACTTTATGTGGCCCATCCTGTATAATTATAACTGCCCATTTGTATAGGTTATAGTCTGATTTTCGAGAGTTCAGACCTGAGGTGCGCCTGGCTTCTTTGCGACGTTGCCGCTTATTCAGGGTCGTTAAGGGTGTTCCTCTGGCTTGGTGTTTACCCTACTCCCTGCGTCTTGACCAATAGCCTTCGACTGCTTACTCGTGAGTCCCTTACCTGTTGGTTGCTCTGTCGGGCATATATCGCTATCCTTTTCGAGAAGGCCAACCAACATCGTTTCTATGGTGACAGATAGGAGTCTCGAATCTTAGTGGAGAATGCGGAAGGCATGAGGAGGTGGACAGAAAGCATGCGGCAAACAGAATGAATGGCGGACAACTTGAAGAATACACCCTCCTACATAAGAATGCATGTATACCATTCCATGCGATAGAAATAAATTTATTACAAATATTTGGATGTTGAGAATTATTTAAATAATACACAAGACTCAAACCCAAATAATATATAACCATTACTGGTTTACATTACGTTCTTACATTAAATAAAATGAAAAGTGAATAATAAAAAAAAAGAAGTAAGAGAACCCCTCAAATAGTGACGAGTCGAAATTATTTCAGGTATAAATATTTCTGCAATCATCGTTTCATCATAGGGATTAACTCACTTCGCTTAAGGGGGTAGACACGTCACGTGGTCTGGCCGATTCGGCAGGTCGGTATTACAGCAGGTTTTTTCTGCACTGAAATGGTATTACCCATAGATACGCCGCTGCCTCATGCACGCGAGAGGGAGCTGTTTGCTATTTCCGTATTCAATTTTGATTTCTGAATAAGCAAAGAAATTCTCAACTGTTGCGTTGTTACTTATAAAAATTTAAACGGAAAGTCGGCTGGTACTGCAAACGTAGAAAATTCATTGTACATTTCAATTACTTGAAATGTGCTTATGTTACAATATTCTACGTTAGCAGTAAGGAATTATAAGTGAAAAGGAAAAATAGATGAGGAGATGTCCCCAGAAAATGAAGTTGAAGACAGAACATGAAATACACTTATAACATTGCAGAAGCAGTTATGAACAAACATTATACATAAAATTGTGTTGGATATTGAATTGGGCTAGTAAAAATGCGCTGGCTGGATGCGCGTGATTATTATGTGGTCCCTTCCTCGAAGTGACAGAAAATATAACCTATATATATGCTATATGGCAATAAATGTTTAGCGGCTATTTCGCTCAATTGCGCTACATTTGTGAACTTTTTATCATCCTTCCAAAACATTATTATTACGCCGCAACAGTATCTTTAGGAAATCGGGTATAGCGCATAGGTTATGTTTTCTGTCACTTTGTGGACAGAAAATCTGGTCCTCCAAGAGACAGAAAATCCGCTCTTCGAAGTGACAGAAAACATAACCTATACTCAATACCCGATTTCCTAAAGACACTGTTGCGGCGTAATAATAATGTTGCGGAAGGATGATAAAAAAATCACGAATGTAAAGCAAAACAACGAAATAGACGCTAAACATTTATTTTCATATAGCATATACATAGGTTATATTTTCTGTCACTTTGAGGAGGGGGCCACATAATAATCACGTCCATCCAGTCTGCGCATTTTCTCTAGCCCGGTCGGCGTCATGGAAAGGGTACCTCCTCCACCCTGCATTTGTGGTAGATGGGTTTATGGCATTCTCCCGATTAAATTGACAGAAAATAATGTAAATCAGACTATTTTTAACGAAACGGGCTTTCAATTCTGCAAACAATCTTTTCACGTAATTTCTTTAATTATGGTCCGAATATCATTTTGGGGGCCAATTTGATCGAAAAAACATAAGGAATCGATTGACGTCATTTTCACAAAGATCTGATTAAAAATTGCAGAACTTCAGATTTGTCACTGCTTAGTGCGCAACGAAAGCCCACGAAACTCAGCGAGACACATGTATTCATGTATTCATAAGAAAAAATAAACCGAATCCATCGGTGGTAACACTCTTATCAAAGTGTAATGAGAAATATGAACATTTTCATATTTAGTACTGGATGACTCAAGTCGCCGTCGACCGAGGGTCTCTCGCTGGTGCGCTATTTCGTTCGCACTCGGTTTACGTCGTTCAGTCTTCTTGTCAAGCGGTTCAGGCGAGGGCCCTGATAAATCTGAATTTATTTGTGAAACCAAAGTCGCGCCATTCGTGACACACACTGGCGAACAGATATATGTATGTACGAGAAGAAGCAATGCAATTTCCCGATGTCTTGAAGCAACATTTCAATAGGTAAATGCATGAAACTCTGGGATCAGGAATTCCCAACCAAGTGATGCATATGTAAGAACTGGCGAAATTCAACAATACTTCGTCGTCTAAATTTTATAATTAAAGTATTTATTTGACGTGAATATAAAGTTTGTCAGTAAAGTCGTTCTGGATAGAAGACTGATTTTCCTTCGCTAGGTGGTTAGTCCCCTCTTGCCCTTCACGCTTGACAATCATGCGATTCGCTGAGTTTCGTGGGTTTCGACGCTCGGAACCAGCGGGGCCATACAATGTTGCGCACTAAGCAATGACAAATCTGCAGTGCTGCATTTCTAATCAGATCTTTGCGAAACGTCAATCGATGCCTCATGTTTTCTCGATCAAATTGACCCCAAAAATGATATGATTTGGACCATAATTAAGGAAATTACGTGAAAATTTGTTTGCAGAATTGGAAACCCGCTTTGTTAAAAATAGTCCGATTTAAATTATTTTCTGTCAATTTAATCGGGAGAATGCCAGGAAACCATTTGTGTCATTTTCATATTGATACGATGAAAAATAAACAAATTCTGTTTCTATATAATCGATGACACATCGCCGAACAGGGGCGAGATCTCGCGCGGCTCGGGCCACAAAGGTTCTCGTCGGTTATTCGAGCGTCTAAGATCGTATTCAGATATATTGGCCGGTGAGTTTCGTAACGCGTATTCTCCCACTATACCGCTTGCCTGCCTCGGCGCTCCTTTTCTCAACGTTTTCTGACTCGTTCTCACCTTCGCAGAACAAGAGTGAGCCAAAAGTGGTGGGGATCAGTGATGCCAGATTCGGGACGGGAGCGCTCGAGAATTTCCCCCACCGCGCGCACACTACGCCGGAGCTGCGTGTCCATGAGTTGGACTCCGAAGCGCCGAGCTCACGGACACGCAGCTCCGGCGTAGTGTGCGTACGAGGTGGGGGAAATTCTCGAGCGTTCCCGTCCCGAATCTGGCATCACTGGTGGGGATAGCGCCAAGCTTCTGGCCTGACAGGCCAGACCAATCTGTCAGCGTAGAAATACACACATCAGAATAGGTGTGACTTAGCTCCGAAAAAATTCAGGAGCTTTATTGGCCAGAACATTGATTCTTTCTCCATAGCTTCATCTCGTATTGGTCTGTGCATAGCTTCGTAACAAACACAACTACTACGCTAACAATAAGAATAAATAACAGCCACACGACTACGTTCAGACGGAGTCGAGCAGCATTCCCGTTACCCCACCATACCCTTCGATAGCCGAGGAACTCCAATTGATAAATCCACGATCGTCAGATGGTGGTGTCTGATTTCTTCTTGATCGCTGTTCGCGAAAACAAATCGACCGGCCAATATATCTGAATAGGATTTTAGGATAAAGATAGAATGAAAGATGAAAAATTATTCGAAGCCCAAGATGAACGGTCTTCTAATAAACAATGGAACCAATGGAAACTAATAAATACCCGAAGCTAAATAGAATTTTAGATTTAGGGTATACACACCCTCCCCTAAGCCTCGTGTCGATCGGCCACTGGGGCCATTCGGAAGTATATTCTTTTATTTAAATAATGTCCATCTCTGCATAGAACCGTAAAGAATTATAAAAAAATCGAGGTGTTAACTGTTGACCGATTTGGAGACTTTTCCTTGTTATATGTTATATACAATAGACGGAAGAAGACTTCCATTTCCGGTGCGAAAGTGAACAGACGTGTGAGCGAACGGTGTGAGAGTGGAAAGCAGAGAAGGCGGTAGTAAGGTGTTTTAGGGTGTGAGAAGCGGGCGCGGAGTGAGGAAAGGGGAAGGGAGAGAAAAAGGGGCGTGGGGGAGAAGAAGGGAACAGGCAGGAGGAGAGGTGTTTTGAGGTCAGAGCAAGACGGGAAAGTTTGCGCGGGAGAAACAAGGCGGTGAAGCAGAGAAGGAGACGAAGAGGGCGAAATCGGGCGGTGAGGAAAGATACGAAGGAGAAACAGAGCAGTAGATAAGGAAGGGAGAGTGAGAAAGGATAGTGAAGTGAAAACAGGAGGGTAAGAATGAATGCAGAGAAATTAGCAAGGGAAAGGAGCCAGAGTGTAGGAAGTGAAAAGGGGATAATGGAGTTGTGGAAGAGGAAAAGAGAGAAAGAGAAGCCGGGAGAAGGAGGGCAGGGGGAAGGAGGCGAGGGGGACGAGGTCTTTGCGAAAAGCAGGAAGGTTTTGAGATCGCCGGAAGAGAGGAAGGGAGGAGAGGGCGGTGAGCTGAGGACCATGATAATGGAAATGAGGGAGGAAGTAAGGAAGGATCTGAGAGAAGTAAAGGAACAGGGGAGAGATACGAGGGAGGAAGTGGGAAAGCTCAGAGGGAAGATGGAAGAATGGGAGGAAAGGTGGAAAAGAGAGAAGGAGGAAATGGAGACCAGAATGTTAAGGATGGAAAAAAAGTTGAGGGAAGTGGAGACAGAGGATGAAAGGCTAAGGGAGGTGGAGGAGAGGCTAAAGGCGATAGAGATCTGGAGGGTGAAGGAAGAAACGATGCGAGAAAAAGGAAAGGGAGAAGTAGAGGTAGGGCGAGAGAACGGAGGGGGATAGTGGGAAGAAAGGGTGCAGGAGCTGGAAAGAAAGCTGGAGATGAAGGAAAGAGAAGGGAGAAAAAAGAACCTGATTATAAAAGGGGTAGGTAGGGAGGGGACGGCGATAGAAAGAGCAAAAGCAGTACTGGAGGCAGTAGGAGTACAAAGGGGGATAGAGGGGGTAAAGGAGCTGGGAGGAGGAAGGCAGGACAGGAAGGAAGTGATGCTGGAGGTAAGGATGGAGAGTATGGAGGCTAAGAGGGAGGTGATGAGGAACAAAGGAAAGCTGAGGGGGAGGAAAGAGAGGATAGAAGACGATTTGACATGGAAGGAAAGGAAGATGCAGTGGTTGTTAAGGGAGATTGGAGAGAAGGAGGAAAGAAACGGAAAAAGAGTGAGAGTAAGTTACGGGAAGATAGTGATAGAAGGGAAAACATGGTTCTGGGACGAGCGGGGACAAGGTACAAGAGACTGGCAGGGAAGCAGAAGGGATGGCAAGACAGGGAAGGAAGAGAGGGGGAAAAAGAGGGAGGGAGGAGGGAGGAAGGGGGCACGGAAAATAGGAGGCAGGAAGGGGGAGGATCAAGAAACTAAGCAGGAAGGAGGAGGGGGAGGGGAGGAGGAAGCAGATAGAGGAACGGAAAAGCTGGAAGATAGCGTTCTGGAACGTAGCGGGGGTGGCGAATAAAGAGGAGGAATTCTGGAAGGGGATAGAAGATTGGGAGGTAATAGTCATGTCGGAAACATGGGTGGAGGAGAAAGGATGGGATAGGATTAAACGAAGACTGCCGGCGGGATATAGGTGGAGGGCGCAATGGGCGAAGAGAAAAAATAAGAATGGTAGAGCGATGGGAGGCATGTTGACGAGAGTGCGAGAAGAGATGGTGGGAGAAGAGGAACAGGGACAGGGAGAGGAGGAAGGACTGATGGTGGAGAGAGTGAGGGCGGGGGAGGGGGTGACCTGGTCAGTAGTGGCGGTATACGTGAACGGAGACATGGAGGGGAAACTGGGAAGGATTAGAGGGTGGATGGAGGGGCAGAAGGAGGGAGAGAGGGTGTTAATAGGGGGGGATTTCAATGCGAGAACAGGAGAGCAAGGGGGCAGGATAGAGGGAGGGGAGGAAGAGGAGAGAGGGGGAAGAAAATAAAAAAACAGAAAGATAAATGGGAATGGCAAAAAACTGATAAAACTCGTAGAGGAGACAGGGTGGGAAATACTGAACGGGAACATAGAAGGGGACGAAGAGAGGGAGTACACGTATACAGGGGGAAGAGGGGAGACGGTAATAGACTATGTTCTGGGAGATGAGAGGACAAGAATGGGGGTAGAAAGGATGGAGGTAGGAGACAGGATGGAATCAGATCATCACCCGATGGTAGTGACGATGAGGGAGGGAGGGGTGGGAGAGAGACGCGGGAAAGCGAGGAAAAGGAAGGCAGGAGGAGGACGGTGGACGGGAAGGATGAAGGAGAAGTTTGAGAAGGAAATGGAAAGAGTGAGTGTAGAAGGAGAAGGGATTCAAGAGAAGGTACACAAAACGGTAGAAAGGATTAAAGAGGCGATGAGGAAAGGGGAGGAGGCCGGGGGAAAGGAGATGAGGCGGAAGGGGGAAGGGTGGTGGGACAAAGAATGCAGGGAGATGAAAAGACAGGTGAGGGGGGAGTTAAGGAAATGGAGAGGAGGGGAGAGGTGAAGGGAGGACTACAAGAGAAAGAGGAGAGAGTACAGAGATTTGTGCGAGAGGAAAAAAGAGGAGGAAAAGGAGAGGTTGATAAGGGAGGTGGCAGAGGTAAAGACGGAAAGCAAGGTATGGGAAATAATAAACAGGGGAAGGAAAGGAAGGAGGGGGGTGGACGAAAGGATAAAGGAAGAGGAGTGGAAGGAGTACTTCATGGGACTACTAGGAGGAGTGGGGAGAAGGGTAAGGGCGGGAGGAGAGGAGGATAAGAGAAGGGGAGAGGAAGTGGGAATAAGCAAAGAGGAGATAAGGAGAGTAGTGAGGAAGATGAAGGAAGGGAAGGCAGTGGGAGGGGATGAAATACCAAATGAGGCGTGAAAATTTGGAGGAGAGAAGGGGATAGGGGTAGCGTGGGAGATTTGTAGAAGAGTATGGGAAGGGGAGGGATGGCCACAAGAATGGAAAGAGGGAATTATAGTGCCAATAGTGAAGAAAGGAGAGGGGAAGTGTGTTCAGGATTACAGGGGAGTGACGCTTATGCCGACCCTGTACAAAGTATACGCAGCGGTAATGGTAGGGAGGCTGGAGCAGGAGGTGGAAGAGAAAGGTTTGGTGCCGGAAATACAAGCGGGCTTCAGGAGAGGAAGAGGGACGATCGACCATATTTATGTGTTGAATTACCTGATAGGGAGGCAGATACAAGGGAGCAAAGGCAAGCTAGTAGCGATGTTCGTAGACCTGAGAGCGGCATTCGATTCGGTGGATAGGAGGGTGTTGTGGGAGGCGATGGAAAAGAGAGGGGTGAGGGAGGGGCTGAGGGAGAGGGTAAAGGAAATGTACAGTCAACCCTCCTATAACGCGATTATTCGTACCGCGTTATATGGAAACCGCGTTATAAGAGGCTCAGAATTACATAGTACAAATCATATTAATTCGTACCGCGTTATATGGAAACCACATTACGAGAGTACCGCGTTATAAGAGGACTGTCGCAATTTTTGCTCCGCGTTATATGGAAACCGCGTTATGAGACTACCGCGTTATAGGAGGGTTGACTGTATAGGGAGACGACGAGCAAGGTGAAAGTGGGAGGGGAAGTAGGGGAGACGTTTTGGACGGCGAAAGGTCTGAGGCAGGGGTGCCCGCTGAGCCCGATTTTGTTTAACATTTTATTAGCGGATGTAGACGAAGTGCTCAGGAGAGGAAAATGGGGAGGGGTGGAAGTAGGAGGAAGGAGGATATGCGCGATGGCATATGCGGACGATTTGGTGATCCTGGCGGAAAAAGAGGAAGAGATGGAGAGCATGATTAGGAGGCTGGAAGGGTATTTAGATGGAAAGAGGCTAGAGGTGAATGCGGGAAAAACGAAGATAGTAAGGTTCAGGAAAGGGGGGAAGAGAGGGGAAGGTGGACTGGAGGTGGAAAGGAAAGAGGATAGAGGAGGTAAGAACATGGTTATTCGATATGCTGGTATGGACGGTGGTAGGTTATGGTGCGGAGGTATGGGGGTGGAGGGAGAGAGAAGAGGTGGAGAGGATCCAGGAAAGATTCTTACGGTGGTCGCTAGGAGTGGACTGGCGGACGCCGGGATACATGGTGAGGGAGGAAACGAAGAGGATGAAGCTGAGGACGTACGTGGAGATATGAAGAGAAGTTGGGCAGAGGAGAGGGAGGGGACCAGGTTGTGTCTGGAAGAGGTGAGGCAAAGGGAAAAGGAAGCGGGGACGGGGTTGTCTGCGTGGGAAAGAGAGAGGAAGGAGTTTAGAAGGGAGTGGGAGGGGAGGGAAGAAAGGGAAAGAGGGTACGAGGAGTTAGAGAAGGAAGATTGGAGGAAGCAGGAAGAAGAGAGGAGCGGGAAAATAAAGGAATCGAGGTATAATTGCTGGTATAGGGAGGTGAGAACAAAAGGACTGCCAAACTACCTAGAAGCAGGGTGGAGTGAGGAGAGATACAGGAGGATCGCGAGATTTAGATTGGGGAACGAAATGAGGGGAGGGAAATATTGGGAGAGGGAGGAGGAGAGGAGATGTAGAGTATAGGGAGGAGAGGTAGAGACGTGGGAGCATGTGCTGGAGAGGTGCACACGGGAGGAAGGGGAGGAAGGGGGGGTAGGGGAAAAGATGAGGAAGATTTTGGACGAAGGAGGCACAGGAGAGGAATGGATGAAGAGGTTAGAGGGAAGGAGAAGGGAGAGAGTAGGAGGCCCGGGGGAGAAGGGGGAGGGACAGAGGGAGGAGGGAAGGAGAGAAAGAAAGAATGGAGTGAAAGAGAGGAAATGGAAGTCGAAGGCGGAGAGAGAGCGAAGTTAGGGGCGTGAGAGGCGTAGAGCTAAGAAGTAGGAAATAAGAGTGATAGGATAAGGATAGGATAAGGCTAGAGCGAGCGTGGCGTGCGAGAAGGAAAGGCGACGGGCGGAGAAGTAGGCTAAGAGATAGTTTTAAGTATAGGCTAAGAGAGTGTGTAAGAGCGAAGAGGGAGGAGAAAGGAGAAGAAAACTTGTAACCCTAAGGGGAATCCAATAAAGAAATACATACATACATACAATAGACGGAAGAATAATAATAAGAGCAATAATTGCAAATAATTGCTGTAACTTCCACATTGTGAAAATATGATCAGTAAACCAATATTTCAAGTATTAGTAAAAAAGTTCCAATCTCTCCTTTTTATTTTAAATAATGTGGCCATATAATTATAACATAAATTCGAAAGTGATTTCATGTGATGTATGTGTTGCAATAAAAGCGTTAATTTAGTAAATGTACACAGTTCCCAGCAGTTTCTATCGTAGTCAATATATGCCTAAAATGCATATAACCTAACCTAAAATCGTCCGAAAATGCATGCATTGATTGCATCACGCTTTTACTGTGGCTAGTGTATCCAGCTAACGCTTTAGTTTTGCTATGATTCCACGTTGACAGTCCTCCCGAGTAGGCGCCATCTCGTATCCACTAGCTCAACTAAATTTGCCACGTGACTTGCTCTGTATTATTGCCAATATGGCAGAACTCGTATTTGGGAATGCGTTTCACGAGAATACGCTTTTCGTCCTTATATGAGCAGATTTTGAGCTGGGTGAGGTCTCATTCGAAAGAGGAAGGTTCAGTGCAGCGCGCTCTGGTCATCGTTTGAGTCACAAAACTCTTTTAGTGACATAAAAATACTTGGATTCATGCGAATGTATTTTGTCGATTTTTGCTCTACTTTGAACACTCATGTTATTAGATATCAGCACAATCTCGTCGATCCATGACCAGAGTGTGCTGCACTGAACCTTCGTCTTTCGAATAAGACCTCGCCCAGCCCAAAATTCGCTCATATAAGGACGAAAAGCGTACTCTACTAAACCCATGTTTCGGGCCAGATTGTGTCGGTATACAGCGCGCTACATTACCCGTGTCTACCCCCTTAATGTTTAATTGTAACTATTTCCATGCAACTGTAATAATTGATTTTTTATGGCATAAAATAGCATAACATGCATTATTCTAGGAGGGTATATTCTTGAAATAATACTACTGAAACTGAATGAAATTCAAAGGCTACTATAGAAGATTAATCTAAATCTGCTTCGTCACACATGCTGTTATTACCCTCATTACTACTGCTATCACTACTACTATAATTACAGTCACTACCATAACCATCATTGTTACTGCCCCTACTACGACCCATATTGGAAACTATTACGTCGATATTATCGTCTATGATATTCTCTTGTTGTATTGCATTCTGTATTTCCCTATGTGCATGCTCAACAGCCTTCCTCCAATTCTCAGCAGTTACATTATCAATACCGGCTTGTGTTAATATTTGGATCGCTGTTAAATTAAATACTTTGTTGTTGCGAGCAACATAATTTTTAATTTGGGCCCAAATTAGCTCAATCGGATTGTAATGGCAATGATACGGCGGAAGGCGCAGAACTTCGTGGCCATATTGTTTGACCAGCTCGTCAATTACATATTTGACATGACGCGGTTTGTGTTCACGAATAAGCTCCAGTAACGAACCCT
This sequence comes from Andrena chrysosceles, assembly GCA_963855975.1. NCBI lineage: Eukaryota > Metazoa > Arthropoda > Insecta > Hymenoptera > Andrenidae > Andrena > Andrena chrysosceles. The sequence continues at coordinate 37,654,561 of OY979766.1, read as the reverse complement.
TTTTCATTGCCACGCTTGCCTCTATGCTATAACGAACCAGCCAATCCAAAATGTCCGCTTTTCTAAACGCTACAGTGGGTGCTCTATCTAACTGAACCGAATGATAGGAAGCATTATCCATAACAATAATGCTTCCTGGTTTAATATTTGAAAGCAATTGTTCCTTGAACCACTTCAAAAATCGCGGGTGGTCCATTTCTTCGTGATAATCATCCGTTTTCTTGCTTCGAAAAGAAGAAGGCCGTTTTCTACGAAACCTTGCGATGTCCCTGCATGCAATAATATTAATCGCCCCCCTTACCTAATGGTACACGGACAGAACTCTCAAGAGTGTTGTCCGTCCACCCTCTACTTACAGCAGCGATGCCCCGATGGGCGGCCCGAGATAACGAGCATTCATCGCGTTTTCCAAAACTCCAAAGTGGAAGGGGGTGCTCGAAACCAACGACTTTGCATGCATGTCACGGATGAGGAAAACTCTAGTAGTGTGCGTGTAGTTTGTTTGTATGTATGTTTGTTTAGTTCAAATGTAGAAACTCAATTTTAACCCACTTCCAACTATCCAATAGACTTGAAACTTTGCAGGCATACGTAGTTTGGATGACAATACAAAATTATGAAGAAAAAGAAACCGCCCCAGGGGTTTAAAAACTTACCCAGTCATCAATAAATATAATCCATAACCACAAATTCAAACGACTTGAAATCAGACTATAACCACAAATCAAATCAATTTAATCGCAATGAAAGCAGCATGTAACGGTTACATGCTGATTTCAGGGTACGAGCCTACACGCACACTACTAGAGTTATCCCCATCCGTGACATGCCCGCAGCGTCATTGGTTTCGAGCACCCCCTTCCACGCGAGCTATGGAAAACGCGATGAATGCTCGTTATCTCGGGCCGCCCATCAGGGTATCGCTGACTTACGGTATGATTCGCGTTTACCCAAGTTTCGTCTACCCAAACTATTTCCTTCACATCCATGCCAACTATTCTACGTAAAAATCTACATCTATGCGTAACTACGTCCTCTCAGTCTAACATTAATTTCCTACCATGCACTTTCTTATATTGAAACCCTAAATTATGGATAATCCTATTCAATGAAGATAAACTTCCCTCAAATAAACGAGCTTCCTTCAAGCAGCTCAAAACTTTACGCAGCGTGGGATGTTCCCGCCTCGCGTAAAATTCGTAAATCTTATCCCTGATCAATTTGACCTTACCGCCCTGCAGGTCACAAATCACGGACTTCCTTGGTCTTTTTTCCCTGGCGTTCCCAATCCCGATGTTCGCGCTTCGTCTGCTTCTCAAGGCTGAGTAACTCGCAAAACGGTTGATTTCGACACGTCCAGTGCAGTTGCTGTTCTTCTCACCATTGCCTCGAAAGGTATCAGTGGTTTACCCGTGGCATAGAAGGTGTCTTGTTCCCGTTGGAAAAACTGACGTGCCGATGCAACCATTTTGTGGGCCTGACTACGTAGCGGAACCCCGTGACCGGAACACGATGATTCCCTAATGTGACGGATGCGGGGCCTACCTCGTCGGACAGACATTATGTCTATACAATGTAGACTATCACGCGAATTTGTATGTAAAACTCACTTCGATATGTCTCGTATCGGAAGAACGTGGATAACGATCGGTTCGATTCCTCGAATAAGTCTAACTGTGGCCGCGTCGGGAACGCGGTTTTGTATGCAAATTTTTGAGGGTGTGGGACACATGATTGGTTATTTCTCGGAAGAAAGAAGACCCCAATTGGTGGTAGAGAAGGAGTCTTTTCCTTCAGGTCAAAAGTAGAGTGAAGAAGGTAATTAGAAAACGATGCTCCAGATTAAAGAAATTGCTCCTTCCATCCTCGGGACTACGGGTCTCGAGGTGGAGTCGGTCGCGTGGCCTCGCGTACAATACCAACTGGGGAATTCCACTGTTTTATGGGGGGTGGATTATTACCTTGAAGCTGTTAAATAACATTTTTCGTGTCGTTCGCTTCGGCACAAATGACCTATATGTACCTATAATTAAGGAGTGTTCCCGTCAAATCGATTATTCCTTTTGGCAAATATCATACATTTAGGTGTAGGTGAAATTATGAGGGGCTTGAATGATTATTTTGCTACTTTCTACTTTCTTTGAAGAATATAAGAATATATTTTGCAATTTTGTACTATTTTAAGGAAAATATGCTGTATTTATCACTTTTAATGTAACAAATGTGTATTGTATTCGGTTCATTTCTAATGTTAATCGAGAAGAATCGGGTTTTTGACGTTCAAAACAATGACCATTCTTAAATTTCAACCTTGTTGAAATTGAATTGTGCGAGATGGAACGCTTTGCGTGCGCGACGAGTGGGAGCGCTCAGATGGAATTGTGACTGCCCGACACATGCGCGCGATGGTCAAACAGACAGGCACGGCACGAGTCCTTTTCAGCCATAGGCGAGCTTGCCAAATTCCGCCATTTATTATAATACATTTAATTGAGCTTCTTCAAGTCCTTACTCTTAATTTTTACTCGTAATTTAAAATCGTTGTAGTAAAATTTGTAGCACTTCATTTAAAAATTTATTTTCAACAATGCCAACAACGAAAAGACCATTTTGCGCTTCTTGTTAACCTTACGCCCTAGTAGTTGCCTAATTTTGCAGAGCAAAGTCATAAATAATCTCAAATAAATGTATTATAATAAAGGGCGCAATTTGACAAGATCGTCTAGGCGTAAAAAGGACTTGAACCGGGCTGCGTCAGGATTTTATGAAGCGGTTCCCGTGCTGACCCTAAGCCCTTGCGACCATCGCGCACGCTCGTCGCGCACCCAAAGATCGGAGTATCAGGCGTCCGAAAGACGGAGCGAGCCAAAACATCAACGCGTCGTCTCTTTTGTACCGCCCTCGCCCACTTTCAGTGGTTCCCGCTAGCTCTCTTTCCATCTCGTTCTCGCTTTCGCCGGACAGGAGTGAGACAGCAGTGGTGGGGATAGTGAAAAGCCCACATCGTGTACACCAAACCGAACCCATAGGGCAGGCTTGCCCCGTAGGGTGCAAATACCTCCTCAAGGTCTGAGACCCGGGCAACAGCCGAGCGCGGAATTGTTACCTTGCTAATGGTTGCGAGGGTTTTGGGACAACTGCAAGAGTGTGTGTGCGCCTATACGCGTGAGGTCCAGCTATATGGACCCGTGGTACGAGCTAGTATGGACGGACGCACAGTCTTGCAGTTCACCCGCAGCCCATGCTGTGGTTAACAACGTAAAAGTTCCGCGCTTGGCAGTTGCCCGGGTCTCAGAACTTGAAGCACCTACCCAACATACTTCATTATAAACAGTTCCAAATTCTACGTATATATGGTATTAATTGTTTATAAAAAATGTGCATTACAGCGAAATATTCTGCAGAATATTATTATTAAATGTCTTTATTGGACCATGACAATTACGATATAACAATAATTGTGAATAGGCGAGGTTCAGCATAAGTGCTGCTCTACAACCTAATCCAGCGAAGATCAGGTGGGTGGTCCGATGACGCTAGCATCCATAGCGTCTTCTACTTGCTGCGTGGAAGAGGGTGCTCGAAGCCAATGAAGTGACGAGCATGCCACGGATATGCAAACCTCTAGTAGTGTGGTCTTGGGCCCTAAAGGTGAAGTTCCACGGCTCGTGGCTCGGCTCGTCCAGGTTTGACGAGTCGACTTGGCGAGCGCTAGTCGACGCGCTACGCGCCGTGGAACGTCACCTTAAGGGGGTAGACACGGGTAATGCAGCGCGCTGTATACCGACACAATCTGGCCCAAAACATGGGTTTAGTAGGATACGTTGTTTGTCATTATATGAGCGAATTTTGGGCTGGGCGAGGTCTTATTCGAAAGAGGAAGGTTCAGTACAACACGCTCTGGCCATGGTTCGACGAGATTTTGTTGATATGTAATAATATGAGTGACCAAAGTAGAGAAAAAATGGAGAAAATACACTCGCAGATTTCAAGTATTTTTAGGTCACTATAAGAGTTTTGTGACTCAAACGATGTCCAGAGCGTGTTGCATTGAACCTTCCTCTTTCGAATGAGACCTCGCCCAGCCCAAAATTCGCTCATATAATGACAAACAACGTATCCTCGTGACTGCATTCCCAAATCAGAGTTACGCCATATTGACGATAATACAGAGCAAGTCACGTGACAAATTTAGTTGAGCTAGTGCACACGAGATGGCGCCTACACGGGAGGACTGCCAACGTGGAATCATAGCAAATTGAAGTGTTAGCTGGATACACGAGCCACAGTAAAAGCGTGATGCTGTCAATGCATGCATTTTCGAACGATTCTAGGTTACGTTATATGCATTTTAGGCATACATTGACTAGAAACTGCTGGGAACGAATACATTTACTAAAGCTTTTACCGTAACACATACCTCACATGAAATCGCTGGCGTACTTATTTAATAATTGAGACAGTTAGGGCAAAACGGAATAACCTGCAAATAAATTTTTCCTATTGTACATTGATGGCTTAGCGCACACATTGTATGTCCAGTTTTAACGTTTTTGAGAAAAAAGGTTCAAACATTCAATGGTACTTTATAATTAAATATAAATACTTGTTGCATTATATATATAATGTGTAATTAGTAGTATAAGTTAGAATCTGCAAAATTACAATAATAATTTGATAATAATACTTGGAAGATGGACATGCTACATGTAACCAAGTACAGAGGAGGACATACTAGGATAAAGCCACCAGTAGTCGACCATGTATCAGTAGTCGACCACTTTCAGAAAACATGAAAAATGAGGTTTTTAGAAGTGACGATCTTTTGAACAAAGTGCAGTTTTCGAACTGCACTATAACTGCACTCTGTTCAAAAGATTGTCACTTTTAAAAACCTTATTTTTCATGTTTTTCTGAAAATGGTCGACTACTGGTGGCTTTACCCTATACTGAATGATATTATATAAAAATGAATGAAAGGAATAATACTGGAAATAATCTTACTTCAATATGATATTTAGGGACATACAATAAACAAAAATATTATTTTTGATAAATTTATAAAAAAGATAAAAATGTGATTTTATACAGCAGAAAGACACTGTCAAGCACTATTTGTTGCATATAAAACCTCAAATTTTATAAAAAGTGGACCTACAATATGTGTGCCGTAAGCCATCGATATAATTAGTAGAGCCTATTGGAATACGTTATTGCTGCTAACTCAATTTCGTAAATAATGTGGGTTAGTTGGTTGTTGCGCTCACTGCTTCAATTATATGGCAAAATATCAGAGATGAGCATTACTTAAATAACCCCTGACAATTTGTATTTAAAGCGTTATCATTGAATTAATTAATCATGGGGAATTCAATTGTCGGCCACGAATAATTTTCTCGTGTTTATTCGTACTTTCTCGACTAAATATATGACTCTTGACTAGGGTTGCCACTCGTACATTAAAACAAAGTATCTTACGTTATTATAGGTAAATGTACTCTATACTTTTGAATAACAATAAAGTACCTACGCGAAAGTAACGCAATATTATTATCTTCTATCTGTTCCTGCCACTTTAGCATTTATTCAGAGAGTTTTCTCTGTCATGAATGTGAAGTGGCGGGATGAAAGAAACAAGGCCTCTCTCAATCTAATAAAAATCAAATTATTTATCTATTTTAATATGAATATTGAGTGCTATGATGCCATTGAGATATTTCAAAATAATAAAAATTTACTCTGTAATTCTAAAAGCAATGGAAAATATGTTTGGAAGAAATAAAAACTAATAAGATTCAAATGTACTTTTAATTTGTTGAGCGTACTTTTTTGTATACCCCACGAAAGCAAATGTACGTTATTTTTCTGCAAAAAAGGTGGCAACCGTACTCTCGACTAGAGTAGGAATAAATACGAGAAAATTATTCATTGCCGACGGATGAAAGACCTTGGAATATAGAAATTATTACATTTTTTTATTAAAAAAATTTATATCTTTTAATACATTCTTAAAAATAGAAATAATTGTTTACTCCTCTTCCTCCTCTTCCTCCTCTTCTTCCTCTTCCTCCTCTTCCTCCTCTTCCTCCTCTTCCTCCTCTTCCTGCTCTTCCTCCTCTTCCTCCTCTGCCTCCTCTTTCTTGCTCATACTCCAGCCTTCTCATTTGTCTTCTCATCTCAGTGTACTGTAATATGAAAAATAAACATAAATCTTATGTCAATTACTGCAATAATGTCTAGACATTTTCATACTTTCATGAGAATGTAAGAAATGTTTGCGTGAGATCGCCTACGTATCTACATACTTGTCTTCTATACTGGATGGCCATTTCCATCCAGTTGATTTCTTCTCTTCGCGGACTCCGTCGTCGAGACGAACTCCGTCGCGAGGAAGACCGCGGCGTGGGCGCTCTCCGTGAGGACGGAGTCCTCTCTCTTCGCGGACTCCGTCGCGAGGACGGCCGCGGCGTGGGCGCTCTCCGTGAGGACGGAGTCCTCTCTCTTCGCGGACTCCGTCGTTGAGACGGACTCCGTCCCCGCGACGGAGTTCGTTCTCTTTCTCCCTCCAGATTCTGCGACCCTGCATTGCTTGCCATCTAAAAGCGAATCGAAGAAACAGTGAAATTATTGAAATAGATTTGAAAGTGCAGTAGAAGAGTAAACGTTTATCAATTCGGTACATTCGGGTGCAATATAGGCTTTCTTTAGCCAAGATTTAGCGCAGGAGGGAAACCATGTTTTTAAATGCTTGAATTTCCAATTTTGAAAGCGTTGAAATTCAAACATTTCCAAAATTTGTAATTATGAGGTTATCAAGGTTCAAAATATCTGTAATTGAAGGCTCGGATACAATCCGGGGACTAGCGCTCGAAAATGCGAAAAAGTATTGTCCTAACGTTAGAAAAATTTGGAAAATTAAATTTTGTTAAACCGGATTTTAAAAAATATGGTGTTGTAAAGCTCGTCACGGCACACATTTTTTCCTTTTACAGTTTCTTCATCGAATCATTAGTATTGGAGATAAAAATTATAAACCAAACAAATTTCTTCGACCAAAGTCAATATCTTTTTAATATAAATTGCGATAACTTGAGTAAATATTAACGAATCGTTATGAGACTTGAATCATAAAACTCGGAAAATTCTAGCAAAGCCGTAAAATATATGCACAAAACTCTTATATTAAGAAATGTAATAATATTTCATTAAAAATTAATACTGGATATAACCCATGTTTTTCATCGTTCGTCGTTAAAAAGTATCGAGGCAATTTTTACGTGCATGTAACTTGCAGCGCCAAAGTTTTTCCTTGATATACAAAGAAGATTTTCACAAATTTTCACACTGAATAATAAATAATTGTAGAATATATGGCACTGTATATAAATCCCGCGCGGCACCAACAGTCAACGCGAGTGCTAAAACTGCTAAGTATAGAGCATTATACGCGGCTGCTGACTGTTGGTGGCCCGCGAGATTTGTATATATCGTCATATTTTCTACGATTATTTATTAATTAGTGTGAGAATTGGTGAAAATCTTCTTTATACATTAAGAAACACTTTGTCGCTGCAAGTTACATGTACCTCAAAATTGCCTTCATACTTTTTAACGGCGAACGTTGGAAAACATGGGGTATGTGCAGTATTCATTTCTAATGAAATATTATTACTTTTTTTTAACATAAGGATTTTGTGCATACATTTTATAGCTTCGCTACAGTTTTCCGAGATTTATGTTTCAAGTCTCATAACGATCCGTTAATATTTATTCAAGTTATCGCAATTTATGTTTAAAAAATATTGACTTTGGTGGAAGAAATTTGTTGGTTTATAATTTTCATCTCGAATACTAAGTAATGATTCGATAAAGAAACTGTAAAAAGAAAAATGTGTGTCGTAACGAGCTCTACAACACTATATTTTTTAAAATTCAGGTTAATAACATTTAATTTTCCAATCTTTCTTAGCGTTTGGACAATACTCTTTCGCATTTTCGAGCGCTAGTCTCCTTATTGCATCCGAGCCTTCAATTTTAAAATTTCCGATTTTTCCACTTCTGATGTTTAGAAACAGTCTAATTTTCATCACTTGTTTTCAGTTTCAACTAAAGGAAACCTAAATTCCACCCGAATGTATATACCTTTTCTAGACATTTCGCGGGTAAATTATAACATAACTTTGTTATTCTACGCGAGAATGAATACACGAATCTCTGAGCGTGAAGCTGCGTATCGACATTGCGACGATGCCGCGCGAGGCACGGTTCGCGGAATGGAGAGTCTGGAGTCTACCTCGATCATGATCACTTTGCGAGGCAGGCTATTTCGACAGTCTCGCGCTCCATCCAGCATGATATTTGCGTCGCCCGAGCTAGCGATTTTTGATCTGGAGGCCGCGAGGCACCTGTGAGCACGTCAAAAAATCGACGGCTGATGCCTCGTAAAATGATCATGGTCGAGGTAGTCTCCAGACTCTCCACTCCGCGAATGATGTGCCATGCGAGGCAGTCCCGCAATGGCGATACGCAGCTTGAGAAACACGCGGACACTCAAACAATCACACTTCACACGATAGATTTTGCACAAAAAGTTACAACAATACTATGACGGTAATCGGAAACTTTACCCGGAATATGTCTAAATACAGTATTGGGTTGGAAGTAAAATGTAGATGTCAGTTATTATGAAAGTGGCGTCGTGCCAAATTTAAAAAAAAAAGAAATTGAACTTTACGTTTAGCATGTATCACGGTGATATAATACGTAAAAAAATAAGTGAAATGTAACAAACGAAAAATTTGGACTTGGACCACTTTCATAATAACCGGCACATATAGTGAAAAAGACAGGGATAGTAAGCGCGAAAGTACTTACGGTCTTTACTGCTCGACAGTCGTTTTTTTTCTGACGATCGAGCCTTTGCTACCCTCGAGGGTGGGTCAGGGCCCAAACTGCCTTTCTCACTCCCTCAAGATTTTGTATTTCACTCGCACCAAGGCCGGAGCGGGGCGTCATCGGCCCGCGTAAAAGTTCGAATGCGCAAAGGTTTGAAAATGTGGCGCGTGTCCGCGCATACTTGCGGGGTGTTCCTTCATCACCGTCAGGCAAATGGGAAAGGATAATGGTAGAACGAAATATGAATCCTTCGCTAATGAAATCAGTGATACGTCAACAGTATATGCACAGGATAATAAAAAATTCTTTCCTGTGCACATTTCTGTGCACCAAACAGCATTCCCGGAAGTACATATTCTACGTAAATGTATGAGCATACCACCAAACCTAATGAGAAAGAGAGGAACAGGACGCGTATATTCGTCCCTTTCCCACTATCTTCTGTTTAGCCTCTCAGCATCTGTAAACAATGCAGTGACGACGCTAGCTGATCAGTTTCTTGTCGTTTGCACTACAGTGAAGACGCAGAAAGCAATCGGGCTTTTATTTGATGCGCGGATATCGATATATGGAATATTCATAATTTGTGAATTGTTCCATTTCCGCGTGGTTCGTTACTGTAGTGTTGATAAGTGTGTGTGACCATTCACGTTCATCATTGCCATGGAATCAAAGAAGGAAGCCGCAGATGCAAAAAATAAACGCTATTTGGGGGATGGTACAAAAAGGAAGCAGCCTAAGTTATTTGCAAAGCGTTTGTCGAAAAATAGAAAGCGTCGAGAAATGTAAGTTACGTGTTATAGTACAGATTTGTATGAAGTCACAGTTTGAGATGTAGTAGTAGCACGGTATTTTATTGTGTATAATACAGTATTATTCATATTCTTCAAATATGTATATCAACAGCTATCTTTGACGCTTTACGTACACATATTCTATGCTATGCGCATCGCAACGCATGTCATTACTTTACCCCTCTTGCCCCACTCATTCTATTCCAATTCGTATGTTCATCAGTATTTAATTAATTAATAACCCGATTTATACCGTGTTTGGACTCATTTTCATGTGAAAAACATCAGCAGCGCGTTCCTGCAACTTTCATGCCGATGAGACGAAACGTGGAAATTTTAAACTTCGTTATATGTGTTATACAAATTATGCACGTTTTATTAGCATAAAACTTTCAAACTATACGCGTTTCGTTAGATATGCTTCCTTTATAATACAGTTGCGACTATTTCAATGGTTGTACGTAGTTTCGAATGGATAAAATATACACTTTAGATTTTATTTATGTGATGTAGAAGATAATGTTTAAAATTAGCAAACAGTCATCGATGATTCGCGATTCGATGTTCAGCATAATGCATATGTAGTTACTTGTTGAATACGAAATACACAGTACTTTTTCTTCTGTCGAATTTTGTCCGCAATATATACGTGCATGTGTACCTTCAACGAAATTTTTTCATTGAAAAGCGCAGTCTTCGAAACATTCTCCAGGCCTCACTGGCAACCTTTGTCCCAGCCCGGGCCATGTTTACGACATCTCAAGTACCCTGCAGTTGTGGATACTAGGGTAAGTGTGGGTATTACTGCGGACTTTTAAGGTAGGTTAACTTTAGAACCCTCGATACGGCGTTCAAATGAATGAAAGTTCCTCCTTCTTTTTTTAAAAGAAAGGTGGGACCTTAATAATTCCATAAAAAAATATCAGGGCGGGGTAATATGTACAGTTAATTAAAAACACAGAGATTTGTCGATCAATGTCATTGCATGAGTTACTGCGGACATGCATGTATTACTGCGTGCCAGTTACTAACGAAACATCAGTTACTGCGCATGTATTACTGCGGTCTGATGTCAGGCGAAACATAACCTTAATACCTTTGCAGGTTACGTAGACAGAAGTGAATACGGTCGGAAGAAAGGTTAGGTGGCGCAATGGTCGGTCCGCAGTAATACATGCACATGGTGTAAAGTACTGCACCTAATACTGCGGTGACAAATAAAAATTAAAACTAAAATGTAGACGACTGATTGATTGTTTTTCTGGAAAAATAACTCTTATTCTACCGAGCAATAATGCTACATTACATGTATTACTATTAATAACAAAAATATAAATGTTTTCCTAGTAGGTGTTCATGACCGCCATATCGGGAATCGACCGAAGTTTCGCCTTGACGAATTTCAAACTACGATAAAAGAATTAATAATAACTTTGCTGTACATATTTATTAATAATTACCTGTAATAGAGTTTAAAATAATTTTATTAAAAATTTTCAAGAGATTATGTACTTTCTAACATTAAATATGATCTGTTTTAGAATATCCGCAGTAATCGGGGCATCCGCAGTAATACCCACACTTACCCTACTACGCGAAAAGAGAATTCTATTCCGTAGAAAGATATTTTCACACAGTACATTTTCTCGTGCACGTTACACGATGTAATATCTGTTTCGACCAAAAATTGTCGACATTGTATCATGTTTGGTCTCATCACAATCAGGAAAATGTTATGAATATTTGAAAGAAATGTTTATGCAGAAAAAATTAAAATTAAAAAAGTTGAGCCATTATTGGTATTGAAAAATTGTGGTAATGGTATAGATAGAGGGCAACCTCACGGATTTTGAGGACCTTGAAATATGTTGTCAAGGACGTCATTCTGAACAACTTTTTCTTCTAAACTTTTTGGTAATTATTTAGAAGTTTTCCATCCTCACCGATTTCAATGATTTTTGGATATGTTATCAAGATCAAGATTTTGAACAACTTTTTCCTATACATGTTACCGTCGCACGGCAGTAGTTTCCGAGATATTCGCACAGAACATCGCCGAACGCTGTGCTGCTACGAACGCGTACGTATAGGTAGAATACAATGTCGACCTTTCGGTTGATTTATTCCGACGCAACGGACACAGCGATCAACTTGAGGTGGTTGGTCATCTGGGGGATGTGTTTATCCCTGTCTCCATACACCTCGGGGCGCAAAGCGCCCCGAGGTAGATAGGCTCATGGTAATGTGATTGAAAAAATTACATTCTTTTTGAAAAAAATTACTTTCTTTTTTTAATCACATTCCCACGTGCTATCCACCTCGCGAAGCGCCCCGAGGTGTCTAGAGACAAATATAAACACATCCCCCCCGATGACCAACCACCTCAAGTTGATCGCTGTGTCCGTTGCATCGGAATAAATGAATAGAAGTTTGTCGCAAATATCTCGGAAACCAAGGTCGACCGCCAAAAAGTTTAGAGGAAAAAGTTGTTCAGAATGACGTCCTTGACAACATATTTCAAGGTCCTCAAAATCCGTGAGGTTGCCCTCTATCTATACCATTACCACAATTTTTCAATATCAAAATTGTTGCGTATCTGCAGGGTTGCCAGCAACATTATGCAGAACCGATTATTTAGCGGAGAGGAACACCTACAGGAGTGGTGGTAACGCGTACGTGATGACGATCGCTGACGCACACATTACTACCACTCCTGTAGGTGTACCCCCTCCGCTAAATAACGTTGTGGCTCTGTCTTAGCAGATCGAGGCGCTGACTTTATTTCTCGGCTGCTACGACCCCCGCTCTGTCCTTCTCTTTTACGACCCATTGACAGCGACAAAGTAACCGCGAGCATCGGAGAATTCTGTTCGCTGAATACCTATACCTATATCGTACAAATTCAATTTCGAACCGAGGGTCGCCTTTTATTACTTACCAACTACTCCAATAAGTGAAAATTGTTTAATATACATATTCCTGTTTGGTATCAGTTCCATCGAACATAATAGTACAAATTTTTTTTATGAATGAGGTATTGGAAGCGATGTCAAGGTCATGTTAGTTTTTTGCAATAGAACGGTATATTTTTTTTATTGAGGTGTCACGGTATGGTATTTCGATTTCTCGCTATGGATCTATTTGAGGATTTCGCCCGTGGTAATATGTAATCGGTATCCCCACCGATGTGAAGGGTTGGCTTTATCTGAAATAAAAAAACGTAACCGAGATGTTGATCACATTGAATGATCAATGAAGAACAACGTCGACGTCCCCGTAGAACTTTCGGTCCCGTTTCCTGGCAATATCGATCCTGAAATTTTCCATGCATTTCTGAGTACCGCAAACATCTATCCGGACGTAAGAAAACAATTATATTTTTTCTGACTCAAGCCAAAATCCAACTGACCCCAAGGGCCTTACAGGCAAAAATTTCGCCCATCTGGGCTATAGGCAGGCAGCCCTTGCCGAAAAACCGAAACCAACGCTTCGCGCCCCCATCGATTCGCCTTGTGTGAGGGTAACGAAAGTCGAGGTCAGTCCCACGCTTTCGAAAAGTTGTCTAAAGAGACGGGGTGATGCGCTGGAAAGCGTGCTCGTTGACAAGAACCAGACGGATCTCCAACACCGGCGCGGTGAAGTAGGGTTTGCTTCGCGAAAGGCAAACGACACGTGTTTCTCGGACCCTTCGTTTCGCCGTTATTTTACAACGTTCCATAAAACGAAATACCACCCTGCAGCCCCTCGTTGAATTGTTGTAGGAGGTACAACGTTAAAAATAGCCTATCCTTTCTGCGTCGTATTGTCTGAGCATGCAAAAGGGCAAAATGTTTGTTTGGAAATATTTTTATTCCTTCAGGTTATAATTTATTAGAAATATGGTCCTATGTGTCTTACACAATGTTGTATCATTTCAATTATATTATTACCAACTCTCTCTCTCTCTCTCTCTGTCTCTCTCTCTCTCTCTCTCTCTCTCTCTCCCTCTCTCTCTCTCTCTCTCTCTCCAGTATTATAGACTTTCAAGGAGGGACATTCCACGCGAATTACAAAATTGTCAAGATCGTGGAAATTGACTTTTTTTCATTAAATTATAATTGTTGAAGAAAGAGACAGGTAAGAATGAGCTACTGAGTGCTTACGCTGGGGAAGTAAGAGTACCTAATAAAAATGTCACTTAAAAAAAAAAATTTAGAACATTTATTCTGCGATTGTTTTAAACAAATGCAATATTATACCAGCAGGGCGCTATTTCAAAATTTGAAAAAAATTGAGGATACAGCCCTACTTGTGCTCTTTGCAGACACGTTTTCAGAAACGCGGATACTTTAAAATTGGTCGCATAAAAATTAATTGAAGGTGCCGCTGCGCCGCCCAGCACCGGCTCGACAGACTGAGCCGTCCGTGCTACAATATACAACTACAGTATTGTCTCCATATGTACCCGATTTGGTGTACACGATGTAGGCCTGTCGCTATCCCCACCACTTCTGTCTCACTCTTGTCCGGCGAAGGCGAGAGCGAGATGGAACGAGAGCGAGCGAGAGCCCCTAAAAGCGAGCGAGGACAGTACGAGACAGACGACAGCGTTCATGTTTTGTCTCCCTCCGTCTTTCGGGCGCCGTGACACTCCGTCCTTTGCGTGCGCGACGGGCGTGCGCGATGGTCGCAGGCACATACGGAAGCACGAAACCGCAACGCAAAAACTTGACGCACGCCCGGCTCAAGTTTTTTTTTGCGCCCTAGGCAAACTTTTCAAATTACGCCCTATATTATAATACATTTATTTGAGATTATTAATAACCTTACTTTGAATTATTATTCGTAGTTTAATCCACTTATAGTACAACTTGTAATATTTAATTCTAAAGTTTATTTTCAGCAATAGCAGCAATGAAAATACATACCATTTTGCACCACTTGTCGACTTTCGTCCCTATAAGCAAAATTGGACGTCTGCCTAGGGCAGAAAGTCGACAAGAGGTGCAAAATGGTATGTATTTTCATTGCTGCTATTGCTGAAAATAAACTTTAGAATTAAATATTACAAGTTGTACTATAAGTGGATTAAACTACGAATAATAATTCAAAGTAAGGTTATTAATAATCTCAAATAAATGTATTATAATATAGGGCGTAATTTGAAAAGTTTGCCTAGGGCGCAAAAAAGACTTGTGCCGTGCCTGGCTATCTGACCGTCGCGCGCATGCGTTGGGCAGTCACGATTCCATCTGAGTGCCCGCACGCCCGCGCGCAAGAAAACCGGTCCATCTCGCTCACTCCTTCGGCCAGAAAGAAGCGAGAAACGCACACTCGGAATTAGGGATCTGCGCATTCTGAGTGCCCACGCCAGTCCCGACCACCGGGCACACACGGAGACAATACTGTATCTATTTGTTTCTTTCCTAACCTTGCGTGGCATTGAAAGTCATAGTACACCATATTTTTGAATTTGGCTTGAGATTTATACACTCAAAGCGGGTAATGAAATATGTAGCATTCCATTTAAAAAACTGAAGATCACCTTCGGTTCACGGAAAATATCGCGAACACCAAAAGATGACATACCGTATTATGTTGGATATAAAAAATATGTTTTCCTCTTTTAGTTTTTGTCAAATACTTACCATTCGTGAGAACCCTATATAACAATATCAGATATAGCCACTTGGCCGCTGCTAGTACCGCGCGGTTTACAGCTAATCCAGCCGGTATCGGGCGATGCAGCGTCACATTCAATTAATTTTCATGCGACCAATTTTAAAGCATCCGCGTTTCTGAAAACGTGTCTGCAAAGAGCACAAGTAGGGCTGTATTCTCAATTTTTTTCAAATTTTGGAATAGCGCCTTGCTGGTATAAAATTGCATTTGTTTAAAACAATCACAGAATAAATGGTCTAAAATTTTTTTTTTAAGTGACATCATTTTGATTAGGTACTCTTACTTCCCCAGTGTAAGCATCCAAAAGCTCATTCTTACCTTTTTCTTAGTTTAACAGTTATAATTTAATGAAAAAAAAGTCAATTTCCACGATATTGACAAATTTGAAAAATCCTTTGAAATACGTTTATGTATCACTAAAGACCACAATATATGCAAGTTTCACAAACATTCCAAATGGTACTCCGAAAAGTGTCCGATTTCGCGTCGAATGACCCAGGATTGAAATGCGAAAAGTATTCTTTTCACACGCGGTCAAGTGCACGCGTGCCTGCATACACACACAGCCGCGTATTGCAGCGCAGACATGTCTGCTTGTGGCTGCCTTCGCTTGCGAGTAGCGGAGACGGTTGTGCAGATGTGTGCGTGTGAAAAGAAAACGGGCCAAAAGTGCATGTCCTTGGGTTTGCGTAGCGAGGGAATCGCGTTGTCTAAGAGGAACATTTGTATCACGCTACGTCCCTCTTCGTATCGCGAAGATAAATTAGAATGATATTCACAGAAATGCAATAATAATATTTTCATAAATAAAGCATCGTAACATTTGTGATATTTCCCTAATGATAAATGACACCAAACACGATATAATTTGGATAATTCATATTTAGTGGTAATGCGCGTCGGCCACAGAGAAGGACAGCGAATGAAAAAGATAGGGACAATCGGCAGCCCTTTCTTCCATTCACTCTCTTTTCCTACGTTCCGAGGTTTTCGCTTACATCGAGACATTACTGTACTATATCTTCTTTTACTATGCCTGCTTTTCTTTTCTATTGTATGTTTTTCTTATTTATATGTATGTGTCACGTGTTACTGATTATTGACTCTTTACGTGCAGGCAACGATTAAAAAGAGCAGCGTGCCTCGCGGTAGGTCGGGGCACCGTGGCGGAAGCAGGTACTCGTGCAGGTACCTCGTACGAAACACTTTGCACAAAGTGCAAATCCTGTCTTCGGAAGAGTGATTCCAAAATGAATATCAACAGCGCCGCTGTTTCCGCAACAATGATGACGGGCGGCGGGTATAATCAACTGGAGGACATACTGACTGCCGTGAACGTGTCCTGTATGACGAAAAGGATCTACGAGAAATGTCAGATTGAGCTAATCGATGCCCTCGAAGTGGCCGCACAACGCGAAATGGAAGATGCTGGAAATGAGGAAAAAGCATTAGCTATCGAAAGAGGCGACGTACATGCAGAATCCAATCTACCGTTGATCCCAGTTGTCGCGGATGGCAGCTGGATGAAAAGATCCTACCGCGGAGGAGATTACAATTCTCTTTCTGGCGTAGGAGCCATCGTGGGATACCACACGAAGAAAGTGCTGTACATCAGCGTGAAGAATAAATTCTGCATGACTTGCCAAATAGCAGGTACGAGGAAGGAAGAACCGCGCGAGCATCGTTGCTTCAAGAACTGGGGTCGTTATCAGAGTTCAACTGGCATGGAGAGTGTTGCTATTGTCGAAGGATTCAATTGCAGCATAGATATGCACGGCCTAATATACCATATATTAGTTGCCGATGGCGATAGCAGTGTGTACAAGAAGATATTGGACAGTAATCCATATGGAAAGTATATGGTGCAGGTACAAAAAATCGAATGCACCAATCACCTGTTACGCAATTTCAGTAAAAGAATAAACGAAATCGGAACAAAAGGCCGCAATAAAGATCTAAGAGCTGTCGTACAGAATAATGCTCTCCGCCTGCGTACTGGTATAAAAAAAGCTGCGGAATACCGGTTGCGAGAAGAAGTACAACTCGAGGAACGAATTCAAAATTTGAAGCAAGACTTGAAGAATGTACCGAGTCACGTTTTCGGTCAACACAAGGAATGTCAGAAGTTAGCATACTTCTGTAAGAAATACTCTGATCCCAACAGAGTAGACTACCTTCCACAACTAAGAGAAGCTGGTATTTATGAAAGTATCGAAGAAGCGATGCAGCAACTTTTCGTTAAAGCTGACAGTTTGCTGCGCGGTCTAAATAACAATGCTGTTGAAGGTTTTAATAACATAATTGCTAAATTCATCGGAGGCAAAAGGATAAACTTTGGACGAGGAGGCTCGTATCAGGGTAGAGTCTCCGCTGCAGTCGTCCAATATAACACAAAAGAGGCGTTCAGCAGAGTGAGTACGGCAATGAATAAAGAGCCGCCAACCATGATAAGAAAGCTGGAAGGACGTCGGAAGCGCGCAGCAGAAAAAGCAAGGGAGTATAAAAAAGAAGCGAAAGCATCCTCCTTTCGAAATAACAAACAATCGTGCGACCACGATTACGGCCCCAACGCGGCAAAACCAGATATGGAAGAGACAGTATACTCTTCCGAGTGTAAAAGGCACGCGGATATACTCCTTCACTGGCAAACGAGGCGAGACGAGATCCAAGTGGAAACTCGCGATCAGACAAATAGCGAAAAATAGATTGGTTATAGGAAGAAATTATTAACTGCATCCAATTTCGGCAAGGTATGCCGATTACGAAAGACTACACCACGGGCAAATACTGTGAAGAGTATAATGTACCCGCAACTCCACAATTTACATTCTCTCCAATACGGAAGGGAAAATGAGGCAAACGCCTTGAAACAAATGCAAGAAGAATTAGGAATGCATATTCTACCGTGTGGCCTCTTCATCGATGACACTGTGCCTCACTTAGGTGCAACTCCTGACGGCCTCGTGGACCATGATAAAATCGTCGAAGTAAAGTGTCCTGAATCGGCCAAGGATTTATCACCTGCTGAAGCAATAAAGAAACTTGATAATATTAGGCGTATTTACAAGGGTAATGAAATGAATAAGAATCATCATTACTATTATCAAGTGCAAGGACAATTGCACATAACGAAAAGGCAGCGGGCCTATTTTTGTTTATGGACGCCAAAAGGAATGAAAATTACAACAGTTTCGAGAGATGATCGATTCTGGGCAACAGAGATGGAGGAAAAACTGAAGAAGTTCTATGAGGACTGCATGTTGCCAGAAATTATAGATAGTCGATACAATCGACAACAGCCGATTAGAGAACCTCCGTACATAAAACCAGGAGGAGCAGGTACGAGCACACAAAAAAGTACACAAATCGATGGATGAAAACATCGCAATAGTACCGGCGAGTGCATCCAGCGCATATGAAGAGCTGACGAATAAGCAATTGCAATCAAAAATCACTATTGCACCGGCGAGTGCATCCAGCGCATATGAAAAGCTGTCGAATAAACAAATCCAATTCAAAGTGACAATTGCACCGGCGAGTGCATCCAGTGCATATGAAGAGCTGTCGAATAAGCAAATCCAATTCAAAGTGACAATTGCACCGGCGAGTGCATCCAGTGCATATGAAGAGCTGTCGAATAAGCAAATCCAATTCAAAGTGACAATTGCACCGGCGAGTGCATCCAGCGCATATGAAAAGCTGTCGAATAAAAAAATCCAAATCAAAGTGACAATTGCACCGGCGAGTGCATCCAGCGCATATGAAGAGCTGTCGAATAAGCAAATCCAATTCAAAGTGACAATTGCACCGGCGAGTGCATCCAGTGCATATGAAGAGCTGTCGAATAAGCAAATCCAATTCAAAGTGACAATTGCACCGGCGAGTGCATCCAGTGCATATGAAGAGCTGTCGAATGAACAATTGCAATCAAAAGTCACTATTGCACCGGCGAGTGCATCCAGCGCATATGAAAAGCTGTCGAATAAAAAAATCCAAATCAAAGTGACAATTGCACCGGCGAGTGCATCCAGTGCATATGAAGAGCTGTCGAATAAGCAAATCCAATTCAAAGTGACAATTGCACCGGCGAATGCATCCAGCGCATATGAAGAGCTGTCGTATAAGTAATGCTTCAAAATGTAAGTAAAAAAGTATGTAGAAGATACATACGGAGAGTGAATAGGACCGTCTATGACGGGGGTGGTAGTGGGCCTTTTCACACTCTCCTAATGATAAATTCCTATAGCTGTTCTTTCATACCAAGTGGAAGTGACATCTATAAAAGCGTAAGTATGACACATACTTTTGTAATGCAAATAATTAGATTAATAGGAAATCATCATGAATGTTTCTCTCATATATGAATTTGTTCTAGATATTTCGACCAATCAGTATCAACGTTGAAAATCATGCTCTATGAGGCGAGGAAAGGAAGGCAGTCTTCTCCACAAGCATAAAGATAAGTAAATAACATACACACATTTACATTTTTATTGTATTCAGATTACAACTCGTTCTAACTTTTTATCACAGGTTCTATGACAACTAATTGGAATCGAAAGGGGTCAGTGCCATTCCAAGAAAATATTTATGAGAAATAGGACACAATAATAATGGTTTCTTCAGTGAGTGTAAGTATCAGTCTTTACATTCAAGTGGTATAAACACAAAAACTAATTTTTATTGAATTCATTTATTTTTCCAGATCAAACCAGAGTGTACATATGTACACTGGGCTGAGGAATATCGTTGCAACTACCAGAAATACAGGGTGTAAGAGGTACCCCTTCCATGCTGCCGACCGGGCTAGTGACAACGTGCAGGGGCGAATTTTCTGTCAGCTGGAGGTGCAGATTTTCTGTCCTCGAAGTGACAGAAAATATAACCTATATGCTATACCCGATTTCCTAAAGATACTGTTGCGGCGTAATAATAATGTTTCGGAAGAATGATAAAAAGTTCACAAATGTAGCGAAATAGAAGGAAATAGCCGCTAAACATTTATTGTCGTATAGCATATACATAGGTTATATTTTCTGTCACTTCGAGGAGGGACCACATAATAATCACGCGTTGGATTCAACGTCAAACACGAGTTTATATATATGTTTGTTCATAACTGCTTTCTGCATAGGATGTGTATTTCATGTTCTGTTTCAGTGTTTTGATAATTAAAAAATGTCTATCCTAACAAACTTCATTTTTTGAGGACATGCCCTCATCTATTTTTCCTTTTCACTTATAATTCCTTACTGCCAGCGTAAAATATTGTAACATAAGCACATTTCAAGTAAATGTACAATGCATTTTCTACGTTTGCAGTACCAGCAGACTTTCTGTTTAAAAAGTACAACGCAACAGCTGAGAATTTCTTTCCACATTCAAAATAGAATATGGAAATAGCAAACAGCTCCCTCTCGTGTGTACAGGCAGCCGCATATCTATGGGTATTACCATTTCTGTGCAGAAAAAACCTGCTGTAATACCGACCGGCCAAATCGGCCAGACCACGTGACGTGTCTACCCCCTTAGGGGCCTACACACACACTACTAGAGGTTTCCATACCCGTGGCATGCCCGCCGTTTCATTGGCTTCGAGCACCGTCTTCCATGTAACACGTAGAAGACACTATGGATGCTAGCGTCCTCGGACCGCCCACCTGATCTTCGCTGACCTAACCTAATATATCATCATTCGACCTCTAGAGTCATTTCACACACTGTCAGATAATTGTATGAAAGAAAAATTGACTAAACAAATGTACAATAATTGCGTTACTATATGTTTAATATTCCATGCAAATGGTGCAAAAATTTGCAAATCCTTGCGCCGGTCCTGCCTGCTTTTTACGGACATCTTTAAGATGGCTTTTTACGGACGTTTTTAAAATGTCTTTTGACAGACATATTTAAGATATCTTATGGGCGTATTAAAGATGCCTTTAAGCTATCTTATGGGCGTATTACAGACGTCTTTAAGATATCTTATGGGCGTGTTAAAGACGTCTTTAAGATATCTTATGGGCGTGTTAAAGACGTCTTTAAGATATCTTATGGGCGTGTTAAAGACGTCTTTAACACATCCGTATGACATCTAAGACATCTTTGTCACGAATCAGGACACTCAGACGTTCAGACGTAAAGCAGACGTAAAATGGACGTCTTGAAGACGTCGTGCGCTGTCAGGGGTGCTGCACGGCTGCCGCATCGGGAGCATGGGTGTCAACTGTTGCCCGCGGGGTAAATAACAGATTCGGAATATTTGACCCATCTGCAGAGAGGACTGCAGTTCCTATACATTCATATAGTACCATACCTACTGCGAGATATTAGCCACAGTTTTGCAAATTTCATTGTTTTTTATTGATTTTGTCACGTTTTCTGTAACTTTTTAAATGTCGCGTTTTTTATAACGCTATAAAGTGGAGATATTACAAATAATACAGATATGTGTTGGGTGTTCTTCTTTTTTTCGTTTATACAGGTTAAATGGAATACTGTTCGAATTTAAAAATCATGTGGCGTTTTAAAATTAAAAACTAAAACATCACGGAAGTTATAGCTTTCAGTCTATTATGTCACGATTTATGAAACTCTTTAAATGGAGGTTATTTAAAAAGTGTGTGGTGTACTTCTTTTCTACATTAGTCCAGGTTTACTGGAATACTATTCGAATTTTAAATTCATGTTTCTTTGAAATTTAAATTCATGTTGTATTTTAAAATAATAACCAAAAACTTATGGAAGCCATTGTATTTAATCGACACGTTCTTTGAAAGTCATCTTAGAGCCTCCTTTTGCACATTTGTAGATTTGCACGTAATAATGCCTTTTCGAAAAAGAAAAATATCTGATAATGAAGAAAGTGGGGATAGAATTTTACAAAAAGGGTACCAGTAACAAAGGGTGCGAGTGAAGCAAGCCACGGGGGGGGGGGGGGCGCGGAAGGCGCCAGGGGGGCGTGGCCCCCCTAGTACATTATAATATATTAATGCTTAAGGCCAAATCCACACTATCGGTCAGGTCACGTTCTGGTCCCGATCAAAATCACATCCCTGAGCGTTCACACACGTCCGATGTGCTAGTGTGGACGCTGACGAATATGATCTTGATTGAGACCGAACCCTGACCAGATCGATAGTGTGGATCGAGCCTAAAAATAATTGAGAGTAACTACTTGCGAGGGGGCCTTATAAGTCCACGGTTAGTAATCAGACTTTTCTAACAACGCGTATTTACGTGATAAAGTGATAAGGACACTACAAAAAAGTAATAAAGAAGAAGATACGAACCAGAACACGGAACCTTAAAAGGTGATCCCACGATGTGATAACCATTGTACTTGATGCTGATGTAATAGTCACCAGGTACTAATGGAGTGAATCTAACCTTGTAACCCTCCTCAACTTCCGTGCAGTCCATTGCGACTTTACTTGGTCCATCGATAGTTACGCTAAGCGCTCCACTTCCAGCGTTGCAAGTGTCGATGATGAAATCAGTTTTCTGACCAGTTTTGATTTCTTTGAGGCCATTTCCATAAGCATGTAATGCAGCAGGATCTGCATCTACCTTGCCAATCTTAATACGATACGGACTGCCGGTTATATGAACACCATTCAATTTAATGTGTATAGCGTGGATGCCATTTTCACGCGCCAAAAAACGTAAGGAATACGTATCCGAATCGATGGCTTGAATAAAACAGTCATCTTCAACGCCACTCGGCGACACGATCTGCGGGAAAAGCGAAATCCTTTCGTTAATGCATGTTTTATATGTTCGGCAGTAGATATACTGTACTTATACTAGTAATAAAATTGTAGAGCTGAACCTACTGTAATAATAACCTAAGAGGTAATATGTGTCAATGATGCCCTCATTTATTCCCCGTAGTATTTCAAGCGGGGGGTAAAACCAATTATTTCCGTAATCAACATATTAAAATAAGCAAATTTTATCTGAAACATTTTTCTTAAACCTATTCCAAACTATTTCCCCAGTACTACACTGTTTTCGGTTTAAGCAAAAATATTCCGGACCAGGGCTTTTCATGAAGGTGGTATAGGGAAAATAAAGTAACATAATAAATTAACCAGTATTTAGATCAGTCCTGCAAAACTGAGGTCCAACGAGTAAGAGCATTCTCCCTTGCTCGCAAGCTAAGCGGAGAGCAACGCCCGAGATTAAGTGACCTCAGCAGGGTGGAGAACTCCCTCCTATGTTTACCACTTTGACGTGGTAGGAGGGCTCCAAGAACCAGATCACCCCAGTGAAGGGCGTGGGCTTCCATCCACGCGGTTCCTAACAGGGTTGATGGTGACAGGATCTAATAGTCAGCCAACTGGAGACAGTACTGCCTCCAGACGTACTATAGAATCTCCGATGTCCCAACGGCCTATGCCTTTCGACTTGTCCGAAAGGGGCAGGAGGGGGGGGGGGTGCTTGCCTTAATCAGCTGGTCTGCGAGAAAACAAACCAGTATAATAAATTCTTAACCTCGAGCTTTAGACATAGCAAAGTGGCATTCACCGCCTTATAAGTCTGGGTACGTGGGTCTGTGGGACCATGGGCCATTAGCGTCTAACCTCCGGCGTATCTGCCACCCCCGGAGTAGGGTTTGACCATGGGTTGCCCAATAGATAGCGACTCGGTCTGAGTGAACCATTTTTGCCGACCACGCTCGTGAGATTTCATATCGATTCAACACTTTCAAAGGGGGTCGAGAGGACAGACGGTGAAGTGCCTCAAGGGCTACCGACGGTCGAGGGGGGAGGACCTTCGAGCCGTGTGTCGATGACAAGTGGAGGAGTCGCCCCAACCCCTATATTGTCAGAGTGTAGGGAGGGTACCCAGCTGGTTTCCTGGTTCGTGGGATCATCCGTACGCCTGGATTTCACAGAACCATCGGAAATGGCTGGGATGGACAGGTTTCCTCGCCCGAGTTGGGTGTGAGCCACGCCCGCGAAAGGAAAAGGAGGACGCGAGTGGCTGGCAGAAAGGTGGACTCGGCGTCCGACGCTGAGTCTGGTCCGGTCCGGTGCTTTCCCAGTCTACCGCTGGCGCGTTCGGGGCGCCTCCCGAAGTGGAGAAGTTGATCGGAAAGTTATTGTTAAAGTTATGCTTAACGTATTGAACACAGAAAAAGACTTTAGTGGTAATTAAAGAAATATATATATAAGAACTATAATAGTGAAGGATTGAATTTAAGAGTAATACACTGTACGCTAGTACTTATGGCCACGTTTCTGAATACGTTACGCGTCTCTATTCCACTGGAAGCACATTCGAACAGTGAAAATGTACACAATACCAAACACTCTCGAGACGGCCCAGGAGTGTGCGCAGAATGCTACAGCGCATAAAGCCGTGTATATTACAGAGTAGGAATTGACTTTATTAAACGGACGAGACATACTTTCGTCCAACACTCCCACTTATTCGAGACCGTTCACAACGCTTATTTGGTTTCTTATTCAACTTCTTATTTTGGTAAGGGCTTAGTAAAGATATCCGCAAGTTGCTGCTTAGTTTCTACATATGTTATACCTATTTCGCCACTCTCACACACATTTCGAATAAAGTGATACCGTACATCTATATGTTTGGTTCTGTTATGGTGTTCTGGGTTATTTGCTATCTTTATTGCTGACTGATTATCCACATTTATCGAAACCTTATCACATTTCAAGCACAATTCAGATATCATTCGGCGCACCCAGATTCCTTCTTGTGTACCGATAGCTAATGCAATGTATTCGGCTTCTGTTGTCGATAGCGCGACTGCACGTTGTCTTTGACTTGGCCAAGAAATTGGCCCGCTGTTTAGTAGGAATACAAATCCGCTAGTAGGTTTTCGCGTATGAATACACGCGGCATAATCAGCATCCGTATATCAGATTAGATAGCAATTGCTCCCATTTTTTCCATACATTATTCCGTAATTTATAGTGGCTTTGAAGTATCGAAAGATTCGTTTGACCGCTTGCCAGTGCTCCTGTCCATAGTTTGCCAAAAACTGACCACCTCGATTCACCGTGAATTCAATGTCAGGCCGACTGACTCCAGTAATAAACAGAAGCGAGCCGATCGCCCCGCGGTAGGGGATCTTTTCATCATTTTTTTTCCCGAAAAAACCCGAACGCTTGTTAAAACCGAGCCAGGTTTTATAGGAGTACTCACAACCTTTGCATCTGTCAGTTTGAATCTTTCGATCATTTTCTGAATATAAGTACTTTGTCCTATTTTTATAATTTTCTCTGCCCGATCGCGTTCAATTTCTATTCCAATAAAAACCTTTGCATCTTCAATTGTTATTTTAAATGACACCTTAAACAGCGTCAATACTTTGTTAATTGCATCTTCAGCCCGTCATCTACGTACAACGCTAGAAAAACAATCACACCTCTCAGTCTACCAGAAAACACACAATGGTCCGTTCTTTGGAAAATTAAAAATTTCAGAAACGTAACAACCTTATCGTTCCAGCAGCGGGGGGGGGCTGCTTAAGGCCATAAAGACTCTTATGCAATCTACACACGGCCTCAGGGTTCGTTTCCTCTTTAAATCCCTGGGGCTGCTCCATATACACGACTTCTTGTAATTTACCATATAAAAATGCCGTTTTTACATCAAATTGAGCAACCTCATAATCCTCCCTCGCGGCGATGGCTAAAAGTATTCTAATGGATTCGTACCGTACAACTGGTGCGAAAGTTTCAGTATAGTCAATTCCTTCCCGCTGTGCAAATACCCGTGCAACGATTCTTGCCTTGTATCGCTTAATATTACCGTTCGACTCAGTTTTCGTACTATAAACCCACTTACATCCAATTGTTTCCTGTCCCACTGGAAGTTTTTCGAGTGTCCATGTTTCATTTTCCTGGAGCGCAGTCACTTCCTCACCCAGTACCCGGGTACTCGGGTACCCGGTAAGAACCCGGGTAAACAAAAATTACCCGGCTACCCGGGTAGACAAAAACTTCCCGAGTATCCATGAGATACCCGAGTAAATGAAATGTGATGAGATAGTTGAGAATTTCGATTTGACAGCCGATCGTTTTTCGACTTTCGATCATTTTTGGTTAACCTCAGTAATGAACGGAATAAACTTCAAGCAATTAAATGTAGTATTGTGTGCGCGTTACGATTATGATAAAATGTCATTTGCTGCGAGGGATCAGTGAGTCATCGGTGTCGGTGGCACTAGGTTGCTTCCGCACTCTAGTATAGTGCGCAACGGTAAGTAGAATAATGAATTCTATACAAGAAATAGTGTGTGACTTCGAATCACGATTCTGTTCGCAACTTAACCTCCACACATTTCTGTTTTGATGTAAAAATACTAATAAATCTACATTTCCAGGTAGTAACCAAGCTGAACAAAATGTGTGTTCCGACCTGGCAGATGTAATCGGAATACTTAAATACATTTTTGCCAATTCTGCCAGGTTTTTATATTTGTCCATATACATATCAATTTCTGAAGCACTTGAAATGGTATTATAATTATTTGTATTATTTTTATTAATTGATATATTTCCAATCTTGTTGTGAATAGAATCTATAATTATATTTTTAATGTGCTACCTTCAAATGTTAAATCTTTGCTTCTAGGGTCAAGAAAACAAGCAATTTGATGGGCACTGTCACTATATGAATGTATATCGAATCTACGAGCAAGGGGTGTTTTTACCCGACTGCATGTACCACAATGACTAAAGGAAGTGCTTCAAGCTGGTAACAAAAAGAGGTGGATAACATCAGTGCAAATTCATGCTTATAATTTGATATTTCAACTTCTGCGTATTTTGTAACTTATATGTTTTTCTCTTCTGTCTGTGTGGAGAATACTGTTAGCGGTGTTAATAGCCCATCAAATTTAATTAGGGCGAACAGCGATACACAATATTTATTAAGACAATATGTAATTTTCTATTTCGAAATAAATGTTCGAATGTAACTACATCAAATCATTAGCATCAAAGGATTTAAGGCCTCCCACTGCAGACAATTGAGTTAATTTGAATTGTCATCTTATTATTATTTTTATCATTTTAGTTCGCTTTTTAAGCAGTTGGGCTTTTTAAATTTTTTAAATTTTTTTTAAAATGTTCTTAAATTCTTTAGCTTATACAGTGTCCCAATCATTGTCTTTTAAATGATTATTCATTAAGCCATGGATGATTGGTAGAACCAAGGAAATAGTTACCTTAGTTTCAGAACATAATTCTACGGTCGCTAAATTGAATCGTTTTAAAATTAATATTTAATTTGTTTCCGTTTCTATTGTTAATATTTAATTTGTTACGTTTCGGTTTTTTACAGGACTGTCACACATACTGTACGTTGAATTCCGTCGGGTCGGGCAGGATTGAATTAACTTCTGTTCTGGTACGTTCAGTTCCTTCTGGGCGTCTTGCAATGCAGAAGTCACCAAATTCGAATGATGAAAATGCCGAACTATTTTAAAACCTTTCCATACCGCATCTGAGAGTTTTTCAACTGTATGATGGGCGTCTTTTATGAATACTGTAAATTGTATGCAGTACACGAAACGCTGTATTTTTTAATCTCTAATAAATTGGTTGTTGCATTCATGTTAGTCGCATTGTCATGTTCTAGAGCAATTAATTTATTTGTAATATTGTAATGTTCCAATCTTCCTGCATTCCCATTTCCTATTATAACGGCTGTGACAATTCCGGCGGTATGTCGTCCCTCTATATCATGCGAGGAAAATGTGAAGTTTTTTATCTCCCAATTATCTGTTATAAAATGCGTCGTTGGGGATAAATAGGAATCTTACGATCGCGATGACTATTCATCGATGGCCACAGACATCAAGGACGCTTTAGCAAGCTCCTGTTCAATTTCCTCTCGATTCCCCCGTATAGCTTGGAATTTCCAAGCATTTCAGAAGATTTTTGGGGCACGGACATCGATAATCGGCATCCATCACGGTCATAAAATCTTTAAAACCCGCACTATTGCCAAATGAAATAGGCAGCATGTTTGCCGTACCGACCCTTGCCAATGCCTGAGTTATCTCCTCCTCTTGTTTCGCCTCAAATGAGCGTTTTGTCTGTACCTTATTGGGTACACAATCACTACTATCACCTCTCACAGATTAATCACGACAGTTTAATCTGGCACAGGTCATAAACCACATGATTCTTATCTTCGGAGTTCGGACAGCGTTAATACGGAGGACCATACCCAGATTTTACATTGAGCCATAATCAAAGAAATTAATCTATAAATAATTGTCAATACTTATTAACTGAAAAACTAATTACTCTATATATAGTACGTACACAATTAACAAGATACAGATCCGAAATATGATTACATCACTGCAAATAGTACAATGATTATTAAAGTAACAGTAATTCATGTTCACTGAACAACTAAATTAACTAATATCTATTATACTTAGTACCATACAATTAACGAGAATAATATAAATAAACGTACAACAAATCAAACAACAGAAACAATTTAACTTAATTGGAAGCTTGGAACACGGAACTAAAATTAAATTTTAATTTTGAACAAAACTATTACCAGATATGAGTATGTACTATGTAATGTATGCGATTTCGTAGATTTCGATAACACGTCCGTACATTTTGGTTTGCGGCTGCAATTAAAACATATTTTGTTAATTACAAAATGTCCTTAGTTAGATAGTGGATACTGGATACAAAGATTAATAAGAGGCAATCCGAGATTCATTAATAAAAGAATTGTTTCAAAATTTGAACTCTCTTCTGTGCCGAGAAGTTAAACACTAATCGAGAGGAAATGTATCGACGAATGGAAATTTATGTAGTAATATTAATAAATCTCTAATTGGCTCTTAGTAACTAAGGACATTGCGGACTTAACAAAACATGTTTTACACAATCGGTGTTGTAAAGCGTCCATTCTGCATCCGCAAGCCAAAGTGTGCGGAGTCCACAGCGCATAATTAGTACTTATATTTGGTTACAATAGTTCTGTCATTATTAAATTGAGAAACAAATTGGGGATGCGACATCGGTATCGGTGACTATCGATGTATGGTCGTCGCGTAAGCAGGACTCCTATCTTTCATTAACAGCGCATTTCATTACAGGCGATTGGGAGATGAAAAGTTATACATTATGCATCTAGGAAATATAGGGCAGACATACGGCAGAAAACATCACAGCTATCACAACAGTCATGCAGGAAGAGTGGAAGATAGCAGAGAAATTAGTTGCTGTAGTGCATGATAATGCAAGTAACATGCTGTGACGTAGCGTCCCAGCGCGAGGAGTCGAGCGCACGGCGGTGCGACCAGGAGTGAGCGAGAGGCCGACCGCGCAGGCGACCGCAGCCGAGAATCACCGAAACGGCCAGAGGCGCGCCGGTCTCGCGACGCGTCAAATGACGCTCACTCCCCACCGCGCCGCTAGATCGCGTCGATTTCTCGCTGCTGGGAATTTCCGAGAATCGGGACATAAGCCCCGGCGTCACGAAGCCAAGACAGTTCGAGTGGGGCTACGATTCCCCTCTCTAGACGCCTAACTGGACGTTGCCCGGTGCAAGCGTACTAGCCAAAACCCATCCGAGTAAACGACGCCTGAGATCGTCAACCGGTCTCTTTCCCACTACCGCTCCGAAGTAGAGACGCCTGGATGCTGCCCGGTCTCTTTCCCACTACCGTTCCGAAGTAGAGACGCCTGGATGCTGCCCGGTCTCTTTCCCACTACCGCTCCGAGATAGAGACGCCAGGAAGTTGCCCGGTCTCTTTTCTACTACCGACTCCGACAAGAGACGCCTGGAAGTTGCCCGGTCTCTTTTCCTCTACCGCCTCCGACAAGAGACGCCTGGAAGTTGCCCGGTCTCTGTCTCTCTACCGCTCCGACAAGAGACGCCTGGCCGTTGTCCGGACTTCAGCCCGTTCCAATAGCGAGACGCACGACGTACCGCCAAACCGAAACGAACGGCACGAGAACGCGCAGAGAAGCGAATACCGAAAGCATGTAAATAGTGTACATAGCATTATCTGTAAGACAAGTCAATAAACGCAATATTCGTCATTACATAAGGATTTCATCAAACCCTGGCGTACCGACTGAGTCTACCACTACACATCCTTATCCCGGGAGGAACGACCGTCACAATGCATGCATCAGCAAATTTATTAGATAATTTAAAATACAGCGTTTCGTGTGCTGCACATACTTTATAGTTAGCTATAAAAGTCGCCCTTGATACAGTTGTCAAATTTTCAGATATGATAAAGAAAGGCAGTAAAATAGTGCAACATTTTCATCATTCCAATTTGGCGACTTCTGCATTGCAAGACGCTCAGAAGCAACACAAATTACCTGAACTGAAATTAATTCAATCCTGCCCAGCCCGGTGGAATTCAACGTACAGTATGTGTGACCGTCTTGTACGTAATCGGGAAGTAATTCATGCTGTTTTAAATAATAAAAAAATAACAAAATTAAACGTAGCCTTGAAGCTTCCCATACAGCACACTCCGTTGCAGAAACGTTGCAGAAAGTTTGCAGTTACGTTGCGGTGCAATGTTGCACAGCGGCGGACATAGAAAGATTTCTGCAACATTTCAGCAATATTGCGGTGCAATATAACTCCTGCAACGTTTCTGCAATGGGCACGCAACGTTTCGGAGATTTTACAGCAATTGTCCCGCAACGTTTCGGAGATTTTACAGCAATTGTCCCGCAACGTTTCAGAGATTTTACAGCAATTGTCCCGCAACGTTTCGGAGATTTTACAGCAATTGTCCCGCAACGTTTCAGAGATTTTACAGCATTTGTCCCGCAACGTTTCGGAGATTTTACAGCATTTGTCTCGCAACGTTTCTGAGATTTTACAGCAATTGTCTCGCAAGATTTCGGAGATTTTACAGCAATTGTCTCGCAACATTTCGGAGGTTTTACAGCAAAGGTCCCGCACAAAGCAAGGCTCAAAAACTATTATAACATCGATTTAGTATATAGTTTTAGTATAATATCGTAGTATACCCACTGTACAGTGCATATTAGGTTACGCTTTGTATAACCTAATATAATTTATGATAATTTAGTACAATAAGTAGCAGAGGATGTAAGCTCAATTGATTGTATGCTTTATGTAAACTATGAGACTTGCCCCGTTTATGACTGAAAGTATAAGATCACAAAAGCACGCGTTGATGTATTCCGTGCGAAATAAGGTGGGCCTCATGTTCGCAGCGCGAACAAGACTACCCCCGGTGCTTCCTATTCCAACAGGTTTTCTTCCACTGAAAATCAGCAAATTTCCAATCGCAATATCTCGAAAACCGGCTGAAATAAAGTGTATATATTATAGCTTATTGAAGTTGTCTTGAAACGCACTATCAAGTGATCTCTAAAAAAATTCATTTAAAAAACCGAACTTGACCATCGTATCTCTTAAAATAATAATCGAAGAAAGAATTCGCCTGCCTCAATAAATTTGCCCCATCGAACGATCAGAGTTCTGCAATGGGCGGGTTTGACCCGCCCGTCACCCGGCCGTGACGTCGATTCACCCGCCCGCCCGTACCCGTATCTGCACTCACCCGGCGATACCCGCTATCAAGCTAGCCATACCCGCCCGGACCCGCTGGCGGGTTAGAGGGTCAGCGTCGATTTCTACCCGCCCGAAGGTGTCGCGTACTTGACTCACCCGTAGTCGCGCTGTTATCCGTTCGCACCCGTGCCTTTAGCTGCACTTCAATACCGATTTTACTAGCACTTTATTCGGCAGTTGTTATATCAAGACGCGGATTTATTTCATTCTACGAATGAACAGTATGGCATATATTGTATCAAATTCAAGAAATTATGGATACATGCAGAAATTTAATTTAAATTGAAATAATGAATCAACAAAAATACTTGTAATACGTTTTGTTCCAGAATATGTAATGTACATATAATGGAACAGTAGAATAGTACCACAAAAAATGTTTTATATAAATACTTAATAAAAAGGTGTAATTATTTTCTTTTTTTTTTTATCAAAGAATATAGGATTGATCTCTATGACACCATTTTAATATATGTATTTATTGAAAGTACTGTCAAAATAACTTTAAATATTATTAATACACAAAAAATAGAAACATAAAAATAATGGGAGAATGACAGTTATTTCTATAAAATAATATGTACATTTAGGAAGAACTGAAGAAATGATGAATCGTTTCTCATTATCTTTTTTTAACAATACACTTTGCCTTCCCTTCGTGTATTCCACACAACACAATTTGCAAACGGAATCTGGTACATATCTCTCGTAACATTGACATAATTTCTGGTTTCCTTAAAGTTAAACAGTTGATGGGCTAACTCTACCCTCGACACTTGAGCCTAAAGGCTTCGTAAACTGAACCGATTTCAATAGGATTGCTTCAAAGCATTCTTTCACTGGTTTACGTCTCGGGTCATTCATGAAATATTCTGTTTTCTCGGTTCTTGACTTTTGTCGAAACTTCGACATTTCGGTGTCGCTATTTTCTTCGTTTGTGGAGCTGCTCGGTAACGAGCGACCTTTCTAGACCACCCGCTGGCAGACACTTGGAAGGGATGAGTTACAAAAACATGCGTCTTCCGCTAAGGCAACCATTATATATTTCTTGCTTTGCGTGTACAAAGCGAATTGTAATATATTGATAACATTTTTCTAATAAATATGAAACGAAACACGATACGACAAATATTCGTATGTTGTCTTTATATTGCTCAAATTTCAATGCTAGAAAACATTCGTCTCTTCTATTATTCGTTGTATTTTTCTATTTCGAAGCTACGCATGAAATCGTAAATTCTGACGGTATTGAAATTTTAAATCACAAATAGGACATTTTCGTAGTTTAGGCAATGCTCTTAGTTTCTTGGGGAATTTGAGTACCTTTCTCTGTAGATGTTTAGAATATATATAGGAGATAAGTGTGGGAGACTTGAAGAAGGACTTTTGTCACCTACCCCTTGAGCCTCAGTTCTTAAGTGGTTGCACATCTAGCGTTTCTTCGACTTGTAATTTCTGGTCAGTTTGTCACGAATCTTGTGAGAGTCAAGAACTGTAGAACACAGTTTTGTACAGTGGGAAACAGTGGTAACATTCTTTTATAAAAAATTATTAATGTGCGAAATTAATTATGCAGTCAGAACGGAATCTCGAAATTGTCCAAAAAGTCAAAGACAATATTTATTGTGCAGTTGAAAATGTTAAGGGTGCTAGTGCAGTATGGCAAAAATTTTTAGTGATTAAAGAAACTGAAAGTGGAAAAAATGTGGGTTTTGCACAATGTAGGATGTGCCAAAAAATTATGATGTGCAATAGTAAAAGTGGGACATCCAATTTGACACGGCACGTGTGCAAAATTGATGTGGTGCCAGTGAGAACTGATATTTCCATTTCTTCAGAGGACAAGAAGGAAATACTCGAAGGCTGCGTTACCTATTGCACGCAAGATCTCCGTTCATTTAACAGCATTAGTGGTCCCGGATTTAAAAAATTAGCACAACAATTAGTTAATTTTGGCTGTAAATACGGCCGTGTGCCGGTAGAAAGTGCGCTACCTCATGCGACAACAGTATCGCGGAATGTTTTAGAAATGGCAGAAGTAATGAGAAAAACCGTTTTGCCAGAAATAATGGACGCAGTTAGACAGGGTATTTGTGCTGCTACTACAGATTTATGGACGGATCAGTATACGAAAACATCGTATTACACCGTAACGGCTCATTATATCAATAAATCATGGGGTTTAGTAACGAGGGTATTGTTTACAACCGACTTTCCGGATGAAAAGAAAACCGGCGAAAATATAAGAAGGGAATTGAACCGCCGATTTGAAGAATTCGGAATTCCATTGGACATGATACATAAAATTACATTTGTGACAGATCAGGGAAGCAATATTATAAAAGCTTTGGAAACTGTTGAAAGGTTAAATTGCTCCGCGCATTGCATCAATTCCGCACTACGCAATGGGTTCAAAGACAAGTTCCTTTCAGAACACGCTCCAAATATATTGCAAACTATAGAAACGACGAAGAACCTTGTTGCGTATCTGAAACGTTCTGGTCTTGTATCACGGTTGCCAAATACAGTCCACCAGGAAACCGATACAAGGTGGAATTCCAGAATAGAGATGTTGAGATCAGTGCTCACTCAATATGATGAAATTTGGGAAATTTTGCGTGAAGCACAAGAAACCAACAGATTAGAAAATTATAACAAACATAAGGCGCGCGATCTAATAGATTTCCTCGAGTTATTTGAGGAAGCTATCCTAGTGTTGGAAGGAGAAAAAAAACCCACTCTGCATTTAGTTACTTTATGGTTCCACAAATTATTGCAACATTGCGAACCACACACTATGGATAATAAAGAAATAAAAAATGTAAAAAATGCAGTCAAAAAGTATTTGGAAACCAAATTTCATTTGCACGATTTACAGAAAATAGCTACTTTTCTAGTTCCAACATTTCGAAAGCTGCGCATGCTAACAATAGCAGAGAAAACTTTAGTTCATGAAAAGATTACACAATTAATATCTGAAATTCCCAACCAACAAACAATTGACCAGCCTGGAACATCTGCAGCCTCTACAATAAATGATAATGAAGAGGTACAACCAAAAAGATTGAGAACAGTTTTTCATGAATGGGCCGATTCTGATGAGGAAACCGAGAACGACGACATCAGTTCATACATGGCATTAAAGCATACAGACATTGTAGATATTCTTCAATGGTGGAAGGACAACAACCATCTTCTGCCAAAATTGAACCTTATTGCAAAAAAAGTATTTGCGATACCGGCAACCAGCGCTTCAAGCGAAAGATGTTTTAGCTCCGCTGGTTTTCTTATACAAGAGAGGAGATCTCGCTTAAAGCCCGAACTGGTAGACGCAATTTTATTTCTACATAATAATACGTAAGTAATTTTGACAAAATGCGTTCTTTCTTTATCTTCTTTTGTATATATCCTAATCGAAATTTTTCAAATATGTTGACTCTATTAGATTTATTTCTTTTTGCATACATTTAACTTTATTGTATAATATTTTCATTGTGCAAATATTTTTACTTTTTCTTTCATTGGATCTGAAAGTTTCATTAATTCTTTTCATTTTTGTAGGCCATAATCTTCAAATCTAATCCGTAATACATGCATAATACAATCTTCATCATAATCAGCAGCAGCGTACTCTGAAAGGAATTGTTTTTCTAATACATCGTGGAATGTGGAATTGATGCCCAGAGCAATTCAACCTTTCAACAGTTTCCAAGGCTGGCCACGGTTTGATGGTGTCCATTGCTTCCCTGACCTGTGACAAATGTAATATAATGTATCATATCCAATGGTATTCCGATTTCTCCAAATCGACGATTCAATTCTCTTCTTATGTTTTTGCCGGTTTTGCTTTCATCTGGAAAGTCTGTTGTGAACAATACTCTTGTTACTAAACCCCACGATTCATCTATATAATGTGCCGTTACGGTGTAATACGATGTTTTCGTATACTTATCCGTCCAAAAATCTATAGTGGAAGTACAAGTACTATGTCCAATTACGTCCACAATTCCTGGCAAAATGGTTTTCTTGACTCTTGCTATTTACAAAACATTCTGCGATACTCTGAGGTAGAATGTTTCTACGAGCACACGACGGTACTTGTAGCCGAAATTAGTTTTTGCTGCAATTTTTTAACTTCTGGACCGCTTATGGCTTATGCTATTAAACGAACGCAGATTGTGAATGCAATATGTAATGCAGCCATTGAGTATTTCTTGTCTTATGAAGAAGTGGAAATATCATTTTTAAATGTCACTTTATTTATGTTTAATTACAATGTTTTGTGTTTGTTATTTTGTAATAGTATGTATATAGTGCAATATTATTTTTATGCTATTAGTCCTATATTAAAAGCATTTATTTTTCTTTGCAGTATTGGAATTTTTGTTACTTTCCCTTTGTTAATAATTATAATATAAATAAAATATTAACTCGGTTTGAACGCGCGGGTATTAGCGGGTATAGCGTAGCGCGGGTATTAGCGGGTATAGCGTAGCGCGGGTATTAGCGGGTATAGCGCGGATACGGGCGAGTCAGATAAAAGTTCCGTCAACTCCGGGCGGGTATGGGCGGATAGAAATCGACGGTGACCCGCTTACCCGCCGGCGGGTCCGGGCGGGTCGGGTGAATCGAAAGACGGACGGGTAACGGACGGGTAAACCCGCGATATATCCGCCCGTTGCAGAACTCTGCGAACGATGCAATTGCATATAAATAATTTCTTTTATATCTCCAATACGTTAGGAAATATCCAGCTGTTTACTGTTTCCGCGAACATCCTGTATAATGAAATAAAATATATGTCGGAGAAGGCAACCATTTAAGGCAATATTGAAGATTGCACAATAATATTGAACGTCTGCAGACCGCTTTAGAAGTGCCATCAAATAGTCAGAACCTACTTTACTGGTGCCACGTGCCAAGCTGATGTTTCCGTGAAGGCGAGCACGGCGCACAGTGGGGCAGATCGGGTCGAATCGCGGCACAAACAAGGGGACCACGCGGTAGTGGACATCGCTTTTGGAACGACAATATATGGGGGTCGTAGTACTCATGTAGTATTAAAGTTTTTAATGTACGGAGTAATGAATATATATATACCATCTACAGTAACCTACATTCAAGAAGGTTCCATGGTCACAACGGTAGCGCGTCAAATTGTCATGCGGACGGCCCGGGGTTTACCGTCCTCTGAATTCTGGTGCTCGTCTTAAAAAGATCGTTGATGATGCAGCTGATCAGCTTAAATCTGAACTTTGCACCAGGAGGGAGCAGTTTATTACGACCACCCAGTTTAGTGATAAAAATAAAGCCAGCAACCCCGCTTCTCTGGATAATACACCCCATCCCTTTTGCAATATCGCCTCTGTAAATTACATATTGAGAAACCTTCCCAATAAAACATCAAGTGGTCTCGATAACATCCATCCGATACTACTAAAGCACTTACCCGTTAAGACGGTCAGGGACCTGACAGTATTACTTAATAATGCCATTAATCACAACTACTTTCCAACAGCCTGGAAAAAAGCTAAAGTACTCCCTATTTTGAAAAAGGGGAAAAACCCTCACGACCCATCTAGTTACCGACCAATTAATCTCACCCCCAGCCTCAGCAAAGTTTACGAGTCAGTCATTAATGACAGCATAGCTTCATTCTGTTCAGATAACAAAGTCATCCCTGATCATCAATTTGGTTTTAAGAATCGACACTCAACGGTCCATGCGGTGCATAAGCTGCTGGCTGATTTAACCCTTTGCGGACGGGGGCGCTCGACGGGCGAGCGTCGCTGTGGACGACAGGTATTGGAGCGCGCAGTAAAGAAAATGTTCACGTCGCACGTTTGCGTTATAAAATCTAAAGCTTTATTCAAATAACATTTTTATAAAATCCAATAAAATTATAAAGAAACAAATTTAGTCGTCTTTACATAGGAGATGTTTTATATTCGTGCTTTGTGTGATATAGTTCGAAACAATCACCTATGTGCAAGGCCGGCTTAGCCGAACAAGTAGCACAATAGTACCTCGACTCTCTCCTTCCGTGTTTTATTTTTCGATTAGAGCCGACGAGGCAATCTTTACTTCTTCCTGTCTCATCTCGCCTAATAATGTGTAGAAGGCCATTGAGCCTTTCTGCTGTTCCAGAAGTCGCAGGAGCCTTGGGATTAGCGTCTCGAAAATCTCCAATTAATTGACCTACCAAGTGATGTACAAATTGTAAATGGGATAACTTTTTTATATTGTATGTCTTGTGATGTTCTTGATATAATAGATAAGAATTTATCACTGAAACTTCCAATCCCCAAAAAAATAATTTTCGCCACCATTTTTTAGACTTTCTCATGAAACAGTACGTGCCTGTGTACTGATCTGCTTTTTCCACCCCACCCATATATTTATTATAATTTATAACCACGTCTGGCTTCACAATATGTGTTCTTCCTTCTTTGCGTGACCTTTTAGTAACGGTTGTCGAAGATGAGGTAGCACAGTACGCTTGTCTCTCCAAGCCAATAATAGTAAATTGTTCCGTCTGTATGCAACGATTTCATTTTTTGCAATCTTTGGATTTTTTATTTCACGTGGAATAAATTTCCTATTCGTCTGGATAGTTCCAGTTAGATTACATTTCATTTTCAGTAGTGCATCTGCCAAAGGAATGCTTGTGAAGTACCGGTCATTGAAGATATGGTATCCTACAGCGCCAAGATTGGATTGCAATAAATTGTGATATAGTTGTAAGACTATTC
Organism: Andrena chrysosceles; assembly: GCA_963855975.1. Taxonomy (NCBI): domain Eukaryota; kingdom Metazoa; phylum Arthropoda; class Insecta; order Hymenoptera; family Andrenidae; genus Andrena; species Andrena chrysosceles. Next base: position 37,615,866 of record OY979766.1, on the reverse strand, counting down.
TCGTGGTTATTGGCAGATCTGGTCTAACTAATTTCTCCGTAGTAAAACTGCCATAATATGGTAAAATAGTTTGTATATAACCAATATTGGCGTCTGCAAGAACATAAATACGGATATCCCACTTGGTTGGTTTCTGTGGGTTGTACGTAATAAAACTTATTCGCCCTTTGAATTTGACGATTGATTCATCCGCTGATAACTCCGCCCCGGGTACAAAATTTTCACGACATTTACTATCAATGTAATCTAAAAAATTGCTAATTTTTTGCGTCCTTGTTGCCATGTTTTGCGTACCTACAATATTTTCATTTGTGTGCAGCATCCAAAATACTTGTAAGAATCGGTCTCTCCTGAATATTTCGGCAAAGTATGGGATCCTCCATTTCTTGTCAGTGGTCCAATAATCTTTCAAGCTCGGAAGTGGCATTGTCCCCACAAGCAATATTATGCCGAGAAATGCTCGCATTTCTTTTGGTGTGACATTAGTCCATGTATGCCATGTGGACCGCTTTTGTAGATGTTTTCCTTGTATCATATGATTTGCGTACCGATTAGTCTCCTCAACTATTTTTCTGATCAACTCATCGGTAAAGAACGAGTTGAAGAAATCTAATGGTTCTGTGTGAGTTGAATTTAGTTGTGAACCAGGGGTTCGTGATCCAGAACTAAATTGTATTTTTTGTGGAACGATGTCGTGATTTGTGACATTGGTCCATTCGTTATCACTACTGCTATCACTTTCCTGAATATTCATTTCTTCGTCACTACTACTATCACTGCCCACATTGAAACGCCTGAGTGCATACCTTGTTGCAAGGATTTCACTTCCACTCGATAAAGCAATGTCGTCATCTTCTGTGTTGTCAGATTCAAATTGGAACTCATCACTACTGTCATTATTGAACGTATCGTCTCTGGATCTTTTAGCCATCGTGTGTAGGATGTTATAAGATGTAAAATATGTGAAAAAATATGTGAAAATGTATAAAATGTATGAAAACTTTGCTGGTTTCTCTGGTAGTGACACTGAAAGACTGACTCGGCAGACTGAATTCGTTCTGAACCTACCATGGTCTCGCATCGTAAGTTTACACTATACGGAAGATAAGATCTTATCGATACAAAGACTATAGACCGACACTCGTCCGCAAAGGGATACTCGTGCGTACTTTATCGTTCAGAACGATAAACATACGCCAGCCGCAGCGCAAGAATTGGGCGGCTATATGCCGACACTCGTCCGCAACGGTAAAAAGACTTGGGCGGCTATTTGCCGACACTCGTCCGCAAAGGGTTAAACACCCAGATGGGCAATTGCAAGCTCGTTGGAGCGGCATTGCTCGAACTGGAAAAGGCCTTTGATTCTGTGTGGCTCAATGGCCTAAGATACAAATTGTTGAAGAAGAACTTTCCGAAGTGGCTAGTGCTTACAATCTGGGACATGATCAGGGATAAATCGGTGAACTCACCGATACTTTTTAATATCTTCACGTGTGACCTCACAAAACTATTTGGTTTGAATGCGGGCACGTCCTCGGCATTGGCGTTCGCAGACGATGTGATAATTTATACTGTTGGTGGCAGGGTGGCGAGGGTTCGCGACAATCTTGAATCCCTGGTGAACAAGCTGAACAGATACTATATGACATGGAACCTTAGACTCAATCCCGGTAAATGCGAAACTATCTTGTTTAGAAAGCCTATCAATTTTCTCTCCGTTAAAGCAAGGACTGGGAGCAATCAATTCCAAATCCAGACACGCAGCCCTGGCACCATCAGTAGTTTAAACATCCCGCATAAGAAGACGGTCAAATACTTAGGAGTACAGTTAGATTACCTCCTTAGAGGTAACAAGCATATTGACATGCAGGTAGAGAAAGCGCTTATGACATTCATGGCCAACAGCCGAGTTTTTTACAACAAAAACATAACTAATAGAGCCAAGGTTATCCTATATATGCTGCTAGTCCGTCCAATACTAACATATGCAGCCCCTATATGGTGGAATTGCAACCACACGGTCATGGAGAAGCTCAGGTGCCTCGAACGTAAATGTCTCAGGGCCTGCCTCGGGTTATACCGCTCCCAGTATTCGGACTGGCAGCACAATGTACGGAACCAAACTATCTATGATACAGCGGAGATCCCTAGGATTGATTAGTTCACCCTTCGCCTAACCCGTGACTATTTTAGCGGGCGAACATTGACAACGCCGTGATTAGGTCCTCCTCCATGCAGCGGGACGAAGTCTCTAAACGTCAGATTGTTATTGGCTATGTCGCCCCGCAAGCCTTTATTTACTGCGACCAGTGTGGTTTGCTGCAAAATGAATGCAATATCCCGATTTTGTATTACTGGAAGCGCAACAAGGCGAACAAAAAAATCGCGCTGGAATATGGTGCGTATGATACTAGTCACGGTAATTTTACGTTCTCTATTGCTTCACCTAAGCGAGACCGACGGGACTTCCATAGACTCAATTTTGAGAAATATTGGTGGCTATCGCCCACTTGCGCACATATTCCAGAACTGCTACGACACAGAGTAAACGGTGCTTAACTCCTCCTTGGAGCTGTGATTAGAAAGGGTACCTTGTGGTCCCTCCTACACTGTGATACCTAGACTTAGGGTAGGCCTCCACCCTGCTGTATATAGTTAGTACGTAAGTTCTTAGTTGGTACGTTTATTTAGCGTTAAGGTATCGACTCATATCGATTTAGGGGTTTTTGTAGCAGCCGTCTATTTTTCCCCATGTAGCAGTACATTATATAATGACAGACAGTGCAAATTAGTATGTAATTGTTCATATTTTATTAACATATAGTTTATAATAGTCAGAGATATCTATATATATATATTCTTAGTATATGTATTAGTATCGAGAGATGTCTTTCCGAGAGTTACGATTGGCATTCGTACAATTGGGTAACCAGTTCCTAGTATTCATGACGTGTTTGAGCATTTTTTTATATGTTGTTAAGCTCACATATCTACCTGTAATTGCTCTACAGCACATTAATAAACATTTTTTTGAAAAAAAAACGGCCCAGGGTTCACGTCGCCCTGCAACCCATAACTTTTTTTTATTTTTTTTAACAGTTTTCCCGTGGAAATATATTTTGTGAATATTACGTATTATATAGTGCGTTACATATTACTCTACGCAAATTTTAACGTTGAATCATCTCTTTCACCGGTGCTTTTATATTCTTGTACTGCGAAAATATTTAATTCCGAAACTTTCGACGCCTGCGATTGTCGAGCAGGTAAAGTGGGATAGCCGTTACTTAAGTTTCGGAATGAAATATTTTTGCAGTACAAGAATATGAAAGTACCGGCGAAAGAGATGTTTAGAATAATATGTTTTGTTATAAATGCATTTTCAACGTTAAAATTTGCGTAGAGTAATATGTAACGTACTATATAATACGTAATATTCATAAAATATATTTCCAAGGGAAAAACTGTTAAAAAAAAGAAAAAAAGTTACGGATTGCAGGGCGCCAGAGACTTGAACGCCGCACGGTGATTCTCAATATTTTTTAGTACTTTTTTTATATTATTTGTTAATAGCCAACGGTTATATGGACATGAACATTAATAAAATTTAAGCATTTTGAACCAATGAAATAGTAGTAGTAATCACTTTATTGATCCCCAATGGGGTTACAATCTCCTCGCACTCTTCTCCTTAACATTTATCCTATATCTACCTTAACCTAACTTATCTTAACTTATCCTACGTCCTTAAATCTACCATCGCCCGCTCGCTCGCTCGCCTCCGCATCGACCTCCCCCCTCTCACGCACGCCCACGCCCCCTCCTCCGCCTCTTGGACCTCCGCTTCCGCACGCTTCCCCTTCCACTCTCAATCCTCTTCTCACCCATTCACCATCCATTCCTCCACTTTCCTCTCCTAAGCCTTCTCTCCTTCTCTCCAATCTCCTCATCCACTCCTCCCCCTCCCCCTCATCACCCAATACCTCTATCACCACCTCCTGCCACCCCCTCTCCGTTCCCCATCCAGAGCATACTTCCCAGACGTGCTCCCACGTCTCCTCCCCTTGTCCACATGTTCTACATCTCCTCTCCTCCTCTCCATCCCAGTATCTCCCCGCCTTCATCTCATTACCCAATCTAAACCTAGCTACCCTATTCCACCTTTCCTCCCCCCACCCTTTCTTCAAGTACGCTGGTACCCCCACCCCTTTCACTCTCCCATACTAAACATTGTATTTTGAACTTCTTATCTTCCCCCACCTCTCCTCTTCTTGCAGCCTCCTCTCCCTCCTCACCAGCTCCTCTCCCCTCATCTCTCCCCTATCCCTCCCCCTTTCTACCTCCTCAACCGTCCATCCCCTGTCCTTAAAGTACTTCTCCCTCTCCTCTTCCCATCCCTGCAACATCTTTCCCCTCTTCAGCCTTCTCTTCATTTCCTCCCAACACTCCCTCGCCAACTCTCCCCCCTTCCCCTCCTCCAAACTCCTCTCATACCCCCATGCCCTTAGCCCCGCCCCTCTTCAACATCCCCCTCTGCAGTTCCTCCCTGACCATATACCCTGGGGTACTCCTATCTACTCCCAACACCCACTTCAAGTACCTTTCATGTACTGCTTCTATTTTTTCCCTCTCTCTCCACCCCCACACCTCCACCCCATAATTCATTACTGCCCAGACCAGTTTATCAAATAACCACAGCCTTCTCCCCCAGTCCTTTCCAAAAATCCTTTTCCCCAACCCCCACACCTGCCCCATCACCGCCGCCCCCTTTCTAACCCTCTCCTCTACGTGTTTCTCCTGCCCCCCATTCCCCATCACTGTATATCCCAAGTATTTAAAACTCCTTACCTCCTCCAACTCCTTTCCTTTCCATCTCCAACTCACCTTACTCCACCTCCCACCCCACCTTCTACACCTCATCACCTTAGTCTTCTCTATATTTACCAGCAGGCCCTTCCCCTCGAAATACTTTTCTAGCTTCCCCATCATCCCCTTCATCCCTTCCACGTCCTCTGCTAACACCGCCACATTGTCCGCGTACGCTAATGTGTGGATCTTCCTTTCCCCCAGCCTCACTCCCCCCCCCCAGCCACCTCTTCCTAACTCCTCGTCCATGTCCGCTATTAGGAGCGTAAACATAATCGGACTCATCGGGCAGCCCTGCCTTACACCCCTTGCCGTCCAGAAACACTCCCCCTCCACCCCCCCACCCTCACCCTTCCTATCGTCTCCCTCAATACCTCCTCACATCTCACCACCAACTCTTCCCTCACCCCCCTTCCCCTCATAGCCCTTATCAAGACCCCCCTGTCCACCGAGTCAAACGCGGCCTTTAAATCTACAAATAACACCACCATTTTTCTCTCCTTCCTCCCTATTTGTCTGTTAATCAGATAATTTAGTGTATAAATGTGGTCAATACACCCTACCCCTCTCCTGAACCCCGTTTGACTCGGTGGTAGCAGTTTTTTCTCCTCCACCTCTACCCTCAACCTCTCCGCCAGTACCGACGCGTATATCTTATACGCCGTCTGCGTCAGTGTGATCCCCCTGTAGTCCTCTACTCTTCCCCCTGCCCCTTTCTTCACCACCGGCACCACCACGCATTCCTTCCACCCCTCTGGCCACCCTTCCCCCCTCCAGACCCTGTTACATACCTCCCACAACCCCTTCTCAACCTCCTCGCCCCCGTACTTCCACACCTCATTTGGGATCCCATCCCCTCCCCCGGCCTTCCCGTCCTTTAAATTCTTTACCACCCTTCTGAATTCCTCCCATCCTATCTCCATCTCCCCGTCCTGTCCCCTTTCCTTTGCCCCCCCCTTTCACAACCCTCCACTCCACCCCTCCCAATAAACCCTTAAAATACTCTTCCCATTCCTCCATTTTTATTTTCTCATTCACCCTCCTTCTCTTTCCCCTCTCTCTATTCACCACCTTCCATACCTGTCCTTCTGTCCTCACCCCCTCTAGCTCATTTTCCCACCGCTCCATCTCCTTCTTCTTCTTTTCCTCACATAATTTCCTATAAGCCCTTTTCCTTTCTCTATACACCTTACCGTCCCCTCCCTCCTTTCTCCACTTTCTCAATTCCTTCCTTCCTTATCTTGCTCTTCTCCTCTCTGCACCACTCATCCCACCATCCTCCCTTCCTTTTCCTCTCTTCCCCCGCCTCTGACTTCTCCACCGCATCCTTTATCCTTTCTCTCAACTCCCTCCACTCCTCCTCCACCCCCCTTATCCCCTCTTCCTTTTCCGCAAGGCTTTCCCTAAACTTCTTTCTCCCTTCCTCAGTCCAATTCCCTCTTCCTCCTCCCCTCCTCCCACCACCTTTTCTCCTCTCTACTCCACCCCCTCCCTCTCCCCTTAACCATACCACCACCGGATGGTGGTCCGAATCTATCCTCTCCCCCACTTATAACCTCTCCACCTTTTCCCAGTTATCCTCATTCCCCAACGCATAATCGATTACCGTATTTGCCCTCCCTCCGGAAAAAGTCCATTCCCCCTGCTCACCCCCCTCCACCCCCCCGTTTATAATACTCCAACCTCTTTCTTCCAAGTAGGCACATAGCCTCCTCCCATCACTATTCCCCTCTATCCCTTGACCTCCTACCCCCCCTGTCTCCTCCCTCCTCATCTTCCCCTCCTCAGACCCGTCCCCCTTCTTCCCCTGTCCTAGCGTTAAAATCCCCCCCTATTAGCCCCCTCACTCCCCACTCCCTCTCTTCCATCCACACCCCCAGGTCCTCCAGCTTCCTTGTCAAATCTCCATTTACATATACCCCCACTATCCTCCACCACTCTCCCCCCAACTTTACCTTCTTCGCCATTATCCCCTCTCTCCCTCCTTCCTCCTCCATTCCCACTTCCAACCCCTTTCTCACCCCCAGTAACATCCCCCCTATTGCCCTACCCATCTTCTTCTCCCTCCGCGCCCACTGTTTATCCCATACATACCCCCTTGGCAACCTCCTCTCTATATTTTCCCATCCTCTTTCCTCCATCCACGTCTCACTCAGCACTAACACGTCCCACTCCTCCAATCCTTTCCAAAAATCCCCGTCTTTATTCCTTAATCCTGCTACGTTCCAGAATACAATCTTGTACCTACTCCCCCCTCCCCCCTTTTCTTCCACCTCTACCTCATCTCCACCCCCCCTTTCCCTAACCCTTCGTTTCCCTGCTCCTCCACCCATCTCTCCCTCAACTCATCCCACCTCCTCACCTTCCCGTTCACCCAGATCTTCTTATATCCGACCTGCACCTTCTTTCCTCCCTCCCTTTCCCTTGCCGCCTCACTTTCCACCTTCCACTTCGTCCTTCTTTCTTCTTCCGTTAAATCATCCTCTATCCTTTCCCTCCTGCCCCTCAGCTTTTTCTTCGCCTCCATCACCTTTATCTTATCCTCCCTCCCCGCCAACTTCACCAAAATCAGCCCGCTCCCTTTCTCTCCCCTTTTCCCTATCCTTTTCACCTCCTTTATGCCCCCCTCCTCCATACCCATCTCTGCCCATAACTTCCTCACCTCCTTCTCCTCCTCCATTTCCTTTGCCCCCACCCCCCTTACTATCACATTATTTCTTCTTTCCTCCCTCTCCTCCTTGTCCTGTTTTAGCTCCATCCTTCTCACCCTAAGCCAACACTCTTCCAATTCTCCCCCCTCCCACCTCTCACTACTACCCCTCCCTTCCTTTTCCTTTTCCAATCTCTCCATCCTCCCTATTATCTCCTCCACCCTTCCTTCCCTGTCTTCCATCCTTACTAACCTCCATTCCATCCTCTCCCTCCTCCTATCATCTTCCCTCCTTTCCTCCTCCCACCTCCTTCTCTCCACTCTCCATTCTTCCTCCATCCTTCTTCTTTCCTCCCTCTCCTTCTTCAATTCTTCCCTCATCATCTTCATCTCCAACATCATTTCCTTCATCCTCCCCATTAGCCCTCCCCCTCCTCCATCTCTTTCTCACCCCCTTCTCCCTTTTCTCTGGTGACCTCCTTGTCTTCCCACTCCTTTTAAATCCTGCCTTCCCATCCCTCATCTCCTCCCCCTCCTCCTCCTCTCTCTCTCGCTTTTTACCCCACATACTATCTATACTCCCCACACTGCTGCCTACACTACTTATACTATCTTTTCTTTTCCTTTCTTCACTCGCCACCTTTCCCTTTCCTTCCTCCATCTCTTCTTCCTCCCTTCCTCCGCACTTTTACCTTGTCACTTCCTCTCAACTCCCTTCTTCTACCTTTCTCCTTTCCACCCGTTCAAACCTCCCGCCTGAACGCTCTTCTCCCTAACTCGCACCTCTCCCGCGCGGCGGCACCACTGCCCACTCTCCACTACCTGCGCTCTCTATGTACCTTCCCGCCTTTTTCCTCCTACCGCCACTACCTAACCTCTAACCTCTAGCCACTCAACCACCTCCTGTATCCCTTTCACCCTCTGTCGCCTGCCCTCTCCCTTTATCCCTCGCCCCTTCCTCGCACTCACTACCCTTCACCAACACTCTCTAGCCTTCCTACCCCGCCTCACACACTTTTCCTTTCTTCTCTCAACCACTCGCTTTCACACGCTCCTGCCACACTCGCGTCCGGAAACGGAAGCCAATGAAATAGTAATAAACCCCGTAAACATTCGGTATACAAAAACCATATTTGATAATTATGTACTAATAAATATGTAATATTACATAAACAATGTATTAATTATTTTCGAACAGTATGAAACATAATAGAGAAAGAAAATAACACAATTGAATTATAACATATAACATTAAACGACGAAAATTACATAATAAAGTAATGTTAATAATATTCTGTATCGCACTATAATAAATGGAAAAATTGCTGAAGCTATAACTAATATTTTATCATTTTTGTTATTAATAGAACAAGACTTTTAGAAATGAACATGCGCATATACACTTTATGAAATAATTGATATCTTATAACATTTACAACTATGTTTGGGAATGGTATAGTTCCCCACACCGCCACACTTACTCTCACGGCAGCACCTACTGGGCAGCGGAACGAGCGGCTGATCGACGATCGATGAACAATCGATCGATCGATACTCACCATCAAACGCTCAGCCTATCACCGCTCGCCACGCAACTCCTTCAGCCAATCAGAACGCAGCGACGCTGGTCTCGAAAAACCGAGAAGAAGCGCGAGAGGAGGTCCGCCATATTCTCACTCTCTTGTGTGAACCTCGTTGCAAACGAAGCCCATTGTACGCGTCGCGTATCTTTTTTGAGTTCTTGTGCAATCAGTATACACATTCTGTATTAATTCACTCACATTAGATTACAACTCATTGACTAAACACTCACACTCATAATCTGAACACTCACAGTCCCCAATTAATACAATTGCAGTGGACGCCACGTGGTGAACCACCTCGTGGTTTAATCATTCTTTCACTCAATCAATTCAATCAGTGCTGTGGATCAATAATATCCTAGTACTCAGTGAACTCAGGTGTACACTCACAATCACACCCAAACGACTCATCTATCTTGAATAAATCAGTGACAAAGTGTTTTTCACCGCAACAAGTGTCCATTCAGTTTAACCTGTCTAAGAATCCACTCATCTCCACTCAGTTCAACTCACAATTAAACAAACTATTTACATAAAAGATTCATTCACGCTAATGTACAGACTCATATGTATCACTAGTATTCACTCATATTACACACACATTACTATTTACAATGAACCAATATTATACTTTGTTATGTAGAAAATACACGTAACATTTTAATATTTACAAACTGCGTAAAAATGACATTATTGTAATAATAATTTTGCTTCTGCGTTAAGTGGAAGTGATTTATGTTTCGGTTGTGGTCTTAAGTGGCTGATATATGAATCTGACGATATTTGTATGAGGTGAAAAATGTATTCATTTGATGCCAATCGGGAGCACTTCCTGCTGTGGTGAATCCTGTACTGTTTATAATCTTTATTCCTGCCTTCCTGGGCCTCTTTTGAAAGTGAACCGATAGGAAAAGCAGCACACTCTATAATATATTTGCCATGTATCAGAATTTTATGTACAGTGGTCGGCATGTAGTACCAAGGGTATAACGAAATAGCCAAATTTGTTGTGTCTTGAGCATATGTTGCAAATTTTATAGTATCGATCGCAAAACCGCTACAAATTATTTCTAAAATAACGGCAAGTCGTTTTATTAATCTTTCATCGATTTTCGTGATTTCGGCAGTTATTGTAGAATTTCCAAAAAACCTTCTAGATGTGTTTCCATTATTCGTTGTCCCCGTACCTTGTTTCACCATATCAACGAGAATTCCAATTCTCGTTTTGAATTCGTTTTGGACCCTTTTTTTTGTCTGTTCTCTAATAGGTTTTGTTGTTTCTGTGGTCCTCCATGCTTTGAAATCTAAATTGTAGCTTAAATGTAATATGTATTCCATAAATTTTATTCGAGCATGTAATGTTGACATGCCTAATTTTACAGCTTCCTCGTTTAATGTTTTACTCCTTTTTAATATCGTTGGCATTTTGTTCATCTCTGAAGGTTTTACTCCACATAAAGTGCAATTACTCGCCGATGCTGTATTTGTTACAGCCTGAACAACTTTCCCATCTATCATTGTGAAATACAGGATGTGTTTAATTTTAAAAATTCGTCCACAAAAATTATTTTGCTTTCGTGTAGATTTTTTATTTCTTCGTCTACGCGATTTTTTTCCGTTCTTATTGCATCCGGAGTCTCATTTGTAAATTCAAATTTTAATGCTCTACAATATCTTGTTGAAGAAGGCCGTGTATTTTTCCAAACATGTTCCGTATCGTTTTCTGTTAGTGCCATTTGTAGTGGAACAATTGACGTCATAAATAAGTTTGAGTCTGAGTTATTTAAAGCGTCCGAAAATTTTTGTGCATATTCACTTTGGCCTGATGCTCCATCACAGCCCCACTTTGTACATAATGTGAAATTGTTCTGTTTTATGTTTTTGATTTCATTTTCTGTTTTTGTTTCAAGAATTCTTTTCGCGGTATGGTCGAGTAACTCCTGCAGACCGACCTTTGCCATTGTTTCCGTGACAATAATGTCATCAGGATAACATTTTTTTTTGGACTCTGCTATTTCTTTATAAGTGGGGAATATATTATGACCAATATCCTTAGTTGCTTTCCTTAAAATTTCGTATTGGTACTTAGATAGTCCTGCTTGCGTGATTAGTGCTAAGGCAGAATCGGTATTGAAGGCTCGCTGAACTTTCGGCGCATTTGATGCAGCAGCATCAATCACATCTTGAGAGTACGAATCTTGCACTTCACGTATTTTGTACCTCTTCGCTCGGTTACTGCAGTCACTGAAGCTTTTTCTGGGTCTTCCTCTATGATTTGATGGCCCCGGAGTTTCCAAATTGTCACTGGTAAAGTTCACTGTGAATACATTTTTCAACCAGACACCATATTTTGTATTAAGGGGTTACACCACCTTGGCGCTCGGAAAAATAGGTATAAAAATAAACCTTTTTTTTGGCGCTGCCATTCAGTATATAAAATGATCTTTATTTTACACATATATATATACTAGTTTTATGAACAATTTACAATATTGATGATTAAAAAAAAAATAAAAAATGGCGGAGATATAAGCCGATAAGTAGGACCCTCTTTTGAAAATCCTTGCTGATGGTGTACACGATTTCTCTGTTAGTCATCGTCCAAAACACACAAAATAAATTTTTTCTTATTTAAAAGGGTAATAGCTAAAATGTGACGTAGGATTTTTGTGATTGGGTGCCATGTTCGAAAGTTATAAATTTTTTAAACTGAAACGTTCGATAAAAATTCGATTTTTTTTCTTCAAACAGCTGTCATTTCTACAAAAAAAATTTTAAAAAATTTTCCCTACGTTACATTTTAGCTATTACCCTTTTAAATAAGAAAAAAATTATTTTGTATGTTTGGGATGATGCCTAACAGAGAAATCATGTACACCATCAGCAAGGATTTTCAAAAGACGGTCCTACTTATCGGCTTATATCTCCGCCATTTTTTATTTTTTTTAATCGTCAATATTGTAAATTATTCATAAAACTACTATATATATGTGTAAAATAAAGATCATTTTATACACTTAATGACAGCGTAAAAAAAAGGTTTATTTTTATACCTATTTTTCCGAGCGCCAAGGTGGTGTAACCCCTTAAATTGTCCTCTAATACGATGCACCGATTTTAGTTTCACATTGAAATGGGGCAAACATCTCTTATTAATATCGGATATTATTTTACACACTTGATTGTCCTCTAAAGTGGGGTATGTTTCCCGTAAACCCCGCTCCAATGACCTGCTACGGTCGAAGAAAAAATCGCACAAACTTGAATACTCAATTGTAAAATTGCTCATGGCGATTGCGCGCAGTTAAAGAATTCCGGGAGCTGTTTTCGTTCGAATGTCTAAGAAAACTATGTTTTAGGTGTCGCTATAAGAAACTGCAAGTCAGCTGGGATTTCTCCCACCAAAATATTTTTTAAGGGTTGAAGTGCAAGGCGGGGGTGTAAAGTCACCAATGCACATTTTTTGGGCGTTTCCTTAATTTTATAGATGTCCTGCCCACGTTTATTGCAGGAGGTACGCAGGTATGTAATGTACAGATGTTGAACACGTGAAATTTTTGGAAAAGGGCACTCGCGCCGATGGAATGGTACGCAAGGGTACCGCGACCGTTTTCCGAGTTTACGATACGGCCATTATTATCGAGGAACAGCGAGAAGCACCGAGTCATCAAGAATACCGTTAGAATTAGGAGTTTTTACAACTCATAAATTAATAAAATTACTGTAACACGTTGGCGGATGGTTCACGGCTCCTTTAAAATTTGTAAAAGTCACGACCATATCATAAATTCTAATCCACGTTAAGACCCTTAAGAAGATATTTGTTCAACAGATGTGAAAAGGATTCAATACGATAGCTAATCTCTACTAGAAACCATCATATCAGAATGTGTAATTTATATGATTTTTCACGTCATCAGATCTATGCATTAACCACATAAGTCCACAGCCGGAATATAAATCATAGCCAGCTAACGAAGAAACGCAATCGGTATTAAAATAGTATCATCAAGGCAATTTAGTTATATGTGAATCTACAGGCAATATACAAATCAAATGAAAACACAATGTTTAAAATGTACGAGTACATAATGCATGCAAGATTCATTAATTTTAGACGGTTGTTAGAAACGGAAATATATACATTATTTTTTGAACTTCAAGAGTTATTTAGCACCAATATCTTCTACAGCCGTGTACGCGTTTCGCTTTATAGTTTCCATTGTTTCATATTTTCTAGCATTCGAATATTTTTGACACCTTCGACAATAGGCAAAGGTCCCGTGGGGCAGGTACTACCGACCCACCCAATAATAGGGTCGTAAACCCGCACCATCGGCAGACGCTCGCGACTTCGGCGCGGCCAAGTTAATCCTGGACATCGCATATTTATTACTTTCACGTCTACGTATCACCGACTAAGGAGTGTCTGATATCCAAATAAAATTCATTACTATTTGGAAACATAGTTACAACTATGGCTTTCACCGTATTACTCTAACCCGCATTAACCGGATTAACCGAGTTACTCGAGTTATAGATATCTTGCGTTACCCGGTTAGATGGATTATTCTACGATACTGAGTACCGAACCGGGTACGGGTTAGGGTTCCTATTCCTGGTTATAAGCCTAAATATCTTAAAATCTTAAAATGTTAATTTATAATGAAAAAAGGCATGTTATTTAAGTATTGGTAAATAATTATGAAATATGTTTTCTCTGCACCGATTATAGTAACAATACTTTATTTATAATTTTTATTGTTTTTTATTATTTAATGATCATAATATTACATGCCCATACAAACTAAAACTATCAAAAATAATAGAAAATAGAAACTATGCAAAAATAGCGAGAAATACCGCTGTGGTGATGAGTTTCTGCGAAATCGCATGCACAGCGCACTCGGGTGATTATGTATTAATAACAGCCAAACTTGCAAATATATACAGCCAATTTTTGGAGGGTTGTTAGTAGATGGTATCTGCTTTCAATTAGTACTATCTAGAGACCGGAGGAAGGCGGAGCTTTTTTTATAAACCTAAAAGAGTTAATGAAAACTTGAAATACTAGGTAGCTTCATTTGAAGTTGTAGTGGGATTACGGTGAGGAATTTTCGAAAAGTATTTATGTCACAAATATGCTGAGACTATACACATTCGAAATACATGCGGTAAAAAAATAAAAATATCTAGAGGAATTAAAAAAAAATTTAAATGTTAATTTATAATGAAAAAAAGGAATGTTATTTAAGTATTGGTAAATAATTATGAAATATGTTTTCTCTGTATCGATTATAGTAACAATACTTTATTTATAATTTTTATTGTTATTTTATTGTTTTTTATTATTTAATGATCATAATATTACATGCCCATACAAACTAAAACTATCAAAAATAATAGAAAATAGAAACTATGCAAAAATAGCGAGAAATACCGCTGTGGTGATGAGTTTCTACGAAATCGCATGCACAGCGCACTCGGGTGATTATGTATTAATAACAGCCAAACTTGCAAATATATACAGCCAATTTTTGGAGGGTTGTTAGTAGATGGTGTCTGCTTTCAATTAGTACTATCTAGAGACCGGAGGAAGGCGGAGCTTTTTTTATAAACCTAAAAGAGTTAATGAAAACTTGAAATACTAGGTAGCTTCATTTGAAGTTGTAGTGGGATTACGGTGAGGAATTTTCGAAAAGTATTTATGTTACACATAAGCTGAGACTATACGCATTCGAATTACATGCCGTAAAAAAATAAAAATATCTAGAGGAATTCAGAAAAAATTCGACAGTCTGGTACGAATATAGACACGTTTCCCGTTAGAATACGAACGGTAAACTTCAGACCAATTTTTCTTTGCAATTAACATTAATATGACATATCTGTCATATAGGTTAGATACACTAGGCGGCAAAATCGGCTTCCCTCCGGAAATTTGGCAACGTTGCATGTCGGGTCCCCCTGTGTCGAAGAACCACTGAGTTATGCCTAGTGACAATGGTGACAATTTTACAAATTATTATTTAGTTTGCTAAAATGAAATTTGCTTGATAAAATATTACACGTAAGAGGATGATGGGCTCGATTCCTCATGTATTTGGCAAAGAAGTAGCATGTATCGTAGGTAGAAAGTTTTTAGACTGCCAGGCCGAAGTCTAGGTAGACGCACGAAATCCCTATATCGGTGTTCCAGCACGGGAAGGCAAGGGAAGGCGTTTTGTCCGCCGCGACCCCAAGGTAGCCGCCGCCCGCATAAGACCCTCTCACTTGCACATAAAGCCCTGTCCTTGTTTAGCACCATCCCTGTTTACCGCATGCTCTCCGTCACTCCCGTGCAGCGAATTGCCGCTAAGAGGCTAGTTATTTCTTACGAAGAAGCCATATCGATGGTCCTCACTATCGATAGGTTATTTTCACTATGGATAGCTATCGGTATTGAAAATCGTGGGTTGATATCCGTGCAATTCTAATCGCTTTGCTTAAGAACTGCTGCTAAAGCTGATAAAGCATTAAACTTAGCATAATAATAATCAAAAACATCGAAATCCATTAGGAAAACATCGATGGTTTCGATATACATATCGATGTTCCAATATCGATTATAAAAACATCGATGTCTCATTATCATCTCTACTTCAAGTTCAAATTTTATTATAATACAGTTAGGGTAAACCAACCAGTAATTGCCCGCATAGCAATGAATGACCATTAGGCAAAGAAATGTCAATTCTAAATATAAAAAAATATTATATGTTTATAAATGGAGTGTAGTTACACTTTTAATATACCATATTTTTAGTTACGCCTATTAAGCAAACATTAATAAGTACAATTCTTACTAAAAGTATGCGGTCATTTACTGGGCTTCTACATGTTTTGCATTTTATAATCGTTTTTTTAAAAATTACGATAAGAATAAGTAATTATTTTTATAGAAATTTCAAGACAAATAAATTTAAATGCAATTTCAACAGCTGTTTTGTTGTTATACATAAGTATATTTAAGTATTAATCTCAAAGGTCCATAAATCAACAATTCGGTCATTCACTGGTTGGTTTACCCTATTAAATTTTTTTTATTTGTTTGTGAGGAGAAAGAAGGGATACGAAAGGAAGTAACGTGAGGGTATGTCCAACTTTTGATTGGAAATATGTTTGATATTTAATTCTTTTTCTTCAACGTGTGAGTATGGCTCTGAAAAGAGCCGTTTTATCTTAAAATGTTCTTTAAAGCGAACCGAGTTATTCCTCTGTTTGATTTGATTGTGGCTCTGAAAAGAGCCGTTTGTTTGGTGTTTGGCGTCCACAACCCTTCAATAGTTGGTCCAATATCCATTGTTGTCGATTACGGCCGATAATCGATTGGGAATGGATCGTCGAAGACTTGAGAAATATTCCGGCCTGCTTCACAAATCTTCCCATACACTTTGGGCGTGAGCAAGCAGAGTTGTTCGCGTTCTCTCGTGGCCAGGAACCCACCTTCTCCCCATTTCACTCCACACGTTCTCAATTAAATTGAGGTCTGGAGACTTCGCTGGCCAATCGAGGAGATGAATTTCCGGATGCTGCGCGAACCATTGCCGCACAATGAACGATGTGTGCACTGCACTGTTATCCTGCACGAGGCGGATGACCGGTACCTCCTCAGCCGGGAAAAGTGCTCTCACGCTTGGCCAGAACACATTTTCCAGGACATTTACATAAGCTGGACCATCCATTCTCGGGGGTATCTCGATTAATTCTCCCGGCCCAAACGCGCTAATCCAACCCCACATCCCACATGTAATACGCCCACTACGGTCAATGGGGACCACGTATCGGGGTTCAAGCCGCTGGCCTGGAGGCCGCCACACATAAGGTGTCCTGTCAACAGACGAACAGAAAACTTTTTCGTCCAACCAAATGGTGGTATCCCAACATTCCGCAGAGGTTGCAAGGTGTTCTAATGCGAAACGAACACGATACGAACGCGATGTACGCGGCCACTCTGTCCTCCGCGATACTACCGAAACTGGAGATACGCAAGATACAATGGCGTATGCCGCACGTCGCGTTAGAAAACACTCGAAAACTCGCAATGCTACGTCTCCTGCAAAGCGATCGACCGATCGCGATGAGTTTCCGATCGTGGGACCTGTACGAGTATCCGTTGCTGCAAAAGACTACGAAACACACGTGGACCGTCAAAGCCTCGTCGCAGATCGAGAAACCGCGATACGAGATATTCGCTATGCAAACCGATCGAAAGAACAATCTCCAGAAAAGCGCGAGCAGATTCGACGCGTGCAAACTCGCGAACGTACGATTGTTTCTGAATTCCGAGACGTATCCGTACGACGACCTGAACCTGGATTTCGATAAATCTAAATACGCGCCCCTGTACGATATGTACGCGAAATTTACCCGTACGTACTACGGCCACGCCGAACCTTTGCTGAACACGAACGTATTTTTGCAGTACGCCCCTATCGCGATCATAGATTGTTCTCGACAAAACGAGTCGGTGAAGAGCGCGACGGTGGACGTGCGAATCGACTTCGAGTGCAAAGAGAACGTACCCGCTAACACCACCGCCTACTGTCTCATCATACACGATCGCATAGTCCAATACAACCCTTTGACGAACCTGGTGCGAAAAATCACGTGATTCCAACGACTACCTACTATACCGATGAGGATAATCGCTAAAACGTCAGTCGCTCATCTGCAGCCGCAGGTGACAGTTGTTGTTGTTGTACTACATACTACTGCTTACTAACAATGTTATCCGCCGTGGTCGACCTGCAAGGCTTCAAGACCGAACACAACGCGTTCGTCGCCAAAGAGATCGCGATTCTCGCGAACAATCGCGACACGGAAACGACCATCTGTCATTGGATCTTCGAACCACCGCGCTCCTACGCTCGCCTGTCGTCGTTCGAGAAGCGTCAAGCATCCTGGCTCACGGCGCATCTTCACGGGCTTCGCTGGTCCGACGGCTGGGTGCCGTACCACAGGCTTCCGGAACTGCTTACCCGCGAGTTCGCTACCGTTGACGTGGTGTTCGTCAAGGGCGTGGAAAAGAAGACATGGTTGTCGCAACTGCTCCTAGGAACAAACCCAACCATCGTGGATATCGTCGAGATGTACGAGAAGAAGAAGAAGAAGAAGAGTAAGAACGACATCGACTCGGACGACGACGACGATACCGACGAGGATGGCTCCGACGTTGACGACGACTATTGTGGTGGAGTCTTGCCTGGCACGGTCGTTCCTACACTCAAAACAATGCCTGGAAGGAACATCGTACGATGCGCTTTCCACAAAGGCGGCGGCGACGACGGTTGTATGTGCGCGTTGGAAAACGTGCAAAAAATTTGGAAGTATATGCGGTCCTAAATTTACGGTGAGTGGCGAGTTTCTATATATATTATATGTGAAAACAAACCTACGATCCGCTAACCGTTTCTTTCTGTCGTTGTTTCCAGATTCTACGGAGCGCGTGCAGTATGGTTTTATCCTCCACGTACATCATAGACGCTTATTGATATTATTGTTCTACGGTGCGTATACAGTATTTTTCTTTTCTTCTTACTATTCTTTCTACACGTATAACTTATACAAAACTGATTTATATGAATAAAAAAAATACTATTGCTCGTAGAAGATGTATAGCTTTCTTACCCTCCTCCACATCCTACAACGTCGATGTTCCTTTTTTTTTTAACTATTATTTTTTATGAAAGTATATAGTTTTAAGGTAGTACATGCGTAAATAAATCTCGTACACTTGCTATACGTATAAAACAAGCTCTTTTTTTCTTTTTCGCCTCCTCCTCCTCCTTCTCCTCCTACTACGACGATGGCTACCACCTCCACAACCAACAAACTATACTTTTGCATATGTGTGAGTGTAAAACACTATAAAAGAGGCACCGATCGGTCTTGCGGACCATAGTACATCGCGTACGTTCGCGCTTCCACAGTTAGTATCCATAACCGTTCAACAGACTCGGTTGTAGCGTATATTCAAAATGTTCAACCGACATTGCATCGCTGCTTCCTGCATGGACGAGAACCACCTCAGCCGCTGCAACGATACGAATTTTTCTACCGCACAGCGTCGTTCGAATATAAGGTACGTAGTACACTTTTGCATACTTGTCGATTTACACGAAACCGTTCGATTCATCAACTCTGTGCGTGTTTCTTACAGCGATAAATCTGCACCATCGTCGAAGAAAGCCGTCGTACGAATCATGGGACGTGATTACCCACTGACCTTGACTACCTACAAACGCATCACAATTGGAATTCGTATCAATGGGGATTCGTGCTGCGTTGAAATCGCCATAGTCGACAACAAATTCAACGAACTGTGTTTCCCCATGTCTACGTGGAAACTTCTACTGCAGCAAGGACCGGAGATACTTGGACGTTTCCGGAACGACACAGCTCCGTCGCATAAAGATCCTATCGTCGTCGATCATTTACGCATCGAATTCACGCGAATCAACAATCAAGGAATTGCCAAAATATCGGATGGCAGTTCCACCATCTACATGGCCGAAGCTACGATCCGCCAAATGTTTAAATACGATCACTGCATCGATCATACTTTCTCGTGGTTATTCCTTCATCTTCCATTCCCATCCTCGCCCATAACTTCTTCATCTCTTTTTCCACCTCTTCTCCTACTCCCACCCCCCTTACCACCACATTATTCCTTCTCTCGTCCCTCTCCTTTTTATCCTGTTTTAGTTCCATCCTACTCAGTCTTAACTTACAATCTTCCACATCCTCTCCACCCTCCTTCTCCCTGCTACCCCTCCCTTCCTTTTCCTCTTCCCACCTCTCCACCTTCCTTATCATCTCCTCCAACCTCCCATCCGTCTCTTCCAGCCTCCAACTTTTCTTCCATCTCTTCCCTCCTCTTTTTCTCCTCTCTTCTCTCCTCCTTTCCTCCCTCCACTCCTTCATCACCTTTCTTCTTTCCTTCCCTTCCTTCTTCATCTCCCCTATCATCTCCCTCATCTCCTTCCACATTTCCTCCTTCTCCACCCTTACCTCCTTCATCAGTTCCCTCATCATCTCCACCATCTTTCCCATCTCATCTTTTTGCTCGCTTCCCCCCCTCTTCACGCTCTTTTTAAATCCCATTTTCTTCCCTTCCGCCTCCGACCCTTCCTCCCCCTCCCTCTCCTTCCTCTTTTTCCCCCAGTAGCTATCCAGGTTCCCTGCATTATTACCCACACTACTCACACTACTCATACTCTCCTTCCTTCTTCTTTCCTCCCTTGCCAGCTTGTTTCCTTCCCTATTCCATCTCCATTTCCCTTCCCCCTTCCCTTCCCTCCTCTCCCTTATTCCCCTCCATTTAACCTCTCCTTACTTTTCCACTCTCCGCTGCCCTCTATTCTAATCGCTTTATCCTTTCTTCTAGTTCCTTCCTACTCCTTTTCAAATCTCCCGCCTTTTTGCCAGCTCCTTTCTAATTCCTCTCCTGTCCGACAGATCCCTCTACCTGCTCCTCTGTCTTTCTCTTCCCGCCACGCCGCATCGATCTTCCCACCTAATCTACAAATCGGCCCCTTTTCTCGCTTCCTTTTCGCCACACTCCCTATTCCCTTTAAACTCCCTTTACCCGCCTCACTTCCTCACCTCTACCGCACCTCCAACACTCACTCCCTATCCTTTCCTTTACATCTTCACTCACTCTTCCTCCACCTAACTCGCAGCACCAAACACAGAATCCTTTCACGCTCGCGTCTGGAACCGGAAGTCCTGGATTTCAACTAGTTTCCCTATTTCTTGGGATTCAGTCCCACTGTGGAGATGGATCGCGCGGCGGTATCCACTAGACTCAGTTTGGAGCAGTCAAGCTTTTGGCCGCCGCGACTAGCCGCTCGCCAGGAGATTCCGCCATAATGGCGGAAAACAGATATTCATCGCATTGTGTTGCGTCTCGAGTAGCCTAGGTAGCTGTCGAGACAGACGTACTGACACAGCGGTTGGGAAACGCATCTAGGAAAACAGATACACGCTTCTCCATAAGAACGGTGCTTAGGATCCGGCCGCCGCGATCCGCCGCCGCGGCGAATCGTGTCTAGGAAATCCTACCTTTACTTTAACCGGCAGTGAATCGCGCGCCGCCGGCCGTTGACTACCACTGTCAGCTTCGCACGTTTTGCCAAACTATTTCGCTTCTGTATTGAAAGCAAAACGAGATTTACCACTTCTGTTGACGCTTTCCGAAGGAAAACTGTCTGCTGCATCGCGTGGAGAGGTCAAATTAACAGCTTCCTTAACAGCTTCCTAAGTTCCTACGACGTTCAATATCGTCACTTCTAAAAACCTTATTTTTAAATGCATGAAAAACATGAAAAATAAGATTTTTAGAAGTGACGACCTTTTGGACAGAGTGCAGTTAGAGTGCAGTTAGAGAACTGCACTTTGTTCAAAAGATCGTCACTTCTAAAAACCTTATTTTTCATGTTTTTCTGAGAGTGGTCGACTACTGATACATGGTCGACTACTGGTGTCTTCACCCTATATGATATATATTAGTTTATTAGAAGAAAATTAATTAAAATAAACAATATTCTTCGCCCCTATTCCTCCTCTGCCTCCTCTTCCTCCTCTGCCACCTCTTCCTCCTCTTCCTCCTCTTCCTCCTCTTCCTCTGTATCTTTCATACTCCGCACGTCTCACCTTCCTGTTGAGCTCGCTGTACTGTAATATGAAAAATAAACATAACTTTCATGAGAATATAAGAAATTTTTGCGCGAGATCGCCTACGTACATATCTACATACCTGCTTTTGCAGTTGTAGAGCGACGTCTAACTACCGTCGCGAGGATGGAGTCGCTTCTATCCGCGGACTCCGTCGCGAGAGCAGAGTCCGTTCTCTCCGCGGAATCCGTCGCGAAGACGGAGTCCGCTCTCTCCGCGGACTACGGCTGCTGCTCGGTCTTTGCGACGGAGTCCGGCTTGTAGTCGGATTTTGGGACCGAGGCACCCTACTGCTTGGACTCCGTCCTCCAGACGGAGTCACTTCCGCTTCTCCAATTTCTTCTTTTCCAGACATCTAAAAAAGATTCAAGAAACAGTGAAACAATTCAACGTAATTAAAATGGATTTGAAAGTGCAGTAGAAGAGCCACAGTTAGCCAAACTCTAATCTAATTACAAGTTACGATTAAAATGTAATTGTGTAATGGATTATACATTATTTTCGGTAATTGTTAATTTAGTTAGTTGACTACAATTTTGTCAACTATCTAAATTAACGAGTGCAGAAAATAATGTGTAACCAATCAACTACATTTTAATCGTAATGTATGATTTATAATTATATTACATTTTGCCCAACTCTGAGAAGAGTACACGTTTATCAAGTTGATACATTTGGGTACAATATAGGCTTCCTTTAGCCAAGATTTAGCGCAGGAGCGCAATCTTCAGATTTCTAAATGCTGGAATTTCCAAGTTTGAAAGCGTTGAAATTCAAAGATTTTCAAAATTTGTAATTGCGAGGTTATCAAGTTTCAAAATATCTGTATTTTCAAATGTCCAACATTTGTGATTTTAAAATGTCCAATTTTTCCACTACTGATGTTTAGAAACTGTTTAATTTTCATGACTTGTCTTCAGTTTCAATTAAGGGGGTCGTCTGGTGTAATAGGTCCTAAAAATCAATTTTTTTTGCTAAATTGCTTCTATAACATCTCTGGAATATGTGTGTAAAAGGATTTTTCGATATTCGACGTCGTTGGGAAGTTAGCCGTAGAACGGAGCACCACGCCAGATGCGCCGAGAGCCGGTCGAGCCGAATCAGGTCAGAGCTCCGGAGCCTTTGTTATATTTCGGCTTATACCTGAGACCTTTTCGACTAATGCTCATGTACTAGAGGGGACGCTGAATTCTTTTGTCGAATGAGACGCTAGGTATAGCAGCAATAGTAACGGTTAGCTTAGTCTTGGCTTAGTCTTCAAGGAGCGTAGTTCACGCGCAGTATTGATCTAGTGACATATATTACGAATATGAACGATAAAAAAGGAAGTAAATTTTCTACTGTACATGCTGATCGCACCACGAAACGAAAGTTTCGTGGTAATCAGTATACGGCTGAGCAAAGTACGGATTTTGCTTCAACATCGGCGAAAAAGCTTTTAGACACTGAAGAATTCGACGTGCCAATTTCTTTAAATTTCGCTTATTGCATCTTGGAATTTGCAACTATATTTTCCACTATATCTTCAACTGTAATATGCAAAAAATGTAAAGGTGAAGTGGATTTCAAATCGTCAAATTTTCGAGATGCTAGTTTTAAAATTTTTATGACGTGCAAATGTGATTCGCCGCTAGTGATTAATTCGTGTCCGATGATTAAAAATGCAGCTGACATCAACTCTCGCTTAATTTTTGTGATTCGATTGTTAGGGATAGGTCATGAAGGACTGAATCTTTTCTGCGGCTTGATGGATATGTGTCAAGGAATTAGTAAAAGTGCATACTACGCGTGTTTAGAAAATATTCACATAACATCATCTGCCGTTTATAAAATTGTGTTGTCCCAAGCTGTTGCCCAGGAAAAAGACTTGAATAAAGAAGGCGGAAACCCAGAAGATGAATTTACAATTTCTGAAGACGGCACATGGAAAAAGCGTGGATTTTCATCTTTGTTTGGTGTCTCTACATTGATTGGAAAATATTCGAACAAAGTTCTAGATACGTGTGTCATGAGTAGGTTTTGTGCTGCATGCAACTACTGGAAAGTAAAAAAAGAAAGTGATCCAATCAGTTATGAGGAATGGTATGTCTCTCATCAGGACGAATGCACGATTAATCACACCGGCAGCTCAGGAAAAATGGAAATTGATGCCATCGTCACAATGTTTTCACGATCCCTACCTAAATATGGTGTGAAATACGTTACGTACATAGGTGACGGTGATTGCAAAACCTTTAATGGGATTTTGAAAGCTGAGCCATACGGAACAGAATGTCCAGTCAGTAAAAAAGAATGTGTTGGGCACGTAGAAAAAAGGATGGGGTCGCGTCTCCGAACTGCCAAAAAATCCAATAAAGGGATTGGCGGCAAGGGATCTGGCAAATTAACTGATAAAGTTATAGGCGAGTTAACAAAATATTATGGGTTGGCAATTCGTAGGCATGCAGATTCCACTGAGGAGATGAGAAAAGAGATATGGGCAACATTCTACCACAAGTGCTCTACAGATAATAATCCACGGCACGAATATTGTCCAGCAGGTGAAAACAGTTGGTGTAAATGGCGCAAAGCAGAAGCTCGGGGAACAGATTTTCATCATGACCAGGCGCCATTGTCAGAACAAGTGCAGAATGTAATTAAACCAATATACGAAGATTTATCAAGAGAAGATCTATTGACCAGATGCTTGGGAGCGGAAACTCAAAATAACAATGAGTCGCTCAATTCGCTCATCTGGACCTTTGCACCGAAACACCTTCATTCTGGCCCAAAGATAGTTGAGATTGCCTGCTTTTTGGCTGTCATCATTTTCAACGAAGGGTTCTAATCAATTTTGAAGACGATGGACACATTGGGCTTGCAAATTGGCTCCAATGCTCAAGCTTATGCTCAACATCGCGACAATGCCCGCATTCACCGGTCCGAGCGACGCTTGAGTAATTTCGCAAAACAAACCAGGATTGATACCAGGGAGGAGCAAGCGACTTTGCGGGACTTCCACGAGGCAGAGGAAGGTCAATTATATGGACCAGGCATAGCAGACTAATAGTGAGTTAACATTTTCTTTGTACAATGCAATCATTGTCATAGCTGTCATAGTTTTTTTAAGTTAAAAAAGTCGCCAAAAAAATGACGAAAATCGTAACTTTATTTTCAAAACTGTGCTAAACATTAAATTTCCAATATTTGTACTTCACTCTGGTACCGGCTATAGCCACAAGTCTACAAATTAATGTGCCGTTTGTTTTTTTGATTTCAGATGAACAGGACAGCCGGAATTATGTCAGCCGTCAACCAACTTTTTTTCGCACCTGTATCTTTCAAGAGCTGTAAAGTCAATTCCACTCCATATTTTAGCTTAAAAATATTCTGAATAACTGTTCAAATGTTAATAAATATGTGTAGTACAAATTCCAAGATATTGTGTTTTCATTGTTCGTTAAAAAAAATTCCCCAAAAAGCGAAGAAAACCGGCCGTCACATAAGACGACCCCCTTAAAGGAAGCCTATATTGCACCTGAATGTATATACCTTTTCTAGACATTTCGCGGGTAAATTGTAACAAAACTTTCTTATTCTACGTAAGAATGAATACACGAATCTCTCAGCGTGAAGTTGCGTATCGACATTGCGAGGATGCCGGGCGAGACACGAGAGCCGCGAGAGTCTGGAAACTACCTCGATCATGATCACTTTGCGAGGCAGGCTCGTGCGACAGTCTCGCGCTACCTCCAGTATGATATTTGCATCGCCCGAGCCATGCAATTTTTGATCTTGAGGCCGCGAGGCACCTTTGAGCATGTCGAAAAATCGACGGCTGATGCCTCGTAAAGTAGTCATGGTCGAGGTAGTCTCCAGACTCTCCACTCCGCGAATGGTGTGTCATGCGAGGCAGCCCCGCAATGGCGATACGCAGCTTGAGAAACACGCGGACACTCAAACAATCACAGTTCACATAACAGATTTTGCACAAAAAATTGCAACAATACTATGACGGTAATGAAACTTTACCCGGAATATGTCTAAATACAGTCTTGGGTTGGAAGTAAAATGTAGAAGTATGTCAGTTATTATGAAAGTGGCATCGTGCGTAATTTAAAAAAAAAAGAAATTGAACTTTACGTTTATTATGTATCATGTTGCTATAATACGTAAAAAAGAAGTGAAATGTAATAAACGAAAAATTTGGACTTAGAGGCTATTTTCATAATAACTGGCACAGATAGTGAAAAAGACAGGGATAGTAAGCGCGAAGGTACTTACGTTCTTTACTGCTCGACAGTATTTTTTTTCTGACGATCCAGCCTTTGCTACCCTCAAGAGGGGACAGGGCCCAAACTGCCTTTATCACTCCCTCAAGATTTTATATTTCAGTCGCACCAAGGGCCGAGCGGGGCGTCATCGGCCCGCGTAAAAGTTCGAATGCGCAAAGGTTTGAAAACGCGGCGCGTACCCGCGCATACTCGCGGAGTGTTCCTTCATCACCGCCAGGCAAATGGGAAAGGATAATGGTAGAACGAAATATGAATTCTTCGCTAATAATGTCGGTGATACGTCAAAAGTATATGCACAGGATAATCAAAAATTCTTTCCTGTGCACATTTCTGTGCACCAAACAGTATTGCAGGAAGTACATGCAATCTACGTAAATGTATCAGCATACCACCAATCCTAATGAGAATATCATCCGTATGTCCGTCCCTTTCCCATTATCTTCTGTTTATCCTCTCAGCATCTGTAACCAATGCAGCGACAACGCTAGCTGATCAGTTTCTTGTCGTTTGCACTACGGTGAAGGCGCAGAAAGCAATCGGGCTTTTATTTGATGCGCGGATATTGATATATGAAATATTCATAATTTGTGAATTGTTCCATTTCCGCGCGCGCGCGCATGTGTGTGTGTGTGTGTGTTTTGCAATAGAACGGTATATTTTTTTATTGAGATGTCACGGGATGGTATTTCGATTTTTCGCTATGGATCTATTTGGGGATTTCACCCGGGTAATATGTAATCGGTATCCCCACCAATGTGTAAGGTTGGCTTAAATCGAAAATAAACAAACGTAACCGAGATGTTGATCACATTGAACGATCAGTGAAGAATAACGTCTACGTCCCCGTAGAACTTTCGGTCCTGTTTCCTGGCAATACCGATCGTGAAATTTTCGAGGTAAAGAAGAAAGAATGCGTGGGGCATGAAAAGTGTTTAGGTGGATTTACACAAAACGTTAATGAATGTCTCAATTCGAAAATTTGGAAGATTGCACCCAAATGTACTCCACGTAGTTGGAGAATAGTTGAAATAGCTACCAATGTTGCAGTATGTACTTTTAATGACGGGGCAGAGAGTATATTAAGAATAGAAAGATTACTTGGAATAACAATTGGATATGAGGGGTACCACTATTGTCTCGGAGAAAATGCGAATCGGCTAAAACCGGCCAGAAAGAAAAGAGGCCAGAACAGGTCGTCGACTGGAAAAAAATAAACAAAAACAATTAATTACCGATAAGGAAGGCATACAATACGAAGCCGGAATGGGAGATTAAATGTAAGTTTACAAAACAAATAAAAAAATTCATAAAGTTCTTGCGTTAGCTGCGCGCGACTTCGAGCAAAACGCACTTAAAACTTTAAACGCGTTTTTCTCGAAACTACTTTTTCCGCCACGGTCGCCATGATAACTCATACAGTTTTTAATATTTTTTGATGCAATTTTTTTTAAAATATTCGAAATCGTTTTCTCTATAGTCTATCGAGCCGGATTTTTGATATTTTGATTTAAAAATTTTCTAAAAATAATTAAAGTGTACAATTTATGACGTAAAACGCATACTTTTTTTTAAACTGTCATAAATTGCTAAATTTTTCGAAATTCAAAATTTCGGCTCGACAGATTATAACTACAACTTTATTTTACAAGAATTTTTTTAAATTTTGCAAATCGATCAATATTCACTGGAGATATCATGCCGACCGTGGAGCAACTTTTTTTTCTTAGTGTTGTGGATCACGTGATTTTTTATATAGTAACTTTTGTAAAAATAAAGTGAACTAAATTTTTTTATAAAGTTTAAATACCAATAAACAATGTG
The DNA here is from genome assembly GCA_963855975.1 of Andrena chrysosceles. NCBI lineage: Eukaryota > Metazoa > Arthropoda > Insecta > Hymenoptera > Andrenidae > Andrena > Andrena chrysosceles. The sequence continues at coordinate 37,587,955 of OY979766.1, read as the reverse complement.
TACTATTCATTTTTAATATTTTTCTATTGTTATCCCTACTAAAAAAAATTTTCTTTTAGCGCATTTTTGGCGCTGCTAGACGTATGTAAGGCCTTAAAAAACTGAAAGTCACCTTCGGTTCACGGAAAATATCGCGAACACCAAAAGATGGCATACCGTATTATGTTGGATATAAAAAATATTAAAAATTTTCCTCTTTCAGTTTTTATCAAATACTTACCATTCGTGAGAACCCTATATAACAATATCAGATATACCCACTTGGCTGCTGCTAGTACCGCGCGGCTTAGCTAGTCCAGCCGGTATTGGGCGATGCAGCGTCACATTCAATTAATTTTCATGCGACCAATTTTAATGTATCCGCGTTTCTGAAAACGTGTCTGCAAAGAGCACAAGTAGGGCTGTATCCTCAATTTTTTTCAAGTTTTGAAATAGCGCCCTCCTGGTATAAAATTGCATTTGTTTAAAACAATCGCAGAATAAATGGTCTAAATTTTTTTTTAAGTGACATCATTTTTATTAGGTACTCTTACTTCCTCGGTGTAAGCACCCAAAAGCTCATTCTTACCTTTCTCTTAATTCAACAGTTATAATTTAATGAAAAAAAGTAAATTTCCACGATCTTGAAAATTATGAAAAATCCTTTGAAATACGTTTATGTATCACTAAAGACCACAATATATGCAAGTTTCACAAAAATCCCAAATGGTACTCCGAAAAGTGTCCGATTTCGCGTTGAATGACCCAGAATTGAAATGCGAAAAGTATTCTTTTCACACGCGGTCAAGTGCACGTGTGCCTGCATACACACACAGCCGCATATCAAGACTTTAGTGTACTATATCTTCTTTTACTATGCCTGCTTTTCTTTTCTATTGCATGTTTTTCTTATTTCTATGTATGTATCACGTGTTACTGATTATTGACTCTTTACGTGCAGGCAACGATTAAAAAGAGCAGCGTGCCTCGCGGTAGGTCAGGGCACCGTGGCGGAAGCAGGTACGCGTGCAGGTACCTCGTACGACGAAACACTTCCCAGCACATCTGCTGCGTATGATTTTCCTACGAACATAATACACGAAGAAGACGTAGGAAATTTTCAAGACTTCCCAATTATCGAAGGAATTGTAGAACAAATAGATTTCGATACGGACGCACAAGATATTTTAAAAGAAATACATTTCAATGCAACAAGTGCATTTCGAGTCGCACGAAGAAGAAATTGATTTCGACACAGACAGGGATGAGATACATTCCGTAAGTGACATCGACGAAGAAACGAATCAAGATGTTGGAAATGATGCCGATTACTGGGTGGTGGAGAGTGCAAAACCAGAACAGCCGGAAAATCCAATTTCAGAAGGAATAGACTTCGTTGATTTTCCGTATGTTTTCGAACAAATCAAAAGTCTTCGAAAACATTCGACTATTGACTGTGGCATCGAACATTTTGAAATAATTAGATGTCAACGGAATGGACTAGAAAATGTGTATTATGTAGAGTGCAAAATGTGCAAATACACAAAGTGCATATCCTGTCTTCGGAAGAGAGATTCCACTATGGATATCAACAGCGCCGCTGTTTGCGCAACAATGATGACGGGTGGCGGATATAATCAACTGGAGGACATACTGACTGCCGTGAACGTGTCCTGTATGACGAAAAGGATCTACGAGAAATGTCAGATTGAGCTAATCGATGCCCTCGAAGTGGCCGCACAGCGCGAAATGGAAGATGCTGGAAATGAGGAAAAAGCATTAGCTATAGAAAGAGGCGATGTACATACAAAATCCAATCTACCGTTTATCCCAGTTGTCGCGGATGGCAGCTGGATGAAAAGGTCTTACCGCGGAGGAGATTACAATTCTCTTTCTGGCGTAGGAGCCATCGTGGGATACCACACGAAGAAAGTGCTGTACATCAGCGTGAAGAATAAATTCTGCATGACTTGCCAAATAGCAGGTGCAAGGAAGGAAGAACCGCGCGAGCATCGTTGATTCAAGAACTGGGGTCGTTATCAGAGTCCAACTGGCATGGAGAGTGTTGCTATTGTCGAAGGCTTCAATTGCAGCATAGATATGCACGGCCTAATATACCATATATTAGTTGCCGATGGCGATAGCAGTGTGTACAAGAAGATATTGGACAGTAATCCATATGGAAAGTATATGGTGCAAGTACAAAAAATCGAATGCACCAATCACCTATTACGCAATTTCAGTAAAAGAATAAACGAAATCGGAACAAAAGGCTGCAATAAAAATCTAAGAGCTGTCGTACAGAATAATGCTCTCCGCCTGCGTACTGGTATAAAAAAGCTGCGGAATACCGGTTGCGAGAAGAAATACCACTCGAGGAACGAATTCAAAATTTAAAGCAAGACTTGAAAAATGTACCGAGTCACGTTTTCGGTCAACACAAGGAGTGTCAGAAGTTAGCATACTTCTGTAAGAAATACTCTGATCCCAACAGAGTAGACTACGTTCCACGACTGAGAGAAGTTGGTATTTATCAAAGTATCGAAGAAGCGATGCAGCAACTTTTTGTTGATGCTGACAGTTTGCTGCGCGGTCTAAATAATAATGCTGTTGAAGGTTTTAATAACATAATTGCTAAATTCATCGGAGGCAAAAGGATAAACTTTGGACGAGGGGGCTCGTATCAGGGTAGAGTCTCCGCTGCAGTCGTCCAATATAATACAAAAGAGGCGTTCAGCAGATTGAGTACGGCCATGAATAAAGAGCCGCCAACCATGGTAAGAAAGCTGGAAGGACGTTGGAAGCGCGCAGCAGAAAAAGCAAGGGAGTATAAAAAAGAAGCGAAAGCATCCTCCTTTCGAAATATAAAACAATCGTGCGACCAGGATTACGGCCCCAACGCGGCAACACCAGATATGAAAGAGACAGTATACTCTTCTGAGTGTAAAAGGCACGCGGATATACTCATTCACTGGCAAACGGGGTGAGACGAGATCCAAGTGGAAACTCGCGATCAGGCGAATAGCGAAAAGTGGATTGGTTATAGGAAGAAATTATTAACTGCATCCAATTTCGGCAAGGTATGCCGATTACGAAAGACTACACCACGGGCAAATACTGTGAAGAGTATAATGTACCCGCAACTCCACAATTTACATTCTCTCCAATACGGAAGGGAAAATGAGGCAAACGCCTTGAAAAAAATGGAAGAAGAATTAGGAATCCATATTCTACCGTGTAGCCTGTTCGATGACATTGTGCCTCACTTAGGTGCAACTCCTGACGGCCTCGTGGACCATGATAAAATCGTCGAAGTAAAGTGTCCCGTATCGGCGAAGGATTTATCGCCTGATGAAGCAATAAAGCAACTTCCTCTAATAGGGTCTATTTTCAAGGATAATAAAATGAAAAAAATCATCATTACTATTATCAGGTGCAAGGACAATTGCACATAACGAAAAGGCAATGGGCCTATTTTTGTTTATGGACGCCGAAAGGAATCAAGGTAACAACAGTACCGAAAGATGATCAATTCTGGGCAAGACAGATGGAGGAAAACCCCAGCAAGTTCTATGAGGACTGCATGTTGCCAGAAATTATAGATAGCAGATACAATCGACAACAGCCGATTAGAGAACACCCGGTTACATAAAAAAGGAGCAGGTACGAGTACACAAAAAAGTACATAAAACGATGAATGACAACATCGCGATAGCACCGGCGAGTGCATCCAGCGCATATGAAGAGCTGTCGAATAAACAATTGCAATAAAAAGTGACTATTGCACCGGCGAGTGCATCCAGCGCATATGAAGAGCTGTCGAATAAACAATTGCAATAAAAAGTGACTATTGCAACGGCGAGTGCATCCAGCGCATATGAAGAGCTGTCGAATAAACAATTGCAATAAAAAGTGACTATTGCACCGGCGAGTGCATCCAGCGCATATGAACAGCTGTCGAATAAGTAATGTTCCAAAATGTAAGTAAGAAAGTATGTAGAAGATACATACGGAGAGTGAATAGGACCGTCTATGACGGGGTGGTGGTGGGCCTTTTCACACTCTCCTAATAATAAATACCTATAACTATTCTTTCATATCAAGTGGAAATGACATATATAAAAGCGTAAGTATGACACATACTTTTGTTATGCAAATAATTGGATTAATTGGAAATCATCATGAATGTTTCTCTCATATCTGAATTTATTTTAGAAAATCATGCTCTATGAAGCGAGGAAAGGAAGGCAGTCTTCTCCGCAAGCATAAAGATAAGTAAATAACATACATACATTTACATTTTTATTGCATTCAGATTACAACTCGTTCTAACTTTTTATCACAGGTTCTGTGACCACTAACTGGAATCGAAAGGGGTCAGTGCCATTCCAAGAAAATATTTATGAGAAATAGGGCATAATAATAATGAATTCTTCAGGAATTGTAAGTATCAGTGTTCACACGCAACTTGATGCGACCCGAATGTTTGTTTCGAGTCAACGAAGGTCGTAAATCTTCGTCTCGAGTATTTCGACACCGTAATTGCACGGATACCCTAGACGCGTTACCGTGGAAGGGTTAGTAATTAGAATCACAGTTTTACCGAATAACAACAAACAAAAAAACTGTATTTGATAAACAAATATAAATATAAACAGATAAAAATAAACGGTGAGTTGTGAGTGTATTGAATGTTCGTGTGAGTCACGTACGAACGCGTGTCGGTTGTTTTAATACGACCTTTTTTCTTCGACTGTCTTTAATTGACCCGACTGCCCGACTCCTCCGAATTCTTGAAGAGAGTCCGGCAGTGGTGGCTTTTACCCGATTGGCCAACGTTGTCGGTGTTAACCAATCGGGTAATTTCCCTAGGCCCGGTCGCGACACCTATTCCCTGCGCCCTTAGCGCGTCTTTTCCGGGAAAGTGAAGAGATTTGGCGGGAATCGGTCTGGAAATTTGGCGGCAAAGTCCTGTTACCTGTCCGCGGAAGACGGCGCGAAAGCGCAAGGATACCCACATCTGCGTTGCACGTGCGGGCTCGTTAACCGGCGACGCTTCCGGAGGCAGTTAGAAGCGTTGGCCTACCTTTGGGTTTTATGACTTTAATTGCCAAGGAATAAATTGGCCCGTGCAACGGTCAAACCGTCTAATAAAGTGTGCAACACAGATGTGAGGACTCCAAGAATGCCTATTAATAAATCATCTTCTTAACGGTTAAAGAAAGCCCGACTATTTTTTCCGCGATTCTATGCAACGCGGAACAATCAGTTTTTACATTCAAGTGGTATAAACACAAAAAGTAATTTTTATTAAATTTATTTATTTCTGTAGTCAAACCAGAGTGTACGTTTGTACACTGGGCTCAAGAATATCGTTGCAACTCAGCTGGAGGAGCAGATTTTCTGTCCTCGAAGTGACAGAAAATATAACCTATATGCTATACCCGATTTTCTAAAGATACTGTTGCGGCGTAATAATAATGTTTCGGAAGGATGATGAAAGTGTAACGTCCGGTTGCCCGGGGACGACTAAACGTTAGCAGGTTCTCGAGAAGAGTGCGGCGTCCCTCGAAAATCGGATAGGTGGGGGTTCTTTGGTAGAGTAAAGGAGTAAAATCCAACTTAAACTTAACAATGACTTTATTTGAACAACACTTATTCCTAATAACGAATATAATATTGCTTACGACTACGATTATATATTTTATGTTTTTGTATTTTTATGTTTTTTATCTTATATTTAAATGCTACGTGGCTATGTATTTATTGCAGAGCACGGCCGCTACCGTTTCCGGAGCGATCTCGTAGACTCTTGGCAATGTCTGTAATAAGCACAGCCGCTACCGTTTCCGGAGCGAGCTTGTACTTTTGACAGGGTTTTGGTTCTATGCTCAAATTGACCTCGCATTTACCAAGTGCTTCGGCCGCTATCGTTTCCGGGGCGAGCTCGATTCCTTTGCAAGAGCAAGGTACTATAGTTTTCAAATGAAATAGTCCAAAGAGGTGCACCAGTGACTTTTATACACTGGAGATCCGCCGCTACCGTTTCCGGGGCGAGCTGAATCTCACTGGTTGAAACTTAAGCTTCCTCTAGGTCTAAACATTCGTCAATTAAAGAGCGTGGTTTTTGAATGTAGCTTGACTGAGCGCTGCGCTGCGTGCGCCTCCTTTTATACTGGAAAATTGACGAGCTGGCGCATGCGCAGTCAGTCGGTTTCGTTATTTCACATTTTTCTCGCTTAATACATATTATTTTGTTTTGTGTTTTTGTCAGTAATTATAATTAATTGTTCTTAACGTTTCTACAATATTTGTTTCTCTAATATCTGCTTAGTTTAATATTAATGTATAAAAGTATGTACAATGGGTCTGCGCGGTATTGTAGTACAGGTTGTGTGGTAACGTAGTACGGTTCTACTTTATCGACGGTCGGTAACGCCGGGTTTGAGTCCCCGTGGGACGTTACAAAAGTTTACACATGTAGCGTAATAGAACGAAATAGCCGCTAAACATTTATTGTCATATAGCATATACATAGGTTATATTTTCTGTCACTTCGAGGAGAGGAAACATAATAATCACGCGTTGGATTCAACATCAAACACAATTTTATATATGTTTGTTCATAACTGTTTTCTGCATAGGATGTGTATTTCATGTTCTGTTTCAGTGTTTTGCTAATTAAAAAATGTCTATCCTATCAAACTTCATTTTCTGGGGACATGCCCTCATCTAATTTTCCTTTTCACTTATAATTCCTTACTGCCAACGTAGAATATTGTAGCATAAGCACATTTCAAGTAATTAAAATGTACAATGAATTTTCTACGTTTGCAGTACCAGCCGACTTTCCGTTGAAATTTTTATAAATACAACGCAACAGCTGAGAATTTCTTTCCTTAAGGTCCGCGCACACATATCCGTTCCGTGTCAGTTCCGTATCCGTCCGGTGTCCGTCCGTATCCGTGCGGTGTCCCTAATTTCACTGACAGGAGGTCCGGTCAGTCCCAATTCAGTCGTTTCTGCAAGCCTGCTGTACAGTTTTGTCAGTCAGTAGGTGACAAAAATATTCGTACACCCTTCAAAACAGAATAACATCTTTAAAATTGTTTCAAACGACGTGATTTTTTTTAGAAGCTGGAAGGATTAGTTTACTATGTAATTTACCAACAGTTAAGCCATTGATAAAAATGAATGGGGGAGCATGTCTTTGGTTTAGAGCTGTGAAATCGTCCACATGCTGCGTGGATCTTATTTTGTGTACTAAAAAGACTTATAATAAATATTATAATGCAAAAAATCACAACAATATGGTCTCAAATACCGGCTGAGTTTTGTCTTCGATTAATCGAATCAATGCCACGCAGATGCCATGCAGTCATAAGTTCCAAGGGTTATCCAACATCTTATTAGATTCTCACGAAAATTACAGACATTACACACCGTTATTTATTGTTAAAAGTGATTATAAATTATGTTTCTTAACTTTTGTCACGTATGTTTCTTAACTTTTGTCACAAAGCTTTTGTTTCGTTTCTTCGATCAATATTAATTGTAGTCGTTAGACAAGTACATTCGAAAAAACATTTAGTGTATGTTAATGTATGAAATGTTATCTCTTTATGCTAATTTTAGATACAATGTATGTATCTCACAAGATGTAGAATATACAGTAATTTCCAAACGATTATTTTGTTTCTTAACTTTTGTCAGTAAGTGTAAAAAGAAACTATACGAGGAAAATGGTCAAAAGAAGTTATGAAGAAATCTGTAGATGAAGTTTTAAGCAACAAAATGGGGTACAAGAAAGGTACTCGAGAATATTGCCTTCCACAAACAACATTGGCAAACTATGTGCAAAAATTGAAACAGGGTTTGCCATTAGATCCAATTAAGAGTTTATTTTCGCAAACAGATGAGGAAGAACTTGTCGAATATTTAGAAGATATGGTCCCACAACTCCTGCAGGAGTGTAGGAAGAAAATAATTTAGAAGAAATTCATATTTACATCGATTGTGAAAATATTTAGAGGAACCGTGTTGCCCCGTTTCGGTACCACGTCATACCCCGTGGCAGGGGCAAGATGGTTTTTCATTACATTTTTTTAAAAGTTTAATAACTTCAAATTTTTATTTAAATGTTGCTCAAACTATGTACCAAAGGTTAAAGTATTAACTTATAATTATATATTGATTCATAAAAGCTTAACTAAAAGGTATAATTATCAATTTTTTTGCATGTTTGCTTAGCTTTCCCATCATGCCCCCCTTCCCCTACACGAATATTCATGACAGTCACACTGCAGTCCCAATTCAGCCGTTTCCGTAGGCCTTCAGTCAGGAGTAGGGGCGCGTCTCGTTTCTGGCAACCGTAGCTGTACAGTTACTCACAAAATTGAGCGTACACCTAGGTTGGTAATGAAAATTGACGAAAAAATGAATACAAACACACATATTCAAAAATAAAAACACAATATATATTTTATTCGTATATTTTACTAAATAATTCGTTAAAAAAATTCTAAATAAAATGGACTATTGGTCTATATTTAACAGAAATTGTAAAAGTACACGTATTTTAGTGACACAAAATTGGGCGACCACGTAGGTATTTTCACATTATGCAGGTCAGTATTGGTTAAATGTTGGTACTATTGAAGAGGCAGTCCCGCGAAATGTCTTTCAAAGTTCGGTTGCTCACGAACCAGATACAAAAAACTATCTGTTATCCGTAGATTGACGATTATAGTAGTAACATGGCTAATAAGAGAAAGCAGACTGACATTTCAATACGAAATTGTATTGTAAAATTATATTCGCAAGGTAAATCCCTTCGTCAAGTAGGGAAAATAGTCGGTAGAACACACTCTACCGTACAAAAAATTATAAACAAATTTCGGTACAATGGAACAGTCCGAAATACACCTGGCCGAGGAAGAAAGAAAATATTGTCGAACACTGATTGTTTCAGCGCGAACGTGAAGCTTCTAACACTCGCGGTGTAGATTTAGGTTTAGGTTTACTTAAGCGTGTAAATTAGATGTTAAGGAAAGACGTGAAGAACGGTCGTTACGTTTAAACAGTAAAGGTCACGAACACTTTATATTTACACAACGTTGCACAATAATTACAAATTTGGTTGGTTAAAATTAACACAGAACTTAATTGACTAAGACGCGAAGGCACGCGAAAAGTGACCGCGAACTGAGCAGTTCGAATAGAAAATTATTGGAACGTTCCAGAAGAGCGTAAGCACGCTAGAGAGGAGAACACAACTTGTCAAGTCGACGATTCTTAGAAGAGAGGACGATTCGTAGAAGGGAGATCGCGGTGATGGATCGGGCCGTTTCGCCGAATTCTGTGACGTCAGCACCCCACCCAACAGTCGCTCGTCCTGAGCAGGACGAGGACCGCATCGGCGAACAAAGCCGTTCGCACGATGAACTGAGACAGCTGTCTAATTAGGTGAGGTGCGCGTCAACAGATGGCCCGACCGATCGCATCACCGCGATCATTCCGCGGTCAGGTCGCGTTTATAATGCGCGCGGCTTCGGTAGCGAATCCGCGCCGGCTTGGCCCGTGGCCGTTTGGGCCAATCCCAAACACTGATGAACGATTCATTTGGCGACAAATAAAAATAAATCCGAGTACAAGTGTGCGGAAGTTAACGTTAGATGTTTCTTCATGTATAAATAAAAACATCTCGGTTGAAACAGTTTGCAGAACATTCAGAAAAGAGGGATATAATAGCCGAGTTGCACGAAAGAAACCGTATATTTCCAAAGCAAATAGACAGAAACGCATAGAATATGCAAAAACGTTTGTTCTCTGACCCGACTAAAATCAATTTTTTTGAACGAGATGGAAGGAAGCAAATCGTATGGCGACAGCTAAATACTGAGCATTACCACAAAAATACATGTCCAACGGTTAAACACGGAGAAGGATCCGTTATGATATGGGGATGTATAAGTGCCAATGGTACCGGAAGTATCGAATACATAGATGGCATAATGGACAAATTTAAGTACTTAAATATCTTAAAAAAGAATCTAAAAAATTCAGCAGGAAAATTAAAAATGCCGCGGGTGTATTACTTTCAACAAGATAATGACCCAAAGCATTCATCATATATAGTTCAATTATGGTTGCTGTATAACATCTCAAAGATGCTAAAAACACCTCCCCAGTCACATGATCTCAATTCCATCGAAAATGTCTGGAGAGAAATCAAATCCAGGATGGCAAATAACAATTTTACGAATATAGAAGATTTCAAACGAAAGTTGAGAGAAGAATGGGAAAACATTCCTCCTTCTTTAATAAAACACCTAATTCATTCTATGCCACGTCGCTTACAAGTCGTAATTGATGCCAGGGGATATGTGATAAAATATTAATAAATAAAATGATATAGTATAAGTTTGTAAATAGTATTTTAACAAGGTGTATGCTCAATTTTGTGTCACTAAAATATGTGTACTTTTACAATTTTTGTTAAATATAGACCAATAGTCCATTTTATTTAGATTTTTTTACGTATTATTTGGTACAATATACGAATAAAATATATATTGTGTTTTCATTTCTGAATATGTGTGTTTGTATTCAGTTCCCCGCCAATTTTCGTTACTAACCTAGGTGTACGCTCAATTTTGTGAGTAACTGTATATACCTACTATACAATTTGTGCACACACTATGACATAATCCATCCCTGTTGTAAATTCTTAATCCTTTAGATTTTAGAAGTTTATGAAATTCCTAATACATGAAAAGTTCCCTTTCTAATGCTGTTTATGGGATGAATCCAATGCTTCCTCTTCGCTCGTTTATTACTACATCTTTTCTGTAAAATCCAAATAGATAATGCTTTAATCTCATTCATTTCTTCAGAGAAATATTTTGTCTAAAATTGTGTGGGGCACGAGAAGATATTTTTTATTGGAAAACAAATGATCGACACGTATCGCGATGCGTGTTTCGCCCCGCGCCGTGTGAAAGAGTCTGCTCGTTTCCACGTTTCATCTGTTGACTTCAGACAAAAAGTATCGTACGGCCGACGTTTGTGGGGTACACAAAATCAGTATCGCGATACGAGAATCGTCGTGTGAACGGTTCCTAGGGAAGCTATAATAAACAATTGAAAATCGGTACGCATCATACACGTATCGCGATGCATCTATCGCTGTGTGAAAAATCTCTAAAGTTTGCACGTCCTGTTGAAACGTATATCCAGCTCCATTTCCCTAACACCCAGTATGCATGCATCCGATCATACCGTCTATCTTACCACGCAAAATTCATATACAAAACTCTTTTCATTACAATCATTAATAATGATCAGAATTATATCATGTTTGGTATCATTTTCATTGCAAAAACTCCAGCAATCCATTGGTGGTATTTGTATGGAGATCTAATATTAACCCTCTAGGTACGGGGATGTTTTAAACTTAACGTAGAATTTTTTTGAGCATTAAAATAATCTATTTTATATTTCGGATTTGGAAGCTACTCGGTTAGAATGCTGAGAATGTGAAAATGATTGATTTATAGTATGGGACGTAGGAGTCCCACCCGGACTTACGGGTAATTTTTTGAACATTGATCGGAAATATAGAAAACAACATAAATATGTACTTAAATGATTTTTTTTATGTGGGAAATCATGTTTGAGCAGTAAGTAGTAATGAAAAATAATGTTGTAATTTTTAATATCTATTCTGTTTTTTATGGTAATCGTAAAAACAACTATTGGTTTTGTTACAGACATCTTGTTGCTGTAGTAACGATAAATAACATAAACACTAATAAAAATATGTAATTATACACGATTTAACAAATAATATAGAATAGTATGAATATTTAAAGAAATAAGAATGACATATAAGTACTTAACAATTTTCATAAATATTTACTCCTAAGTCCCGGTGGGACATACACGTCCCATAACTTTAACCCGAAAGCCCCTATATGTAACGTAAATAGAGTGCAGTGCCCATACAATATTTTGTCAAGTAGGACTCACTTTTACTATATATATGTTTATTTTACTATAAAAAGTTCTTTTACTTACTTATACAGTATCGTCTCCGTGTGTGCCCGGTGGTCGGGACTGGCGTTGGGCACTCAGAATGCGCAGATCCCTAATTCCGAGTGTGCGTTTCTCGCTTCTTTCTGGCCGAAGGAGTGAGCGAAATGGACCGGTTTTCTTGCGCGCGGGCGTGCGGGCACTCAGATGGAATCGTGACTGCCCAACCCATGCGCGCGACGGTCAGATAGCCAGACACGGCACAAGTCTTTTTTGCGCCCTAGACAAACTTTTCAAATTACGCCCTATATTATAATACATTTATTTGAGATTATTAATAACCTTACTTTGAATTTTTATTCGTAGTTTAATCCACTTATAGTACAACTTGTAATATTTAATTCTAAAGTTTATTTTCAGCAATAGCAGCAATGAAAATACATACCATTTTGCACCTCTTGTCGACTTTCTGCCCTAGGCAGACGTCCAATTTTGCTTATAGGGACGAAAGTCGACAAGTGGTGCGAAATGGTATGTATTTTCATTGCTGCTATTGCTGAAAATAAACTTTAGAATTAAATATTACAAGTTGTACTATAAGTGGATTAAACTACGAATAAAAATTCAAAGTAAGGTTATTAATAATCTCAAATAAATGTATTATAATAAAGGGCGTAATTTGAAAAGTTGGACTAGGGCGCAAAAAAAACTTGAGCCGGGCCTGCGTCAAGTTTTTGCGTTGCGGTTTCGTGCTTCCGTATGTGCCTGCGACCAAAGGACGGAGTGTCACGGCGCCCGAAAGACGGAGGGAGACAAAACATGAACGCTGTCGTCTGTCTCGTACTGTCCTCGCTCGCTTTTAGGGGCTCTCGCTCGCTCTCGTTCCATCTCGCTCTCGCCTTCGCCGGACAAGAGTGAGACAGAAGTGGTGGGGATAGCGACAGGCCTACATCGTGTACACCAAATCGGGTACATATGGAGACAATACTGTACTTGTAAAAATTGTCGACAAATTGCAACAGGCACTGATCACGATCAATAGCGTCAATTAGATTCATTTGTTTATGACAGAAAAAAGTTTAATTTCGGGTTCTGATGGTATAAACAGTTTCTTCCCTGCCTACTAAAAGTTACTATACCTATCAAACCTCGATCTTATTGTTGAAACGTAAATAAAAATGTGCTAGTCTGAATGGGACTCTGGAGTCCCACTAGTCCCTAGAGGGTTAATTATAGAAATTTCCATTTTCATTACTGAGCGGCCTATTGTTGTCCTTGTTTTTATGGCTCTAGGGTCTAGGACCCCCGAAGCGCGTGGTTCGAGAGCTTCGACTCGAAAACCTTTCACGGTCATAAAAAAAGGTCGTCCCTTTCACCTTTCCGTGATTTCAAGACTCCGTCAGTCCAAATACCCAAATATCGTTGGCAACCAAATTTTAGTTTCACTGAACGGATAGGGGTTCTACACTGACATCTGTTGACATCCGTGACACGGACAAGTGTGCGCTGCTCCATTGTAAAACACGCAAACGCTATTTTTTAACACTGATCCTGACGGCCCGGAACTGACGGGTACGGAGAGGCCGTCGAATTTCACGGAACTGACAAGTGTGCGCTGCTCCATTCCAAAACAAGCAACCGATACCTTTTACGACCACGGAACTGACACGGAACGGATATGTGTGCGCGGACCTTTATTTAGGATAGAATACGGAAATAGCAAACAGCTCCCTCTCGCGTGCATCAGGCAGCGGCGTATCTATGAGTAATACCATTTCCATGCAGAAAAAATCTGCTGCAATACCAACCTGCCGAATCGACCAGACCACGTGACGTGTCTACCCCCTTTAAGGTCGAGTTTCCTAGCAGCGGCCGGCGGACGCGGCTGGCGGCCAAATCCTAAGCACTGCTCTTATGGAGAAGCATGTAACCGTTTTCCTAGCCGCGTTTACGAGCGGCGGCGGCCGCCCGTCTGCTACAGCAGCAACCTAGACTACTCAAGACGCAACACAATGGGATGAGTGTCTGTTTTCCGCCATGATGGCGGAATCTACTTGCCGCGCGGCCAGACGCGGCGAATTTTAGCTCGACTCCTCCAAACTGAGTCGTATCCGCGGCCGCGCTGCGGCGATCCAGCGCCACCGTGGAACAGAATCCCAAAAATAAGGAAACAAGTCAGAATTCAAAAGTTATGGGATTATATTTTTTTAATATATTTCTTGTAAACTAATAATATGAGTTCCTAAAAAAGGGAAAAATATCGTGGCGGTTAATTCTGATCTGTGTGTAAACACGTGTCAAAGTTTGTATATTTTTCTTGTGGAAAATTTTGAATTGAGTCTTTTGAATTTTGATAATATAAAAGATACACAAATATTTTGGGAACCCAAATGAGTAGTATCTTTTTTGGTAAGCAATAGCAAATAATTAGTTACATACAGTTATTTTCCATAACAAGCCCATTGGAGAAATATCAGCAATTATCGGCTTTTTAGTTACCCTCCGGGAACTTCCGAGCGAATTTCTTTTTTGTTTTATAATCAACATATATTTGGCTTTGCAACTGCGAAAAGAAGATTTGGCAATATTTACCAATAATGGAGTAATCACCTGTATTCTATGGTATGACGCACAGTGAGGCTGAATGCCAAGAAATGGGGGAAAATTCAATAACATTACATTTTTCGCACTGAAACTGCCGAATATAATTAAGGAAGTTCATAAAAAAGGTATTAATATACCCCTTATACGGTGGATTAGCGTTATTTAAAAAAATAATGTCAATACTTCCAATAAAACTAGTACAATTTGATAAATATACCTGCATACTGTGGTAAGTGAAGAAATATTTGCAAACCTGTATGCATGTTATCCTATATAGGTACCAAATACTGTTCAGAAAGGGTTAATACATTCCTACGAAATTATACAATATTTGGGCAACCGTCCAATCGGCTAATTGGATGAAGGGATCAAAGATGCTAGAAATAAAGGTTTTAAAAAGTAAAGATTGAACGCTCAAAATATTCTCATTGTGATTCAAACGAAGATTTTTTAAACTTCTTATCGATTTCTTCAGATACACTACTGATATTTTGTAAAGTAGCTTCATAAGATTCGGCATGTTGATTGGAAAAAGTGGCATGTTAAATTTTTTTCTCTATTCTTGAGATTGACGCCCATTGGGCGTTTGGACAAAACCGGGATCAGAGCCAAGCGAGAATTAATTCGTTGTTTTCGACCGATAATTTCATATTTACCCAAGAACGTTTCGACAACATCGGTTTGCCAGATTTCTAAAGGCCAATCAAGACCGTTGTTAACCGCCGACTCGCGGGACAGTACGGTTATAAACTGGACCCTGGCGAGGCACTCTGGCCGATCAGCCACAATAAGTTTTGGCAACCACATGTGAGGTTTTCACCCTCGATTTCGTCAAGAAGGTTCCTCCTCCGCTGCCGAATTCACAGGGGGCTAGTCCCACCTCTTTGAGGAAGGATGTTTCCAATGTGTGTATCATAATTAAATTACAACAATAATTATCTTCATATTACTTTCTCTTCTTTATACGTATATTAAAATGAAAAATATAAAATAGTTGAAAGAAGGAACATTGTACTGTATGAACTCCTGGTATCGGTACATGTACATACATACATATGTGCTTCCTATTCGAGTGGGTTTCCTACCAGTAAAAGTCAGTAAATTTGCAAGCGCAATATCTCGAAAACCAGTTGAAATAAGGTGTATACATTACATGTTATTGAATTTGTCTTGGAACGTACTATCAAGTGATCTCTAAAAAAAGATAGTTCCATTCAGAAAACCGAACTTGACCATCGTATCAATGAAAAGTCGCGCTTTTATTCACAGCGAATAATCTCTAAATTCTTAAAGACGGTGAGGTACGTTCTTGATTGCCCTATGGAAATCTGGCAACCAGATGTTATCGAAGCGGTCTTCGAAAATGCGGAATTGCCGACCATTAACGATAGGTAAATGAATTTTCGCACCGTTCTCAGTTGTTACCTCCAAGAGCCCCCTTCATTTAGGATGATTAAGGACACAACATGAAGGCAAAATACAGAACACAATATAGAGGCCCAAAACATAATAAAATATTAAAATATAATAAAAGCGGCCGTTTCGTTAATCCGTATATTGCTGTGTCAGCGGGTGGTACGTATAGGGTACGTGGCCGCCGTCGAAGAGCGGGACAATACGAATATACGATCATAAACCGCGACTCCGATGAGACGCTCTAGCCCAGGCCTGCACAGCGAGCCTTTTTCAGCGCCTAGCCAGTAGCCGATCAACCTGGCTAGTTTTTCGGAAGCAACTGGTTCAATTAAGCCCGAAATATACTAAAAGTTTATACCTGAGGTTCCTGTTCCCTACGCGTAGCGAGTTCAATAGTAGCGAGTTAGTAATTTTCACTAAAAACGAAATTGAAGAATTCTACGTACCCGTATTTCACAGTTTGGTCTGTAGTTTACGTTGACCACTAAACGACCACCATTGTTTGTCATTTACCTAACTCGTTGGAAGCCTCGGTACTTACATATATGTATACAGTCAATGTAAAAAGTATTCGTGCAGCGACTAATTTAAAGTAAAAGTTTGTATATCCATGTCAGTACTAAACTTTAACAGAAAAAGATGATTAATAAATATTCTTAAATGTTTGTACAATAGATCTTGTATAAACAAATTTTTATTCCCCTTAACTTTAACAAAAATATGAGTAAAAGGAGATAAACGTGCAGAAATAGACGCGCAGTAAGTATTCGTACAGTTAAATAAAGGATCAATAAACTATGGAAATAAACTAAATATTTACTGTTTTAATAATTTGTGGGTTTGCCTTCTGATTTTATAATAGCTTCGAGCCTTCTGGGTGTAGAATTTTTTTAGTTGGATGTTATGGCAGGTTGTATTTTACTCCACTACTACATACAGGGTGATTCTCCAGCGGCGCCTGTCCTTTGAGGACAACCCATCGCAGTGCTTCACCGAATTTTATGGCATTCGACCCTCGAAAGGGTTCGAATATCATTAAAAAGTCAGAAATGTCCAAGATTTCCGCATTTCCCATCAGATCTTTGCAAAAACGACGTCAATGAATTCCTTATATTTCGCGGATTAAACTGACACCACGAATGACGTAATTCGGACCATGTGAAGTAAATTCCATGAAAAATTCATTTATATCATTTCAAGTTGTCTTCGTTAATAATAGTCCGATTTACATGAAATTTCGTATGATTTTCACCGGAAAAAAACATAAGGAATTCATTGGTGTCACTTCCATATCGATACGATAGAGAATAAAAAATTATTTTATTTCCGAAGCAGGTATGAATCCTTGACCGTAGACCTTTTCAAGTGCGTTCCTCGACCCAAAGTGGGACCCTGAACATTGCGCGGCCGGAGCCTAGCCGCCGCGGCGGGCCAGTGGCCGGTGTCTGGCCGCCGAGGTGGGCCACCGGCCGCGTCCGCCGGCCGCTGCTAGGAAACTCGACCTTTAGGATGCCGCAGTCACCCCGGTGACTAATTTTATATGTACATCTGCACGAATAACGTATGTAAGCAATGTTAATAATTACAAGTGGCATTGCTCAGAACATGTGTAGGAGGAAGGAGAATCACTTTGCTAGGAGTAGTGGATAGGTTTATTAAATAACAGTAAGTAAAGAATATGTATAAGTGAGTAGTGTTAATGCTCGCGCTGGCGACTCGCGACTACTTCTGCGACGAGTGACACGTCGCCCGGCCACTTTTCGGAACGTGGCAACGCGTGGCAACGTCGATCGTTGATCGAAAAACAGCGTCTTACCCCGCACTACTAATTATTAATAAAAAATTTTTACGTACATTGTTATTTTCTATACATTTTCTAAAAGTTACCCGGGTTACTGCGTTAGTCGAAATGAGAATAAAACATTTCAATAGGTAAAAGTAAGGCGAAGAAAAAAATTAAAAACCATTATTGCATGTTTTTTCTACTAATAAATCATTCGTTTGCGATGTCATGGAAGCTCAGAAGAAAAAAATACTTAGAAGCAATATTTTTTCCGCGGTACAGTTCAAATAGTCACCCGGGTGCCTCATCAGTCGAACTAGGGTTAAAGGTGCCATGTCCAATGCGCGGCTCGCCGCGGCGGCGAGCGGCGCGGCGCCAACGCGGCACGCCGCGGTACACTATTACAATGAAAAAGCATTCATCTGTTCTCCTATCTGCGACTTCGACCGCGCGCGGCTGCGGCAGATTGCTACTGTGTATGCAAGTCTGCTCCAGGAGCAGCCTATGCTACTGGAGAAGCAACACAATGGGATGAGTGTCTGTTTTCCGCCATTATGGCAGAATCTACTAGCCGCTCAACGGCCTGCAGCTGCCAGTCGCTCCACTGCTCGAGAAGCAGTGTAGAGACTGGCCGCCCCGCGGTCCATCGTTGCAAGTACTTTTAAAACAAAAACATTAATTGCCGCGTAAAATTATTTTCTATGTCTCTGTGTAAAATAGACGGTGGTTTTAAAATAATAACCCAGAACTTCCTCGTTCGAATAACACACGAAGCGATTCGAAACGTTCGTTACCGAAAACCGCTGCAGCTGATTGATGGAGGATGTTAGTATTCTGCCGTTTTTATACATAACCAGAAACAGTTCCTTGATGTGCTATCTACAAAATCAGCTCATTTCTAGAATGGTCCCTTTCAAATTAAAGTCGCAAACAGTTATTAGCTGGGCGTTCCGCTTTTATGGCGGTTTACCACTCGCACCCCAGATTACTGTAACGATGTTTGCAAACAATGTGTCGACTGATCCTATACCCGTCTCAATTTCAATAATTTTACCCACGACAGGGTTGACCGCGGCGTTATACCCCTGTACGGAGAGATTTTTCGCCACCTGAATGTAAAAGCCACAATAATGGCGTATCGTTCCAAAAAATTACATAATCGGAAGCCGGCGTGGGCATGGCGTTACGTAGCTAAAAGATTAAAACATTCAGACACAAAAATTGTAGAAAAAAATTCAAAGACCGCTACAAACAAAGGCACATTCCCTCAGTTACTCCCTACGTCCGATCTACGCATATTTACGTTAAGGATAAAATTATAAAAAATATATCAAGGACATGAACAAAGCATTTGAACAAAAACGGTGGCTATGTGACAAATCGTGTGGCACCTCACATGTTAAAATTTTTCCCCAAAATAATTATGCAAGAATCAGTTCCCACTTCGATCCTCTATTCATGTTACTATTATTTGAAGACGTTCGCGCTGGAACGACCCCCCACGATCGGTGACGCGCCGGTTCCGAACGTGGCCGAACACCGAGCGCGAACGAACCGGGCAACGGGTGTCTGCCCGCCACGAGGCCCGAGTGTGACCGAAGTTCGACTTTCAAACGGAGGCACACTTCTCGAAGCCATTTCTCGCACCGGCCCGGCGTTCTGAGCTGCCAGCGACCGCTGATCAGCGGTGATGCCCGAGCTTCGAGAATTTTAAGATGGACCCTTTCACAGTAACGTCGCAAAGAGCTAGGTATTGGGAATTTCCCGGCTCAGGTAAGCGAGCCGCGCGCTCCGCTTTTATGACCGGTTTACCTCTCGCACCCCTGATTACTGTAACGAGGTTTGAAAACAATGTCTCGACTGGTCTCGTACCCGTCTCAATTTCAATAATTTTAGCTACTACAGGGTTGGCTTGATTTTTCGCCACCTGCGTGTGAAAGCCACGATAATGGCGTATCGTTCCAAAAGATGATATTAACGTAAGTCACCCCACAGTGGGGTACACCGGGCTCAAGAATATGGTTCCAAGTTGAAATACGTTATTGCTACTGCCTCAATTTCGAAAAGAATGTGGGTTAGTCCGTTGTTTGCTCTCGCTGTCTCAATTAACGATATTACGCATAAAATTAGTTTGCCGGATTGAAAGCCCGTGTCGTTAAAAGTAGTCCGATTTAATTTTTTTTTGTCAATTTAATCGGGAGAATGCAAGCAATCCCTTGCTGCCACTTTCATATTGATGCGGTGAAAAATAAAGAAATTCCTTTTGTGCATAATCGATGACACATCGCCGAGCAACCTCGCGCTGCAGATTTGACGGGTGAACGATACAATGTCGCTCGACTCGAGGAACCGACGGCTTCGATCAAAGGCGCTCGAGACTCACCCAGCTTTAAATAATTTTCGGAAATAAATATAAATGGAAGGGAGAACATTATTCAAAGCTTCGGATGAATTCGCGTCGAATGAAAACATTATTTACGGCGTTTCGAATAATAAATAACTCGGGGTTATTTATATTTGATGAGTTTCGAATAAAATTTCTGCCTTTTATTCGAAACCAACTTTTTTGTAAAATAATTTTTTGCCCATCTCTGGTTCCAACTATCACTAATGTAGGATGGGGAAGGTATCCTTCCAGCGGCCGCCTGGTCTAGTGAAAAGGCGCGGGCTGGATGCGCGGGCTGGATGCGCGGGCTGGATGCGCGGGATTATTATGTAGTGCCCCCTTCGAAGTGACAGAAAACATAACCTACATGCTACTTGACAATAAATGTTTATTGGCTATTTCGTTCTTCTACGCTACATTTGTCCACTATTTATGACTTAACATCCTTCCAAAATAGTATTATTACGCCGCATCATTATCTTTAGGAAATCAGGTATAGCTTATAGGTTATGTTTTCTGTCACTTCGAGGACAGAAAATCCTCTCCTCGAAGTGACAGAAAACATAACCTACATGCTACATGACAATAAACGTTTAATGGCTATGTCGTTCTTCTACGCTACATTTGTCAACTATGTATGACTTAATATTCTTCCAAAATATTATTATTACGTCGCAACAGTATCTTTATGAAATCAGGTATAACATAAATGTTATGTTTTCTGTCACTTCAAGGAGAGGATCTCACAATAATCACGCGCATCCAGCCTGCGCATTTTCATGTATCATTCCAAAAGATGACATGAACGGAAACCACTACAGGCGTCGCGTATAATAGCTAAAGGATTAAAACATTCAGACACAAAAATTGTAGAAAAAATTCAAAGAATGCTAGAGAAACAGCGACACATCCCATTAGTTACTCCTTAGTTCCGATCTGTGCATGCACTACATTGAGGATAAAATCGCAAAAAAGGAAACCAAAGCATTACATTCTGAGGCTGCGGAACTAATACATAATTGAATAAAAATTTAATTCCTCAATTTGTAAAAGTAATGATACAGAGACAACTAGCCTATTGTTTATCGGCGCCATGAATTTTAAAAGAGCATTATAAAAGTATTTAAATAACCAGTTTGCAAAAGCTTTTCGCAACAATTATGGTTAAATAATTGAAAAAAGAAAAATGAAGTAAACATAAAATTTGGTAAAGTTTCGATCATTAGAAGGGGATAATTTGTCCCCATTTTATGGCGCAAATTGCATTCCGATATCTTTTGTAATTCAAAAGTTATGCGAAAAATGACCCAAATTCATCAACCCGGGCCACTAACGCGTCAGCGTGGTCTAATACCGCTGCTGGACCATTGCATACGTAGATAACGGGTTCGGCGCGGTCGCACTCTTAAAATGGCTATCGTTCTCTTACCCGTCTGCTACGTCAAATTTAATATTCTCTGGCGAAAGCCAAAAGCACCGTCTACTGGCATCTAAAAGACACTATACATACTTCTATCATTGGCTCATAGATGGCGGAAGTATCGGCGTGTAGTTGTAGTGGAATGCGTCTGTGAGGCGGTGTTGCCAAATTTAAGGGTTCGCGCGCGCGTAGGTTGCAGTCTTAACGGATCACCCTGTATAGATATATATATATGTACATGTAAACATATAACATGCAAATATATTATACAATGGGTTTCTCGTACTCGCCCGGTGAGTGACAATAGTCGCGCAATTTTTTGTCCTTGTCGACGAAGAGTTGTTGTCTCGTCAACGAGTTCATCGGTATCGTGTTCCGCAACCACGAATACGCAATGTTCGCAAAGTCACGTAGTTCCTGCACGAACCACTTCACGCACTCGGAGTCGTGACGATACGCGCGGTAACGGCACAGAGACACGTCGGTGGAACAATGAACGTAGTATTCCACGCTGTACGCTTTGTACTGCTGGTACGTGTACGTACGACTCCGCTCCGTAGGCTCGACGTCCTCCAGCATACATTCGAAGTCTGCGTACACGATGAATGGCGCTCGGTGCATATTTTTGAAGTTCTTGAACTGCAACCATTTATCATCCACGGACGGCAATTTGACGGCACACTCGTTCAGACGCTGGCAGTCCACGTTGTGCTTGGTCAATTGCTCGGACGAATGGAAAAAGTTGAGACATCTGCAACGATAACAATAGCATTAATAATAGAACATATGAATAAATAATACATCCATTGAAATATTCCGTATTTTACTGACCTTTCGCAAAGGAATACTTGATGTCTATGATTGCCGAGCTGCTTCGAAACCAGTCTCCACATGCTGCGAATGCACGCGAAATGATAAAGTTGAAGCTCCTTGGGATCCTGCACCAGTAGTAGGTTTGCGTGTCTCTCTCGTTTGTCCTCGGTCAAACGCAGAGGCACGCAGCTTCCGTCGGACCACGTGTACAGGTTTACGGATACGTCGTTGAACCTCTCGAATTTCGCCAGCTGGTCCAATGTCACGGGAACAGTCATATCCTCCGTGCGAAGCACCTCCGAGTAGTGTGGATACGATGAGATCCTACTCGCGTTCGTAGCAGCAGGGTACAAACTGGCGACGACAGACCACAAAAAGCACGCATTGTCCCCGCTCTTTACGTTCACAACCGCTTTTTTTTTCAGCACGACGGCGTGCGGAAGCTGTACGTCGCAACCGACTCGAAGTGGATTATGCTTATTAATATTCACTAGAATATTTAGCACAGCCCTTAGGGTCCACCCACTGTCGCGATCTTGAAACTCCTCGAGCACCACTAGCGTGGGAGCGACCACGTACTTCGAGTACTACTCGCGCACGTTCGAAGTCATTAACAGTACGCGATTTTGCGTACCGAAACTTTCCATGTCCGTATTTTCACCCAACATAAACTCGGCGTTCAAGTTTGTATTCGCGGACACGCTCTTATGCGTCGTGATAGCGTCCGTAACGCGCGACATTACAGTTCGTCGAACACCCTCTAAAAAATCGACGCGGATCGACGTGTCCCACGTTGATGACCGCACCGATTGAAATACGTCCAATAAACGCGGATTCCATGTCTTTCCATACGAATTTAGGTGCCGTCGGTCGAGCTGAAACCCCACACCCTACTCGCGAAAACTTTTCCCGCACGATCACGCGCAATGTCTTTATCCGCGCGATCAGCGACACGAGGCGTTGATTCGCGGCCATGGACACTCCTCCGCTACACTGGTACTCGACGATGAGCTGCAGGCACGTGTCAGAATGATCAGTCCAGTCTCGAAATTCCGCAATACTGCGTAAAAGATTAGACATCCGGGACAAAGCCCTGTACGTGTCCATGAACCCCTCCATATTCACTTATTTACAAAAAGTTCACTTCTTCACAAATAGTTAACTTCCCAGAGACGCTCGATTTCACCTGTTTTCATGATGCGGCTTTTCCAGGTGATATGATCATACTCGCAATCCGGAAATCGAAAACTCAGCGGTAGAAGGACGAGTGTCGAGTTTCGCGGCAAGCTCGTACGATCATTCAAAAATCGGGCCCATTCCCGACCCAAAAACCTATTCACTGGAATTGTTGTTGTTGTATCAGGACTCAGTACTTTCAGTACTTCGACCATTCCGTTCTCAATGTCATGGGGAAGCGTCAACGGCGTACACACGATCGCGGTAATGTACTTCGTACGCTTAAGGTACACGTCCTTATCAGCAACGATGCAATGTAATGTGCATTTACCCGCAGTACTGTATCGCGCGATATAACGTAACACTTGACGATGTTCGCGCGACAATTGCATAAATCCCTGTTGAAAGATGCTGATCCATGACGACTCGGATAATGTTGGTGCACTTAACACGTCGCGGGTCTTATGTCTCTCGATCGTCAGTGATTCGTCATCCAACTGCAGCAACGTCCATAAATGGTTCTCCTCACCATCGTTATCGTCATCGGAAGACGATGACGCGAGCAATGCGTCTCGCGCGTCCAGTTCAGCGACTATGCACGCTGTTTCGCTTCGGACACACGTTCGCTCTATTTCAAAACTACTCGTAAGTAATGTCAAACGTTGTTGTTCCGATTCCGATACTTTCCGGGTCTTAAAATGCTTGTGGATGAGGTGCATGTACTCGTCACATGATATTAACCATTCATAACACTGTTCTTCGGTACGCAGCCGTGGGATCTTAACCCGCAATGATTCGTACGATTTCACGAAAGAGTTCATGTCCCGTGATACTTATGCACGCGTAACGTATTTCACGATATTCACCGAGCGACTGAAGGATTTAATATACTAACCACCTGTTGGAGGAATAATCACTCTGTTGTACCGACTAAGTGGGGGTCGCTTGAGTGCTGAGAGAGTTTGTACGCAAGGAATGCGTGTGTCGTAAAGTTTTGATTGTATAAGACTATTCTCTGAGCCAGTTGGCTTATCGATTCCCAGAAGAAGCACGATTCGTTTATTTCTTTTTATACTTTATCTTGATACACAAATATATTTTTCTGTTTTTCTAACATAACCTACAACACCACCTACCCTATCCGAGATCCTTATGACGCCATCACACTATGTTTACGTTAGATGCAGTTCGAACGTACCCTCAATTTTTCCCCACCCTTACACGATCGCTATACTATAGATATACTATAGATATAAACATGCGCTGCAATGTCGTGTTTACTCCATGGGCTATCGCGACGATTGACTTACAGCCTCCTCGATATAAAATACTCGGAACACTACCCCGAATAATTATCGCTGTATGTTTACGACGGTTACTTACACGAATGCAACGTCGAATAATTATTGCTCTATGTTTTCGTATGTGTGATCATGGATCTGCCACGTTAAAATCAGTTCTCTCATGCTACTGCATTAGTCGGGTCATACGTTACTACAACAAACGTTTTAAAAATTTATTGTGTCTGAGTCGATTGCAGTTGCCTTGGAGACTGTCGCATCGAAGTGTTGTTGTAGTTGTTGTTGTTGTTGTTGTAAGCGAGATCGTTTTGAAGGGTGTCGTCCGCCGTTCAACGCACGGAAATACAATCGATTAATACCGTAAGTTTCCATTACCATATTTTAGTGAATCGTTGTGTCAGCAACTTTGAGAATTATAAGAAAAATTGGTTTCAGATTATGTCATTGCCGGTGCAATTCGATCATCCAGCTGTCGCTGCGATCTCCGACTCCTCTGTGCTGCCTATACATGACTACAACCCCAAAATATATGTTGCGTGTCGGAATGTTGCGGTTCAAACCGAAGAAATTCGTGGTGAAGAACTTCAAGAGGCGGAAGTTATTCACGATGGCGACATCTTTTTAAAAGTGTTTTACAATGGTACTGGTACATACGGCGGCGAGATACCGGCTGACAACTACGGGAGCGAGCGATATTGGTTAAGTAGGCATGCGTGGCAAAAAACTTTCTTGTTAGTGATGATGATGATGATGATGATTGGGATGACATTGATTATAATAATGTATATGGACTGAACAGTTTGATGGATCCAACAAGTGTAGTTTGGCGAAAATGTGTCAATGCAAAACTGATTTACTTTGACGCGGTTTTTGCGAATGCAGTATCCGGGCTTCAGGCTCGCGATATTGCAATTCAGACTGTCCCCGAGCAAGTTTGCGATGATTCATTTTATACCGATGAGGATTTATTTAATGAAATTGTTAACAATGCCATTTTTACCGACGACGATAGTGCCCTATTCGCTGTCGATGTAGTCGAGTGGAATAATTAAGTTGAATAAATTACTAAATCTTAAAAATCTTAATATGTCAGAATTACTGACCGAACTTCCACCTTCCCTGTGAAATAAACAAAATCTTTTCGCCCTTACACGCTCCTACGACGCTTGACTTGCAGACCCCCGAGAAGGGTACTTGAGACGTCGTCCTGTTCTCAATCGTAAAAATACTCGGAACTCTACCCCGAATAATTATCGCTTAGTTCAATACTTAGTTCAATACTGCTCAGAAATAAACACGCGGCATGGCGCGGTGCAATATCGTGTTTATTCCATGGACTATCGCGATGATTGATTTACAATAATTATCGCTCTATGTTTACATCATTGCACGTGTGCTGTATCGGTCCCACGATTCAAATATTTCCTTATCTTTTCTCAGAAAAAATCTTTTCTCCTGGTCCGCCCTCTTTCTCAGAAATCATCGTCGAAGACCCGATTTGAATTTCCACGAATCGGTCGCGGTCGCGCCTGCGCTCCGATCCCCGCACGCGTACGGAGATTGCGCGGCGGCGATGCGTGCCCAAAGTACCTTAAACATCCAACAGGTGGCGCGAATACGAAATGTATGAAAAACCTGGAAAATTTACCAAGGGGGGCCCAAATACCGACTCGTACCCAAAATACCTTAAGGGGGGAGACCACTGTCTCGGTCCGAAATGTAAAGATGTTTTCGGGAATTTATTTTAACCAAACAACGCAAGTAAATCAATTTATTGCTTAGTATAGTTAATAGTGTACATATCGAAGGGTAAGAAAAAAAATTTTCCAATCAAATTCATGAACCCGTTTCCTGTCTACTCTTCGTCAAAATTTGCTCTCCGGCAAAAACATGCTAGTCGCGTTGACAGTCCCCAGGCCATATGGTTCATCGAAATTCAAAAAAGCAATAATATTTAGAAACTAGAAACCTGCCTCTATCACGTGACGATCGAAAAATGTCAAAATTGTAAAAAATTACAAAATGGCGGACCACTGAAAAAAGTCATGTTTTCGGGGTACAAAATTGGGGAAATGTTGCTAAAAAAAATAGAAGCAGGTCGAAAATTGAAAATGTCTGATCGTCACGTAATAGTGACGGGTTTTCCGTACAATAAATGTCCTTAATCATGCCAATTGGACGTATAGTTTTCTCTGTAGACTGTCAACGCGGTTGAAAAATGTCATTCTGTGGAAAACGCGTTCAATGTTCCGCGTGGCTCAGTCGCGACTTTGACACCGCTTCACGAAAAACACCTTATCTCCGACAATTTTGCGAATTTCTTCATAAAATTTGGAGAGAACATTCTTCAAACATACGTCTTTCAGAAAATGTAAAAAAATCGGTTTTTCATCAAGTTTGTGAATTTTCTGAAAAATTCGTTTTTTTTCCTTTTAATCACAGTTTCTTTCAGAAAAAATACGAGAGTTTAATAATACAGTAACGGAAAGTAAATGTATTAAATTAAACATTACTAGAAAGGAATAGTTTTCTCATATTTTTTTGCACAAATTTCATTCCGATATCTTAAGGTAGTTCCTGAATAATCTACTAAATTACTGAAGTTTTTCAAATTTCGTACAAAACTAATTTGGAATACAAGTAACCCTTGTACAAAGTTTAAAATCGATTTACCATACAGTTATCGAGAAATTATTAATTGAAGTTGATGCATTTTAACACAGTCGCATATGGCGAAGTAAAAAAAAGAGGGTTATAGTTTCAGTTCTTCTTCCGAAACAGGAAAACCATATTTAAGAAATGTACCAAAATTGGCACAAAAGTACATCGAAATGTCAGGAAATTAATTTATAAATTTCTGCAAAACCGACCACATAGTTTCTTCGTAAATGCCCATAAAAAAATAAGTTTATGTGCAAAATTTTTGAGAAATTACGTAGAGCAGTGAACGTGGCAACGTCGCACAATCGATATGTTTAGACATTTAAATACGGAACGAAGATTCAGATCCATATGAACATTTTCTATGATATTTTGGTTATAAAAAACGCTCCGAATAAATGCGACGTTGTCAGATCTGCTGCTCCAATTCACTACGCTAACCAATTTAATATTCCATTTTCGTATTACAATTATTTATGTTAACATTGCACTTTTTAAAAAACATATACATGATGTTAAAATATACTACTTTATATTTATCGTTTATTATCCAACTCTAATTTGATTAGCATAGTTGGTTAGGAACTACCTTAAAAGAAACAACCAAATGTCACTGACTTCTTCAATCCTACTCACTGTGGCGTTGTAAATCGGACTACTTTTATACAAGCAACAAGGTAAAAAAATGCCTACTAAAATGCTTTTATGATTTGTATTGCTTCTGTGAAAGTAGTCCGATTTACATGACATTTGGTATGATTTTCATCTGAAAAACATAAGGATGTATTGCTGTCACTCCCTTATTGATACGATAAACAATAAAGAATTTCTTAATACGCCGAAATGAATATTTCACCCTCGACTGTGGGTCGCCGACCTCGATTCGTTGGGGTCGGCCGAGGATTCATACCTGTTTCAGAAATAAAATATTTCTTTATTCTTTATCGTATAGATATGGAAGTGACGCCGATGAATTTCTTATATTTCTCCGATGAAAATCGTATCAAATTTCATGTAAATCGGACTATTTTTAACGAAGCTAGCGAGAAATTATATAAATTAAGTTTTCATCTAATTTCCTTCATTATGCTCCGAATTATGTCGTTCTTGGTGTTAGTTTCATCGGCGAAACATACGGAATCGGGTGACGTCGTTTTCGCAAAGATCAGATGAGAAATGCGAAAATCCTGGACATTTCTCACTTCTTCTTGATGGTATTCAAACCCCTTGGAGGGTCGAAAGCCATATAATTCGGTGTCGAAGACGGTCCTCGAGACCTCATACAACAATAGACCTTTTCTAGTGCTCGAAAAGGGCCAGCGCGGCGCGTCGTGGGGCCAGCGCGGCGCGTCGTGGGGCCAGCGCGGCGCGTCGTGGGGCCCTGGCGGCGATGCCAGGCGAGCTGCGCATTGGAAATGGCACCTTAAGGGGGATCAACAGTAGGACCGCCTTCAAAATAGGTGTTTTTTGAAGATGGATTGTGGCGCAGCTATAATAGATAAATATGTGATTTTTCTTTTAATTAATTATATATTTATTGAATTAAAAAAAGCGATGCAGAGAAAGTTCAATTATTTTCAAACCGCAAAAAATGAAAAAGTAAACAACACCGAACCTTCTGCACATCTGGGGTTATACAGAAATTGCGGCCTATCTGCTCGCAGCACGGCTCGTTCTCATAGTCAACACAGCTCCGCCGATGATAAATTATTTGAACGAGCATCGACACATCGCGAAGTAAACAATCATTAAGAGTTATTAGTTTAAATTGCCTGAGTGCATGTAAACTTGTATTTTTTTGCGTGTTCAGTATAGGTAAATTCGTGTTCTTTTTCCATTTTTCTTCACACGTTTTAGTGCAAGAGATCTGATATTTATTTTGGGATGGTGTGATTCTGTGTTTTGTGTAATTTCTGCGCATGTGTGTCTCGATAACACAATTAACTAATGGAAACAATGGATTTTTGGGCATATCTTTAAACGCTTATAACTAACAAACGAAGCCTCAACCGCAATATCATTATTCTTGATATTTGTCGTAGTCTAGTGTCTAGAATCAACGCTTAAATCTGTTACCATATAAGCTTCTTGACCGATTGTTCTTCTTGTCACTGTCACCGTTATTATTCACGCCATCACTAGTATTGTTATTAACAATACCTATTTGTATAATAAACTTTGTCATTAAATGATCTTATTGAATCATTTGAGATATATAAACTGTAATAACAGCGAAGGCGTGGACTTGTCACCCTCGCAGTATGATGTACCATTACCGTTTTATAAGACTTATTTGTAGTGCGTTTTTGCAAGAATTACATCATTAACAATAAGTTCATATATATGTTTCTAAGCCAAACGTAGGCTTCCGTAAAGGACAATGTTTCAGAGGAGATTACTGACCTACGAGAATGCAGCGATTGCTATACACCATTGCAAAGATCTCGTCAAGACGAATCAATTCATACCATTTTTAACTTCGAAATCAGATGGGATCACCACGAAAAATGGTCACAAAGGACAATGTTAAGCCGCAAAGGGGATTAGTGACCCACAAGCCTACAGCGTATGCTATACACCGTCGGAAACATCTGGCCAAGACGAATCGATTGATACCATTTTTAATTTCGAAATCAGGTGGGATCACCTCAAAAATGGTCTGAAAGTTCGAGATTTTGCGGTTTTGTACAAAAGAAACCGGTAGTTAATGCCCATCCGGCCCGAGGGACCTCGGGTACGCACTTGAGGGAAAACCGAGTGATGCATGCGATATTCTAGCAGGTTGGGGCGGCAAATCTGGCCAACGACCTTCATTTCAGGGCCGTGTTGGGCCTGCATTTGCTTTATGGGCCCCTTTCCTAATGTCCTGTACGAAATCACCAATGGATTAGTGGCCCATCGGGTTATCGCAGGCCCAACACGGCCCTGAAATGAAGGTCATGAGGCACATTTGCCGTTCTAGTCTGCTAGAGTATCGCTTAGATCTCTCCCTTTTTCCTTAGGTGCATACCCGAGGTCTGTCGGGGCAGTTGGGATTTTACTACCGGGTTCTTTTGTTCAAAACCGCAAAATCTGAAACATTGAGGCCATTTTTCGAGGTGATCCCATCTGTTTCGAAGTTAAAAATGGTATCAATTGATTCGTCTTGACCAGATTTTTCCGACGGTGTATAGCATACGCTGTAGGCTTGTGGGTCACTAATCCCCTCTGCGGCTTAACATTGTCATTTGTCACCATTTTTCGTGGTGATCCCACCTGATTTCGAAGTTAAAAATGGTATCAATCGATTTGTCTTCGCGAGATCTTTCCAATGGTGTATAGCAATCGCTGCACGCTCGTAGGTCAGTAATTACCTCTAGGACTTAGCATTGCCATTTCGGCTATAAAACTCTTTACGTTTTGCATATGAATTATGTGTTTGTATTTCACGGTTTAAACCCGCAAATTTCGGTAATTGAAAAAATTTCTGCGCATTACTGAATTGTTATCATGGATATCGTACAAAGGAAACACCACAACTTGTATGAGGTTATTATTAGGGAACTACTACCACAGCTTAACTATTAAGATTTGAGACTTTTGATTCAGACAAAAATGTGCGCAATCCTGCTGTAAAAAATATGTTTTCATTTACAAACTCAAAGATCCCCTTCAAATCTCTCAAGCATCTCCACTTAAAAAAATGTTGTTTAACCTATCTTATGTCCTTGAGACCATGCCACTTTACTTTACTCCATTATTTCTTTACAATATTATAGGGTCATTCCACGCGAAGTCGGACATTTTTCGGATTAACATTTCGGATTTTGGTGCAACTTGGATAAGTTGTAGTCCTTAGGGGTATATAAACATTTCTCGAAGGATTTTTCGAAATGTCAAATATTGTGGATGTTACAACTCTTTGCAATATAGTGTTTACTTTTTTTCCAAAAATTATAACTGTTGAACTAACAAAATGATAAAAATGACCTTTTGGGTGCTTACAGTGGAGATATATGAGTACCTAATAAAAATTATTTCACTTAATAAAAACGAATATTTGACCATTTATTTAGCAATTGTTCTTAACAAATGCAATTTTATAGTTGAAGGCACCTTTTTAAGAATTTGGAAAAATAGGAAGATATGGCCCTGTGTTTCCTCTTTACGGACATGTTTTAAGAAACGTGGACGATTTAAAATTGGTCAAATGAAAATTAATTGAATGTAACGCTACGTCAAATCACACCGGCTCGACTGGCTGACCCGTGCGGTACTCGCAGCGGCCAAGCGGCTATATCTGTTACTCTTATATACAGTGTTCTCTAATATGGTAAGTATTTGTAAGAAACTAAAGAAGGAAAACTTTTATTGTTTTTTATACACAACATAATACGGTATCTTAATTTTTGGTGTTCGCAATATTTTCCTTGAAAAGAGGGTGTCCTTCAGGTTTTTAAATGGAATGCTATATATTTGATTACCCAATATGAAAGCGACTGTCAAGACAAATTCAACCATATAGTGTACCAGGCCTGGGATTTAAGTGAACGCAGCGGCCGATTTTCGGAGGCAACGCCTCCTTTCTCCCGCCGCGCGTCTTGACCCCCGCGGCAGCCAAGGAGCTTGGAGTGCCTCAGACCCGTACCATATGAACCGCGCGTAGCGCATTGGGGTGCCTCCACGTATCAATAGGTTTCCACATCACCCATGGGGTACTATCATCGATGCGTGTTTTTTATAGTGGGCACAGGGCTAAACGATTCCTCGCTTTCAACTTTAATACGTACATCGTCGTCTAGCCTCCCCGTTAATATTTTAGATTTGTTCAGCACGTCTAAACGTGCGCGAAAATCTAGTTTTCCCAAACATATTTAAAATTTTGATAGTAAATCAAAATAGTAATAACTTACATACACTTTAGGCAGAACGACACAAGTCCACTTTACTTGTGTTGTTCTGCTTGAACGTGTCGCAGTTAAGTTGTTTTCCCAAAACAAAACATAAACATTGTACGTGAGATGCGAGCATTCTACGCGCGACGCGGGCATCATACACGTCTAAACCATTAGTGCGTTCCCGTTCAGTAAATGTGTCAAAGTTTAATAAACACGTTCATTAAAATTTAACTGCAGTTACAATAGTTGAAAATGGATCTCATTGCCCAGTATTCTACAAATACGGATTTAAGGCTGCCGTCTCACTGGGCCTTTGAATGTGTGCGCACGCTCACACAAGCTAGGAAAACCGTGTAGGTATACGCGATGTAGTAAACAAACCATTTCAACCGTCTTACGTCCTGGAATCGGCAAGAAGGAAGTTTTTGCGGGTATAGTTGCCTCCGGGAGACACCAGTGCAGGGTGGTCTGGTGCGTTTGAATGCTATTAACCGTCGTACATTGAAATAATAATGAATTTATGAATCGTGTACTGAGACAGATTCGAGAAATGACAGAATGAAGCTTCAAGGATTCTCCGTCACCAGCGCTGATAGTATATTCGTGCCATGTACCATCAAAACCGGTGGAAGTCCAATGTAGCCGATAAATGTAGGAAAGACATAGTTGCCGAGACGTATTGAGACTCGAATCGCGCTGTTGCCACATTTCCCCTATTATTATTTTGTCATCAGGGAGGCTTGAATGAATCACGGCGAAACGGCGGGAGAACAGAGATGGGCAAAGATAATATCTGGATAAACTCAAATAAAAGATACTTTATGTTTTCAGTATTCGGAATAAATCAGATTATTTCTACAACTGTACTTGAAAATTAAATATAAATGTAACATTTTTAATCTAAAAATGCAAAAAATAATTTCATCTGGTAAAATCTCATGAGTATGTTACTGAAACGTTTATACCGATACGATAGCGAATGTGGAAGTTTTACATTCTATCAAAACATTTTGAATGTGGCAAAATGTGACAACCTGAATCCCTTTTACTTGCGCTATAACGTGTTTCATTTTGAACAAAATCTCAGACATTGAGAATTCAAACTCAGGGCTTGAAACCGTTATTATAAAGATTTAGGTTCTTGAAAGAGTTATGAAGAACCATTATTCTGAATAACCGTTATAAAGAACCTAAATATCATCATATCGGACTATATAAGTATAACTTACGGTTCCTATATAGCCCTATAACTTTTATTTTTTAGGTTCAATATAAGTTCCAAAGCGGTTACAGCACCGATTCTTGTAACGATTGTACAGAATTATATTGAAAATGAAATAACAACATATTATAACTATAGACTACTGTGTATAACCAAATTGTTTAAAAATTCTTAGAAATAAGTAAGTAAATATATATTATGTACACATTTGTACTTACGTATACAATTCTTTTGTGATATGATATTATAATGATACACAGTAGTCTATAGCTGTTATATGTTGTCATTTCATTTTCTATAAAATTCTGTACAATCGTTATAAGAATCGGTGCTGTAACCGCTTTGGAACTTATATCGAACCTAAAAAATAAAAGTTATTACATCGTTTCTATAACCTTTTTGGAACATATATATAGAACCTAAAAAGTAAAAGTTATAGGGTTATATAGGAACCGTAACTTTTACTTATATAGTCTGATATTTAGGTTCTTTATAACGGTTATTCAGAATAAAGGTTCTTCATAACTCTTTCCGTCAGAACCTTTATATAATAGTTTGAAACAGTTATTTCGGAACATTTTCAATTCAAAGTGATCCGCTTGGCATGGAATGAACCGTTTATACAAATTGCTCATTCCAACCGAAATGGATCACTTTTATTTCTAAATAAAACCCATAAAAACAGTAATCAGTAAAATTTTTTTTTATTATTTTTGAACCACTGAATATTTATTACATTTTAATATATATATTCCCCCCGCGCCTTGCGCCTCCCCCGCGCCATACGCCTTCCCCGCGCCTTGCGCCACCCCTGCGCCTTACGCCTCCCCCGGGCCTTACGCCTCCTCCGCGCCTTGCGCTTCCTCCGCGCCTTGCGCCTCCTCCGCGCCTTGCGCCTCCTCCGCGCCTTGCGCCTTCCCCGCGCCATTCTCTCCGGCGCCTATTCTGGTACTCCATGTACCTAATCTTCTTTTTCATCTGAAACAGTACCATAAAAATTACATTTTCTACTAGGTGACCAGTACGATATTGGCAACTCTCGCCACTTACATTTCTTAGCATACGGGTTTTATGCATACATTTCACGTTCGACCACGCGGTGTCGTTTCGTTTTTGACGGGCTTCGCCGTCGCCGTTCATACCAAATAAACTTCAGAAAATTAAACACACATTCAACTTGCCTTCGCTACGTCTTTCCTTAACTTTCGCGCCACCGGCTCCATATCCTTCTCCTGCTCCTTCTTCTTCTCCTCCTCTCTCCCTTTATCCTCCAGTTTTCTGTTTGAGACCTCTCGCTCTCTCTCATCGGTCTCGCTCCCGACCATCTCGCCTGACCGTCGCCATGACACGGTCATGAGGGCATCTTTCACCTGGAAATGAAATAATGAATCTACTATTTTATTGCAAATAGTAAGATTGTACAACGTGATTCTCTCGGTAGAGTCCTAAAGACAATGCCGCCAATAAGCCGCGCCTCGCTAAGTTTCGTGGAAGTGACGAATTCCACGTTCTACATTTCTCATTAGATCTGTGCGGAAATGGCGTCTATCGATTCCTCATGTCGTCCCGATGAAAAAGCCCCCAAGCTAACTTCGTGAAAAAATAGTCCGATTTACATGACTTATTGGCGGTATCGCCTTTGAAGACTCTAGTCAGAAAATCTCTCTGTATAATAGTATACAATATAATACTTACATTCTTTAAATCCACCATTTCTGCAAACGTCTTGGTCTTCCGTTTCTTATCAGCGGACTGACCACAACGGACAGTTTGCGCCGTTGCCTGGTTTGTAGAACGTCATTCGTTTCAAATCGCATCACAGAGTGCATTGACATGTCATCTAATACACGTGTCACGTTCACGGTTCGCGTTGACGTTTTATTGCAACGGACAGTAGGAGTTTGTGTTGTGTTTGTGTTGTGTTGTGTTGTGTTTGCCGGAATAGTGCAAAATGAGTATCACTGGAAATGTGAACATGCAGAACGTGCAAAAAGACATTGACAATAATTCTCCGTTTCGTCCGCGAAAATTACGTCTGTACGCAAAGATATTATCGAAACGGAAAGTAAATCGCCAAAAGAGGTCTTTAGCCCTTCAGATGAAACAAGAAAGTGCAAAAACGGCAGACGACACTACCGTAGGACAACATCCAGAAAAAGTGGCCAAGGAGCGTATAGTAGAGGAACCATCAACATCCGATGGACGAAATCATACACATCAAGAGATAATGTACTCGGCATCCGATGAAGATACTGATACGGCCAGCAGTTCGGGAGAAACTGAAGAAGCGCTTGAAAAATTTGATATAGAAAGTAACGAAGAAGAATACTTCGTTGTAGAAAAAGTTGCGAAGAACGAGCCGCAAGAGCAATCGCGTCTCCTAAATAGTAACGATATAATGAATTTCCCAAATGTGCTTGCCCAATTGCAAAAAATAGGTAAGCATGCAAAAAATAGGGAAGACTGTGGCATTGAACACCGACGAATAACTGGTGTGAAACGGCGTGGCTTCAAGAGCATTTTCAGCCTAATATGCACTTTATGCCATTACAAAGCTGAAATCTGCAATCAATCGGACGAAGCCGAAGAAGTGGATTGCAATCAGGACGTCGTTAATGCAACAATTTTATGTGGAGGCAGTTATGCCCAGTTGGAACACACTTTTGCAGGAGTGAACATACGTTGCATGTCGAAGAAAGACTTCGTGAAGAATCAAGATGATTTCAGCAAGTCCGCAATTGCTGCAGCAGAAGAAGAGATGTTAGAAGCGGCTGAAGAAGAAAAACGTTTGGCGATTGAAAGAGGCGACATTCTTCCCGGATCAGGGACCCCTCACATCCCCGTTGTGGCCGACGGAAGCTGGATGAAGAGATCCTACCGCAGTGGATGTTACGATTCTGCGTCTGGAGTCGGCGTGATAGTCGGCTATCACACGAAAAAAGTTTTATTTTACGGCGCTTGAAATAAAGTTTGCAGAATTTGCCGGATTGCTGCGAAAAACGAGAAAGAACCCCCAAAGCATACATGTTTCAAAAACTGGAACGCATCTCGAGCATCGACTGCTATGGAAAGCGATGCTATAGTAGAAGGTTTCAACACTAGCGTAGAAAAACGTGGGCTCGTTTATTCTACTCTGATTGGTGATGGGGACAGTAGCGTGTATAAGAAGATTATTGATGCGGATCCATATAAGAGACAGATTCGCGTAAAAAAAATTGAATGCACGAATCATTGTGAAGAAGACTACACCTGGACCATTGAGACATGCTGTGGAAAATAGCATTCGCCGGATGCGCACGGACATCGTAAAAGCCGCAAAGTTTAGATACAATCAGAATGTATCAATCGAAGAGAAAACAAAGAATTTGCATGGCGATATACAGAATGTTCCGAGTCCCGTGTTTGGTGAACACAAAGAGTGTGCACAACTAAAATATTTCTGCGATGGAAAGAATAAAGAGAATGAAAGAAACATCGTTCCAGAATTGATGAAAATTGGAGTGTACCAGGACGTAAAAGAAACACTTCGTCTACTGTTAGCTCATGCGGAGAGCTTACTCTATAACAGCAATAATAACGCTGTCGAAAGTTTGAACGCAATAATTGCCAAGTACATTGGCGGAAAAAGAATAAATTTCGCCGAAAGAGGATCGTATACAGAAAGATGTGCTGCTGCTGTCGTGGAGTACAACAGTAACCAAGTGCACTCGCGAGTGAATGCTATAATGAAGAAGAAAACGCCTGAGGTTGTGCGCCAAATGGAAGAAAAGAAGAAGAAAGAAAAGGAAAAGAGAGCTGCAAAACAGAAGGAAACGAAGGTTGCGCGATATGTACGCAAGCAATTGCTCTCGCGGAAAGATTCTGATTATGGACCAAACGCGCAGAAGCCAGACATGCCATCCGAAATATATGAATTGGAGCGGGAAAAGCATATGCAAATGCTCAGAGACTGGCAAGAGAAAAGACATGCTATTGAAGATGAAACCATT
This sequence comes from Andrena chrysosceles, assembly GCA_963855975.1. NCBI lineage: Eukaryota > Metazoa > Arthropoda > Insecta > Hymenoptera > Andrenidae > Andrena > Andrena chrysosceles. The sequence continues at coordinate 37,550,295 of OY979766.1, read as the reverse complement.
GGACAAGCAAAGAACCGCAGATGGTTGCAATACAGGTCCAAATTGTTGACAGCATCCAATTTTGGACAAGTGTGCCGCCGCCGACCTGACACGCTTTGCGCAAATGCAGTAAAGTCATTTTTGTATCCGAGGATAATTAGTGCACCCGCGGTGGAATACGGGAAAGAATGCGAGAAAATTGCTCGCGAAGAATTGAAGAAGCAGTACCCAGATATTGCGGAATGTGGAATTTTCATCGACAGCTGCATCCCCTTCTTAGGAGCTTTACCGGATGGAATCATCGGTCAAGAGGGTATTTTGGAAATTAAATGCCCCAAATCAGCGGAGAACTTTACGCCGGAAGAAGCTATGGAAAAAGTACGCGCTGTCCAACTCATGTTCACATGTAAAACAAGTATTTCAATGAGCAAAACGCATCACTATTATTATCAAGTACAAGGTCAGTTACATATTACTGACAGAAAGTACTGTATATTTTGCGTTTGGACCCCGAAGGGGCTGAAATCTATAAAAGTAGAGAGAGATGATGCGTTTTGGAAAAGAGAAATGGAGCCAAAACTGGTTCAATTTTATTTAGAATGCATGCTACCCGAATTAATAGATAGTCGACACAATAGGTGCATGCCTATTCGGGAGCCACAATTTATACTAGCAGAAAGAGCGAAAGAAAAAGCGAAAAGCTTGAAAAAGCGAAAGAGGGAAACTCCGATCTTATCGAACCGGCGTGACGTGGGAAATAATATATTTGATCAATCCGGCGTCGCACCGCACTGTAAAGGGTAGGGCCACTGACTGTGTCAGTGGTCACAAATGTCAGCAATCGACGCCGCCCTAACTTTCCCAAGAAAGTGACGAGGGAAATAATATATTTGATCAATCCGGCGGCGCACCGCACTGTAAAGTGTAGGGCCACTGACTGTGTCAGTGGTCACAAGTGTCAGCAATCGACGCCGCCCTAACTTTCCCAAGAAAGTGACGAGGGAAATAATAAATTTAATTCACTATTTAATTTTTTCAGGCACATTTCTAAATTCACAGGAGCAGACAGACAGAAGACAGACGCAAGGTAGAAGAAAAGATACTGATGCGGATCTACGTTGCAAATTATTTGCATACGTAAGGGTGCCGAGTCCCGTTTGGTCAAAGGACGCCAGGCTGGTATATACGGGCGTCGCAGGTATGCATGATGTACGACGAAATATTGAAACAAACTTTTACTTTTATGACCGACTTACCGAAATGTCTGCGATCATTTCTTACAGACGAACTTTTTAAATAATTACTGAGAACACGGTGTATGGGACAGTAATGCCAGGGCAAATGGAATGTTAAATATTTCAGGTAATGTTTCACACCTTATAAACTCTACGGAAAATTTTGTACGCTTATAAAATAACAATTAAGTATTAATACTGTGTTACAGATCCAGACTGCATACAGGTCGGATGCAATAAGAGGACTACCTACTTAGCAGCCTTACAAGGGGACCTTCAAATTTGTATTGTTTCATCGACATGTTTCCTGTCTTCACTCTCGAACCTCTCTACCTTTCATTACTGCTATCCTCTTTTACGTTCAACGAGGTTCTGGCACCAGACGTAGCTCTCGTGCCATATCTTTCAAGACTTCTCGATAGAAAGAGAGAACTCTGTGGCAACAGCGCGGCAGAGACAGAGAGAACAGAAAATTTAAAAATCATAAATATTGCACAGAATAAGAGAAGATAATAAGAATTGCGAATTTTAGAAGGGACATTGATATGCTAATTATTATTGTTTCATTATTGAAATAAACTATCAAATTTCAGTTTATTCGCCAGGAATTCATCCGTCGACCACAAATAATTTTTTTAGTCGAAGGCCTTCATTCTTGAGGTCCCCCGAAGCTCCAGTGGAGCGACATTATATCGCTCAACCGTCTAACTTGTTGCTTGGAGTTGCTCGACGATGTATCATCGATTATGGAGGCACAGAATTTCTTTATTTTTCATCGTATCAATATGAAAGTGATTCTGCCGATTAAATTGACAGGAAATAATTTAAATCGGACTACTTTAAACGAAACGGGCTTTCAATTCTGCAAATAAATTTTATGCGTAATATCTAATGATAGTTCAAATTGTGTCAGGTTTGGTATCTTACCATCTTTCCTTCTTACACTCCCGGACCTCTCTATCTTTCATTATTGCTACGTTCAGGGAGGCTCTGACGCTACACGCAGCTCTCGTGCTGTAGGTATTCCTTCATGATTTCTCGATGAAAAGAGAGAACTCTGTGGCAACAGCGCGGCAGAGACGGAGGGCGGTATTCACAGTCGCGTCTTGAGCGAATGCTTGAGATCATCTTCTAGAAGACGATCTTGTTTGCCTGAAGACATCAGGTATTCATAGTCGTTACTCAAGATGATCTTAAGCATTTGCTTGGAATAAGCGATTGCTTATATGACGTATCCATTTACTTTATAAAGCATTTACTCAAGCATTTGCTCATTCACGTTCGGAAACTTTCGGAATAATTCTGTTCGAACAACCAATGATGAAGGATATTCCGTTCGTTCCTTGGTGGACGACGGAGTAGGATACTCGAACGTGAGTGAGTGATGCGTATGACCGTCGAGGTTATATTATAGCGATGCCGGGGGACAGTTTATCGGAGAGTCTCCGGAATGGCGAGGATAACCCCTCGCGGTGCTTTATAATGATTTCAGGAACAACGTAATTCGGAGTATAATCAAGGAAATTAGATGTAAAATTGATTTATATTGATTTATATAATGAACTAATATATAAACCCAACCACTAAACTGTAATGCGTGTGAGCGTCGAGGTTATATTATAGCAATGCCGGGGGAACAGTTTAGCAGAGAGTCTCCAGAATGGCGAGGATACCCCCCGTGGTGCCTCACGATGACTTCCAGGACTTCGATACGATAGAATAAAGAATGTTGTTTTTATGTAACAGGAATCAGGGGGGGCAATTTTGGGATGGTGGTAAAGAAAAATATATACCCTTCTCGCTTTTTAACGTTTTGTAGTACCAATTTAATTAAAAATTTAAAACCGAAATTGAAAATATTCCCATTTTTAGTATAAACTTAACAAAGATTAATTTTGAAATTTCGCAATTTTTTCTCAAAAGTCCAGTTGCTCCAGGATCACCCTGTTACATGCGTGATGGCCCATATACCATGCGTAAGCATGCAAGTAGTTGCAATTGCGGGGCAATCGGCAGGCCACGATTATTTATTTTCGCCAGTCCTTCAATAATTCTCGGTAAAATACCATGTAATACAGAGTCCTTATTAAATCGAAATCGCCTTTTAAATTCATCTTCATCGTAATATTCAAATGGATTTTGCACGTCCCGAATATACCTTCTAACGACTCTATTGTCCGCTATATAATCATCTTCGTCAATATCGCTAATATCAATATTAATGTCGATATAGTCTACAAAATCCATTTTCGCGTCCTTTATGCAGGTAATGGCAGAAGTATTTGATAGTTTATACTTTCAACGCGTTGCCGGGGAAGAGAATCTCTGGAGTGGAGGGGGACTATCACGTGACGGTACATGGGTGATGGAATCATCACGCACACATACGGCCACTGCCGTAGATGTTCCCCCTCTACTCCGGACATTCTTCTGGTGGAATCTCAAGACGGTCTCAAGACATGTAAAACGTCGTCTTGAAAATATAACCTCGCTTTACCGTCTATTTTGACACATGTGACGTCATACAAGGATTTACTTATTTGAAAAAGATTTTCCTCAAGCAAATGCTCAAGTCACGACCTCAAGACGCAATTATGAATCTAGGCGGCATCTTGAGCAAATGCTTGAGATGGTCTTGAGAACATGTGACGTCATACAAGGATTTACTTATTTGAACAAGATTTTTCTCAAGCAAATGCTCAAGACACGACCTCAAGACGCAACTATGAATCTAGGCGGCATCTTAAGCAAATGCTTGAGATGGTCTTGATCTCAAGACGCGACTGTGAATACCGCCCGGAGAGTACAGAACATGTGGCAACTAAGCACTAAAAATTCGCCTACCCAGAGTACCTGAAGATGTCATCGCTGTACAAATTCTTTTTATCGACCGCAGTAGTTTCATTAGGCTCCGTTTGTTTACTGGGGACGCTTCGATCGATTCGGACCATAACAAAAATGAGACGGCAGCCTTAACGGATACAGATCAATCTTTTGAAGGTAGGTACATTATAACTATGCCGACTAATCTAAATAATATACATATCTTCACATCGTAGATCATCTCAATGTGTGTTAAATATAAATATTTTATCTGCAAACAAAAAATAAAATGTTAATAGAATTACGATATAATTGCATAATATAAACAATAAAATAAGGTACATATTGTTTTTTGAAGGTGTTATTCAGGGAATGGTTGATGCTAACAATAATTCGCATAAACAAAGCAATAGTCTTAACGAAACTCGAGCTACCAGGAAAGAGAAAGGGAATTCTGGTGTATCGTACGAATCATCTTCGGGCAAAACGATTTTGGCGAGAAAATTTACAAGATTATCAACGTGTCGAAGCAAATGTCAAATTGCACTTACGATGGAAGATCAGAAAAAAGCTTTTGAAGCTTACTGGCGTGGAGGATCATATTGTAAAAGAATTAGTTACTTAAGTAGATTAATAAAAATAGAAAATAAAATGCGATCACGTAAAAGAGACACGAGTAATCGTCGTATTCTGCGAAAATATACAGTGAATTATTATGTCCCAGCTGAATCACGACTTATTAAAACATGCAAACACTGTTTTATGTTAACATTTAATGAAACTTGTGGGGTTATCAGAACTGTTTTGAAAAAGATTTCTTCGAATGAAGATGCAGGTTGTTTTAAAGATCAAAGAGGAATGAATCCTCCAGCAAACAAGATATCTGAAGAAAGAACTGAAGAAGTAAAGTGTCATATTCGAAAATTTCCGGCTTATGAAAGTCATTATTCGAGAGCACACACATCTAGAAAATACTTGCCATCTGGTTTAAACGTAACAATAATGTACGAACTTTATACATCAGAAAATCCATGTCCAGTAAGTCTTGCAACTTACAGGAAAATCTTTAATCAATCTGGTCTACGATTTAAGCCTCCCAAGATAGATACTTGCCATAAATGTGATCAATATGCAGCCCAGATAAAATATGAATCAGATACTACTCTTAGGAGCAATATCCTATTATCTCAAAAGTCTCACCAGGACGAAGCAAAATTTGCATATGATGCAAAAGCGATAGACAAAACGAAAGCATTAAAAGACATTCATAAAAGATCTTTAGTTTGCTCATTTGATCTTCAACAATGTCTTCCAACGCCTATGCTAAAAACTTCGGTAGCATTTTACAAAAGGCCTCTTTGGACATTCAATTTAACCATTACCGATAGCACTCGCCGAAAAACGAAATGCTACATGTGGCATGAAGTAATAGGAAATAGAGGATCAAATGAAATTGCTTCTTGCTTAAATATTTTTTTACGTGACATTCCAAATGAAGTGAACCACGTTATATTTTATTCTGATTCGTGTAGTGGACAAAATAAAAATAATATAAGCGGCAATGTTCCTTTCTGTCATAGAATCAATACCAAATTTGCAAATAATCGATCACAAATTTTTAGTTCCTGGTCATACGCATATGGAATGCGATGTAGATCATGCAGTTATAGAACGAGCTAAAAAAAATATGGCGTTAAAATCGACCATCCAAGAAATTGGTATCAATTAGTCATAAATGCCAAAAGTCGCAGTCCGTTTGAAGTTGTACCTATGACGCAAGAAGATTTTAAAAAATTTGACACGCTTTTAAAAGGACCTTTGGTCGTACGACACAAAAATGTCGATGGTCATCGCTTCATATGGCAAAATGTAAGATGGTTAAGGTATACTAAAGAATATGGTATTATATTATACAAAGAATGTTTAGAAGAGAATGAGCCTTTCGTTAAAATTAATTTAAGAAGAAAAAAGTCTTTAATGGAATTCGTAGTGAAAAATTAAAATTGCTATATGACGGTCCTTTAAGTATATCCGAAGAAAAGAAAAAGGATTTGTTAAGTATGTTATCACTTATTGATCCTGATGTTAGGTCATTTTATATTAACTTATCGACCGCAAAGAATATACGAAACGCTCATCCGGATTTAGATTTATTGGAGGCCGATGACGAAGCCGATAGCGTCAGTGAAGGAATAGAACCTAAAAAATTCAAAATGGCGTTAAGAAGAAAAGAAAAGAAATGATTACTTTTCCTTCTTTCACTTTTTTTTTATCTTCTTTCGTTTTCTTCTGTGCTTTGCGCTGTTTTTTGTAAAATACAAGTTACACATTTATGCATCACTGTTATTTCATAGTGTGCTGTTTCTAGTAAAATAAAAATATAAAATATAATTTTGCCAATCGTGCCGATGTGTACATTCAATTAATTTTCATTTGGCCAATTTTAAATCGTCCACGTTTTTTAAAACATGTCCGTAAAGAGGAAAAACAGGGCCATATCCTCCTATTTTTCCAAATTTTTAAAAAGGTGCCTTCAACTATAAAATTGCATTTGTTAAGAACAATTGCTAAATAAATGGTCAAATATTCGTTTTTATTAAGTGAAATAATTTTTATTAGGTACTCTTATATCTCCACTGTAAGCACCCAAAAGGTCATTTTTATCATTTTGTTAGTTCAACAGTTATAATTTTTGGAAAAAAGTAAACACTATACTTCAAAGAGCTGTAACATCCACAATTTTTGACATTTCGAAAAATTCTTCGAGATATGTTTATATACCCCTAAAGACTACAACATATCCAAGTTGCACCAAAATCCGAAATGTTACTCCGAAAAGTGTCCGACTTCGCGTGGAATGACCCTATAGTGACTCACACTGTAGACATCTAGAAAAATGCAAATTTTCGGAAAATGCAAGTTTTAACATCTTCTAATCATTATACTGTTTTTAAGACTAGCTTAAAGTAGGAAAGGATTTATTTCCTCGTTACTAAATAAATGAATCTTAAGGACTAATTGGTTATTAAACAAATTTATGTAAATGTAAAAAATACGCTACAAAAATAAGTATGCAAGACTAAATATTACCTTCGCGTCCAGCTCACCCTTGGCACCATTTTTGCGAACAAGGAAAGTCGCTGGTTTGTCGGGTTGCACGCCGTTTTCTGGAAACTGTGCCACTTCGAGTTTATGAGCATCACCCATTGCCGGTGATACGTAAACTTTGTGTGGAGAATCGGGAATATGTTGGTCGTTGAACTTTATGCCAACCCTGTACTCGCCTACAAATTCAAATTAACAAATTATTGTTGTTTAAATGTAATTTTTCATTTTCTCTATAAAATTGAAGAAAGCAGTCATGTTTTCTACGTGAATAATATAAACAGCTGAATATAGCAACCATCTTGCTTGGACTCAAGGAAGTTAAGACCCTCACTTTCATTTAACACATTTGATTATTATTATTATTATTATTATTATTATTATTATTATTATAAACGGGAACAACCCTCTAAGGTACATAATGATTACAATTGAGAACAGTAAATTAAAATAAAATTAAATCAATCGCAGCGCAGTTGACAGGTTAACCCTCGGACGACGAATGGTCGGGATGGTCGCGTGAGTCGAATGCAGGGTCATTTTGACCCATAGCAGAATTTCTATTGTACAATGGTTTCGCGAAGGAATTGAATAAAAAATTAATTAATTAATTAAAATTATAAATACAGATATACATAATCGCACATAAAGAAGTAATAATGAAGAAATACATAAAAGAAATTATTTATGTACATTTGACACATACAATAGGTTCACCGCATAGGATCACCCCAGAGCAACGTCTTATCGCCACATTGAGATTTTTGGCAACTGGGCGTTGCTATGAAGATTTGAAATTTACGACACGAATATCAGCTCCTTCATTATGCAAAATAATTCCCGAGACGTGCAAAGCACTGTATCATGCCCTACCGACAGAGTTCTTAAAGGTAAGGGTTACAAATTAATAATACGTGTAGACTAACAATAATACTTTATTAACCCTCGGAAGACGAATGGTAGATATGGTCGCGTGAGACGAATGCAGGGTCATTTTAACCCATAGCAACATTTCTATGGTACACCAGTTTGGCGAATAAAATAAATATAAAATGAATTAAGTAATTAAAATTTCTGACATTAACTAAACTTTATTAATAAAGAAATACATGAAAAAAATATTTATATACATTTGGTACATAAAATAGGTGTATCTCCTATGTGATTTTTACAAATAATGTTCCTGCAATTTAACCCTTGTGTCAATAACCAAAAGTACCTACATTGTTCAATAACCAGGGTACCCGGGTACCCACCTCCGGTTTTTTTAAAATAAGCGCTTTCTATCGCGACTTTTTTGGGTTTTTTACGTTTCTAGTCGATAGTTGCTACCTATATCCAAGTTTCCAAGGTCTCTGCTAGCCAGAAAGATCTGGCCAGGTAATATAAGTGGGTCTTGAATGGTATACCGCTGCTAAGTCGAAGGCTGGAGTGCCTTGGAGTGGTCGAAAACAATAGGGCATGTACCCTGTGAGCTGTCGAATAGGGTGACGTCAGCACAAAATGGGAGAAATCCCGTTGCATTGCCAGGAGTGTTTCTCCCGCCAAATTACACCCCCGTTACGGTGGAAGCGCACCAAAGACGCGCGGTATAGGTGGCGCGATTTTGGGCCTGAAAATCACTAATTGGTTGACACCAGCATCGGGTCAACCAATTAGGAGGCGTTTCCTGTTCGAGCGCGTCTTGCCGGAAAATTGTGTGGCCGGCAGAGGCCAGTCTTCGCTGATATCTCGTCAGGATATATCATCTTGTTTGGTATAAGACACCCGAAATAAAGACTTAGCATTCGAAGTATTGTGTATTTCAATAAGGGAACACAGACACTGTCCTATCCCTTCAGTGATATTGAACAAAGTGTGTACGCAGCTTTTGTGACAACAAAATCAAATAGAAGTGCTATGGAGGAGTTATCGAAAGCAGAGTTTGCAAGGTAAGATAAATGATTGTGGGATGTTACTTTGGTCTTTTACAAAAGGATATTCATAGCATTGTTGGTGGTGTACGTTTGTTCAATTATAGATTAAATCGTGAAGAACAGGAGCTGTATTTGAACGAATTACTGGGCGAAACAGATGCTGAGAGCAATGTGCCTTCAGATAGCGACGACGACGACTGGTGTCCAATGCCGCGCGCAACAAGACAGTCGCAAAACATGGAGTCTTCTGACAGCGAAGACAATAATGAAAATCGTAAGTTTGAACACTGCTGTGTAATTATACGTATTTTGTTACTGTTTTTATACTCATATTCTATTATTTGTAACAGAGCAAAGTGAAGAAGGTGAACCAAGGGCTGCTGTACAGGACACAGCAGAGGCTGCATTGGAAAGTACAGCGGAGGGTGGAGCAGAGACCGCATCGGAAAGCGATTCAGAGGCCCAGACCTGCTCCGAAAGCGAAGCGGAGGATGTAGCCCAAACTGTGACCACATTTATTGCGAAAGATAAAACAGTGTGGCAGAAAAGCCCGCCTGGTCAATACCAGACAGCAGTTCACAATATTGTACGACAAATAGCTGGCCCACATAGGAGTAGTGAAACTTTAGCCATTTCTGATACCTTCAAAAAAATATTCACTATCGAAATAATAGATATAAACTATACAGAAACAACAGGTCTGAAATGACCCGACGGTCACATAGGGTTGTGAGCCTAGTTTTTAGTAAGGCAGGACCGTAATCATGGTCGTAAAATCGCATAGGACAACCAGTTGCCCTCAAGGCCAGCCTGAGGAACTTATGCTGGACACGTTCAATTAAGCTAATATATTGCCTGTGCCTCGGGTTCCAGATTATCGACGCATACTCAACTTGTGGTCTGACAAGTGATACATACAATAGTTTCAGTGATTTCATCTGCCTGAAGTGCTTAGCGAATCGTGCAATAAACTCCAGGGTTCTCATCGCTTTGCACGTAATATTACGGTAGTGGTTCCGGAAATCTAGTCTATTAGTAAATGTAACACCTAGGTCGCAGACTTCGTCCACTTCAATCAATGGGGCATCGCATAGTCTATACGTCGACAAAATGTCACTCCTCGCTCTGTGGAATCTCAACACCACACATTTCGCCGTGTTTAGATACATCTTGTTGGTAGTACACCACTGCTCGAACCTACCGATCATCCTGCATCTTAGAAGAGTCAAGACTACAACGTATGGCCCGGAAAATCTTTAGATCATTGGCGTACATGAGAAACTTACACTCCTGGAATGCATTCTTCAGGTCATTTATAAAAAGAAGGAACAGAAGGGGACCGAGGTGCGATCCCTGAGGGCCCCCGAGAATACATTAACAGGAGCTGATAATTGGTCAAGCACCCTAATAATCTGTACCCGGCCCTCCAAGTAACTTCCGATCCAACCCAATAGTGACCCACTAATACCGATCATGGCTAACTTCTGCAGGAGGACACCATGGTCTACTGTATCAAAGGTTCTTCTTCTCCCTTTAGTATCCCTCTGATCGTTGAATTTTCTCTTTTCAGCACCTTACAGTCTTGTAGCATGTCACCCAGCGTCTCTCTAGCCCCATTACATAGTCTGCATACTGTCTCCTTTTCCTCCTTCCAGTACTTGCTTCCCCGCTCTTCGTTCTCACATCTGAACCTTGCAATCATGCTTTGGTCTCTGCCTCTGTAGTTTCCGTTTAGGTAATTTGCTCTCTGGTTATCCCTGATTTCTGTGTAATGTGTGTTGTATCTGCCTCCTTGTATTCTGTCGTATTGCCATTGAACCTGCTCTGCCCTGTCTCTTTGCGCTAATTCCCCAGCAAACTCTCTTCCTCTGCTTCTTTCTATTTCCATTTCTTGCATATCCATAATTTTTTGCCTACAGTATGAGTCCCTCATTTCCTCCCATTTCGACTTTTTCTCTGCTTGCTTCGCGTCTATTTCCCTCCAGCATTCTTGTACAATTTTATTCTTATTCAGCCGTTTCGCTTTCTTCTCATATTTTATTGCTCTTTTCCCCGCTTCTATCCTTACTTTGTCCGTTTTTGTTTCCTCCAAAATTAGATATGCTGGTGTATTGAGGTCCAAACCTAAAGTCCACCTTATGTATTTCTCCTGTATTTTCTCTACATTTCCTGCTTCCATCCATCCCCAAATTTCTGACGCGTACAGCAAGATACTTTTCACTATGCTTCTGAATATTCTCATTCTTCTCTCAAAATTGTTCTTGAACATTCTTTGTCCTATTCCCCATATCTGCGCCATTGCTATTCTAGCTTTCTTTATGACTTTCCTTATATGCATCTCTCCGCACCCATTTTTCTGGAAATTATACTCTGGTATTTGAACTCCTTTACTTCTTCCAGACTGTGTCCCTGCCAGCTCCATTCTTCTCTCTTCTTCTTTCCTCTTTCTTTATGGAAAATCAGCTCCTTAGATTTCTCTGCGTTCAGTTGCAACCTTTTCCTTTCAAGGTATTTTCCAAATCTTCGTATCATGTCCTTAAGATTCTTTGGTTCATTTGCTAGTAACGCTATATCTTCCGCATATGCTAACGTCCAGATTTTTTCTTTTCCTACTGTAACTCCTCCTGCTTGGTTTTCCTCATGGTTTCCTCCAAGTCCGCTACATATATTGTAAATAACGTTGGACTCAGTGGGCATCCCTGTCTTACCCCTTTTGTTGTCCAGAATTTGGATGACATTTCTCCGTTTGCTTTTATAGTATTTCTTGTTTCTTTGTAAATTTCTCCGATTCTCATCTTCAAGCGTTTACTTATTTCCTTTCTCTTCATGATGTTCTGAAGTTTCACTCTACCCACTTTGTCAAATGCAGCGCTTAGGTCCGCGAAAAAGGTATACAGCTTCCCCCCTTTCTTCTGTATTTCTCTGTGAGCTACATAATTCAGAATACAAATGTTATGTGTTGTTGACCTACCGCTCCTGAATTTTGCCTGCGTTTCTGGTATTATGTGGTTTTTTTCCAATTCCTCTTTTAATCTTTTTTCTAGGACCACAGCATATATTTTGTACGCTGTGTTTGGGATCGTTATCCCCCGACAGCTGCTTACTTTTTCTCTATCTCCTTTTTTGAATATTGGCGAAATCACGCCTTCTTTCCATCTCTCCGGGAATCCTACTCCATTCCACACTTTATTGAAAATTTTTGTGATCCTTCTTACTACTTTCACGTTACCGTAAATACAGGCTTCATATTCTATTTTGTCTTCCCCTGCTGCTTTCTTCTTTTTTAATTTCCTGATTTGTTCTTTTACTTCTGCTTCTGTTATTTCCTCTTCCTCTTCTCCTTCCGCGTTGTCTATTTCTTCCAACTCTCCTACTTCTTTTTTACAGTCGACACCTTATAGCATTGTTTTAAAATGATCCTTCCATTCTTTTAAATTCTTTTCTGTCTTTGTTTATTTATATATTCCCATATTTGATTTTCTCCGTTTAATTGCATTATCTCATTTTCTGTATTTTCTTGTAATTCCCTTTTCCTTTCTTCGCACACTCTTTTGTACTCCCTTCTTTTCTTCTGGTAGTCTTCTTTGTCTCCTTTGCGCCTTCTCCAGTTCCTCAGTGCTTTTCTGGTTTCTCTATTCTTTTTTGTACAATTCGAATTCCACCACTTAAAGCTGCCCAATTTCCATTTTTTTATTTTTACTTCTTCCTTCCGCACTGCATTATTTATTTATCCTACCATTTATTCTACCATTTCATTCACCTCTGTCCTAATAAAGTTTATTTTATTTAATTCCGTTTGAAACTCTCTCTTTCCTTCCTCTGTCCAGATTCTTCTTTCTCTCCACCCCTCCTCCTGATTTTCCTCTCGTTCTCTCCTTTTATTTCCCCTATATAGTTCCGCTATCAGAGGCATGTGGTCTGACTCAACTCTTTCTTCCAATGCGAATTTCTTTATATCTTCTTCCGCCTCGACATTTGTTATTATATAATCAATTACCGTGCTGTCTCTCGGCCCCGTGTATGTATACTCTCCTTTATCATCTCCCTCCGTATTGCCGTTCAGAATATTCCATCCTCTTTCCTCCACCATCTCTAATAACAACTTTCCCTCTGTGTTTTTAACTTTGTCTTTTGATCTCCTTACATCGTGCTTTTCTTCTATTCTAAAATCGCCCCCTTCCTGTCCAATTCTCGCATTGAAATCTCCTCTGATTATCAGTTTCTCCACCTCCCTCGCCTCTATTATCTGGTCTAGCTCTTCTTTTGTCTCCTTCATATCTCTGCTGTACACTGTTATTACTCTCCATTTTTCATTTTGTATCCTGATTCTTCTCTCTTGAATATACTCCGTTCCTGCGTTCAATTCCTCCTCTTCTATGCCTTTTCTTATACCTGTGATAATTCCGCCTGTCGCTCTCCCTTTTTTTCTCTCTCTGGTGGCATATTTACATTTCCATGAGAATTCTTGTGGCAACTTATCTTTCAATCCTTCCCATTGCTTCTCTTCAATCCACGTTTCTACCAATCCTATTACATCGAATTCTTTTAAGAAATCCCAAAACTGTTTGTCTTCGTTCTTCTAGTCATACTTTTAGACGAAAAGGATACAGCAGCGAAAAGAGCGAAAAAGCGAGATAGCATTTGGACACATCCAATATTGAAAAAATTAAAAAAAATTAAAAACAAGCTTTTATTAAAATGTACTAAAAAAAAGAAAAATAATTTTGTTACCGGCCTAAATGACTGCTGTTCGCGAAAGAGATCGCGATGAGCGTGAGCTGCCGGTTAAGTTGAGTAAAGAACGCACAGTTTTGATGAGCAATATACAATTATTTTATTTCACACTCGCTGAGTGAGTCACAACGTTAAATGGTGAGCGGGTGAGTCTGAACAGATGCACGTTGTGCGGAAAATGTACAGTTATTGTATCGTTGAGCTAAAAACGCAAACGACGCACACGTGGCCGCGTAACAAGCCGCGATCCACAATCAATAAACGACTAGTCTGAGCACTGTATTGAGTTGAGATGTGAGAAATTAAGAGGTTGAGCCCTACAGTGAGCAATTTTGTGAGAATTCACGAGTTACAAGGTAATCTAAAGCGTTCAGAGAACCGACGCGTCCGTACTTGTACTCTGCGTGAACAAGAATAAGAGCAATATGGCCGATCGATTTCCGTTAGTCGTCTTCTCCAAAAGTCTGGAGGATCGAGCGACGTGGGGAAATGCGATTGGCTGAGCGTTCTGTCGCTGACACATGATTGGTCGATCGATTGTGGATCGGGCTTGTCGATCCGCTGTCCAGGAGGTGCTGCGATGAGTTGGGTGTGGCGGAGATCGGAACTACCGAATCTCAAACATGCTCCCGGCCTCAACAGCTGGAAGAAGATGTTGATGATGAGTCTGTAACATTCAAAACAGCCAATTTTGCGATTGGCCTGGTTAAGATGGTAGTGGCGGTCTTGAGCGTCACCACCCTGGTCAGTCCATCCTTCCCTGAGTGAAGGGTGAGAACCCGAGCAAGTGGCCACTTGCTAGGGGGAAACCGCTCATCGGTGATGAGCACCAGAGAGCCGACCTTGATGGCGTTGGATGGATGATGCCACTTCGAGATTGAGAGCTGACGTTGCAGATAATGAGATGACCATTGAGTCCAGAATTGTTGAGTCTTCTGTTGGATGAGTTGCCACCGCGCTGATGGTGAGATGGATGTGTGCTCCACAGAGGGTTCCGGTAGAGCTGAGAGCGGGTGGCCAATGAGGAAGTGAGCAGGAGTGAGCGTTGCGACGTCATCAGGATCGTCGCTGAGGGGCTCGAGAGGTCGTGAATTCAACAGGGCCTCAATCTGCGTGAGAAGTGTGCTGAACTCTTCGTAGGTGAGTGCTGTTTCACTCACTGTTCGCCGAAGATGATGTTTCGTCGACTTCACCACAGCCTCCCATTTGCCTCCCATGTGTGGTGCGGCTGGAGGGTTGAAACACCAGCGAGTGTTGTCGTTGACCAACAGCTGAGCGAGAGTTTGGTGATCTTGAGAGCCCTGAGTGAACATCCTCTTGAGCGTGGCATCGGCTCCGATGAAGTTGGTGTCACAATCTGAGTAGAGTGAGTGAGGGATTCCTCTCCGTGAGATGAAACGCCTGTACGTTGCTATGAAACCATCTGTGGAGTAGTCGGTGACTAGCTCGAGATGAACAGCTGAGGTGGTGAGACAGACGAACACACAGATCCATCCCTTGTGAGTCTTGGCGCCTCGCCCTTTCCACGTCCTTAAGGTGACAGGACCAGCATAGTCCAGTCCAGTGTTGGTGAATGGGCGTGTGGGTGTGACTCGTGAACGAGGTAGTTGGCCCATCAGTTGATGGGTACGGATCCCCCTTTGCCGAGCACACACAACACACCGTAGAATGTGAGATTTCACTGGAGCTCGACCACCGATGATCCAGTAGGTCTGTCTGATTTGAGCGAGCGTGAGCTGAGTCCCTCCATGGAGAGTTTCTCGGTGAGCTTGATCTATAATCAGATCGGACAGACGTGAGTGACGAGGCAAAATTGCAGGATGCTTACTTCCATATGCAATGTGAGCGTTGTTGAGTCGGCCCCCGACTCGGATCACTCCTTCTTGGTCGATAAAGGCCGTGAGCCTATTGAAAATGTGAGAAGATGGCAGCGTCGCGCCAGAGTTGAGCGTCCTCATTTCGTGTGCGAAGTAAAGGGACTGCGTCGCTTTAATCCAGAAGATCCTGGCCCTCTCCAGATCCTCGGGCGACTGAACGATGAGTGGTAAGGAAATCGTTGACCTCCTTAAATGTGACAGAATTCTGAAACAAACTGAAGTGATACGAAAGAGTTTGTTGAGAGATGAGTATTTGTAAATGAGGTCCCAGTGATATTCGAGTTTTCGAATGTTGAGCAAATTTGAGATTCCAGGACGAGCTTCCTGCATGCTTGGACTGTCCTTCAATGTAGGTTGAGAGGGCCATGAGTCACTGGGTTGAGTGAGCCAAGATGGTCCCGTCCACCAAAGCTCGTGGTGTTCAAGCTGATGTGTTGTTAGGCCTCGAGAGGCACAGTCAGCTGGATTCGCCGTTCCAGGAACGTGTCTCCAATGTGCGTGTGGAGTGAGCTCTTGAATTTGGGAGACACGATTCCGTACGTAATCCTTCCAGCGTGAAGCATGTGATTTGATCCATGAGAGTGAGATTTGAGAGTCCGTCCACAGATGAGTTGTAGAGATGTTGAGTTGAAGAGTAGCTTGAACATACTTCGTGAGCTTTGCCAGCATTAAAGCTGCAGTGAGTTCGAGCCTTGGGATTGTGAGTTTCTTGAGTGGTGCTACCTTGGTTTTGGAGCACACTAGTGTCGACACTTTGTGAGCTGTGGACGGTGTGGACACGATAATGTAAATTACCGCTGCCATGGCGAGCTGAGAGGCATCAGAGAATCCATGTAATTCCACTGTCGAGTAGGAGAAGGTGTTGAACCACCTTGGAATTGAGAGCCTGGGCAGGCTTGTGAGATCTTCTCTGATGGTGAGCCAGTGAGCAGTGACTTGGGAAGGCAGTGGGTCGTCCCAGTTCAGTTTGTGCAGCCACAACTCCTGCAAAAGTGCTTTTGCCCGAATGATGACTGGAGCTACGAAGCCGAGTGGATCAAATATCTTTGCTACTTCAGAGAGAATGAGACGTTTAGTGAGCCTTGAGTCGTTGAGAGGTTTTGTCGAGAATGAGAAGTTGTCAGTGAGAGCGTTCCATTGTAATCCGAGGATTTTGGTATTGCAGTCGTCAAGTGCGATGTACGAATTGCTAGCTCGCACGTCATGAGAAATTGATTCAAGCAATGGAGGGTAGGTTGATTGCCACTTGGCAAGTGGAAAACCTCCCGCCTTGCACAGGTCATTTAATTGTTGAGCAATTGTAATGAGCGTCTCACCTGTATCGGCGCCGCCGAATATGTCGTCGACGTATCTAGCATGAGTGATTGACGGTACTGCCAGGGGAAAACGATGTCCTTCGTCTTCGACCAACTGCAGTAGTACTCTGACAGCGAGAAACGGCGCAGCCTTGGTTCCATAAGTGACCGTAGTGAGTTTGTAGGGCACCTCCTTTGAATCCTCGTCAATCCACAGTATCCTCTGGAGGTCCTGGTCGTCTTCGCAAACCTTGATTTGTCTGTACATTTTTGTCACGTCTGTGGCGAAAATGTACTTGTGCTGGCGAATCCACAGCAGCACATCCGAGATGTTGAGTAGAAGGTTCGCACCAGTATGCATGAGATCGTTGATCGAGTGCCCCGTTGTGGTTGGGCTTGAGCCATTGAAGACGACCCTCAACTTCGTGGTCTGACTGTCGAGCTTGAGCACTCCATGATGTGGAAGATAAAAAACAGAGTGAGTATTAGGTGAGAGTGAGGGAGCTCTTACCATATGATGGAGTGCCTCATATTCCTTCAAGAACCCTTGGTAGAGATTGCGATATTCAGAATCTTTGTTGAGCTTGTTGAGTGTTCGCTTCAGACAGGCATGGGCTGTCTGTTAGGAATTGCCCAACAGACTTCGAGATGACTTGAGAGGGATACGTACGATGTACCTTCCTGTAGAATCACGAGTGTGTGTCGCCCGAAAGTGATCCTCACATTCTTGTTCTTCAGGGGTGAGCTTTGAGGGCGTATCTGTTGGGAGCTCTTCTTGAATCCAGAATTTAGCCAATAGATCTTGTATTGTTTTGTCGCTGTGCTGCATGACTGCAGCTGTGTGCGACGAGCTGAATTGAGACTGAGGTGTGTTAATTGGCCCAAGAACGAGCCACCCAAAGATTGAGCACTGGGCAATTGGCATTGAAGGGTCACCCTTTATGAGGTTAGGTTTTATAATTTTCCCATATGAGTCTGCACCAATAATTATGTCAATAGGCCTAGGTTTTAGAAAATCTGGATCAGCTAACCTTAACCTGGTGAGATGTGGCCAATCTTGACGTGGTGCTTCAACGGATGGTAGACTGGGTGTGAGAGTTCGCAGAACATGAGCTTGAGTGGAGACCGTGGAGGTGT
Source organism: Andrena chrysosceles (assembly GCA_963855975.1). Taxonomy (NCBI): domain Eukaryota; kingdom Metazoa; phylum Arthropoda; class Insecta; order Hymenoptera; family Andrenidae; genus Andrena; species Andrena chrysosceles. Next base: position 37,532,194 of record OY979766.1, on the reverse strand, counting down.
CGTAGCTTGATCGTAGAGTGATTGACACGACGCCTCGAGTGTGAGTAGTTTTGTTGCCTCCAATGCCAATAATTGAGATGGATGAGTGGGTTCTTTGAAGGTTAAGTTGAGTGATGAGCTCCTCCTTGATGAAGGTGAGCTCTGAGCCTGAGTCGATGAGTAGCCTGACTGGCAGCGAGGCCACAGGTGTGATGAGCTGTGCGTTAGCTGTTGCTAATAGGGTGAGCGTGAGCGAGGTTGCGTGGCAACCAGTGGCTGGGTGAGACGGAGCCGTATGAGTTAGACCTGTTGAGCTTGAGCTTGGTGAGTTGGGTGAGAGTGAGGTGACGACTGCACCAACGCTTCAGTAGTCGGGTTCAGCCTCTGACTTCTTCCGTTCGGTATGAGGGGCTTGATGAGCAGGGCTGGGCTCGGTCGTTGACCTGGGCTGAGGTTGAGCTGAGCCTTGAGTAGTCGATGGCTGAGGAGGGTGCAGCATTGAGTGGTGCTTTGCCCCACAGGTCTTGCACCGATGAGCCGATTTGCACACATCTGTGCTGTGTCGACCACAGCAATTTTTGCACAGTGATCGAGCGACTATAAAGCTACGACGCTCGGTCACTGGCGTTTCCCTAAATTTAGGGCACATGACCACGAAGTGGTCAGCGTGGCACCAGTCGCAAGGGTACTTCGTTGACTGGGCCTTGGACGACGTCGATGGTTGAGCTTTTGCCTGCGTCGCAGGGTGAGCAGTGGACCTCCTCAAAGATGAGCGAGCAGTGGAGGTTGAAAGGGCCGCTGGCTTCTTTGATGTGGCCTCCATCTGCTCCAAAGCGCCACCTTTTGTTTCCACAAAGGCTAGCAGAGCCTTGTAGCTGGGGCACTCCGTTGAGCTGGCGAGAGAGGTATCCCAGGCCTCTCGCGTTACCTTGTCAAGGCTATTAGTGAGCACATGCACTAGGAGGCAATTGTGCATCTCCTTGTCCGCACCCAGCGCGATGAGCGTCTCGTTCACCTCGTTGATGGTGGCAGCCAGGTCGTGGAGAGCAGGTGCCGATCGTGTTGAGATCGGCGAGATGGAGAGCAGCTTGCCAAGCTGCTCCTTGATGAGCAGCCGCTTGTTGGAGAAGCGCTTTTCCAGGTAGTCCCAAGCAGCCTGGAAGGATGAGCCTCGAAGAGGGAAGGCGTTGACCCGTCGGGATGGTTCGCCTGTCAGACTTGCCCTCAAATAGCAGAGGCGGTATATCTCTGCAAGCCTCGAGTCTTTGAGAATGAGCGAGGTGAACAGCTCGCTGAAGGCAGGCCATTCCACAAACTTTCCCCCAAATTTGGGAATGGCCAGCTCTGGAATTTTGGCAGCTCTGCTGGCCCTCACGTCAGAGGTTGAGTCGTTGTGAGCGGATGAGCTGAATTGTCCTGAATTTGAGCATTGAGATGTCATGCGTTTGAGTGCCCTTTTTAGCTGAGCCACGAGTGTCATCTCACGACTCAGGAGGTCTGAGGCGAAGTACCCATGCGAGAGGCACTTCACCGGCCAGAATTCCTCCATGTGTGCGTGCTCGTTGAGGAACGCTTTGTGCAGCTCGGTGATGCTGTCCAGCAGCGACTGCACCTCGCCGAGGGACGTCGACTCGGGATCTTTGGGGATCTCATCTCGCAACGCTTGTAAGGCCTCGAACCGACTGACCTGCGATTTCGCCTTTATGATGAGCGGAGCCGGTACCGTTGATGGGGAAGAGGATCTCGACCTGCCAGCGCGTTGAGTCGGTGGCTCTATGGGGACCTGGAGACTGACCTCGGCGCCCTGCCCTCCTTGAGGGTTAGGTGACGGCGACCGGGACCGGGTCTCTGAGCCGGTCTTGGTGGTGTTGTTCTCTCCGTCGGACATGAGATGAGATGAGCACTGATTGATGAGATTGAACTGTTCTGGGTGAGCACTGCACAGAACTTCACACAATAATCCGGCTCGAAGGACCGAAATGTTCGCGAAAGAGATCGCGATGAGCGTGAGCTGCCGGTTAAGTTGAGTAAAGAACGCACAGTTTTGATGAGCAATATACAATTATTTTATTTCACACTCGCTGAGTGAGTCACAACGTTAAATGGTGAGCGGGTGAGTCTGAACAGATGCACGTTGTGCGGAAAATGTACAGTTATTGTATCGTTGAGCTAAAAACGCAAACGACGCACACTTGGCCGCGTAACAAGCCGCGATCCACAATCAATAAACGACTAGTCTGAGCACTGTATTGAGTTGAGATGTGAGAAATTAAGAGGTTGAGCCCTACAGTGAGCAATTTTGTGAGAATTCACGAGTTATAAGGTAATCTAAAACGTTCAGAGAACCGACGCGTCCGTACTTGTACTCTGCGTTAACAAGAATAAGAGCAATATGGCCGATCGATTTCCGTTAGTCGTCTTCTCCAAAAGTCTGGAGGATCGAGCGACGTGGGGAAATGCGATTGGCTGAGCGTTCTGTCGCTGACACATGATTGGTCGATCGATTGTGGATCGGGCTTGTCGATCCGCTGTCCAGGAGGTGCTGCGATGAGTTGGGTGTGGCGGAGATCGGAACTACCGAATCTCAAACAACTGCCTTAAACGAATTCCCTCATATGACCAAAAATAAAAGCGTGGGGCGTAAATATTGAAATGCCCTTTTTATATAAAATATTTATAATGCTTTACGTAGTTTAATATATTAGTTTTCGCATTCTGCTAGAGATTAGTCTAATTCCTTAATAGAATATGAATATAAAGACAGTAATACTATTTATATAAATAGGGCATTTCAATATTTACGCCCCACGCTTTTATTTTTAGTCATATGAGGGAATTCGTTTAAGGCAGTCATTTAGGCCGGTAATAAAATTATTTTTCTTTTTTTAGTACATTTTAGTGAAAGCTTGTTTTTAAAATGTATTTTTTATTTTAATTTATTTTATGCTTTTTAGTATTCCAGAATTTTAATCTGTATTATCTACATTAAATTCTCTTCAAAATAATTCTTTATACTTTATCGTATCGATATGGAAGTGACGCCGATGGATTCCTTATGTTTTTCCGATGAAAATTTTAATTTATTTTATGCTTTTTAGTATTCCAGAATTTTAATCTGTATTATCTACATTAAATTCTTTTCACTTAATAAAATAGATGTTCTTAATTTGGTCTATAATTTCGCATTCTTTGCATTTCTGCTAGAGCCTCGTTATTACATGGTGTCTTGCCACTTAATTTAGAACAGTCTAATTTCTCAATGCGCAGTCCATCTAAGGATCTAACCCTGCTAAGGGCGATGTAGGCTTGTCCAACTGCAAAGAGCTTTGATCCTAAATAAATGACTGCATGATCAATTGTGCTGTCCTGCATCTTGTGTACTGTTGAGGCCCAAGACAAAACCATTGGTAACATTCTTCGTTCAGCAGTTCCATAACTGAACTTTGCTGGAAACTGTATTGATTTTGGCTGAATCACATGAATGCCGTCATTGGCAAAGTCTACACGAACTGATGGAATGGCCGTTTCATATATTTGAGCGCGTCGGAAGTGGGGCCATATGATTTCAGTGATAAATCCAATTGCGCCATTCACGAGTCCTTTGGGTACATCGATGTTGGATCGTAGCATAATTTTAGCACCTACAAATATTTCTAATATTTTAGGCAAGCCTCCTGTCTTGTTAATGTCAGATGGAATGATTTTGTCCATATCGATATTATCCGTTCGCCGTGTTTTATTTACTAATTGGTCCTGTGCTCTTATTTTGAATATGTTTGCTCCTTTCACTCTAAAATGCTCAAGAACTGCTTGGTTGTGGTTTTGTACTTGCTGATTTGTTGGGTAAATTCGAAGAGCCTTTTCAATTGAGAATTCACCCGTTGCTTCTATGCTCACTTTGTTCATGAGTTCGGCAATGTGCTCTGCTCGAAGTTCACCAATTCTTAGTGCATTTAAAATGTCAACAAAGCTGGTGCTTCCTTGCTGTCTCATATTGTTCTTCAATTCAACTAATTTGAACAGTCGCCATAAATGTGTTGCTGGCGCTAATCTATCGGGCTGTTGGAATACTTGATTACCTCTTACGGGTGGTAGTTGCATCAATTCGCCGAAGAGTAACACATTGATGCCACCGAAGAACACTTCACTGTTCTTCAATTGTTTCAGCCGTGAGTCGACCATGCATAGCATTTCGTAGGGAACCATTGAAATCTCATCAATGAACAGAAACTCAATATCTTTCCACTGTTGACGCATCAGCCTTAAGTAATTTCCAGTTAGCATCGGCATTTGGACAATTCTCCCATCCTTTTGTACTGGTAGTTCAGGGTGGTATGTAATGTTGAGCCTCCAACTAGGCGTGCTGCAACTCCAGTTAATGCGCAGACCTTGACTACAAGCTTCCCGTAGTATCGATTGGCTTGATTTTTTAGCCGATTGAATAGGAAGGTCTTCCCAGTTCCAGCATTGCCAGTTATGAAGAGCAGTATACGATTATTACTTCCATTTATTTGATTTAAAATATTTTGTGTGATGTATTTGAATACATCTGTTTGTCCAGAATTCATTCCTTTCTGCGCAGTTTGGAACTGGTTGTCATTCATGTGCTGCTCCGGTATTTCTTCTTCTTCTAGATCTATTTGAAGTGGTTCTTGTTCGAGTATATTGAATGCATGGATTTGATTGAACGCATTCTCAAGCTGTCTGTCACATGCTCTATAAAGCTCCATAAATGCTGCTCTTGCTGTATCAAATTTCTCTAGCAATTCGCTTTCTGTACGATATGGCATGTATTGTAGAAGTTGGCTATAGTAATAATTTTCCGGATCATTTGCTGCCATGAAGTAAGGCATACGTACGACCGCAGGACCGTTTCTAACTACTAATTTGCTGTTGTCATGAAGTGTAATTATTTTTTTCCTTGTCCGTCGTTCTGTCTCATATTGATCAACGCATTCTTCACTATCATCCTGTTGTTTTGCATAATATGGCTCAAACAGCATTGCAAACTCAAGCAGGCTCATATTATTGAAATCGTAAACTGCGTGCTCGGTTTCTCGTATCTTTCAAACACGTTAGCAAAGTACCCAATAGCTCGACCAGCTCCATCGAACTTAAGCACCTTGTACCTCTGCTCAGGCTTTCGAGTGTTGAGGAACACACACTTTCTTGATGTTAGCAATAGTTTGGGAAGAGCGCACGTCGGAGATTGAGACACTCGCGAGACAAAACGGTTCTAACTTTAGGAAACTTTAATATTAACACAAATGTCTAATTTACAGTATTTACACAATCTAGGTCCGTTATACAATAAATGAGGTTATTCACAAAATGCTTGGGTTTCAGTTCTAATTTTATAAGCGGCACTAGTTCCTACGCGGTAGGCTAATTTACAAAGCTGCGTTAAGCACTGCGATTCGGCTCGAATCCAGTAAGAGAAGCAGAAGCGTTAGCAAGCAAAGCGAGTGATTGTTACCTGGAGAACGGTTAGACGACAAGTAGATCGAGGAAGTCTCGCTCTATTTCCTCGAATCCGCTTGCTCTCCCCCTTCCATCGATCACCGGTCGATGGAAGGGCGATACGATCGATGCTCCACATGAACAAGGGGGGATAGGTACGAAGCGCGAAGTCTTTAGTTGACTAGATCTAGGGAGATGGCGCAATATGTATGATTTCTCGAACATTTCCCGCCCGCCATTCATCGTTCGATGAATGAATGGACTATAGCAGACGTGGATCAGCCGAGACGCTATGGTGTAAACGATGGCTCGCGGCGCAGCCGCCCTGTTCACGTGGAGTTCGCTCATCGATTTTAGATCCGTTGTGAGTTAGTGCTGTGTATTTGCAGTGGAATTTATAATCGCTGGAGTCTGAATGTGCGGTAAGTAAATTAATTTTACTATAGGTCTAACAAAATCTGAACGCGCAGTCTTTACGTGGGCGACACGTGCCAACCCGTCCGACCCCGGGATCAAACGCGTGATTCGCGCGAGCGGCCATTTGTTAGGTGATAAAAGTTCGTTTTTTAGAATGCAAAGGTCCCCAACGCGCGGTTGGGGATGGGTACGCGTCCACTTATTACGGGCTTGAAGTGATTGCAAATACTCGCGTGACCAGCTTCGCCAAAACTGTAACCTCATTTGCTGCAGCAAATGCCATCGAGACAGACGTGACCTGGGGGCGTCCTCCACTGGTGGATCGGGAACGGCGATAAGTGCGTCGCCTATCAAGAAATGCCCTGGTGTGAGCGCCGTGACGTCTCCTGGATCGTCGCTCAGTGGTTGCAGCGGTCGTGAATTCAAGCATGCTTCGACTTGAGTAAGTAGGGTCGTCATCTCTTCGAATGTGAGGTGTTGATCTCCTACGACCCTTCGCAGATGGTGCTTGGCGGACTTGACGGCCGCCTCCCAGATCCCCCCGAAGTGCGGGGCAGCAGGTGGGTTGAATCGCCAGGTTATGCCGTCGTTGAGTAGATGGGCCTGCATAACCTCACTTTTGCTGCAGAGGTGTTCCAGGCTCCGGAGCTCCCGTGCAGCTCCCACAAAGTTGGTGCCTCGGTCGCTGTGGATGGTCGAGCAGAGTCCTCGTCTCGAGGTAAAGCGCCGCAGTGCCGCGAGGAAGACTTCTGTGCTATAATCAGATACGACTTCTAGGTGAACGGCACGAGTAGCTAAGCAGACGAATACCGCAACATAACCCTTGAACGTCCGTTGGACCCGAGAGACCTGCCTCGAGAGGCCAGCAAGGTGAATGGTCCAGCGTAGTCCAGGCCCACTTGTAGGAAAGGCCGCGCTGGGGTGACTCGGCAGGCTGGTAGATTTCCCATCAATTGTTGGCCGGGCGCAGCTCGCCAACATAGACAGGTGACACAGCGATGGATATGAGCCTTAACTCTCTGTCGCCCACCCAGGACCCAATACCTTTGACGTAGGGCAGCCAAGGTAAGTTGAGTTCCGCCATGCAAAGTTCTCCGATGAGCTTCATCGATCAAGAGTTCGGTGAAATGACCCTCTCGTGGTAGGATGATGGGATGCTTCTCCCAGGATGGCAAAGCAGCATTCTTCAATCGTCCACCGACTCGCAGCAGCCCTTGGGAATCTAAGAAGGGAGTGAGTCGTAGTAGCTTACTGCGACTCGTAAGCGGGGCTCCCTGTAGTAATTGGCGGTGATCCTTCTGGAAGTCCTGGCGTTGGATCACTCTGATCCAATGGAGACGAGCAGCTTCTATCTCCGTAGGCGACAGGCAGGGGTTCCTAGCATCTGGGGTTGTCCGCCGTGGGGACCAGCGCAGGCACCAGGCTGTTACCCTCAGTAAGCGCTGAATAGAAGAATAATTATTTACGAGGTAATTAGGTGCTACCTCCTTGTCGTTTGTGGTCAGGTTGGATACGAATCTGGCTTCCAGGTCTGTCTCCTCCTCCTGGGTGCCGACATCGCTCAACCAGTGAGGAAAGCCGGTGAGCCAGGATGGGCCCCTCCACCATAATTCGAAGCTCGGTAGTTGATTGGGTGGCAATCCCCTGGAAGCGCAGTCCGCGGGGTTCTCACTCCCTGCTACGTGGTGCCAACGCGCGTCTGGCAGCTCTCGCTGGATGTCCGCCACTCGATTTGCCACGTAAGTCTTCCATCTTGTAGGATGACCGCGAATCCAGTCCAGAACAATCTTGGAGTCGCTCCACAGGTGCGTCGAGACGTTGTCCAATTGCAGGTTTCTCCTCGTAGCGGTCACCAGGCGGCTCAGTAAAGCGGCTGCACACAATTCGAGCCTCGGGATTGTGACTCGGCGTAGCGGAGCCACCTTCGTCTTGGAGGTGACCAAATGCGCCTGCGCGTGGTCATCGAAGTCCACGACGCGTAGGTACACCACAGCAGCGAAGGCCCTTTCTGAAGCGTCAGCAAATCCGTGGAATTCCAGGTGCTTGACCCTGGGATGTGTTCCTAGCCAGCGTGGCACGCGAACCTCTGCTAAGCTCGGCAGGTCCGCCAGAAAGTTGATCCATTCTCGCTCAGCCTCCGGGGGTAGTTCGGTATCCCAATCTATTTTCAACAGCCAAAGCGATTGTAGAAATATCTTGGCTGTTATAGTTACCGGAGCCAGCAATCCTAAGGGGTCGAAGATCCGAGCGATGCGTGAGAGGACGGTGCGCCGGGTGACTTCTGGGGTAGCGTGAGCCTCCGCTACCCGGACTCGGAACTCGTCTTCTCGCACACTCCAATGGACACCCAAAGCCGTGTGAAGTGTGCCTTCCTCCCAGTTGACGGCCGATGGGACCTCTTCGCCTGGGATCTCCTTCAGCAAGGTGGGTGTGTTTGATACCCACTTCCTTAAATTGAAGCCGCCCGCCATGCAGAGTAGGCGCAGCTCCTGCTGAATCTCGCGTGCCTCCTCCTCGCTGTCGGCTCCAGTAAGCACGTCGTCCATATAAACGTCCTTTTCCAGGATCGTAGCAGCCCGTGGAAACTTGGAGCGTTCATCCTGAGCCAGTTGTTGGAGCGTGCGGATAGCCAGGTAGGGAGCACAAGCAAGACCGTAAGTAACGGTGTTTAGTTCGTAATCGCTGATTACTTCATCTTCTCGTCGTCGCCAAAGCAGTCTTTGAAAGCGGCGATCCTCAGGGTGCACGATAATTTGGCGAAACATTTTCTCGATATCGGCAGTCAGGCAGATCCGATGTACTCGCCAGCGCAGCAGTACTTGCAGTAGACCCGGCAGCAAGTTGGGTCCCACCAGGAGGAGATCGTTTAGAGATTTCCCGGAAGTGGTCGCATAGGAGCCATTGAACACCACTCTCAGCTTCGTGGTGGTGCTGCTCTCCTTGTAGACTCCATGGTGTGGCAGGTAGTAGGACTCGCTATCTGGATAGATGAGATTTACTTTTGACATGTGATGTAACTCTTCGTACTCACGTAGAAAAGAGTGGTAGGCCCTTTTGAAGTCCATGTTCCTGCCGCACTTGGTCTCCACCCGATGAAGCATGCGGACGGCCCCGGCTCGGGATTCGCCCAGCCCCTGCGTCTCCTTGAATGGGAGGCGCACCATGTAGCGTCCCGACGGGAGGCGCTGGTGAGTAGCCTTGAAGTAATCCTCGCACTCCTGGTCCTCAGCATTGAGGGCAGTTGGTACTGTCACTTCTTCTTGCTCCCAGAATCGTTGTACCATCGGGACGAGATCTTCCTCCGTTGTGCACTTCAGCGTGACGAGCCCACTTGAAGCACGTGGATCGTTACAGCTAGCGGTGGTTGCTAGACCGGAGATAATCCATCCCAAGGACGTCCTTTGGGCAATGGGCTCACCCTCTTGCCCCTTACGCAGTCCGTCCTCTAGGATCAGGGAGTATACGTCGGCACCCAACAAGACATCGATTTGGGTGCCATCCGTGAAGTCGGGATCGGCCAGTGAGAGTCCTTGGAGGTGGGTCCAAACATTCAGCCGTCGTTTGACTTGTGGGGTGTAGGCGGTAATCCGTGGCAGCACCAACGCCGTGGTCTTCTGCCAGAAGTCCTCGCCTCCACGTGGTGCGAACTCCAGTTGGATGGCTCCACGCACCCGCTCCTTCCGCTGTTGGCCGATACCAATGAGGTGCACGTTCGACGGTCGCCGTGGCAATCTAAGCAGCTGCACCAAAGCTTCCGTAGCTAGCGAGACTTCACTGCCTTGATCTATTAGAGCTCTCACTAATCTTGGCTCGCCGTCCGGGGAATTGACCATAATCCGGGCGGTAGCTAATAAAACAGTTGGGAGGCACACCGCGTCGCGAGGGGGGCTCCCCCGGGTCTCGGACCTTCCTAGGTTTATTGTAACTTCCGGGTTCTCAGTTGAAGGACGAGTGGAAGTCGCCTCGTGGATTGAGGTATGGTGCCTTTGCTGGCACTCCTGACACCGTTTATCGCATTTACAGTCCGCGACGCGATGTCTCCCCAGGCAGTTAAAACAAAGGCGTTTAGCTAGTAGGACTTCTTTCCTTCCTTGCGCATCCTTGGCCTTGTAGTCCGCGCAAAATAAGATGAAATGACCAGCGCCACAGAGACTGCACTGGTCAGCTGAGCTCTTCGACTTACTAACCTGGTGAACTTTGGCGGTTTTAGGCGTTCCGGTGGGCTTCGGAGCTCGTCCCCCTGGAACCTTCTGCTGCTCTTCCAAGGCCTCCACCGTATTGAGCCGTCCCTCTAAGAATGCTCTCAGCTCCTCGTAGGTGGGCGGCGTCTTAGTTTGGCCAAGTTGAGTCTCCCATTCTCGCCGAGATTGGGGGTCCAGCTTATTTACCACGAGGTGCACTAGCCAGTCGCCGCTGGCATCAAAAGGTCTCTTTAAAGCAGCGAGAGACTCGACCGAATCACACATTGTGTAGTAAAGGCCTTTGAGTTCAGGCCCTGACTCCCTTGTAAGTGTCGGTAGATTAAAGATGGCCGCCATCAACGACTTTATTGCTAACCGCTGGTTATCGTATCGTTTTTCTAGCAATTTCCACGAGGCTTCGAAGTTCTCCTCGCGCACCGGTATATTTTGAAGTAGTTTCGCAGCATCACCAATAAGGGCCCCTCGCAGGTAATGTAAGCGTTCGGCATCCGACAGCGTGGTGTCCTGAACCACGAGGGATTTGAAGAGGCCATGGAAAGATGGCCACCCTTTGTGCTGGCCGTCGAAATTCGGTAACGGAATTTTGGGTAGCGAAGATTTCTTCCGACCGATAGTAGTATCTAATGTAGAATCGTCCCTGCTGGCACGTTCGACGCTTCTAGCTACGGCCTGCTCTAATTTGGTAATTTCCTCTAATTTATCAACTAGTAAGGCCTCTTGCGTGAGGAATCTCTCCTCTGTGTCCGCAGGTTCGTTCTCCTTGAAATATTTATCATCCACGATGTCCGGGTCATCGGCCATGGCGATTAGTTGATCGTGCTGGGCCTCGAACTTGGCCCAATTCTTTCGAAGGGCCCCCAATCGCGTAGATACATTCCCCTTTGTTAAATTATTCGCGCCTAGCTTCTTTAGATTTTCAAATGCACGCGAAATTCGGCCTTTAAGATCGCGTTGGCTCGCTATCAAGTGACTCATCTTTCTTTTCCAGAGGTCACACGCGACGGTTAGAACAACACTCGCGAGGAATCCCGAACGTTCCAGAAGCACTGAATCCAACGGCGCTGATCCGGCTCGAAGGACCAAAAAATGTTAGCAATAGTTTGGGAAGAGCGCACGTCGGAGATTGAGACACTCGCGAGACAAAACGGTTCTAACTTTAGGAAACTTTAATATTAACACAAATGTCTAATTTACAGTATTTACACAATCTAGGTCCGTTATACAATAAATGAGGTTATTCACAAAATGCTTGGGTTTCAGTTCTAATTTTATAAGCGGCACTAGTTCCTACGCGGTAGGCTAATTTACAAAGCTGCGTTAAGCACTGCGATTCGGCTCGAATCCAGTAAGAGAAGCAGAAGCGTTAGCAAGCAAAGCGAGTGATTGTTACCTGGAGAACGGTTAGACGACAAGTAGATCGAGGAAGTCTCGCTCTATTTCCTCGAATCCGCTTGCTCTCCCCCTTCCATCGATCACCGGTCGATGGAAGGGCGATACGATCGATGCTCCACATGAACAAGGGGGGATAGGTACGAAGCGCGAAGTCTTTAGTTGACTAGATCTAGGGAGATGGCGCAATGTGTATGATTTCTCGAACACTTGAGCTATTTCGAAGACTAAGATGACACAGCCGGTAAGCGCATTCACATGCCGAAACTTGACGTTCTTTCATTATCCTAATACAGATTTTGAAGAGCTTATGAGATCCAGAGACGCGGTAGCGTCTCGACGCCAAGTACATGAAAGAAAAGACACCCTGTACTATGTACATATAAGACACCCTGTATACGTAAAAGACGCCTTGTATATGAATGTCGACTGCCCCTGCCATGTATCTCCATTTTCCGAAATCCGAAATTCCGAGCCCTGCATTCGTATCGACTGTCGCTACCGCTATCCTTTACTCGTCCCGAAAATATTCTGAAAATTATTTCATTATATCTCATCACCCCTGCAATATTTTTTAAATTTAAAGGCATTTTCCTTATGTAAACCGCATATAAGTTTTCGAATAAGACCAATTCCGGAAAAATCGGTCCACGCATGCTAGAGATATCGTAATATCGTGTCATGGAATTGTCAGAAATGAGAAAGAAATGAGAAAAGAGAAAATTTTTCTTCTCCAGTCGAAAATTTGTCGTCGTCGACATAATACGTATACACACACACCTATCAGTTTCGCACACATGTTTCGTTCGTCGACTCTCGGGATCATTCTGCAGAGTATATACCCTTATATACCCTTATAATCTTATATACCTACCCTTATACCCTTACACCCTTATATATACGTATACTACGCGTTACACACACACACGCACCTATCAGTTTCGCACACATGTTTCGTTCGTCGACTCTCGGGATCATTCCGCAGAGTATATACCCTTATACAGCCTTATACTCTTATATACCTACCCTTATACCCTTACACCCTTATATATACGTATACTACGCGGTACACACATACGCACCTATCAGTTTCGCACACATGTTTCGTTCGTCGACACTCGGGATCATTCCGCAGAGTATATACCCTTATACTTCTATACCCTTATATTCTTATATACCTACCCTTATACCCTTATACCCTTATATACCTTTATACCCTAATACTCTTATATAATCTTACACCCTTATACTCTTATATACCCTTATACCCTTACACCCTTTACCCTTACACCCTTTACCCTTACACCCTTTACCCTTACACCCTTTACCCTTACACCCTTTACCCTTACACCCTTTACCCTTACACCCTTTACCCTTACACCCTTTACCCTTACACCCTTTACCCTTACACCCTTTACCCTTACACCCTTTACCCTTACACCCTTTACCCTTACACCCTTTACCCTTACACCCTTTACCCTTACACCCTTTACCCTTACACCCTTTACCCTTACACACTTTACCCTTACACCCTTTACCCTTACACCCTTTACCCTTACACCCTTTACCCTTACACCCTTTACCCTTACACCCTTTACCCTTACACCCTTTACCCTTACACCCTTTACCCTTACACCCTTTACCCTTACACCCTTTACCCTTACACCCTTTACCCTTACACCCTTTACCCTTACACCCTTTACCCTTACACCCTTTACCCTTACACCCTTTACCCTTACACCCTTTACCCTTACACCCTTTACCCTTACACCCTTTACCCTTACACCCTTTACCCTTACACCCTTTACCCTTACACCCTTTACCCTTACACCCTTTACCCTTACACCCTTTACCCTTACACCCTTTACCCTTACACCCTTTACCCTTACACCCTTTACCCTTACACCCTTTACCCTTACACCCTTTACCCTTACACCCTTTACCCTTACACCCTTTACCCTTACACCCTTTACCCTTACACCCTTTACCCTTACACCCTTTACCCTTACACCCTTTACCCTTACACCCTTTACCCTTACACCCTTTACCCTTACACCCTTTACCCTTACACCCTTTACCCTTACACCCTTTACCCTTACACCCTTTACCCTTACACCCTTTACCCTTACACCCTTTACCCTTACACCCTTTACCCTTACACCCTTTACCCTTACACCCTTTACCCTTACACCCTTTACCCTTACACCCTTTACCCTTACACCCTTTACCCTTACACCCTTTACCCTTACACCCTTTACCCTTACACCCTTTACCCTTACACCCTTTACCCTTACACCCTTTACCCTTACACCCTTTACCCTTACACCCTTTACCCTTACACCCTTTACCCTTACACCCTTTACCCTTACACCCTTTACCCTTACACCCTTTACCCTTACACCCTTTACCCTTACACCCTTTACCCTTACACCCTTTACCCTTACACCCTTTACCCTTACACCCTTTACCCTTACACCCTTTACCCTTACACCCTTTACCCTTACACCCTTTACCCTTACACCCTTTACCCTTACACCCTTTACCCTTACACCCTTTACCCTTACACCCTTTACCCTTACACCCTTTACCCTTACACCCTTTACCCTTACACCCTTTACCCTTACACCCTTTACCCTTACACCCTTTACCCTTACACCCTTTACCCTTACACCCTTTACCCTTACACCCTTTACCCTTACACCCTTTACCCTTACACCCTTTACCCTTACACCCTTTACCCTTACACCCTTTACCCTTACACCCTTTACCCTTACACCCTTTACCCTTACACCCTTTACCCTTACACCCTTTACCCTTACACCCTTTACCCTTACACCCTTTACCCTTACACCCTTTACCCTTACACCCTTTACCCTTACACCCTTTACCCTTACACCCTTTACCCTTACACCCTTTACCCTTACACCCTTTACCCTTACACCCTTTACCCTTACACCCTTTACCCTTACACCCTTTACCCTTACACCCTTTACCCTTACACCCTTTACCCTTACACCCTTTACCCTTACACCCTTTACCCTTACACCCTTTACCCTTACACCCTTTACCCTTACACCCTTTACCCTTACACCCTTTACCCTTACACCCTTTACCCTTACACCCTTTACCCTTACACCCTTTACCCTTACACCCTTTACCCTTACACCCTTTACCCTTACACCCTTTACCCTTACACCCTTTACCCTTACACCCTTTACCCTTACACCCTTTACCCTTACACCCTTTACCCTTACACCCTTTACCCTTACACCCTTTACCCTTACACCCTTTACCCTTACACCCTTTACCCTTACACCCTTTACCCTTACACCCTTTACCCTTACACCCTTTACCCTTACACCCTTTACCCTTACACCCTTTACCCTTACACCCTTTACCCTTACACCCTTTACCCTTACACCCTTTACCCTTACACCCTTTACCCTTACACCCTTTACCCTTACACCCTTTACCCTTACACCCTTTACCCTTACACCCTTTACCCTTACACCCTTTACCCTTACACCCTTTACCCTTACACCCTTTACCCTTACACCCTTTACCCTTACACCCTTTACCCTTACACCCTTTACCCTTACACCCTTTACCCTTACACCCTTTACCCTTACACCCTTTACCCTTACACCCTTTACCCTTACACCCTTTACCCTTACACCCTTTACCCTTACACCCTTTACCCTTACACCCTTTACCCTTACACCCTTTACCCTTACACCCTTTACCCTTACACCCTTTACCCTTACACCCTTTACCCTTACACCCTTTACCCTTACACCCTTTACCCTTACACCCTTTACCCTTACACCCTTTACCCTTACACCCTTTACCCTTACACCCTTTACCCTTACACCCTTTACCCTTACACCCTTTACCCTTACACCCTTTACCCTTACACCCTTTACCCTTACACCCTTTACCCTTACACCCTTTACCCTTACACCCTTTACCCTTACACCCTTTACCCTTACACCCTTTACCCTTACACCCTTTACCCTTACACCCTTTACCCTTACACCCTTTACCCTTACACCCTTTACCCTTACACCCTTTACCCTTACACCCTTTACCCTTACACCCTTTACCCTTACACCCTTTACCCTTACACCCTTTACCCTTACACCCTTTACCCTTACACCCTTTACCCTTACACCCTTTACCCTTACACCCTTTACCCTTACACCCTTTACCCTTACACCCTTTACCCTTACACCCTTTACCCTTACACCCTTTACCCTTACACCCTTTACCCTTACACCCTTTACCCTTACACCCTTTACCCTTACACCCTTTACCCTTACACCCTTTACCCTTACACCCTTTACCCTTACACCCTTTACCCTTACACCCTTTACCCTTACACCCTTTACCCTTACACCCTTTACCCTTACACCCTTTACCCTTACACCCTTTACCCTTACACCCTTTACCCTTACACCCTTTACCCTTACACCCTTTACCCTTACACCCTTTACCCTTACACCCTTTACCCTTACACCCTTTACCCTTACACCCTTTACCCTTACACCCTTTACCCTTACACCCTTTACCCTTACACCCTTTACCCTTACACCCTTTACCCTTACACCCTTTACCCTTACACCCTTTACCCTTACACCCTTTACCCTTACACCCTTTACCCTTACACCCTTTACCCTTACACCCTTTACCCTTACACCCTTTACCCTTACACCCTTTACCCTTACACCCTTTACCCTTACACCCTTTACCCTTACACCCTTTACCCTTACACCCTTTACCCTTACACCCTTTACCCTTACACCCTTTACCCTTACACCCTTTACCCTTACACCCTTTACCCTTACACCCTTTACCCTTACACCCTTTACCCTTACACCCTTTACCCTTACACCCTTTACCCTTACACCCTTTACCCTTACACCCTTTACCCTTACACCCTTTACCCTTACACCCTTTACCCTTACACCCTTTACCCTTACACCCTTTACCCTTACACCCTTTACCCTTACACCCTTTACCCTTACACCCTTTACCCTTACACCCTTTACCCTTACACCCTTTACCCTTACACCCTTTACCCTTACACCCTTTACCCTTACACCCTTTACCCTTACACCCTTTACCCTTACACCCTTTACCCTTACACCCTTTACCCTTACACCCTTTACCCTTACACCCTTTACCCTTACACCCTTTACCCTTACACCCTTTACCCTTACACCCTTTACCCTTACACCCTTTACCCTTACACCCTTTACCCTTACACCCTTTACCCTTACACCCTTTACCCTTACACCCTTTACCCTTACACCCTTTACCCTTACACCCTTTACCCTTACACCCTTTACCCTTACACCCTTTACCCTTACACCCTTTACCCTTACACCCTTTACCCTTACACCCTTTACCCTTACACCCTTTACCCTTACACCCTTTACCCTTACACCCTTTACCCTTACACCCTTTACCCTTACACCCTTTACCCTTACACCCTTTACCCTTACACCCTTTACCCTTACACCCTTTACCCTTACACCCTTTACCCTTACACCCTTTACCCTTACACCCTTTACCCTTACACCCTTTACCCTTACACCCTTTACCCTTACACCCTTTACCCTTACACCCTTTACCCTTACACCCTTTACCCTTACACCCTTTACCCTTACACCCTTTACCCTTACACCCTTTACCCTTACACCCTTTACCCTTACACCCTTTACCCTTACACCCTTTACCCTTACACCCTTTACCCTTACACCCTTTACCCTTACACCCTTTACCCTTACACCCTTTACCCTTACACCCTTTACCCTTACACCCTTTACCCTTACACCCTTTACCCTTACACCCTTTACCCTTACACCCTTTACCCTTACACCCTTTACCCTTACACCCTTTACCCTTACACCCTTTACCCTTACACCCTTTACCCTTACACCCTTTACCCTTACACCCTTTACCCTTACACCCTTTACCCTTACACCCTTTACCCTTACACCCTTTACCCTTACACCCTTTACCCTTACACCCTTTACCCTTACACCCTTTACCCTTACACCCTTTACCCTTACACCCTTTACCCTTACACCCTTTACCCTTACACCCTTTACCCTTACACCCTTTACCCTTACACCCTTTACCCTTACACCCTTTACCCTTACACCCTTTACCCTTACACCCTTTACCCTTACACCCTTTACCCTTACACCCTTTACCCTTACACCCTTTACCCTTACACCCTTTACCCTTACACCCTTTACCCTTACACCCTTTACCCTTACACCCTTTACCCTTACACCCTTTACCCTTACACCCTTTACCCTTACACCCTTTACCCTTACACCCTTTACCCTTACACCCTTTACCCTTACACCCTTTACCCTTACACCCTTTACCCTTACACCCTTTACCCTTACACCCTTTACCCTTACACCCTTTACCCTTACACCCTTTACCCTTACACCCTTTACCCTTACACCCTTTACCCTTACACCCTTTACCCTTACACCCTTTACCCTTACACCCTTTACCCTTACACCCTTTACCCTTACACCCTTTACCCTTACACCCTTTACC
The DNA here is from genome assembly GCA_963855975.1 of Andrena chrysosceles. Taxonomy (NCBI): domain Eukaryota; kingdom Metazoa; phylum Arthropoda; class Insecta; order Hymenoptera; family Andrenidae; genus Andrena; species Andrena chrysosceles. Next base: position 37,514,168 of record OY979766.1, on the reverse strand, counting down.
CTTACACCCTTTACCCTTACACCCTTTACCCTTACACCCTTTACCCTTACACCCTTTACCCTTACACCCTTTACCCTTACACCCTTTACCCTTACACCCTTTACCCTTACACCCTTTACCCTTACACCCTTTACCCTTACACCCT